>OX419756.1:45852063-46544022 GCA_948567375.1 Lunularia cruciata | reverse complement strand
ATAAGTCAGGTTTCAGATTCATCTGCGAGGCTGGAGCAAAATTGGTGGCCCAAGGCATCTGCAGCTGTGATTCTGCTGTCCGGATCAACGGACAAGCACTTTTCAAGTAGATCAAAAAGTTCTGGCGGTACCCTATGTTTGAAATCCGGTCTTCTGGTTGCTTATCGCACCATTCCTTCAATGTAACGGGCTGAGTCCTCAGAGAACATAATTCCTGCGGCATAGTTCAAAAGCAGATTAGGCATTAGACACATTCTCAGCGGCATAAAATTGAAGAACTGACATCGGGGTTCTAAATCGACAGTTGTCAGGACGCACAAGCATTTCAATTATATTTAAGGTCAAAGTACCTTGGAGAGACAATGTTGCCTTTCATGTCTTGTGGCCAGAGCCAAAACTTGGTCTGATCCTCGTAGTTTGGCTATATCTTTCAGGGCCCTAATGAAGCATCCGAAAACCCGGAAATTGTCAATTTCAAAGAGTGTCACGCGGTGTTCTATCAAAGGCAAGATGGTAAAGCTGTCATAAGGATGAAAGTACGATTTATTCTTAGGAACATACCCATCTGTGCTGGTGGCTGGAAACGGTGATCTTCCAGTTACCAACTGCAGCAAGCTTACTCCAGCTGACCACATGTCGACTTTTGTCGTTTGTTTTAAGGATCTAAGCAAGACCTGAAAATGGTCGAAAGTGTCTATCGAATCAGCTTAAAGGGGACTGTGGGTTTTGAGTGAAGATGCAGTACGTGTTGCGTTCGGCTACAGATCAACAAGGATAAAGCAGTTGATCCCAACAATCAATCACTGTCGTACTGAAAATAAATATATCGTCGAGACAAGTATATTATATCGTCACGACAGGTAGCCAACTAAGTCCACAAAAGCCATGAAACTGAATCTGCCAAGACAAGGTATAACAAGAAACTTCTAAACTAACTTCGAAGCAACTCTGGAGAACAGAGATAGATAGAGAAAAGACCTCCGGTGCCCGGTAGCCTTTTGTTCCCACGCAGGGTCCGTCTTTTATTTGGTCGTTCAGTCCTGCGAGGCAGATGGATCATGCGCCGAGTTAGCTGTCAAGCTTTGCACTTGCTTGGCGGAATGTAGAATGGGCTCAGGAATAGACCAAAAACAACCCAAGCTCACCTTTGAGCTTGACTACCGCTTTCGGCCTATTCACTATTGATGGTTGAGCCACTCGATGTATTTCGGGAGCACCTCCGGCAACGAGAGGCTTCTTCTTACTTTGAACAGCAGCCACTCTCTTTCTTTGTGAAGCAAGGAGAGATAACTGGTTTTGAGTGAGTACTGGAGGTTGCTGATTGTATACTTTGGTTTGAATGTACTTAAGAATTCCTCGACGTCCCGTTTGGGGTCTGGGCCCTTGAGCGTGATTCTCTTGGATGTTGACTGCTGCCTCTACATGCCGACCCACTCCTCCGTCAAACTGTTGAGTTATAAACTTTGGGGACTCCTGCACATTGAAAACCATAGAGCACGTAACAATTAGCTATTGAGTCTGACATGGCTTAAAACAAGCAAAGGACGTCAATCAGATGCTGAGTCCTCGATGATACGTGATCGGCAAACTGACGTCCTCATAGAAGCACGTCTGTGAGTTGCCTTTCCAGCAATAATAGTCTTGAAGGATGATAGATTATGTGGCCACTGAATGACAGAAATTTCATGACTTGCGTATTGGAGTTAACGGGTACCTCCGCTCTTCTTGGGGATGAGTGAGCACCCATGGGAGTGGTGGACATGGATTGTGCCAGATCTGGGAGTCTGGGAGACGAAACTTTCATTTCGGCAGAAACTCGCGCCACTTTACTATTGCTTTGATCTCGTAATACGCTTAAACTTTTAGCTGGCGATGGAGTTCCAAATGATAACTGAGTACCGGAAGCTCCCATCAAGAGTCGACTACGCTTTGAGTAGGTAGCAGGAGTGCCGGCAACCTCGTGCACTAGAGGTCTCTTCGAGGACCTTCTACTGGTGTCGATCCTACCAATGAAGTGCGAATTTGGTAGAACCTTCTTCACTCGTTCTGCATACAACAATTTTTGCGGGTTGTCAGTAGGAACTTTCTTTTGCTAGGACGTGGAGAAATCTGGAACTCATGTCGTGTTATTAGATTATGGTGATTGAAGCTCGCATACCGGACCTTCAAAGGTAATAGACAAATATGTCAGGATGAACGAAACGCTTGTATCTGCTTTATCCAACTAAACTACAAGAGAGTAGAAAGGTGGGAGATACGTACTGGGCGCTTTTTGTTCGTCCTGCACCAAACATTTGCAAAACATACGGCGTGATTAGTTAGAGCACGTTTAGGTGACTTAAGCCAGTTAATGGTTCCCGTTGAACGCCATTCACACGGCTGTAAAGATACAAAAGCATGCTACATTGCTTCGAAAGGGTTCACAGAGTAGAGCTTCATTGCAGAATAGCTGGGACGTTTATCAGAGAAAGCTGCAATTAGGTTGAAAGTCCGATGAGAACATCAAATGTCCTCCACCAGAAGAAAAATCTCGGCTGGCACAGGTTTTAGAAATGGACTTGTAAAAGTTACCCGTGCAAGATTGAAGTCTACGAGATAACCACGTTTCCTTGACCGTGAGAAAAGGAAATTCCCAGGTTTGACATCCAGGTGCATAATCCTCTGCACGAGATCACGTCACAAGGACCTCCAGTCAGTAACTGATGCTTCCAATGGAAACCTAGATCAAGCTGAATGTTTTGAAAATAGCGGAAAGTCATACCAAATTGGTTACCTTTTGGTGCATGTGTGCAAGAGCTTTGAAGAGGCATACAGCATAATGTCTCAACTCTTCTAAATTGATTTCCTTCTTCAGGACCTGCAGCCAAATTTGAGCATCAGTTAACCTATTGTATATTGTTATGGAATACAGAACCCGTTGTAATCCGTTGTATATTTACAATCTTCGTCAGAAGAATGGGCGGACTTTGACAGTCTGGCCCAAGTACAACAGATTCTTTATGAAGACAAAGTATCTGAATTGCAAAGGTCCAACTATACGATCTATGGCAAGATGGACCATACCTCTGGCTTGTCGTGTTCCATGAACTCGAGAAGGATGCTCTTGCACTCAGTCACTTTCTCACCAGAGTCGGACAGGCTCCGGAATTTTCCTGGTACAACATCCTCAAACTTGATGACGCTGCCTTTGCCCCTGTTGCCATCAGTTTAAAGGCGACATAAAGTTACGCTAGAAGATATGGCAAGGTCGTCATAAACTGCCAGCTTAGAGTTAAATGAGCCAATTCTTCAGAACATTTCGTGGTAGGGAATGACCTCTACAGAAGAAATACAAGGGAACGATGCCACTTCATCTAGTATGCAGATTGTGTTACCCGAGTTCTCGAAGCATGTTAATTTCATTGTCGACACAAGAAGGATGTGTTTTCAGGAGCGGACCTGAAGACAAATGCATTCAGATTAGAGCACGACAAGCCCCATCCTTGGTCCCCGATTTGAACGGAAAAGGGTGATAGCCTAGTCTACGCAGAAGGTGGATGTACATGTCCCAAGGATACGGCAAGTTGTTCAGAGAGCAGAGTGCGACTAGGAAGTAGCAGGTGCGACAATGAACGATCGTTACATTTCATGGCGTATATCCGTTTGGTGGCATTGTTCATCACTCTGTACACAGTGCCGTACCCTCCTGCATACGCAGAATTCATTAATTATGAAAGACATCCATTTTTAGCGGGCAACTGTCTATCCCATACCACTTGATTGAGCAATTTCTGCATCAGATGACCACGGCAAAATAATAATAATCTACAAAATGCCCTTAGGCTCCTGACATAGAGACGATCGCTGCTACACCTGTAAAAGGAGAAACTATGAGCAGAGCACAAAATAACGAAAACTAAGCTTTGAAATGCCTCCAAGCACTAGCACATAATGGTAGGCCCAACATAGAAGACGTGCAAAGTGACATTGTACTGCTGAAACACGTTAGACTTAACTTGCACCAGCTAAAATTGTCGGTACTCAAAACTGACAAGGATGACAAAAGAGTATTGCGCGAAATAATACAGCGGAGGACTTACCCGAGCCTTCCTCTCCTATGACAGTGAAGTCTTCGAACTCGGGCACAATTTTGAATTCTTGATTTTTCTGGAAACAAGGTCATTGGGAAGCGGATTCAGAGACACCATTTATTGACAAACTAAGAGCTCAAACCTTTCGTTGGTCAATGTTACGCTTCGGACCGTCTTGACGGGGTGTAACTCCATTTTGTCTGGCAGAGAAATTCTTAGAGCAACTATCCAGCACGAACGCTTAGCTCGGAATAATCTCTTAGCGGCAACTAATATCATGTAACTTAAGTCAGATAAATGTGATTATATATTCAATGAGCAAACCTTACGCTTCTAAAGCATAAATACTCATGCAATACCCACCTGATTCATAATTGGGTCAACCACCCTCACAACACTTTCTGGAGCAACTTTCTTGAGTGCTGATACTTCATCTCGTCTGGGCACCTCAGGATACCTTCCCAGCGATGTTCCTGGTTTATTAACAGCGTGTACCCTGGAGGATTTCCTTTCACTTGTGCAATCCATAACGACCTGAAGGGGAGACTCCACCTTTCGACCCGGCACGTCCTTTTCTACAAGTGATCCACGCCCGCTATTACAGAGACCTTCCCTCAGAGAGGCTAATATGACTTCTTGGGAAGAAGTATCAGCACGATTCTTCATTTCCTCAGCTCGTGCTGCTGCCTCCACGGTGGGCGCCCCGTCCTCAACATCAACTTGAGAAGGTTTCGCCTGTCCAATCCCAGCCTTCCTGTGTATTTCCAGACCTTTTCCCTGATCTTCTTCCTGACATTTTGCCTCGTCAATTATGCATGGTGCTGATGCTCCACCCACTATACTAGACCCTTTCGGGTGCTTCACCTTCCCAACAGATGCTTCTTTTGTCCCTGGATTCTGGTCTTCGATTGGAGATCCAGATCCTTCACCTCGTCCAAGTGCATCCCAATGTGAAAATGCACTCGCCTTTACAATATTCGTAGCCTGACCCTCTCTGGGGTCCAGAGAAATCCCAATGTACTCCATCTCTGATAGAAAACTCTTCTGAACTAATTCTGGATTGATGTTAAAGTTCCTGAGTCTGAACTGCTCCTCATCTTTGCTTTTACCGGCATAGGTTTCTGTAGAAGGCTTTTGCTGCACAGCAGACGAACCTTGCTTGATGTCAAGAATTATTTCAGTTCCACAGACACTTTGGAGGTGCGTACCTACAGGCGCACATATCTTATCCACATACGCTTCAAAAGCGGTGAGATGTTCAATGGGCGAGTCTTCTCCTCTGATCCCGGTAAACTCTGTGCTGTGGTCCAGCTTCTGAATTCTCGAATTCGCTTCCACCTCGATTGTCATTGATTCAAAGTTTTCATGCTCAAGGTCTCTAACAGTTGATGCCAAATAATGATCTGGTGCGCCTTGGTTGTCTCCATTCTCCCAACCGCATCCAGCGCGTGCACCCTCAACCATCATCACATCGCGATGATTATCAGCAAAGCGCTCCATCTGTGCGTCTGTCGTCTCATCGTCAAGTCCCAATTCCTTTACTGACCTGTTGAAAGCTTCTGAATCTCTATCATGTAAAGTTAAGGCTTTCACTGCGGATAGATGAGAGTCTGGTTGACTCTCCCAACTTATTGCCTTGCTTTCTACGTTCTGCTCCCTTCCTGTTGCACCTGAACGAGGATTTGCAGGCTGCCGAGGTTGTCCGTCATATCCACCTCCACCAAGGGGACAAGGTACTTTGCTCTCTCTGATGCCTTGAACATCCACATTGTCCATAGCTGTATCGAAACGTAAACCAGCATGCGTCCCAGAGTTTGATAACCCCTGATTTTCAACATCTAAACCTTCGGTTAGTGTTTTCCGGTGCTCCCGAGCAACCCTGATGTTCAAGAGGAGCTCTACCCTTGAAACGAGACGCTTCTCTTCAGAAGCCAGAAATCCATTGACATCTCTGAGTCCGTCAGACTGTGCTCCCTCTTTAATCAGATCAGCATCGGACTGGGTTTTCAGTTCCACGTCTTGATGTAGGCCCACGCTGGTGTATTCTCCATTTCCAGACAACGAGTGGTAGTCCTCCACCTGCACCTCAGAGAATTGCCTTCTAGCCACTGCGATCTCGCCATCAGCATGGTGTGCACTCTTGACGCTCGAGTTGAAGTAGGCGCCAGCACAAGGCTCAGTCCCTTTGGATGGCGGCTCCTCTTGTGAAACAGGTATACTGGCACCTCCAGTCCAACCATCCCTGTGAGTTGATTCTGAAACTCCATTGCAATGTAAACTTGCACAGTGCTGCCTCTCTGCCGTGCCCAGCCTCGATAAGTCTTGATCGCAGTCGAACAGCCTCTGCTCAGGACGTTGAGCTTCTACAAAAGAAGACAACTGAATTATGGCATTCATTTCCATACGGCATGGGTTTATCCGGTTCACATGTTGAAAAGGATCTGCTACAGCAGCCAGTCCTACATTAGAACCTCCCTCCACTCCAGATTGACAGACACCTAGAAGTCGCTCCACATCTGTATCATTAAGTCTTTCTCCTAATGGTGGAAGAGATTCTATTAGATCAAGAATTTCTATATGGGCACTACCTGTGGTCGTACCAACATGAGAACAAGGCTGTCTATCTATCCTGTGAGACTCCTCCACGGACGCTTCCTCCTCTGTGTCGCTGACATATAATGAGCGCTCCTGTTTTGAAGCCATTGGCTTCGCAGCAAGAGGAATCGCCTCGTTACAACTGAGATTTCTACTATGCACACTGCTACAGGGTGTTGGACGAAGCTCCGATGGTTGCTCCTTTGTGGCCATCCCTTGTTGGATTTCATAAACCGTAGGGTATGCCAACCCTGAAGCACCAAAATCCTTAATACCAGACGCACTGGCTCTGTTTCTAGTAGCCACTCCAGACTGCCTGCTACTTCGCCTGAGAATAGTTGTAGCCCTCCTCCCGTCCATGGTAGCAGATTTTACCGCTTCTATCTTTCGTTTCCCTCGTTTATTCTTAGTGGTCGGCAATGTAATTTTCTTTCTCCGTCCCCTCCTCTTTTTGGGAGCTTCTAGTTCTTTAGCTTTGCTCTCTTTTCTTTCTTCTTCTGGAGTTTCCACTGCTACGTTCAGGGGATGAGCGGGAGCTGGGCACCCCGTCTCTGCATCGACTGGTATCTCAATCCTAGATCGACTAACTCCCATTTCAATTACCGATTCAGGGTCCTTGCCTCCTTCCATGGATTTGAGTATCCCTGCTTGAAAACTCTCATGCTCAGGAGCAAATGAATCCATTCTGCAAGACTTTAGCTGAACGATACCTTTCGGTACACCTTTCTTTCTGCCGGGCTTTTTCCTCTCAGAAACTTGAAAATCTTTTCCTTCTAACCTTTCCCACCTGTTCTTGGGCGGGTATCCTGCAGCTGAGCGTGTCATGCGACTAGGAGTACCTGAACCTTTAGCTACTTCGCTTTTCCTACAAGTTCCCGAGCCCTGAGTGAGACGTTCCGACCTTTGAGTTGGCTCACATTTTACCTGAGGTGCAATCCCATCTGCAGTTGCCCCGTCACTGACAACAGATTCGATATTCGAAGGACATGCAGGGAATTCGGTTCTAAACGGAGTCGAAGAACCAAGACGAGTTTCTCCATCTGCGTTTCGCACTAGACAAGAATTCAAGTCACCATTTCTCGTCCAGTTCGAGCTGTCCACCGACAAACTTGTTTTCCTCTCTCTTGATGCGGCGTGACAAGGAGTCGATTCCAGAAGCAAGGGAGCAAGAAATGTAGCTGCTTCATTGTCAACCTTTCGGTCCTGGCAGAAGCCGGAGCCGTCAATCAGCTCCCTTGAAGATAACTTCGGCAGACCCAGTGTAGGAACAGAAGGGGCAGAATTTGCTAGATTTCCAGCCCACTTTCCACCTTGGGTTTGATATAAACTGAATGTGTCAAGGATAGCTCGTTTCCCAATTTCTTGGCAAAACGACTGACAGACGAAAACGTATCCATCGAAGGGGATGAACAAAGCCGGTTCTCTGCGAGGGGGATTTCTAAATTGTATGGGAAGGAGAGTGAACGATCTGAGCTCATCCGGAGAGACACTGAAAAGCAGACAGTCCTTACAAACCTCTTCCAACTTTTGCGGTTGACCTTTGAGGAGAATGTCGGCGGCCAGAAAGCGGATCTTCTGCTCCCTCTCCAATTCCTCAACAGACTCCATTGACTCCAGCTGATCATCAACTCCCGGGTGGAACTTACAAAATCCCCATACTATCCGCTACACATATGCACGTCCCTGTGACATGGACCAACTGATCACACATTGGTGTAGATGACGTTGCAAACAACTAAGTTTCATTGCGTTTGTTCGATTCCGCCACCTACAGCAAATCCCCGCTGATTCAAATTCCTCGCAACGATTATCTGTCCAACTTCGTTCCACGCAGCAGCTAACTCATCATTTTTCACCCCTCGTAGCCCTGTGGCGCATGGGACCACAACGAGCTTTAGACAACTATCTCAGCTGTCGCAAGTTCCTTTCCCTGTTTCCATTGCTAATTGATTTCGCAAACCCCGTTCTATATTGTGAAAGACTCGAGAGCGATCGTATTTCCTGCGTCTGTACAGCTGCAACCAATACGGAATATGTAAAAATTCAATCCCAACATCTACTGTCTCAGTGAAAATAAATCGCACGCGGGAGTGGATAAAATTTCAGCACTCCAACCGCCCCAAAACAGCAATCAACACAAATGTCACTAAAATTCCACCGTTATAACAAGGAAGCATTACTAGAACAGTAGAGTTCAGAGATCTCTACAGATCTAGACACCTGCGCTCTACTCCCACGATTCTCACCAAGAAGTTCGAAATTCCCTTCCTCCGAACGATTTCAACCGCACTTCCTCCCCGTCTGATCATGAGAGAACAAAGCGAAAATCGCATCACAAAACACAAGGCACCGGTGAGGAATTAACCTGGGAGAATGAATGGACTTCGCTTCCTACAACGGCATGGCAGCTACAAGGCGCACAGCATCTATCGCGGAAGCCGATATCGAGCACGAGAGATGGAAAGAGACGCTAGCTCGCTCAAGGTTCAAACCAAAAGACGAACGAGGGAGCGCCATGTTTTAGGCCGAAAGACCGAAAGAGACAGTTTGGCGCGCGCGAAGCAAGAAAGGGCGGGAATGGAACGGGGACTAACATCACGGCAACACCGACACAACCATTTCAAATTTGGGGTTACACTAACTGCAACGGTTTTTGAACACTCTAACTTCTAACCCCAGCTTCCGGTTCCAAAATCCTACGCTCGACACGTATTGCATTGTCTGGGAAGTCTAGTAACAACCTTCTCGTCTATGAGTCGGAATTTAGGATTCCCTCTTTGCTTTGAGAAGATCACCAGAGCTCTGAGGAAACGTTTATTCACAGCTCTTAGCTTTCCTTCCGACAGAATGGACCAGAGTAAGACTTAACCGAACCCTGTATTTGGGACTTCGACTTAAGCGATCCCCCAAGTGCGATGTGATCCTACGTGCCACCTGTGAGTAAGACGTGGCAAGAGCAAACTTGTTTGCAACCAGTGTTCTTGTTTGTCACAGGCGCATGTCCGGGGAATCCATTGCCACATAGGTTTGATATGCCCGTCAATGCTTCAAGGGAGCTGGTTAAGTCCTTTTGCCATCTTCGGGGTCTGCCAAGTCGAAAATGCCTAATATGTTGTAAAGTGTCTATCTCCAGTTTGAGCTTCAAAGTAAAAAGTATACCTATAGGGAAATTATAATTGGATACCTTTCCACAATCACATCTCCACTTGACAGACCTAAACTTTTTTAGAGAAGGGTGACCGCATAGAACGAGAAGGAGGGGAAGACCCCATCAACCATCAAGGCAGAGAAATAAAAAAGTAGAATGGGTTAAACCCCACTAGTCATAATGAGAAATCTGCCCTATTGCACCTAATATATCCCAGCTATGTAAGTAGTACGGTCTATATGCAACTGGTGATCGTACAAATAACTTGAACATCCGTGTGATGACTCTCCTATGGATTAAAAAAGTAGAATGGGTTAAACCCCACTAGTCATAATGAGAAATCTGCCCTATTGTACCTAATATATCCCAGCTATGTAAGTAGTACGGTCTATATGCAACTGGTGATCGGACAAATAACTTGAACATCCGTGTGATGACTCTCCTATGGATTGCATTAGCCATTATACTCTATAGAGTAATGGATACATGTTGTCTAAAATATGTTAGAGTATGAGAGTGAGACACTTGGTGCCTAACATGATAAGTTCTCGTGCATGCCCTAACAAATGCGTCGAACATTACGTCCATCACTCATACATTAACAAATGTGTCGAACATTACATGTTCGACACATTCGACATCCATCGCTCCATATAATTCTAAGACTAGATTATTACAATCAAAAGATTTTCAATATTAGTACCGAATCTAGTACCTTCTTCTCTATTTTACCCCATCACTCATGCATTAACAAATGTGTCGAACATTACCTCCATCGCTCCGTATAATTCTAAGACTAGATTATCACAATCAAAAGATTTTCAATATTAGTACCAAATCTAGTACCTGATCAATTGAAAACCCTCTATTACCATATGCTTAGGATCCTTAAGTTATATCGAGCACGACGGAAGAAGGGGCTAATGGGACTAAGCCCCATTTTACCCCTATGTCTTTTCCTTCTTCTTGTTATCCTCCGCGGTTCGCGTTTCTTTGAAGAAGAAGGGTGATTTATTTTGTTATATGCTCTAGAGAAACGTTCGAATTTCCTTTTCCGTTCTTAACAATAACCCTTTAAAATTTAGGGGAATTCAATAGAAGTTGTTCAATTTTTTAAATTGACATCAAGTGAAATTTTGTAACTAGTCGATTTCATTATCCACGCTAATGATATTATTTAAATGTAAGGAATCTCCACGCTATTCACACGAACATCAGCTAAATTGATTCCTTTGGCTATGATAGTGCAATGTGTGCAAACAAGCCTCTTTAAAAAAAAAAATTTTGAATTCTGACTATTATGAATGGGGATTAGGGGCAATCTTACGGGTACGGAAGTGCATAGTTCAAAAGATCATATAAGTGAAATTGTGGAGAAATCTCCTAATGTAGGTAAGGAATTTATATTTGTACGCCTTTTCGGATATTTTCGTTTTATGTGGTCGTAGAAGAGGATGCTTGTAGCAAATCCTGGCTGCATGTCATTGTTTTGTAGTGCTTGCACAAACAATTCCTTGGACTCAAAAGGCATATCGCCAACAATAGATGGCACATATGTTTGATTTACTTAAGGATCCTAAGCATATGGTAATAGAGGGTTTTCAATTGATCAGTTATCTGAAAATCTTTTGATTGCGGGTTTTGTAATAATCTACGGTGTTTTAAGAGTTGATCCAACAAATTTGACAGAATTTTTATTTTCATACCATTTCTGTTCATATGATATAGAAAAAATAAGTTATATATTAAAATTTTCTTCTTAAATAAAAACTTAACTTTAAAATAAATCACCCCATACACATAAAAATTCCTGAATATTTTTAAAGATTACCTTCAGATGAGTTTCAATAAACTATTAAAATCATACCCTTTGTCTACAATACTTAGAGGTATATGATTCAATATTTTAGTTAACTGTTTTTCATCATTTAAGAAATAAAAAACATGATCTAAATTTTATTATTTGATATTTGTTCCTTGGAGATTAATTTCAATCAATAAGTAACAAAGTTAAATATTTAACCAAAAATATATTACCAACCATTTTAAATATGCATGTTTGATGTCATACCATATCAAGATATTGAGGGTACTTTGTACCCTCAATATCTTGATACCACAAATTAACAAATTTTGCTTATCTCAAACTTAACCTTGTTTTCTTCTCACAATTAGAAAGCACATAGGGGTTTCCATAATGGTTGTTATAGCTTTTCTATAAGTTTTCTATGGGGATGAAGGTGTACTTGTAAAATTTTCTCCTCTACCCATAAAATAAAACCTCTTGAAAATGGAAACCCCCATAGATAGCTTTTTGGTATCCAACTACTCTAAGTGCCATTTCATGAACCTTTCAAATTGTGAGATTTCAAGGTACCTTATATATGTGCAACCTTTGAAATTAATTAATCAGTTGATAAGAGAAGGTACTAGCACCAAACGAAATGATACATGGCACAAGTGGATTTGAATTGAATCTTGCTCTGCTTCTTTGATAATCTCCAAGGTTCAAAATATAAGATTCACTCTAATTTTTTCTTTTTTCCAAAATTTAAGATTATGCTTATGCTAACGTCACAAATCTTTTGTCTCTTGAACCGTGGCTCGAGGATGGTTAGATGCAACTTAATCAGGTAACTTCTTAGCAAGGTTACTTTCATGGTCAAATTAGAAGTGCTTGGGTGCAAAGAATGACATTGATGTTCAAACCAAACTACTTAGAAATCTATATTATCAAAGAATTTGGGAACCAAGAGATTTGATGATGTGACAGATCAATACATTGGCATTTTGGGACATGGGAGAGAAATGTAATTGCACTGCACCACCATGCAATTGGGGTAAAAAATATAGATTCCTTACCATGCCAATACCAATTTTCCATGTCCTTTGTTTATTGATTCCGTTCCACCCAAGTCTCAGAATTTCATTCCACCTCCATCTTTCTAGTCTACAAATTCCATTCCATCCAAGTGTGAGGATCTCATTCCCTCTACTTTTGTGTCAAATTTTGGATTTCAACATCTTTTGAACATGGTGTCCGGTGCACCTAGCTTTTCTTCCCATAGTTGAGGGTTTTCCAAAAGTAGTGGATGAATTGGGTAAAGCAAAAGCAAAGGATGATCAGAATGATGGGTTTAAAATGATAATGCATCACTATGGTCAGATTTTGGACTATCTTGAGGACCTAGAACATGTTGGGCAAATCTATGGAGGGACTTGTAAGAAACTAGTAGAAAAACACCTTTTTCAATTATATGGCCACTTATCTTGTGAAAGGTTTGCCTTAATTTATGAGTCAAGAGAGATTATATTTAAAAGTGGGCTTGGTACATGGCCTCCTACAAAGCAACATGCGACAAGAAGACTTCTGCATGGGTGAAGGCCTCACCAAAAAGAAACTAAAGCAAGGATGGAGAACAATTGAAGATAAGTTGAATAATCAATATCCTCATCATGCAAGAATGGATTTGCTATTTGGCAATAGGGTCAACATTTCACCCTTGCCTTTATGAGTCTAGGAGTGGAAAATGAATTTTCAAACATGGTCATAGATGAGGAATCAAGATATTGAGTTCCATTGGAGAAACCAATTGAGGAGTGGACCAAGGATACACCTCATTCATGAACCAATCACCAACCCTCATTACATTTGCAAGTTCTTTTGTTCTTAGCACCCAAGAACCAAATTGTCAAGGCACAAAGGAAAGCACGGTGGTTTGAGTTCAATAGAATGAGAGTTGATGTCCATCCTCTAAGCCATCCAAATAGTAAGAATATCTTTTGCCACCAAGTACACCGACTAAAGAGGATCCTCAAACACAAGAGGGAGGCAAAGAAAAAGAGGCATTAGAAGGCAAAAGAGATGGAGAATTGAGTCACAACAAATATAAAGTTGGTAGTGGGACGACACCTTCCTCTCCCACAATTGCAGCAATCAAGGAGGAATGTTCAGATGTAGCAAAATTGAAAATAGAAGTTGTGGGAGCCATAGAAAGGTGTAAGTTGGCCAAAATTGAAGCTTACAAAGTAGCAAAAGTAGAGAAACTACAAGCTGAAGGAGAAGTATAAAAGAGTTTATTGAGTTCCAATTTGAGAGGCTAAATCCAAGAGATATCATCAATGATATTAGAACTTGCAAAAGTGGAGAAAAAATCTACAAAAATTAAGAGTATAATGAGTTTACCCTTTGACCTAGAGATTACACCTCCCCAATGGAAAGCTTTAGCAGTGATCATGTAGTGCATAAAAATATATGTTCAAGTGGAATGATTAGTGATATAATGCAAGACCATAGAAGTGGCAAATGAGATTGTGGGACCATTGATGTCCTACCTGTTTTGAAGTGGCAATGGCTTTCAATTGACAATTAAAAGGGGCTTGTTGGATTGTGTAATGTAATCTATTTGAGTAACTTGCTATCCAAGTATGTGATTGACTTGTGTTAAAGTGTTTTTGAGTGACTTTTTTGTAAATGGCTTGCACATTTGTGATTGACTTGTATAAAATAGAGTTTTGGTCATTAATTAGCAAAGCAAACCATGTGAAATTTGTTTGTGTAGTGTAGTAGACTTGCACATTTAAGGTATAGTTTAGCAATAGGCAAAATTAAGGGCAATAATTTGTTTGTGATCTTGAGAGTTTAGTCACAAAGTTCATTCTGAATAGTTCTATAAGCATGTCATCAAGGTTTTGCTCCAATGTCACTTAGGTTTCACTTTGGTAATAAGTTGATCTTGTTAAGGTTTTGCTCTTGTATTGTGTTGATATTGCACCATCTTAAAGTTGCACTTGGGTCCATTGTGGGTTTGCTCCATTTTTTCACTAATGTCAAGTTCAATTGGGCCTTGTGAGGGTTCCGCCAAGGTTGGATTGTGCATTGGTTTTATTTTTCCTAGGTTTAGTTGAGTTTGTCAGGTTTTGCATGTCCAATTCCAAGGCATTGTTGTATCTAATGTTCATGTATCACATGGATTCCACCATATCCAACACTAAGGTATCATTAGGGTATTGAATATTGTCAAGGTTCAGTCATGTCCAATACCAAGGTATTGTTGGGGTGTTGCTATTAGTGAATGGGAATCCAAACCCATGAATCAATGGAAATGAACATGAAGTCATAAGGAATCAAGGCAAGTGAACATGAAGTTGCAATTTTATTTGAGTTCTTTGCTTTCAATCACTTTGCATATATCAATTAGGTGGGATCCTAGTGATACTTATATTGCATATAAACATGTTCACATCTATGTATATATGTCCAATTTGTTCTCTAAGTTCTTTGCTTATTTTGCATGAACATATGTTCACTTTATTCTTTGAGTTCTTTGCTTTCAATCAATGGCTTTATTTTTATGACTTCATGATCCTTGTGGCCCCAATACCATTGATTGAAAGCAAAGAACTCAAAGAAGAAAGTGAACACAGGTTTATGCAAAATAAGCAAAGAACTTAGAAAAAAAGTGAACATATGTACATGCAATATGAGTTTGAATGATGATTGAATATAAATGGCCAAGAATGCAAAATCAACGAGGACATGTACTCCAACCATACATGAAGTGTTCTTATATATAATTTACTAAGACATGAGAGTAGACTAAATAACATTTGCAGGTGTTGTGTCCATATCCCAACGTGCATGGCCTCACCTCTAGCTTTAGACTTGTCAATAGCCTCACCTATAACAAAGGCTTTAATTGGAAGGTGCTCTAGTCTGACACACATGAATGTGCCAAATGAGTGGTCTTTGAATATGCACTATTATATCTCCAAAGAAGATCTGTAACACCCATTTGTGCATGTGTGTGGTATTGTGATATTTAGCTTGGTATTACAAGTACTTAAGAGATATTATTTATATAGAGATAAAGGATGGTTCTATATTAGTCATGGTTAGCTAAAGTTAGTCATAGCTAAGATAGATGGGACCTTACTTTAGAGGAAGTAGAAAAGATGAGCACCACTATTTTGGATTTTAGTGTGTTGACTTGGTATTATTCCTAGGTGTTTGGCTTTGGGGAAAGAGTTGAGAACTCTTGGGCCCGCAAGCCTTTTTGTTTTGGATTCTTCTTTATTCCAAGGATAGCCCATGTGAAGGAATCCTTGCTTTAGTGGTTGGGTCAAGATAAGGGGAATATGCCCATGTGAATGGATATTCCTTTCTACTTTTTGACTTTACTTGACTTTTAGTCTAGTAACTTGAGTTACTACGGTAATTAGTAACTTTGGTACGTAACTATTTCACAAGTATATAAACAAGGAGTGAGGAGGTACTCATCATCCTTTCATTTGCAACTATCTCTCTCTCATTGAGTTCTCTAGTGAGCAATGTCTTGAGTCTTGGAGTGTTAGCCTTGGAGGAGTATGATGGAGTTGGGGTTCCTTGCCTTCTTAGTCCATGGTGCGCTACCATAATAGCCATCATAGGTTCATCCTGAGTGAGAGACAGGCCGGCTCACATTTTTGGTTCCGTTGCCGGGACCTCTCTAGAAGGCAAGATAATGTTCCGCGTCCAATTCTACATTAGGCAGAAGGAGGCTATGAGAGCTCACTTGGAGAGAACATTAGGAGAGGAGAGGGCTGAACTTATGTTAGAGAACCAAGATCCATTTGTATACCCTGTAGTTCATTATGATGTCTTTGAGGTGATTTTGTACATCTTGTACACATGAGAGGAATTGGAGAGATTGTGTGAGGTGGATTGCAGATTTTGGGGATTAAGGTGATTTTGGGCAAAATCTCAAGTTTGAGATCTGGACTTGAGATTTCTACACATGATAGCTTGGGTTATCTTTCAGTTAGCACACTTGAAATTATTGAGAGAGCTTCTATGCACACTGGGCTAGAATTTTTGAAAGTTGATAGGGTAAAGTGCTCCCGCAACTACATGCTCTCTGGAAAATTGTACAGAGTCTGCCATTTCTTCAATTTTTAGTGAATTGTCCTGAAAATTTCCAAGAAACTTCAGTGCATTGTATCCTACCTGCTGCCACAAAAATTAGAGAGAGATCTTTTTTTTGCAGGGCGTTATGAGTTTTTGAAGTGAGGGGGGTGGTTTTCAGACCAAATCTGAAATATGGGTGCTGAATAGAAAGGTGTTTAGGCCAAATGGCTCGATGAAAAGATCTGAAATTTTGCAGGGAGAGACGCACTGGAGTTGTGATCAAGTGTAGAAAATTTCAGAGGACTGTGACATATTGGTTGAGAGATTTGAGTGACATTGTGAGGAAGGGTCAATTCTGCAGAGTGGAGATCTCATGCATGAGAAGTTTGAGATCAACAAAAAGCATGTTTGAGTGTTTAGATTCATCTTGGGGAACATGGAGGGTCATCAAGAGTGGAAATTGAGATTATGCAAGGTTCCCCAAGGGTTTGAGGTGATTGTAGGGGTGGATTTGAGGAAAAGAGAGTTTACAATAGAATTTGAAGAGAGTGTTGAGAGGATCCAAAAACCTACACCACTTGGAGGAAAGAGTGAGTCTAAGTGCTTTCTATGTGGAGAGAAGGGACATAAGGCAAGTTCATGTCCATTGACCTTTGAGAGCAAGAGATTGAGGGAAAGGAGAGGCTTACTTGACTTGGGTTTGCATGTTGGACCTTCTTCACCAAGATTGGGAGGGAGAAGATCTAAGACCAAGGAGTTGTGTGAGGTTTGTGGAGTTGAAGGACTTCCAAAAGGACATGAGTGTAGTGGAGTAAAAGCACTTTTGGAAACTTTGGTGAAGGATCTTGGAGAGAGTCTTAGTACAGCTACAGAAATACTACCACCTTCATCAGCTAGTTCTCAAGATTAGTGATGGAGATAATCTTTCAACTTGTGGATAAACTATCCATGAGAGTTAGATTAATATGCACTCTAGGATTTGATGTTGCTATAGAAATCTTGGAGCAACCTGAACCTTTTGTGTTCCCTAGAGTGGATTATTCTCAGATGGTGTTAGTCATGTATATACTCTATTAGTAATAGAGTGAGAGAAAAGAAAAGAGAAAAAAAAAATTGAGAGAAAAGAAAGATAGTGAGGGGTTAAGATGGGGAAACTTCCGGTTTTCTTTGGCAAGGATGGAGAAGATGTGGAGGCCTTTGTGAGAGACTTCAAGAGAGCTTGCATAGGAAACAATGAGAGGAGGAAGAATGAGTGGGCCTCATTATTACCAGATTTCTTTGAGGATGCAGCACTTACATGGTATGAGTCAGAATACCAAAAGAGAGAGAGGAGAGAGGGGGAAGAGGAGTCTTGGGAGACTTTGACTTCAGCACTCATTGAGAACTTTCTTCCTGATGAGAGTTATGAGAGATTGATGCGTGAGGTTACATTTCTCAAGCAAGGAGATGGAGAGAAAGTGAGGGTCTATGTGGAAAGAGTGGAAAAGTTGGAGTCCAGATTTCGCATAGTGTTGAGGAAGGGTGGGGATGATGTGGAGACTACAATGATTGGCATAGGGGCCATGCTCACCAAGAATTTTGTGGGAGGATTGAGACCACAAATTAGAAGCAAGGTGAGATATGAGAAACCTTCTTCCAAGGTTGAAGCTATCAAGATCGCAATTCGTATGGAGGAGAGTTTGGAAGGGGATGAGAGTGATTTGGTGATGAAGGAGGTTGTGCATCCTCCTCAAGGCTACAAGTATGGTGGAACTTCTGATACTTTGGTGACAAGGGTTGCACCACAAGTAGTAGTTGCTCCAATTCTTGCACCTCCACCAAAAGATCCACTCCAAACCATCACAGAACAACTTGCGGATCTCAAGATCAATGTGGTGCAACTATGGGAGAAGAGAGAGGTGGATCAGAATGTAGGGAGAGTACCTAGGAGTTATGGAAACTATCCATATAGAGGAGGCCAACCAGCCAACAATTTCAATGATAGAAATTGTTTTGGTTGTGGAGGAAGAGGCCATATCCAAAGGAATTGCCCAAATTCCACTTACCATGGAGGAAGGGGTTATGAGGGAGCCAATAGAGGGAAAGAGGGAGGTAGTGAAACCCAAGTGGCTCCTAATCCCAACAAAGGTAAGGGGATAGCATCCATAGATGTGGTTGAGAGCAAGTATGAGAAGGGAGAGTGCTCAAACTCCAAGGGTCTTAATTTGGAGCTTTTGGCACAAGAGAAGAAGAGAGCTCGTTTTGCAGAGGATGTTCACTCTTCTCAAGGATTTACTTCAAGCAAGGATACTCCTATGTCTACTAGGAGCACTCGCACCTCAACACCATCAATAACAAAGACTCCAAGGAAGAAGTTGGGGATGGAGGACTTCTTGATCTCAAAGCAACAATGGAACTACAATGTGTTGGAGGTTGTTGGAAGTCACAAGGCTAACATCACAGTGGGCCAATTAATTGCTTTGAACCCTACCTTGAGAAAGGAGCTTAGAGGTGGTTTGAGTTCTACAAGGAGCAAAAAGAAGAAGAAGGCAAAAGTTCCAGTATCAATGGGGGTGGTGGATGCCAAGCCAGCACCATGGGAGGCTTGTGAATATGCCTCCAAGATTGATGTGAGAGTGAATGGTCACAACATCAAGGATGCATTGGTTGATGGAGGATCAGCAGTGAATGCCATGTCAGAAAGGTTGATGAAGAAGTTGGGTATGATACCCTCAAGACCTTCAACATTTGTGGTGAGCATGGCAAACAAGCAACAAGTTCGACCAGTAGGGGTGATGGATAAGGTGGTAGTTTCAGTTATGGGAGTTCAAAATCTCATGACTTTCCAAGTCTTGAAGGATTCAAGCTATGACTTACTTCTTGGGAGGCCATGGTTGAGAGCAGCACGCACAACTGATCGATGGCACAAAGGGTACTTGAGGATTGGGCCATCAAACCATAGAGTCACTGTTCCTGTGACTAACACCACCAACACTTCACATTCAGATACCCCATCTTCTAATTATTGGGAATCAGATTCTGAAGAAGGAGCTTCAGGTGTGGACACAAGCATGGAAGAGGAGACTTCCACGGAGGAAGATGAATCAGAATCTGATTCAGATGTGTATCCCTTGTGTGCTATGGATTTTGCACCTAAGCCAGAGGTTTTGAAGGACCCAGATAAATCACCATTGACACTTGAGGAGGTAGAGAGAAGGTTATCTACCCTCAAGTATGGCCCAAATGTTACCAAGGAGGAGAAGGTGAGATTTGAGGAGATTTTCCGCAAGTTCATCCATGTGTTTGCTTTTAGTTACAAGGATTTGAAGGAAGTCACCTTGGAGGAGCACAAGATAGAGGTGGAGTCACATGCAAGACCAATCCGCCAAAAGCAACGTCGCATTAGCCCACCAATATCTTTGGTTGTGAAGGAGGAGATTGATAAGCTCAAGGAGGCTGGATTTATCTTTGAGGTGGAGAATTCAGAATGGGTGTCTCCAATTGTCATTGTGAAGAAAAAGAATGGCAAGCTTCGGGTATGTGTGGATTACAAGAAGCTTAATGCTGTTACCAAGAAGGACTACTACCCATTGCCATTCATTGATGAGATCTTGGAGGAGGTTGCAGGTCATGAGAGGTACAGTTTTGGAGATGGTTATAGTGGATATAACCAAATAAAGATTGCACCAGAGCATCAACAACTCACCACATTCACCACACCTTGGGGAACTTACGCTTTCAAGGTCATGCCTTTTGGGCTTTGCAATGCTCCAGCCACATTCCAACGGTTCATGAACAAGGTATTTGAACCTTTCATTGGGAAATTTGTGAGAGATTTCATTGATGACTTTTGTGTCTATGGGAGCAAGGAGGAGCACTTTGAGCACCTAATCAAAGTCTTGCAACGCTTGGATGAGGCAAATGCATCACTCAACCCAGAGAAGTGCATTTTTGGATGTGAAGAAGGTCTACTTTTGGGGCACATCATCTCCAAGGATGGAATAGCAGTTGATCCTGAGAAGGTGAGGAAAATCTCAGACCTTCCATTCCCTTCAAGCTTGACAAAGTTACGCCAATTCTTGGGAATGGTTGGGTACTATAGGAGGTTCATCTTCTCATTTTCCAACAAGGCTTATGCATTGACCATCTACATGAAGAAGGGTGTAGATTACATGGTGATTTTGGAAGACAAGGAGGCTCTCAAAGCTTTTGAGGAGCTCAAGCAATCCCTTGTTGTAGCTCCAATTCTTGCTAAACCTGATTGGAGTAAGCCTTTCATCCTCTACACTGATGCTTCTTATGTAGCTATAGGATGCACTCTTAGTCAATTAGACCAAGATGGGCATGATCATCCAATAGCTTATGCTAGTAGGCAGATGGTTTCAGCAGAGAAGAACTACTCTGTCACAGAGAGAGAAGGGTTGGCAGTGATCTTTGGTCTCAAGAAGTTTAGACACTACTTGATTGGAGGGAAAGCCACAATTGTCACGGATCACAAGGCTTTGAAGTACATCTTCAACAAGCCTAATGTTGAAGGGAGACTAGCAAGGTGGATGATACTCTTGTCTGAGTATGACTACACAATTGAGGATAGGCCAGGAAAGAAACATGCAAATGCTGATTTGTTATCTAGAGCCTATGATCATGATGGAGATGAGCCAGTAGATGATTCCTTCCCGGATGAGGAGCTCATGACAATCTCAGTCACTCAAGAGATTCCAATGGAGTACAAGGAGATTGTGGATTTTGTGACAAGAGGTAACTATCCAGAAGGGATGCATGCTAGGGAGAGGAAGGCCCTTGCAGCAAGATCTAGACCTTACACAATGGTGGAGGATATTCTTTTTCACCAAGGAGCAGATGGTCTACTTCGAAGAGCAGTGGGTAAGGAAGAGTCTATCCTACTCATAAAGGAGTTTCATGAAGGTTTAGTATGTGGAGGACACTTTGCAGGAAAGGTGACTGCTTTCAAGATTCTAGATGTAGGTTACCATTGGAGAGGGATTTTCAAGGATTGTCTTGATTATTGCAAAACTTGTCATGTTTGTCAAGCTTTTGCTAGAAAGTCTACATCCACTCCACCACTTAGATCAATTCCATTGCTAGGACCTTTTGAGAAGTGGGGAATTGATTTTGTAGGACCTCTCAATAGAACCCCAAGGAACAATCGGTACATTGTGGTAGTTACTGATTACCTTACCAAGTGGGTTGAGGCTAGACCATTGAGGGACAAGAATGAAGATGAAGTGGGTAGATTTCTTTATGAATGCATTATCACTAGGTTTGGATGCCCTTTGGAGTTGGTTTCTGATAGAGGAGGAGAGTTTACAGGAAGCATTACTACAGCCATGCTACGACATTTCTCTATCACACATAGAGTAACTACATCCTATAAGCCAAATTCCAATGGCTTGGCAGAGAGAACCAATCAGACCTTGTGCATGATGTTGGCCAAAGATGCAGAAATGGAGGGGGCTAAACATCATTGGGACAAGAGGATTCATGCAGTTTTGTGGGAATATAGGACAACCATGAAGACTTCCACTGGATATTCTCCATTCCAATTGGTGTATGGTATTGAGTCTACCTTACCTATTCACTTTGATCTTCCTACCTTCCAAAGCATTCATAGGAGATTGAAGAAAGCACAAGGAAGTGATGCAGGGAAGTCAAGGAAGGATCAACTCATGGAGTTGGAAGAGGCAAGAGCAGTTGCTATGGTTTGAGTGGAGCAAGCCCAAAGGAAACAAAAGGAGAGCTATGACAAGAGGCAAGGCAAGAAGAAGGTGGAGCCTTTCAAAGAAGGTGATTGGGTAATGTTGTTTGATTCCATTCGATTCAAGAGAGTGCAAAAGAAGTTTTTGCCTAAGTACTTTGGACCTTTCATAGTAGAGAAGGTGTGGGGCAATTACACCTATGATCTCAAGGAGTTGGGAGGAAGACACTTTGATAGGATTAACCATGATAAGTTGAAGATGTACCATAGAAGGTAGAGAGACCTTCACTTTGAGGACAAAGTGAAAACTTAGTCCGGGGGTAAATGTAACACCCATTTGTGCATGTGTGTGGTATTGTGATATTTAGCTTGGTATTACAAGTACTTAAGAGATATTATTTATATAGAGATAAAGGATGGTTCTATATTAGTCATGGTTAGCTAAAGTTAGTCATAGCTAAGATAGATGGGACCTTACTTTAGAGGAAGTAGAAAAGATGAGCACCACTATTTTGGATTTTAGTGTGTTGACTTGGTATTATTCCTAGGTGTTTGGCTTTGGGGAAAGAGTTGAGAACTCTTGGGCCCGCAAGCCTTTTTGTTTTGGATTCTTCTTTAGTCCAAGGATAGCCCATGTGAAGGAATCCTTGCTTTAGTGGTTGGGTCAAGATAAGGGGAATATGCCCATGTGAATGGATATTCCTTTCTACTTTTTGACTTTACTTGACTTTTAGTCTAGTAACTTGAGTTACTACGGTAATTAGTAACTTTGGTACGTAACTATTTCACAAGTATATAAACAAGGAGTGAGGAGGTACTCATCATCCTTTCATTTGCAACTATCTCTCTCTCATTGAGTTCTCTAGTGAGCAATGTCTTGAGTCTTGGAGTGTTAGCCTTGGAGGAGTATGATGGAGTTGGGGTTCCTTGCCTTCTTAGTCCATGGTGCGCTACCATAATAGCCATCAGAGGTTCATCCTGAGTGAGAGACAGGCCGGCTCACAGATCCCACTCTCCATCATGCACGGGTCTTGGAATCTATCAACAAGACCTTCAAAAGGGTCCACATTATACTCCATAAGCCATCACAAAGTCCACTTCTCAATAAAGAACTCAATGGCTGAATGCAAGTTGGCTCTAAATCTATCTAAGGGAGCCCTCAAGTAGTAGCATGATGAGGAAGAATGATCTAATGTACTAGGATAGAAAGGAATGAAGTGTCATGGATAGAAAAGACCATTGGAATGGTTCTTACAATACATAAAGAAAGCACTATCTACTATCAAAATATATTTTAATGGTAAAACTAATGCAATAAATAATAAGTCTATACATATTTACAATAAATGCTTATCTACATACATTTACAATAAATGCATAAAAGGTCTATAGATATAGTATCTATACTAGTCATATATCCATCCATGTCATCCTACACACCCATGAGACAAGCATCAGTTTTTACACCATTGTGTAGTAAACCATGAGTCCACATGTCTCACAAATGATGTTAAAAATCTTGTCAAGTGTTATTAATCCACAAGATAACCTCAAATTTGGACACACAAAAATCTATAATTTCTCAAACACTAGGGCACAATAAATACCTAAAAGTGGTCCGTGCTCTATACAAGATCTTTCAAAATTGCTCTGCCAAGAAGGACCACTAGCTAGAGAGCCTACTACTATCCCACATAACATCAACCAAGCAACCAATATCCAAGACTAGAATCTTCCTTTGCCTCTCATGAGCGTAAAAAAAGCAAGGAGTAAACTCTCATGTCAAGCTAATTGACTCTTGCATCATAAAAAGTCCATAAATCTCACCAATGAGTGTCATCCTCATCTGCTCTAACCAATCTATATGTGTAAAGGTGTGGGTGAAATAGGATGGAGGTGCAAGATCATCTAAGATGCAAGGTCTCCAAATAACTATGGCCATATAAGTGGTCATCACACTAGGCTATTTCCTCAGCCCTCCATACAACCAAGGCTTAGTTTGCATTGCCTCAACATATCTATATATCTCACTAGCATGAGCAGCAAACATAGTGATACTCTGTAATCTGTTGGTCTAAGTCCCCTTGCTGATCATATTCAAACTCTATATTTGAGTGTGCTCATGCATGGCAAGCTCTATGGATGATTATCCCAAAGGGTACTCTCCATGGAATTGCCTCACCTGATTGGATGCTACCTCTAAGTCTTTCCTCACATTGGCTAACATCACTTTAGTCCTTTCCACCTTAGCTTGAGTACTCTCCAATGTGCCCATGGAGACCACTAACTCTTTATGGTAACAGTCATATTGGGTACTATAAGCCACCTCCATCAATGCTCTCTCTGCTAATAGAAATCCCATGCCAATGCTCTCTCATGTTGCTCTATCTTCCTTCTTGCAAATGCCAAAAAGGAATTTCTCTCTTCTCAATATCACTCTCTCTCCTCACCAAATTCCCAAAACAAAGCTATCTCTTCCTCAAACATTGCTCTCTCTCCTCCATATCTAACTCCTCTCTCAATTGACGCTCTCTATGCTTCATGTCTCCTATAGAGGACTCTCTCTTTAGTTCGTTGCTCTCTCACTCTCTTTGCACTTTGCATCTACTTCCTACTATCACACACTCTCTCTACAATCAGGCATCCTAGTACTCACATTGATGGGACGGTTTCTCAATGATCTAGAACTAGGAATAGTAATCTTTGGAAGCCAAATGTGATAACATGGTGGAAGGACTAAAGGCATTTCAACCTCAATCCAATGTATCTCACTCTCATGTTGCTTATATGTGTCTAATGGAAAGGATGTACATGGATCATCTACAACCAAAACAACCTCTGGCACCTCTACACAATCAATATAGACATCCAAACAAGAACTTGTGCACAAAGGATCAATTCATATCAAATCTAATGAAACTATACCACCATAGATAACAAAACCTTGTGTGAAGTTGAAGATTCAAAATAATGGAGTCACATGTATGGAATACACATGTATGCATATGTAGCAACAAGTTGAACATAACAAGACACTTGAGTTTTAGATGATAGGTTTATCAAGACAAGCAAAAGTGGAAGTTTAATAAGACAAGTTATGTTTGATATTTGAGAACCAACAAGTCAAGTCAAGTCATGTAAAGCAAGTCAAGTAGAAGTGACATAAAGCCTTATTGAATACAAATGGGCCATTTCAAGAAAGAAAGAAAGAAGGTTTTTGGAATGAAATTCAAAAGCTCCTCCCTCACACTCATCCTTGCTAGGGCTAGTCTTTCTCCTAAACCACATTACCAATGTCATCATAATGCACCTCATCTTTTGGAATAAACCTCCACTCCATGAGTGGATGGATGAGGAATTAACCTACATGAGTCTCCTTCAAACCTCCTCCTACTAGGCTTATGAAGTTGCTTTTGCAATAATTCTAGCTTAGCACTCATCACGTGCAACATCAACCTGGCCAATCATAACCCTCACTTGATCTCTCCATCTCTGCCTTAGATCTCTCTACCTTGGTCTTCACTATCAATGCAAGATGCCCATGTATTGCCTTTTGCCTCCTATTGGGAACAAGAATAGCACTCATGATCTAAAAGATTAGTCTAAAGGCCGGGTATACATACTACCAAGCCAATGTGGTCTCTAACTAGGAATCAATCCTACACCCAATGATAAGACCTTGTCCTCTTCTTTCCACTCCCAATTAGCAAAGCAAATGCAACCCACATAACTTGAAGAATCAGCTCAAAGGGCCTACCTTTGATAGTGCTTATTTGAGTGTCTACATCCCAAGTCTAAGCAAATTTGGTACACAAGTGCTTTTGCAAAACATGCCACACAAAC
Organism: Lunularia cruciata; assembly: GCA_948567375.1. Classification (NCBI taxonomy): domain Eukaryota; kingdom Viridiplantae; phylum Streptophyta; class Marchantiopsida; order Lunulariales; family Lunulariaceae; genus Lunularia; species Lunularia cruciata. The sequence goes on along the minus strand of OX419756.1, from coordinate 46,517,785 downwards.
AACAGACAACAACAAAACCAGAGTTAGAAACACAATTTGGTGTCAAGTCAACCATGTTTAAAAGTTGAGCATGTCAATGCAAGATAAAAAGAGCTAATGTTGAACAAATGTATTGGGAGAATATAGTTTGGTGTCACATTGAAAATGTCTAAAAGTTGAGCATATCAATGCAAAATGGAAAGAGCTAAATTCCAACCAAAATGCAAAGCAAAGTTAGAAATACATTGAAGAGTAGACTTGAGCATGTAAGCAAGTTGTATACAAAGAGTTAGTTGTGTACAAAGGCAAAAAGACAACTAACAAAGTTGAATTCATGTTGAATTGCAAATGAGTTTTGCTATGGGTGACCCAAGCTTTGCTCCTCCTTAATGAGTTACATTATAGGTTTGTCTTGCAAACACAGGTTCCACCATGGGCTTTGTCCTCCTACCACTATCGCTCCATGCAAACCAAGGTAACATTGTGGTTTCACTACTTGGATGGGTTATATGGAGGTCATACTATGATGACATCTTCCTCAAAAGGATACCATTGAGGTTCCACTATGCATAGACTTGGGTCTTGTTCAGGTTATGTTGCATGGATAGGAGGTCATCATTGGGATTATGTTGTGTAAATTCTCTTCTTGTCTAGATTTCATCCGGATTTGGTTCAATTTTGGTTTGATTTTGCAATGTTTATGCTTTAACTTGAAACATTCATTTGCAATGGAACAAGGAAATGGAATGAGGAACGATACTAAATCCTACATGAGAAAATAGATAGTGCAAGCTTGTTGTGATCTTCAACCCAAATTTGTCAGGGTTTGTTTCTCAAATACATCGAACCTCTCATTGCATTTTACACTTGATCTTTATCCATCCCAGCTCAAGTAATGAAAGTCATGTTGTATTGTGTGGTGTGGTGGCCAATTAACCACTCTTCCTCTTAAAAATCTTCCATATTTGGCAAGTCAAACACCTTTTGGTTATACAAATATCAGCTATAGCTCTCAATGTCAATGTAAAAGCTCTAGCTAATAGGGCTAGGGCACAAGAAATCTAGAAATAGAGAGCTGAATTTTTTAAGCTCTGGAGTCTCTCAAGCCCTAATTTGTTAACTTCTGCTTTAGTCCCCTTGTCCAATTACTTGGTGAACTCTCTCAAAAGAGAAGCTTCCTTTTGGCAGCAAGCTTTTCATTTGGGAGCAACGTTACTCTATAAACTCTCTTGGATAGGTACTCTATAAGCGCTCTCTTGCCTCTTTTTGCTATTCCTCTCATGTTTGACCCCTTCTTTCTGTTCCTCTTGATAGAGTCTAAACCTGTTTTTCCTCTTGGGCATGTACACTCATCTAACTACCATTAATCATTGTTTAATATACTATTATGAGATATGCACCCATAACTTCAAAGAGAGAGAAAGAGTGATAGAGATAAAGAGAGAGATATATGTAGTATATCTTTATAAACTCAATGATTATTAATTCTTAAAATAGACATATATAATCAAAGACATATATACACATGCAAATGGGCATCAATTGGTTTAAAAGGGAGTTAGTTCAAGGGAGTGCTACTTGGTGTTTGATCATACTCCTTGGACAACTCTCTTGATCGTAACGACCACTCCACCAACAACATAATATTGTTTATGAGGGAGAAATCGAGTCTCTTAGTGTAGAGACACCACACTCTAAACCCCGTATAAAACAATTATCACCTCATGATTAATAAGAGTCACATAAATATTGTATTTTTCCATGTAATCAAGAACATACATGTATAAAGTTTTCCAATAAACTTATAGGTCTCATTCTATAAAGTCTCCTTTGAATATAAATATTTAAATATACACATCACTTTTTAACACAAATCAATTTGACTATTTTCCTCTTGAGTCTATCCCTATGGGTTCTATTAAATGAAGGACAAATATTCATAACTCTTGCTTTGGTTTCTTCTTGGCTGTGGAAATGACTCTACCTCTGGTATGTTTGGTAGCTCAATGCCTTCCTTGTTATGCATATGTACATGGCTACACAATATAATCATTGTCAACATCATACACTATAGAAGTACAACTCACACATAAGTCACACATGAACTCTTAAATGTCATAATCAAATCAGTTCATTCTTCCACTCAAATCATACTCAAATCAAATATGTACTCAATCCTGCACTCAACAATCTACCAACAACTAAGCATTGATTACAATCAAGCCACACCCACTCTAGATTAGAGACTCTAGGTGACCTTTTCCGGCCTTTGTCCACCATAGCCAAGAACTCAAAGGTTAAACATTAAAGAAGTGAGCTCTATAGAGCTACACTTTGAAGTTATACCCCTTTTGTTTGACCTAGGTTTCCAGCCTTAATGGCACCACTCATGGGACATCTGATGATGAAATGGTGCAAGTGATAGTGGGTCTCACCATGTGATCAATAGCTCTAATCTAAAATTGGACCACCAACAAGTAATCCATGAGTAAGTACTGAAATACTATAATACCAATCGCTAGATATATTATCTAGAGGTGAAAATTGGCTTGGTCTAGAAGGATGTTGCATTGGATGGGCTAACTAGACCAGATAGAAGCATCACCAAAAGAGTACTTCTACTAATAGGGCAGAAGTACAAAATACTCTAAAAACTTCAAAGCAAATTTTGGAGGTCTAAATGGATAAATTAGGTCTCAAAATGGAAATGATCTCTTCACTTTGGGTATCAAGAGGCTTGGCTTCTATCCCTATGTTTCATCATATCAAGAGCTTTCTAATGGTACCTCACCTACATGATTCTAAGCTTCCTACAAGAAGATTATCTAAAGATTCCCTTTGGTCAAACCTATTTGACCAACTAGATAGGACAAGGACTGACATGTTATCTATCGAGGCAACTACTCTTAGGGTGGAGCTCACTAACATGTCACCAATCCATGTATCTTATCCAAGGGTGGAGCTTCTTTGGAGGGGGTCCTTGTTGCTATAATAAAGAGCAAGTGCTACTATGGGGGCATCGGAGTATTGAGTGTGAAACTTGTATTTTCTCTCATGTAGAGTTTTCTTTTCCTTTGAGTTTTACAATGGTATCAAAGCAAGTGTTTTAGTCCAAGAGAGTGGATCATCTCTATTGGAAGAACACAAGCTATTGAAATTGAGTAATTTGAGAGGAGAAAACATAGTGCAATTGCTAGACTTGGGAGGTGTTTTAAAGAGCGGATGGGATAGAGGAGTCTGGAGGACAAGTTCTTGCACCTAGCTTCCCATTCTTGAATCCATTCCACATCAAGATTATGTACATCCAACATGAGCAAATGAGAGTATCTATTGTTTATCACTTTGGAGTAGAATTCATGGACAAAGTGATGAATTCACCAAACCCAATGATTCTACTTGTGATGGTATACAATAGAGAGTGGGATTTGACAATCTACATTTAGTTATGATGTTATGGATATAAATGTACCAAATTCTCACCCTTTTAACATGCAAGTAGCAATCCGTTATATGGTTAGACCAAACATGATGTTTATGAACTTTTTAGTTTGCAATTTTGGTGATGAATATTATCAATGAGTGAGAGCCTCTAAGGTCCCAACGGTAGTTCCAATAGTTTGTGCTCCCTCTTGAATGATCATTCTAACCCTTTATTGAAGTAGGAAGTAGCAATTGAACATTGGCCATGTAACAATATGGAGTTTAGCAACAAAGTTAGTAGAGCTAGCAAATAACTTGAATATTCCAAAAGTATCTAGGAAGCTTCTTTGGATGGTTCTTGGATAGCTTAGCTTGCATCCCAAGTAGGTAGCTTCTAGAAGCTTCCAATTAGCTTAGCTTGTATGCCAACTAAGTGGCTTCTAGAAGAAAGCTTCTTGAGAAGCTTGCCAATTAACTTGGCTTGCACTCTAAGAAAGCGGCTCAAGGAAGCTTCTTAGGAGCCTTATATGCTCTCTATAAATACAAGAGCCAAGGCTCATGAAATGCATTTAGAGTTTTCACTCAAGTGTCCCAATGTGAGCTTCCATTCTCCTATTTCGCTCCTTGGTCTTGGACTTTTACATTGGTATTAGAGCAGGAATGGGATGGATGGAATTTATGGACCACCAAATCCACTTCCGCCAAACCATTGGGATTTTTTTGTCCAAGTATTACCCAATGTTTCACACAATTCATCTCCTTGCGCTTTGGGCATGACTTTTTGCATATGATCACCTTGTATGAAGAACCCTTGATACTTTTGGTTGCAACTTATGGAGAACAATTGAAGTGTTGCATCTATGTGTTAATAAATTAGATAAATTGGGAGTAGTGGGTTAGAGTAGTAGCCATAGTGGCAATACCATACATTATCATTGCTATGCAACAAAAAATCAAGCACCTTACTTGATTGTTGGATGAATGAGATCAGCAACAACAAGAACACATAGAGAGAGCACCAGGTCAAGATAGAGAAGATCAAAGCCGATTTCCAAAACCCAAGGTATTTGAATGCAAGAATCTTTTGGGCATAGTGGAAATTTTTGTGATTGACTAAGAACATTACTTTGAAGCTACCAATCTTCAAGATGAACAAAAATAGATTCTTTTGGCTTCTAGCAAATTGGATGGTGTGGCAAAACTTTGGTGGTGGTTCCAAGTAGACCGAGCCAAACAACAGATTGTTGCACAAATCCTGACATGGGTAGAATTCAAGGAGGCAATACTTGGTTGGTTTCAAACTATAAATGCCACCCAAGCCGCACAAGATAAATTAGCAGAGTTGAAGTAGATTGGCTTTATAAGGAGCTACATTGCACAATTTTAGAACATCATCATGTAAATTCCAAATATACAAGAAGGTGAAGTTCTAGATCAATTTTTGAGTGGATTGAAGTCACAAACCAAATTGGAGGTGACCACAAACATGGAAGAAGCCATGCAATTGGTTGAGCACTTTGATTCCTTGGTTTTGACAACTTGGTCTTGAACTTGATCTACACAAAGCCTACTTGTACAATAAACTAGGTGGAGAAACCATCACCAATGGAGATTGATGCTACCCAACAGAGACCACTTGGTATAGCAGATAGAGAAAGATTGTGACAAAATGGTGGTTGGTTTTATTATTGCCAAGTTGGACATTGCATTGCTGAATGTCTACTTAGGAATGGACAACCTCAACAAGTTGCCCAAATGGATTTTGAGGAACAGAATGATCAAGGAAATGAGGAAACCTAGTAGGAGATTTTGAGCCACCTACGGGGAACTTGATTAGTTCCAATGGGATTGAAGACTCAACCTATGAAAGTTTGCTTCACTTGCAAGGTATAATATCTAAGCGGGGTTATAGGATTTTGGTTGATTCTGGAAGTTTAAAGAATTGCATGTCTATGCAAGTAGTAAAAGAATTAGGTATTCCTATCAAGCAAGTAATTGGAAGTAGATTGATGTTGACGGATGGTAGAAAGGGTTTTGCATTCCGTACCTTGCATCCTATTACCTCCAAGATTGGGAAGGAGTATTGTATGAGGTTTGTAGTGGCACCTCTACACTATGATGTCATTCTAGGACTACCTTGGCTTGAATGTCATAAGGTTCAATTTGATAGGAACCGATGAAAAATTCAAGTACAACACCAAGGTAAGAATTTTGTATTAGGTTGTCTGGCACCTCTTAGTAAGATACTTAGGAATAGTCAGTCCTATGATGGGAAGTTTGTCAAGAAGGTAGCTATAGAGCAAACCCTAAAGGGAGATGAGTACCAAGATGGGAAGTTTGCCAGGCTAGCAACCATGGAGCAAGCTTTGAAGAAAAATGAGTCCCTAGATGGGAAGTTTGTTAATGAAGTAGCCATAGAGCAAGCTTTGGAGGAGCATAAGTCTATTTTTGTGGTGTGGATCAAGCAGATTGCACAAGGACAATCCGAGGAGGGCCAAGAGCCTCATCAAGCAATGGTTGATCAGATAGTTCAAGAATTTATGGATGTGTTTCTGGATGACCTGCCAAAGGGATTACCCTCCAATCATAGTATGCACTTCAAGATTGAACTATTGCCAAGGAGTATTGTGAGTTGGCATGTCTTTCACTCAGGATGAACCTCTGATGGCTATTATGGTAGCGCACCATGGACTTAGAAGGCAAGGAACCCCAACTCCATCATACTCCTCCAAGGCTAACACTCTAAGACTCAAGACATTGCTCATTAGAGAACTCAACGAGAGAGAGATAGTTGCAAATGAAAGGATGATGAGTACCTCCTCACCCCTTGTTTATATACTTGTGAAATAGTTACGCACTAAAGTTACTAATTACCGCAGTAACTCAAGCTACTAGACTAAAAGTCAAGTAAAGTCAAAAAGTAAAAAGGAATATCCATTCACATGGGCATATTCCACTAGCATGTGATCTTATCTTGATCCAACCACTCAGTCAAGGATTCCTTCACATGGGCTATCCTTGGACTATAGAAGAATCCAAAACAAAAAATCTTGTGGGCCCAAGGGTTATCAACTCTTTCCTCAAAGCCAAACACCTAGGAATAATACCAAGTCAACAACACACTAGAATCCAAAATAGTGGTGCTCATCTTGTTCACTTCTTCTAAAGTAAGGTACCCTCTATCTTAACTATGACTAACTTTAGCTAATCATGACTAATGTAGAACCATCATTTATCTAAGGTATGGAGACATTATCTCTTGGGGAAACAAGTGATCATGCAAATTGATCACAAATCATTGTTGCAGACCTTACACTTGCAACACATGAAGAGACAATATCATTGATGGGAGGAGCAACTCTAGTTGTTTGACATCAAACTTGAGTACAAACCAGGTTGGTTCCATGTCATCCTTGATGTTTTATCACAACAACCTGATTTGAAGTCTCTTCTTGCCATCATAGTGGCATTTATAATGGTGTCAATTGACTCCAAGATCCATAACAAATTTTGATCAGCTCTACAATAAGATCCCTTCTCCCAAATGATACATGGTCATTTGATAGCATACAACAAGGAGTACAACACCCTCTCCTTCAAGAAAGGTCTTCTATTCCATGAGGATCGGATCTATGTTCCAGCTAAAGATGATCTCCAACTTGTGTACCTTCAATAAGCCCACAATTTACCAATTGCTAGTCACATAGGTGTGGACAAGACCTTGGGTACCTCCAATGCCACTTATGGTGGCCCAACATGGCACAAGATGTTTGGGAGTTTGTCCGATTGTGTGAGAGTTGCCAACGCAACAAGGCCAATAACCAAAAACCGATTGGGAACATGTGAGCTTATATCTCATCACCTCCTTGCCCAAGACAAAGCAAGGTCACACAACAATTGTGGTGTTTGTGGATAAGCTTGGTAAGCAAATCCATTTGGGACCAATGGTTGATACCGTGGATGCTCCAACCTTGGGGCAAATCTACTTTGATAATGTATTCAAGCATCACAAGATACCACGAGTACTCATCTTTGACCGTGATCCTCCCTTCATTTGAAAGTTTAGCAAGCATTCTTTGTAGATACTCAACATTAAGCTTGCTTTGTCCACGGCCTATCATCCTCAAACTAATAGACAACAAAACAATCAAATCACACCTTGGAAGATAAGCTTCATGCCTTCATCAACATTCACCATACCAATTGGGATGAATGTCTTGCAATTGTGGAGTTTACATACAATAATTCTAAATAGGCAAGCACCAAATTCTCTCCTTTCTTTCTCAATTTTGCCCAAGACCCACTTGTTCTAGATTCTCTTCTTGCTCTTCCTTTATCTTAGATGCTTCACTCTTCCACCTTCCTAACCACCATCTCCCAATTCCTCCAACAAGCCAAATCTCATCACCTTGTTGCTCAAAATTAGCAAAAACAATATGCATATCACCATCATCGTGATCTCAACTTTCAAGTTGGTGATAAGGTCATGCTCTCATCCAATAACCTCCTTCTCCCACTTGATACCCAAGTTTTCAAACTTGCTCCTGATTGGATAGGACCCTTTGATATCACCCAAATTGTCTTTCTTGTTGCTTATCAACTTGCCTTGCCTTGTCATCTATGCATCCATCTTATCTTTCATGTTTTCAAGTTGAAACCCTTTGTTCCTAATCCCACTTCTTTTTCCTCTCAAGTCCAACTACCCCCTCCTCCTATCCTTATCAATGATCATGAGGAGTACAAAGTTGATTGTATCCTTGCACGTTGCCATATTCAATGCAAATGTCAACAACACACGGAGTACAAGGTCCTTTGGAAAAGGTATCCCCTTCATGATGCCACATTGGAGCCTCTTTCTTATCTCTAGAATGCACAACTGGCCATCCAAGAGTTTAAAGCTTCACAGGCAACAAGGATGTCACCAACTAGTTGGTGGGAGAATATGTAACAATATGGAGTTTAGCGACAAAGTTAGTAGGGCTAACAAAATAGCCTAGAAGACAAATAAGACAAAATAAGACAAATTAAGACAAATTAAGACAAATTAAGACAAATTAGCCTAGAATATTCTAGAAATATCTAGGAAGCTTCCCAACTAGCTTAGCTTTCACTCTAAGTAGGTAGCTTCTAGAAGCTTCCAACTAGCTTAGCTTGCATGTTAAGTAAGTTGCTTCTAGAAGGAAGCTTCCCAAATAACTTGGCTTGCACTCCAAGAAAATGACTAAAGGAAGCTTCTTAGAGGCCTTGTATGCCCCTTATAAATACAAGAGCCAAAGCTCATGCTAGGCATTTGTAATTTTCCCTCATTCAAGTGTCCCAATGTGAGCTTCCATTCTCCTATTTCTCTCCCTGGTCTTGGACTTTTATAGGCCGTGTATAGGAATCATGGATTTGTAGTTGCAAGAGTTGATGTAAGGAATGCAGGGAATGTTGAAGGACTTTTGAGAAATCAAGATGACCATGGAGGAATTGCAAAATAAAATATGTACTATTAAGAACAATCAAGTAGTGCAAGAAGGGGAGCCATCTCAACAACCAACACCAACGATCAAAGTACCTAACGAGTTACTCATATTGATAACACCAATTTCAATCAACAACCAAGCCACATTGTTACTATGAATGAAAAAGATGTGCAACTTTGAGCCTTACAAAGGACATCATTCCATGGGAGTAGTGGAGAATTGGATTTCAAGAATGAATCAATACCTTTGATTGTTCACAACAAAGATCATTGATCATTCTATAGGTGTGTTTGCATGTGGGTACTTGATAGAGAAAGCACTTACATAGTATGATGCTTGGGAATAATCATTATTGGTAGAAAGAAGAGAGGTCATTTGGACAGCCATGCAAGAAGGTCTGCTCAAGAATTTCCAATCTATGGATTCCGTGCATATGGCCCAAACCAAACTCGAGGGGTTGAAGCAAAAGAATAGCATACAAGATTACATGGAGGTATTTCTTGATCTATAGGTTGTGATAACTAATATGAGTCCAACCAAAGCTGTTGACAATTTCAAAAGAGAACTAAAAGAGCGGGTTTGCCAAGAGGTAATGGTGCAAAATCCTTGTACTATTTTTGAAGCCATTTCTTGCACATGAAGAATAGCAAGTGCACTTGTGCACTTGTAGGAGGTGAAGTGATAACACTAATGCAAACTAGTGGACTGAGATACACCATTTTGGTGGACCAATTCCTATGGAACTAGGCAACCTTTGGTTTTAGACCAATGAGCAAGACCCTCCAAAGAGAATGGGGATGGATCAAAGAAAGGAGAGAAAAGGCTTGAGCAAAACAACGATGATGCTATAATTAAGGCCAAATTGTGCACATAACTATCAATTTTCATGCTTATCATCTTAGAGGGCCTCAACCTCTATACAAGCAACCTTTGAACCACATGGAGAGATAAATTGAAGAGGAGGATGCAGAAACCACATTGGGAAATGAAGATTTCCCAATGTGGTTTTTAAATGTACCTCATGGCCTTATTGGTTTGGTGAAGAAGAGTAAAAGTGGAGGAATAAAGAAGACAAGTGTGCAAAGATGGAGGAAGAAAATAGCACAATTAATTGTTGTGAATGGAGTGCTAGAAGGCAATCTGGTGAAAGTGTTGGTAGACCCTAGAGCAACAAAGAATTTCTTGTCTTGCTTTGTTGTAATAAGGTTGGAGATGGAACTAAAGAAGGATGAGAATGACAAAGTAAAGTTACCTAATGGTCAAACAAAGAGGATTGAGTCATTACCTAGAAATGTAATACTCTCTATAAGAGAGTATCAAGAAGCAATCTAGTGGCAAGTGATACAATTAGCTTATTATGATATGATCTTAGGTATGTTGTGGATGGAGCACTACAACTCCACAACAGATTGGAGAAAGAAAGTAATGAAAACTAGTCAATGGAAAATCTTTGGGGATTAAAGGAAGGTCACAAAGGTTAGAGTTGCCTTTGTATGTCATAGAAACCACATCTATTGGTAAGACATATAGATGTTTCATGGGGTTAATAAGAGAAGTCCAAAGTACCCAACACAATGGACAAATTCTTGAGAAATTGAAAGATGTGGTCAATGATTTCCAAGATGTCTTTTTGGATGAATTACCCGTAGGTTTACCACCAAAAAGGAAAGTAGACCATAAAATTGAGACACTTCTTAGGAAGAAATCTCCTTGTAAGGCCCCATATTGACTATCACTTGATGAGTTGGAGGAGTGTAAGGCTCAAGTAGTGGATATGTTGCAGAAGAGGTTTATCTAACCCAACCTATCACCATATGGGGCTCTTGTATTGTTTGTGGAGAAGAAGGACGGAACAATGTGCATATGCATTGACTACCCGGGACTGAATCAAAAAATGTTGAAGAACAAATATCCATTACCTTGCATGGATGACTTGTTTGATCAACTCAATGGTGCAAGGCACTTCATCAAACTTGATATATGGAGCAATTACAATCAAATCAAGATTGCAATAGAAGACATACCCAAAATAACCTTTCAAACAAGGTATGGTCACTATGAGTACTTGGTGATGCCGTTTGGCCTCACCTATGCTCCAACCACTTTTATGAGTTTGATGAATGACATATTTTGTCAGTACTTGGATAAATCTAGTATTATCTTCATTAATGACATCTTAGTCTACAATAGGAGAATGCCAAAGCACAAGCAACATCTATGAGAAGTCTTCCAAATTCTACAATGGAATCAGTTGTATGCCAAAGTCTCAAAGTTCAAGTTTGGCAAATCTGAAGTAGACTACATAGGGCATAGGGTAAGTGTAAAAGGTATCCAAGTGCTAAAAAAAATAGAGGTCATTCAAAATGAGGTGCTCCAAAAGATTAAAATCAACTTAAGAGTTTATTGGGATTAGTAGAATTTATTTGTTGATTTGTCAAGGACTTCTCTAAGATTTCACAACCTCTAATACCATTATTGGGCAAGGAGAAGAAGTAGATATGGGGAACCACATAAGAATTGGCCTTTAAGGAGTTGAAAGATGCATTACTATATGCACCAATCTTGAAATAGTATGACCCAAAATGTCCAATCAAGATGGCTATGGATGCATTAGGTATAGAATAGGAACAATCTTACAACAAGAGTAGCAAGATGGATGGCATCCAATTGTATATTTTTCTCATAAGTTGTTATCAACAAAATGCAACTATCACACCACCAAATGAGAAGAGCTTGCCATTGTCCTTGCAACCAAGCATTGGAAGCACTATCTGGGTGAGAAGACATTTTGGTAGAGACAAACCACAAATCTCTAGTTTACCTTGAGACACAACAAGATCTTTATTGTTGATAGATTTGGTGGGTAGAGTGGAGACTATAACACACATTTGTGCATGTGTGTGGTATTGTGATATTCAGCTTGGTATTACAAGTACTTGAGAGATATTATTATATAGATAAAAGATGGTTCTACATTAGTTATGATTAGCAAGTTAGTAATAGCTAAGATAGTGGGGACCTTACTTTAGAGGTAGTGGAAAAGATGAGCACCACTATTTTGGATTCTAGTGTGTTGACTTGGTATTATTCCTAGGTGTTTGGCTTTAAGGAAAGAGTTGAGAACTCTTGGGCTCACAAGCCTTTTTGTTTTGAATTCTTCTATAGTCCAAGGATAGCCTATGTGAAGGAATCCTTGACTTATTGGTAAGGTCAAGATAAGATTATATGCTTAGTGGAATATGCCCATGTGGATGGATATTCCTTTATACTTTTTGACTTTACTTGACTTTTAGCCTAGTAACTTGGGTTACTTTGGTACATAGTAACTTTACATAACTATTTCACAAGTATATAAATTAGGGGTGAGGAGGTACTCATCATCCTTATCTTGACCCAACCACTAAGTCAAGGATTCCTTAATATGGGCTACCCTTGGACTATAGAAGAATCCAAAACAAAAAGACTTGCGGGTCCAAGAGTTCTCAACTCTTTCCTCAAAGCCAAACACTTAGGAATAATACCAAGTCAACACACTAGAATCCAAAATAGTGGTGCTCATCTTTTCCACTTCCTCTAAAGTAAGGTCCCCACTATCTTAGCTATGACTAAGTTTAGCTAGACAAATGTAAAACTATCCTTTATATTTATATAAATAATACCTCTCAAGTATTCATAGTACTAAGCTAAATATTATAATACTACACATGCACAAATGGGTGTTACAAGGAAGTGCTCACTTAGCATGATGATGAGGAAAAGGAGTTTGTGGTGGCCTATGCTAGTCGCTCCAACAATTCAATGAAGGCAAAGTATAGTTCATATGAGGTAGAGTGCTTGGTAGTAGTTTGGGTAGTAACACATTCCTGATGTTTCCTATTTGGTAACCCCTTCACTCTCATCATTGATCATCAGCCACTGAAGTGGTCGATGGAGTCCAACAAGCTTTTAGGAAAGCTTGCACGATAGGCTCTGATTTTACATGAGTATGATTTCATGATTGTTCACAGACCTGGAGTGGTAAACCATGATGCAGATGGGTTGAGTAGAAACCCATGACCCAGCCAGCAGGATCAGACCGGAGCATGTTGGCATGGTAAGACAGATGAGGAGATGGTGTAAGGTTGGCATGCATCTACCTTTCTTTGTATATTTTCTGAGACTTTGGTGGTATCTCTCTAGGTGCATACAAGAGAAGTTATTGAGGTCACAGATCCAAAGAGTGAAGATATTGGTACAATTCAACAAGACATTCATGGTGATGTCTTAGTGATGGATTACTTTTGCATTGGTGTTGTGGGTGGCACAATTGGTGCCAAGGAGAGAGACCTTGTTCTTCAGCAAGCCAGATGGTTCAGATTGGAAGGTACATACCTTTTGCGTGTATGGGAGGATGGTAGAGTGAGAGTAGTACCAATTCCATCTCACAAACTACAGTTGGTCCGCCATGCTCATGAGGAGCTAGGACATTTTGGAGTAAATCATACGTATAGCTTACTCCACAATCACTATTGGTGGCACGGTATGGAGACCAAGGGACAAAATTTTGTTGCCAGATGTGTGGTTTGTGACCAAGTTAGAGCATCATTCAATGCTCCTACACCCCAGTTACACCCATTACCTATCATGGGATTGGGTTACCATTGGAGTTTGGACTTTGCTGGACCTTTATCGTTGATTGTGAGACATCATTGGTATGTTTTGGTGATGGTGGAGCACTTCTTCAAGTGGATTGATTTGGTGGCACTTCTTGACAAGTCCAGTGAAGGGACTGCTTACTCATTCTTGGATTGAGTTCTTAGTCATTTTGGTGCACCAACTGAGGTTTTGATTGATCAAGGTATAGAGTTCTTGGGGAAGTTTCAGGTCTTGTGTGACAAGGCTTTGATTGATCATTAAACTACATCCCAAGATCACCCTAAGGTAGATGGCTTAGCAGAGACAATGAAGAGAGGATTGCAAAAGTATGACTTGCAGAGAGGCCACTTGGGAGATTGGGATCTGCAATTACCTTGGTTGGCCTTGGGCTATCGGTTCAGCCGGCAAGCCTCCTTAGCTTCCTTCTCTCCTTACTTCCTACTCTATGGACAAGATCCAAATTTACCTACAGCCATTTGTAAGATGCTATTGTAGTCTTGGATTTGGATGATCCAAATGGATGGATGAGCACATTTTCTCAACGGGCAGAGATCTTTCGGAGAGTGATGCCAATGGCTTTTGTGAACCTGGCAATGGCTCAACATAGGGATACCTTATGTTATACTACTATTTGAGGAGGAGGTTATAGACTCTTGATCCATCAATTTCATCCAGGTTACTATGTATATCTACAATAGACAACACCAATAATATTTGATGTTTTGATAGGTTGTACTATCTTGAGAGTGTGCAAGGTGTTGGCCATCTAGAGTCCTTGTGTTAGAAGGACGTGGTGTTGTTTGGAAGGATTATATGCACAATTGTGCACCATGTCACCTCCCAAACATAGATGGTACTATGGACCTAAGCTTGGCATTTGTATGTGCATGCTTGAGGTGTATGTTATGTGGCTCTTTTGGTGGAGTTGCTACTATGTTAGTGTATGATAGCTGTTTAAGAGGATGGCATATGGCATGTATGACTCCTTCCTTCACGGTAGTTCCTCAGGGACAATGGTTATGTCCTAGATGTACTTGGCCTATAGTAGTTCATTCTTTATATGGTATGGATTGTAGACAGGTGACAAACGATGGGGCTTCATAGCACCCGGCCTTTTGATCTTTGCCCATCATAGGGTATACCATATACTTGGAGTAGATGGCTATTAGGAGTTAGAGGGACCTAACCGCCAGCTAGGAGGCATTTGTGGCACTTTAGAGTCTATGTATGACTTCTGTGTGAGTTGTGCTTCTATAATGTATGATGTTGACAACAATGTATGTTGTGTAGCAATGTATATATACACAATAGTTGTCACGCTATTTGTAGTATCGCATCTAGATTGCTCAAACACTAAAGTCACAATGATAGTAGTAAGAGGTATTTCAGTTGTTGCCCATAGACTACTTTCCAACGGTCAGATTCTGTGTTTGGGGTACTAACTTCATGGTAGGGCCCACCATCACTTTACACCATTGAGTGTACCGTCAATGGGACCTTTAGGGTTCCAGACCTAACTCAAATCTAGGGACATACTTTCAAAGTGCAACTCCAGAGAGCTCACTTCTTTAATGTCAAGCCTTAGAGTTCTTGGCTATGGTGGATAGAGGCCGGCGAGCGTCACCTGGATTCTCTTAGCTAGAGTGGGTGTGGCTTGATTGTAATCAATGCCTAGTTGTTGGCAGTTTATAGAGTGACAAATCAAGTACTGATCTGAGTTGAGTTGATTCAAGAGTTATAAGCAATCTGATTGCACACTTGTATGGATTATGGCAAGTTATGGATCTCGGCTGCCACAGATCTAAGAACCACCATCTTAGCAAAATGTCATGTATCTACCAATGTAGGTCACGTTGGAGTAGACAAGACCTTAATTGCAATCAAACACCATTACTATTATCCCAAGATGAGAGATGATGTGATGGAATATTTTTGGAGATGCCTACTCTATCAACAAAATAAGGCTTCTAATCAAGCTCCCACAATACTCCTCCAACCTTTTTCCACTCCTACACAACATTAGGAACAAGTAAGCATAGATCTGGTTTATGAATTGCTCAAGACCACCTTTGGGTTTGACTCCATCATATTCTTTGTCAATTGACTCAACAAAATGATTCATCTGTGTCCTACCACCAATGACATGATTGCTCCGCAACTAGGTCAATTATAATTAGATGAAGTCTTCTCCCATTATCACTTGTCTTGAGTACTCATGACGTATAGAGGCACTCAATTCACTAGTTTGTTTTGGAGAACACTCTTTGGGTTCTTCAAAACCAAATTAGCCATGTCTACAACTTACCATCCATAGATCAATAGACAAATAGAGAGGGAAAATTGCATCATGGAGGACATGCTTTGGAGCTTAATTTGGATGAGCAAGAGAGGTGAAACACCATTGGTGGAATTTACTTACAAAAATTCTGTGAATACCTCCACACAAGTCACACCATTCTTCCTCATGTATAAAGAGCATCCTTTCACACCTTCAAGCTTGATGAAGGTTCATCCGGTGGCCACCAAGGTTGACACAATCAACACTTTTGTGTTTAGAATCCAATAGGGTGTGGAGAATACCAAACATAGGTTGCAGATCACCCAAAATCAGCAAAAGCAATATGTAGATGCACACCACTAATATATGAAGTTCAATGTGGGAGATCAATTTTGGCTGTCAACCACCAACCTGAAGCTAGTTGGGACTCATAAGCTCAGATCTTGTTTTGTTGGACCTTTCTCCATTCTTCGTCAAATTGGCACAATGGCCTATCATCTCAA
This sequence comes from Lunularia cruciata, assembly GCA_948567375.1. Classification (NCBI taxonomy): domain Eukaryota; kingdom Viridiplantae; phylum Streptophyta; class Marchantiopsida; order Lunulariales; family Lunulariaceae; genus Lunularia; species Lunularia cruciata. The sequence goes on along the minus strand of OX419756.1, from coordinate 46,501,505 downwards.
GCTACCACCACATATAAAGATTCATCCAATATTTCATGTTTCCTTAATATGTAGATATTCACCTTGATTTCTCCACTTCTCTTCCATCTAAGAAAGTTGACCTTGCACAACCTTCATTGATGACACAGAGGAATATGAAGTCAAATACATTCTATAGAAATGCATTTGTGGCACTCGCCATCCACATGTGGAATATCTTGTACATTGGGAAGTGTACCCACTATATGAGGCAACATGAGAGCCAATAGCAAACTTGACCAATGCACCAGTGTTAGTTCAATCTTTTGAGAAACAACTTCACAACAAGGATGTTACGTCTTAAAAGGGATAAGGTTTGTAATACCAATAGCTAAACTTATTATCTAGAGGTGAAAATTGGCTTAGTAACATCTAAAAGGATGTTGTGTAGGATGGGCTAACTAGATCGGATAGAGGTGTCACTAGAAGAGTACTTCTATTAATAAGGTAGAAGTCAAAAATAGCCTAAAAACTTCAAAGCTAATTTTAGAGGCTTAAACAAATGAATTAGACCTCAAAAATAGAAATATTCTCCCCTCCTTGTGAAGATAAAAGGCTTATCTTCACCCCCATGATTTGTCTCATCAAGAGCTTAAAAATTGTACCTCATCCATGAGATTTTGAGCTTCCTACAAGAAGATTCCTTAAAGATTCCTTTTGTTAAAGCTTGTTTGACCAACTAGATAGGACAACGACTGACGTGTCATCCATCCAAATAACTAATATAAGGATGGAGCTTGTTGACATATCATCAATCCATATATCTGATCCAAGGGTGGAGTTTCCTTGGAGGGTGTCATGTGTATATACATTGCTACACAACATACATTGATGTCAACATCACACACTATAGAATCACAACTCACACATAAGTCATACATGGACTCTAAAGTGCCACAATAACTAGTTTGTTTACACAAATCAAATCACACTTAATTAGATCAGCACTTGATTTCTCACTCCATAATCTACCAATAATTGAGTACTGATTATAATCAAGCCACACCCACTCTAGCTAAGAGAATATAGGTGACCCTTGCCGGCCTTTGTCCACCATAGCCAAGAATTGAAAGGCTCAACATTAGAGAAGTGAGCTCTCTAAGATGCATTTCAAAAGTATACCTCTTGGACTCGAGCTAGGTCTCACAACATACATCGATGTCAACATCACACATTATAAAAGCATAACTCACACATAACTCATACATGGATTAGCTATAGGTCAAGTACATCTAGGACATACCCACTATCCTTGGAGAACCGCCATGGAGGGAGGAGTCATACATGCCATATGCCATCCTCACGAACAACTATCACACACTAACATTGTAGCAGCTCCACCATAAGAGCCGCATAACATACACCTCAAGCTTACATGTACAAGTGCCAAGCTTAGGTCTATAATCCCATCAATTTTTGGGAGGTGGCATGGTGTACAATTGTGCACATGATCCTTCCAAACAACAATATCACGTCCTTCCAACACAAGGAATTCAAACGGAAAAACCTTGCTCACTTTTAAGATAGTGCAGCCTATAGAAACATCAAGTGTCATCAATGCTATCTACTATAGATATATATAGTCAATTGGATGAAATTGATGGATTGAGGGTCTATTAACTCCTCAAATGGTAGCATAACGTAAGGTAACCCTATGTTGAGAATTGCTAAGTTCTCAAAGGTCATTGGCATCACACTTCAAAAGATCTTTGTCTATTCAGAACATGCGCTCATCCATACATCTGGATCATTCAAGTCCAAAACTATAATAACATCTCAATGAATAGCTATAGGTAAATCTAGATCTCATCCATGGAGTAGAAAATAATGAGGGAAGGATGCTAAGGAAGCTTGCCAATTGAATCAATAACCGATGGCCAACCAAGGTACTGGAGATCCCAATCTCTCAAATGGCCTCTTTGCAAACCATACTTTTGCAATCCTCTCTTCACCATCTAAACCACTCTCTTTGCTAAGCCATATGCCTCAAGTTGATCTTGGGAGGTAGTATGACAATCAATCAAAGCCTTGTTACACAAGACCTAAAACTTCCACAAGAATTCTATACCTTGATAAACCAAAACCTCAATTGGTGTAGCAAAATGACTAAGAACCCAATCCAAGAACAAATAAGTTGTCCCTTCTCAAGACTTGTCAAGAAGTGCCCCCAACTCAATCCACTTGAAGAAGTGCTCCACCACCACCAAAATGTACTGATGATGTCTCATAATCAACAGTAAAGGTCCAACAAAGTCCAAACTCCAATGGTAACCCAATCCCATGATAGGAAATGGGTGTAATTTTGGTGTAGGAGCACTAAATGATGCTCTAACTTGGTCACAAACCACACATCTGGCAACAAATTGCTTTACATTGGTCTGCATACCATGCTCCCAATAATGACTCTAGAGTAAGCTATATCTACACTTTACTCTAAAATGTACTAGCTCCTCATGAGCATGATGGACCAACTATGGTCTCTAAGATGGAAGTGGCACTACTCTCACTCTATCATCTTCCTATACACAAAGAAGGTGTCTTCCCTCCAATCTGAACCATCTAGCTTGCCAAAGGACAAGGTCTCTCTCCTTGGCCCCAATCGTGCTACCCACAACACTAGTGCAAAGATAGTCCATCATTAAGACATCATCATTAATGTCTCGCTGAATTGTGTGATTATCTCCACTCTTTGGATCTATGACCTCCATAACTCCTCTTATATACGTTGAGAGAGATACCACCAAAGCCTCAAAAAATATATAGAGAAAGGCATATGCATGCCAACCTGGCACCATCCCTCATTTATCTCACCATGACAACATGCTCTGGTCTGATCTTGCTGGCTGAGACATGGGTTTCTACTCAACCAATCTGCATCACATTTCACCACTCTAGGTATGTGAATAACTATGGAATCACCCTCCTATAAAATCAGAGCCCATCATGCAAGTTTCCTTAAAAGCTTTGTGGCCCGAGTCTATACACCATATAGAGTCTAATAAGACCCTACATGGTGTATAGACCTTCCCTAAAGGTCCCACTAAATGAAAAATCCCCCTCTGATTACCCAATAGGACAACCCTAAGTTTAAATCGTGCTCTCTCAAAGGCCGGTCTAGTTGGTAACTCCTCCAATCTAGTCGCTACTACTTGCAATAAATCACTAGTCATTGAGCGGATCTCATACTCTTCAACCAAGTTAGCTCCACAATCAACCATCTCTGCTTTAGTAGTAGGAACCATATTGTCCCTACTATCACAAAGCATGGCAGCCAACCAAAACATTGGGGTTGGGTCAACTCCCAATGCACACATATCACTGGTTGAGAAGAATAGAAAATGTATAATCAACTAAGCCACCTCCAACATCATGCTAGACTTAGTCTATGAAGTAGTAGGTGGTTGACTAGTAGGTAGTCCATCATGCACCCCATCACCACCTACCACACCTACACTAGGATATCTAGGGGCCATGGATGTCATTTTGCAATGTCTTAGAGAGTATAAAAGATTGGGGAAGTTTGACTTGTCTTACATCCTCTCCTCTCTATGGGTCCAACTCCATTAATGCTCCTCTAGGCTTTAGATCACGTACTACACTCCTAGTCAAATGTGTTGTTCCACACATGAAGTCTAAGACATCTCAAAGCCTAAGCACCCAAATTTGATCTCCTCTAAACTATAGCCTTGCTAGCCAATCTTTGCTCCAATTGCTCAATTTGAGTAGCCATGGGTGTATCAAAAGTAAGGGCAAGTATTGCACCCTTACTAGGTGTGGATCCTCTACCACCTTTTCCTCCATGACCTGGAGCTCCTCTACCATCTACCATAGCAGCCCTATCACTCCATAACTCTGGATGTAAGTCAAAGCATCGGTCACTACTGTGACCAAATCTTTGGCAATATTCATAGTCTCTATGCTGGCTGTGATGCACAAGAGGTATTAGGTCCACTACCCTAAGTGCACTCTCTTTTATGATGAGTTACACCACACATCTAACAAGTAACACCACCACTCTTTGGTTGCTATTGACCCAAAAATGAAGGTAAGAGTCTAGTTACAATAGGCCTTCCACTCACTCCATAGGATCTAGGATGTCTACCCTATCCTTGGAAACCAACATGGCATGGTGCATTCTATTGCACTCTAGAAGAAGTAAGAGTTTTGGATGAGGTCTCCTTACCAAATCCAAATGTCACCACTTTTTCTTCTACCATGTTGAGCCCAATACGCTCAGCCAGACCAAAGACCATTGGCAAAGTAGGCAAAGTAGCATGTTACAACGTAGCACCATGGACTCTACTTTGCAACTCCTTATCCAATATCCCATACCAAAACTGGATTGCTTGGGCCTCAATAACTTCTTGAGTAAAACTGATCAGTCATCTCATGCCTTGCATAGGCTCTCTCAAACCTTTGGCTAGAACTCCTGCAAGCTCTTCAACTTCTCAAATCACACTTCTTAGTAGTTCTACCTCAAACATTAGTAGAACTCCACCATGGGCTTAAAATCTTGGTACTACACAACCTCTTGTAGTATCACCTCCACTTGCAGTAGCAACATCTCCAAGAAACCCACCAACGCTATTAGAGCTAAATCTCGTGGGTACTACCAATCTTCCCTAAAAACCAAGTTTGAAGTGATGGAGATATTGGAGACCAATATTGTCTCCAGAGCTCAATCTTCTCCAAGTGAGCTCTCTTGAACTCATGGTAGTCTTCCATTGGTGGCCCTCCAAGTGCTTCCATCCCATGAAGAGTGTGAACAAAGTTGGGTTTTGCATCTATTAAAAATTATACCAACTATTGAACTCTTGGATGAAGTCATCCAACTCAATGATACCCATTATAACAAAGTAATGCTTAGGATTATTGGAAACTCCATAAATCTCATCCATGTCCCACAAAAATGGTGCAGATACACCAAGTGCACTCTTAACTAAATCAGCTCTTGTGCCAAACTCCAACTCAAAATCAATCTTGAGCTCCTACTAGGATCACCAAAAATGGGATCAAATTGTCTCTCCTAGCCAAAGTTACAAGTGTATAGATAATAGTGGAACAATCACTAGGACAACAAGTGAGGGTGGACCAATTGGCTAGAGCACTAGTCTAGGAACGAGAGCTCTAAGGGTCAAGATCTATTGCGTACAATCTAGCAAGGGTGGTAGATTTTGCCAAACAATGACCAAAATCTACTCTAAACTAGCTAGCATTATCCTAGCAAGCTGGCTATCTGGCCCTTGTAACCTCTCATAGCACATAACCCTCTACCTCAAAGCCTCTAAGTGCCCAAATGAAGCCTTTCTTCTTGCCACTTTGAGACTTCTCTAAATTTGGCAAGAATCCTCCAAATCTGACCAAGCTCCTCCAACTTGAGCCAAAATCTGCCACTTCAAACCCTCTCCAAATCTGAAAAAACTCCTCCAAATTTGGCCAAAATCTGACATTAACTCCAACAAAAATCTGATGTAAATCCCTAAAGTTGGCTGACTGCCAAATCCTCCGCTAATTCTCCACTTGAGCAAAATTGAAATGATGGGTTTCTCCAAATTACAAATTCACGAGATGGGTTCCAAACTCCACCTTCAATTCCAAGGTGAGCTCAACTTGCACCAAATTGGTCTTGCTTGCACTCTTGAGCTTAAAATCACAACTACCACCTGAAAACTACTTCTCTTTGGACAAAATTTGGCGAGCGCTTTTGCACACCTTTTGCCTCATTGCCAAATCTATATCAATTCAAAGATCTTTTGCACATGATCACTTTTAGGGAAACTCAAGATCACAATCAAGCTACCAACAATCAACAAGGCTTGGAAATACCACCAACACATTTAGTCCTTTCACCCAATGTGCCCTTACTTCACTTCTTTGATGTAATCAATTCGTTTATACAACTCAAATCACACTCAATTAGATCAGTACTTGATCTGATATGCCATAATCTGCAAACAATTGTGCAATGATTACAATCAAAGCACACCTACTCTAGCTAAGAGAATTTAGGTGATATTCACCAATCTTTATATACCATAGCCAAAAACTCAAAGGCTTAACATTAAAGAAGTGAGCTCTCTAGAGTTGCACTTTGAAAGTATACCCCCTCAACTTGAGCTAGGTCTCAAATTGTAACTGTCCCATTGACGGCACATCCGATGGTGCAAATGGTGCTAAGTGACAGTGAGCCTCACCATGTAGTCAATACCCCAAACAAAAATCTGACCGTCAACAAGTACTCTATGAGTAACTACCAAATTAGTCATGACTACCAACACTACTACTCTAGAGTCTGAGCAATCTAGGTGCAAAGCTACAAATAGAGTTACAAGGGGGCCCTCCAAAGGAGCACCTGCTTTTTTAAAGAGCAATGTGCACTGCAATCTAAATTGCATGGCTTGCTAAAGTATATGGTGTCTCTCCTAGGCACCAATTATGCCACCCACAACACCAATGTAGAAATAATGTCTTGTTGAACTATACCAATATCTCCACCCTCTAGATTTGTGACCTCAATAAATCCTCTTGTATGTGTTGAGAGATATACCACCAAAGCCTCAAAGAATATACATAAAAAATTAGATGCATGCCAACATGGCACAATCTCCTCATTTGTCTCACCATGCGCTGATATGATCCTATTGGTTAGGACATGGGTTTTTACTCAACCCATCTACATCATAGCTCACCATTCTATATTTGTGAATAATCATGAAATCATACTCTTTTAAAATCTAGGTCCATCATGCAAGCTTCCTTGAAAGCTTGTTAGATGCCATCAACCACTTTAGTGGTTGATGATTAGTGATGAGAGTGAAGGGGTTACAAAATAGGTAACATAAAAAATGTGCTACTAACCATACTACTTCCAAGCACTCTCTATCATATGAACTATACTTTGCCTCCATTGAGTTGTTAGAGCAACTAGCATAGGCCTGTGAGATGGCCTATCTCTCACTCAGGATGAACCTCTGATGGCTATTATGCTAGCGCACCAATGGACTAAGAAGGCAAAGAACCCCAACTCCATCATACTCCTCCAAGGATAACACTCCAAGACTCAAGACATTGCTCACTAGAGAACTCAATGAGAGAGAGATACTTGCAAATGAAAGGATGTTGAGTACTTCCTCACCCCTTGTTTATATACTTGTGAAATATCTATGCACCAAAGTTACTAATAACCATAGTAACTCAAGTTACTAGACTAAAAATCAAGTAAAGTCAAAAAATAAAAAGGAATATCCATTCACATGGGCGTATTCCACTAGCATGTGATCTTATCTTGACCCAACCACTTAGTCAAGGATTCCTTCACATGGGCTATCCTTGGACTAAAGAAGAATCCAAAACAAAAAGGCTTGCAGGCCCAAGAGTTCTCAACTCTTTCCTCAAAGCAAAACACCTAGGAATAATACCAAGTCAACATAATAGAATCCAAAATAGTGGTGCTCATCTTTTCCACTTCCTCTGAAGTAAGGTCCACTCTATCTTAGCTATGACTAACTTTAGCTAATCATGACTAATGTAGAACCATCCTTTATCTCCATATAGATAATACCTCTCAAGTACTTGTAATACCAAGCTAAATATCACAATACCCCACACATGCACAAATGGGTGTTATAGGCCACCATAAACTCCTTCCTCTCATCATCATGTTGGATGAGCATTGCTCCAAGCCCCAACATACTCCAATCAGTGTGAACTTAGAATGGTCGTCCTCTAATGGTCTCTTATGAATAAAGGCACATGGGAATCTCTCCTTGAGCTCTATAAAAGCTCACTCTTGCTCATCTCCCCAACACCTTTCATGTGTGAGCTTGGTCAGCTCTGTCAAGGTCTTGGCAATGGCACTAAATTGTCTAACATATTGGTGATAGAAGTTTGCTAACCCAAAGAATCCTTGAATTCTACTCACATATGTAGGCCAAGGAATACATGCAATAGCCTCTACCTTGGTCTATTAAACATCAAGTATTCTAGGGTAGATAGTGTGACCTCCAAATACTGCCATGCCTATAATGAAGGAGATTTTTGATGCAATTGGGCATCCAAAGGTCTTTAGTATTTTGGATCTTCAAGCAAGATATCATCAATTACCAATCAAGGAGGAGGACAAATCCAAGATAACAATTTAGGCTATTGATCCTCACGGTAAGGATGTATTATATTTGTGGAGGTTTGTACCATTTGGGTTTAAGAATGCTCATATTGAATTCAAAAGGGTCATGGATAGGATCCTAGCAAGATTGGATTTTGTTTGGTGCTATATTGATGACATTTTGGTCTACAACACTATTATAGACAAGCATGAGAGACATTTGTTGGAAGTGTTTTAAGATTGAGATCTCATGGACTCAAATTATATCTTGGGAAGTGAGATTTTTCCATGAGCAAGTTGAGTTACCAATCAGCCCTAGTCTATCAATTAATAAGACGGTAATCTCCACATATTTGCCTATTTGTGTAGTTTTCATGCATATCCTTCTTGGTTGGCATCATTGTAGGTGAAGCATACTCTGTATGCAAAATCTCTACCAAACTAGCCTCAAAAAGGTCTTTACTTTAGTTGTGAATCAATGCTCTCTCCATGTCACTATATCTATGGGGACATAAAAAACTGATGTATCACTAATGAGTTCAATCCAAGTACCAGATCCTTTTAGAGCATCCAAATTCTTCATACTCAAGCCAAAACAACTTGTGTAGCTCCTCAAGAACCTCCAAACTCTTTGTCTTACCCCTCTTGTAAACTTGGGTCCAATATCTGGCTCCCAAGTACCCTATGTAATTGATGTAAGAGTAGAAGACATATTGATTGGAGCCCTGGGAGCACTAATGTCATGGCCTAAACCACCAGAGTTCCCAACCTCAATGTGGACAACTCGCTCTACTTTGGCTGCAAGCTCTATACATCCTCTAGCTACATCTAAACTAAACCAAGGATGTAACCCAAGTTGATTATGTTCACCTAGATAGACCCCAAGTAGACCACTCTCACTAGTAGCTATTGGTTATGTCCCAAGAATACCTCTCTACTTGGTCCATTACTTCTAGCATGTGCTTGAATCATCTCGATAGGCACAAAGCTCACAAGTATCTAAGTGTTGATGCTTATCAAGTGCATCCTATGTTGCTTTGCCAAGACATGGCTCACAATCTAGGTTAAACAATTTAGGTCCATAGCTTGATCTAAGACTTGATGTTTGGATGTTGTTGATATTGTTGTAACAACGGTAATACCAATACAAAAACCCATCACTCACTCCCTCTCATTGGCATTGGGTTCCACTAACTACTATAATTATGAGTCCCAAACAAGTCCAAGACCTTTCTCTTGAAAAGCATGAGAGCTTTGGTAAACTATGAGTAAAGTGGCTCTAGGCTATCCACCAAGGTTCACCACGGCCATAGGTGACCTATCAACTACTACCACCATCTAAGACTAGTACCCAACATCCAAAATGTCATCAATAGTAAGGTAGTCTAGTTGATAAATCCCATCATAAGCACATTATAGAACCTCTTGAGGTAAGAAGTTTGTCCACCAAAGATGAAGATGATAAGCTTATGATCCCACTTTGTTGCATACAACAACACCATAGGTCCCAACCATTGGATGTGTACTTGCTACCACTTGAGTACAAGAATCATCTATTAAAGAGATGTTCTCTAAAATGTAGGTTGGAGAAATAGACTAATGAACCTAGAGATGTCAAAGTATACATAACATCTCCCAAAACACACCAAAACAAAAATCTTCAAGTATGTTCATAATATGGCCATTTAGAAATGACCAAATGAATAAGACCATGTCTCTCCAATTCTTACATCCCCAATAAGGAAATGTCTAACAATAGGGTCTTTTAGTAATCCCCTAATTATAGACATAGGTAATAACTCATGTTATTGATAGGCCAAGTGTGCCATATGATATAAAGAGACTTGCTTAGTAGTCTCATCTCTTTCCACATGTAGGTAACTATGTACTTGCATACATATATATAATATTGTAGCTAGTTGAATGATAATCCCACCAAACAACTCCAATAGACATACTCCCTCTATTGGATATTGCCAAGCAATGGGTATCCAAAGGTGACAAGGTTATAGACTCTAAAGGCTCATCTTCATACTTGTTTCTTGGTGGTAGAAAGGCTCCACTCCAACCTTATTGTAAAAATTGATCTACATGTTGCTTCAATGCCTCCTTAGAACTCCACAATGGAACATCCAAGGTGGATAGAACAACCCCACTTGTACTCCAAATCCAAGTGATCTCCTTTGGTATTGGAGTATCCTTTGCATGGGCATTCTCCTTTAATAAGTCATAAGGCCAAGTAACAAAACCACTAAAAACTGATTCCATGGTTCTTGATGTAGTAAGCGGAGACTGCCAATACTAAAACATACTAGAAGACAACATACCCATCTCTTACTTGATTACCAACCTGGTCTATAAGAAGCTATCTCCTCCCAATAGTCAATATTGAAGAACTCTACTATTGTTGCAATGGCTTGAGCTCTCACCATAGAGCTATAAGTTGGCTGAATCTAGATGTGTGATGGCTCTCCGCATGTGATATATTGTGTAGAACCACCCCTAGAGATATTTGGATCTAAAATGGACACATCTCCATATAGATCTTTTGTAGCTCCAAATCAACAACTATAGCTTTCCCCAACATAAAGGGCTATGCACTAGAGTCTAATAAGACACTTTGTGATGAATATATCTTTCCTAAAGGTCCCACCAAATAGAAAATCCCCCTTTGGTTATCCAATAAGATAACTCTAGGTATGAACCAAGCTTGCTCAAAGATAGGTCTAGTTGGTAACTAGTCTAATCTAGCTATTGTTGTTTGCCATAAAACCATTGGTTGTTGAGAGGATCCTATGTTCCTCAACCAAATCAGCTCCACTATCAACCACCTTTACTCTAGAAGCAAGAACCACTTCATTCCTAATCTCACAAAGTGTGGCAGCCAATTGGAACACTAGAGTTGGATCAACTCCAAATGGAAACATGTCATGGGTTGACAACAAAGTGAAGCGCATGATCAATTGAGTTGCCTCTAACATTATCCTAGATCAATCTGTGTAGTAATAGGTGGTTGATTAGCATCTAGTTTATCAGGCATTCCATCCCCACCTACCACACTTTCACTAGGAGCCATGGATGTCATATGTCATGCCTAAGAGAGTGTGAAATATTGGGGGAGTCTAACTTGTGTCTAACGTGTTTCTTCTTTGTGGATCAAACTCCATGATGCTCCACTAGGCTTTGCACCAAATATTTCACTCCTAGTCACTATGGTAGATGCATCTACTTGTAGTATTTCCACACATAAACTCCAAGATGTCTTTATCACCACCATAAGAGGTGGAAGCCTCAGCACCCAAATCTGATCTCCTTTGAGCTACGGCCATGCTAGCCAATCTTTGCTCAATTCAAATAGCCATGGCTATATTAGAAGCAATAGCAAGTATTACACTCCTACCAAGTGTGGATCCTTTACCACCTAGTCCTTTAGGACCTAGACCTCCTCTACCACTTGCCATAATAGCCCTACCATTCCGTAACTCTGGATGAAGGTCAAAGCATTGCTCACTAGTATGACCAAATTTCTAGCAATGGTCATATTATCTCTATGTTGGTTGTGATGCACTAGAGGTATCATGTCTACTATCTTATGTACTTTTTCTTGTGATGAGTTCCACCAAAAGTGCAACAACCAACACCACTACTCATTGGTTGTTGTTGACTTGAAAATGAAGGTAAGGGTCTAGCTACACTAGGCCGTCCACTTGCTCTATAGGATTTGGGCTTTTCATTGTATTCTTGGAAGCCAACATGGCATGGTGCAGTCTATTGCACTCTAGAAGAAGTGAGAGCTATAGATGAGGTCTCTTTACCAAATCCAAATATCACCACTCTCTCCTCCACTATGTTTAGATCAATATGCTTAGCCAAACTAAAGATCATTATCAAAGTAGGTGAAGTAGCCTATAAAAACATAACATCACGTACTCTACATTGCAACTCCTTGTCCAATATCCCATACCAAAATTGGAATACCTAGCCTCAATAACTCCTTGAGTGAAATTGATCAACCAACTCATATGAGTGTATACCTTGCATAGGCTCTCTCTAGCTTTCCAACTAATTGTAAGCTCCTTAGCTTGTAAGTCCTTACTCCTTGGTAGTTTTGCCTCAAGCACTAGAAGAACTCAACTATGGGGTTAAACCCTCATATTGCACTACCTCTTGTAGTTGTACTCCCACTTTGAATAACACCATCTCCAACTAATGCACCTCTATTAGATCCACCAATGCTACTAGAGCTAGAACTTGTGGGTATTGCCGATCTACCCATAGCAATTGAGCTTGAAGTGATAGAGATGTAGTTTAGAGACCAATATTTTCTCCATAGCTCAGTCTCTTCCAAGTAAGCTCTCTATAATACCAAGAGCTAGCCATATGATCTAGATGTGAAATTTGGTTTGGTAATATCTAGAATAATGTTATACATGACGGTCAAAATAGATAAGATAGAAGTATCACCAAAAGAGTACTTCTACTAATAGGGAAAAAACCGAAATAGACTTGAGAACCTTAGAACCAATAGCTAGACATATGATTTAAAGGTGAGAATTAGTTTGGTAACATCTAGAAGGATGTTACACATGATGGACTAAATAGATCAGAAAGAGATATCACCAAAAGGGGACTTCTACTAATAGATTAGGAACCAAAATATGCTTGAAATCTTTGAAGGCAATTTTGGAGGCCTAAACGGATTAGGCCTAAAAAATGTGTAGATTCCCCCCAATGGAGGAAAGGCTGGCCTTCCCTCCCCCCTGCTTTGTCTCGTCAAGAGCTTTCCAATGGTACCTTACTCATGTGATTTTGAGATTCCTACAGGAAGATTCCCTAAAAGATTCCTTCCGGTCAAAGCTTGTTTGACCAACCAGATAGGACCTAGACCAGACATGTCACCCATCCAAGTAAGTAATCCAAGGGTGGAACTTGCTGACATATCACCTATCTATGTCCCTAATCCTATGGTGGAGCTTCCTTGGAGGAGATCCTCTTTGTCTATATAATAAAGAGAAGGTGCTCCCTTGGGGCATCGAATGTTTGAGTGTGCAATTTGTGTTTTCTCTCTTCTCTTGTCCTCGGAGTATTACAATGGTATCAGAGTGAGTGTTCTAGTCCAAGAGAGTGGATCACCCCTCTTGGAATAACACAAACTACTAAAACTGAGTAATTTGAGGTGGAGAACATAGAGTAATTGCTAGACTTAGGAAGGACTTTAGAGAGCGGATGGGATGGATGTGCCGGGAGGACAATTTCTTGCACCTAGCTTTCCATTCTCAAATCCATTCCACATCAAGGTTATATACATCTAGCGTGAGAAAATGAGGGTATCGATAGTTTATCACTTTGGTGTGGAATTCATGGACATAGTGATGAACTCACCAAACCCGGTGATTCTACCTGTGGTGATATATGACAGAGAGTGGGATTTGAAAATCTACATTCTATTATGATAATATGGATATGAATGTCCCAAATCCTCTCCCTTTCAACACTCAAGTAGAAATCCATTATGTAGTGAAGCCAAAAGTGATGTTTAGAGATTTTGTGGTTAGGAATTTTGGTGAGGAGTATTATCATCAAGTGATAGCTTTTGAGGTCCCAATGGTAGTTCTGATAGTTCGTGAGCCTTCCAGAGTGATTATATTGACTTTGTATTGAAGTAGACATTAGCAATTGAGTGTTGTAGGAACCATGGATCCGCTGTTGCAAGAGCTGGTGCAAAGAATGCAAGGGATGTTGAATGAATTTTGAGAGATTAAGATGACCATGGAGACATTACAAAGTCAAGTGCAGATCCTCAGGAACGATCAAGCCATGCAAGAAGAAGAGCCGTCTCAAAACCCAGTACATACGACTGAAGTACTTGGAGAGGCACCCGTGCCTACGAACCCTATCAATGATGAAGCCACATTGCTACTCCGGATGAAGAAGACCTGCAACATCGAGCCATACAAGGAGCAGCGTACGATGGGAGTAGTGGAAAATTGGATCTTGAGAATGAATTGGTATTTCAGATTGTTCTCAACAGAGATCACAAAGCATGCTACAGGTGTGTTTGCATGTGGGTACTTGACCGATAAAGCCCTCATATGGTATGATGCTTGGGAATGATCCATGTTGGCAGAGAGAAGGGAGGTCACATGGACAGCAATGCAAGAAGGACTGCTGAAGAATTTCCAATCGATGGATTCTATGCAGATAGCTCGAACCTGACTATGGAGATTGAGACAGAAGAATAACATACAAGAGTATGTGGAGGCATGTCTGGATCCACAAGTTGCAATTACCGACATGAGTCCAGCTGAGGCTCTCAAAAATTTCAAACGAGGGTTGAAAGAGCAGATTTGCCAAGAAGTCATGGTGCAAAATCCTTGCACAGTATTTGAAGCCATTGCTTGTGCACAAAGAATAGCAAGAGCATTAGGTGGAGGTGAAGGAGTAGTTCCACCTCAACATTATCGGGCAGAAATGTCACACATGGGTGGACCTGTAACACCCATTTGTGCATGTGTGTGGTATTGTGATATTTAGCTTGGTATTACAAGTACTTAAGAGATATTATTTATAGAGATAAAGGATGGTTCTATATTAGTCATGGTTAGCTAAAGTTAGTCATAGCTAAGATAGAGTGGACCTTACTTTAGAGGAAGTAGAAAAGATGAGCACCACTATTTTGGATTTTAGTGTGTTGACTTGGCATTATTCCTAGGTGTTTGGCTTTGAGGAAAGAGTTGAGAACTCTTGGGCCCGCAAACCTTTTTGTTTTGGATTTTTCTTTATTCCAAGGATAGCCCATGTGAAGGAATCCTTGACTTAGTGGTTGGGTCAAGATAAGACCACATGCTTAGGAGAATATGCCCATGTGAATGGATATTCCTTTTTACTTTTTGACTTTACTTGACTTTTAGTCTAGTAACTTGAGTTACTATGGTAATTAGTAACTTTGGTACGTAACTATTTCACAAGTATATAAACAAGGGGTGAGGAGGTACTCAACATCCTTTTATTTGCAACTATCTCTCTCTCATTGAGTTCTCTAGTGAGCAATGTCTTGAGTCTTGTAGTGTTAGCCTTGGAAGAGTATGATGGAGTTTGGGTTCCTTGCCTTCTTAGTCCATGGTGCGCTACCATAATAGCCATCAGAGGTTCATCCTGAGTGAGAGACAGGCCGGCTCACATTTTTGGTTCCGTTGCCGGGACCTCTCTAGAAGGCAAGATAATGTTCCGCGTCCAATTCTACATTAGGCAGAAGGAGGCTATGAGAGCTCACTTGGAGAGAACATTAGGAGAGGAGAGGGCTGAACTTATGTTAGAGAACCAAGATCCATTTGTATACCCTGTAGTTCATTATGATGTCTTTGAGGTGATTTTGTACATCTTGTACACATGAGAGGAATTGGAGAGATTGTGTGAGGTGGATTGCAGATTTTGGGGATTAAGGTGATTTTGGGCAAAATCTCAAGTTTAAGATCTGGACTTGAGATTTCTACACATGATAGCTTGGGTTATTTTTCAGTTAGTACACTTGAAATTATTGTGAGAGCTTCTATGCGCACTGGGCTAGAATTTTTGAAAGTTGATAGGGTAAAGTGCTCCCGCAACTGCATGCTCTCTGGAAAATTGTACAGAGTCTGCCATTTCTTCAATTTTAAGTGAATTGTCCTGAAAATTTCCAAGAAACTTAAGTGCATTGTATCCTACCTGCTGCCACAAAAATTAGAGAGAGATCGTTCTTGTGCAGGGAGAAATGAGTTTTTGAAGTGAGGGGGGTGGTTTTCAAACCAAAGCTGAAATATGGGTGCTGAATAGAAAGGTGTCTAGGCCAAATGGCTCAATGAAAAGATCTGAAATTTTGCAAGGAAGGACGCCCTAGAGTTTTAATCAAGTGTGAAAAATTTTAGAGGACTGTGACATATTGGTTGAGAGATTTGAGTGACATTGTGAGGAAGGGTCAATTCTGCAGAGTGGAGATCTCATGCATGAGAAGTTTGAGATCAACAAAAAACATGTTTGAGTGTTTAGATTCATCTTGGGAACATGGAGGGTCATCAAGAGTGGAAATTGAGATTATGCAAGGTTCCCCAAGGGTTTGAGGTGATTGTAGGGGTTGATTTGAGGAAAAGAGAGTTTACAATAGAATTTGAAGAGAGTATTGAGAGGATCCAAAAACCTACACCACTTGGAGGAAAGAGTGAGTCTAAGTGCTTTCTATATGGAGAGAAGAGACATAAGGCAAGTTCATGTCCATTGACCTTTGAGAGCAAGAGATTGAGGGAAAGGAGAGGCTTACTTGACTTGGGTTTGCATGTTGGACCTTCTTCACCAAAATTGGGAGGGAGAAGATCTAAGACCAAGGAGTTGTGTGAGGTTTGTGGAATTGAAGGACTTCCAAAAGGACATGAGTGTAGTGGAGTAAAAGCACTTTTGGAAACTTTGGTGAAGGATCTTGGAGAGAGTCTAAGTACAGCTACAGAAATACCACCTTCATCAGCTAGTTCTCAAGATTAGTGATGGAGATAATCTTTCAACTTATGGATAAACTATCCACAAGAGTTAGATTAATATGCACTCTAGGATTTGATGTTGCTATAGAAATCTTGGAGCAACCTGAACCTTTTGTTTTCACTAGAGTGGATTATTCTCAGATGGTGTTAGTCATGTATATACTCTATTAGTAATAGAGTGAAAGAAAAGAAAAGAGAAAAAAAATGAGAGAAAAGAAAGATGGTGAGGGGTTAAGATGGGAAAACTTCCAGTTTTCTTTGGCAAGGATGGAGAAGATATGGAGGCCTTTGTGAGAGACTTCAAGAGAGCTTGCATAGGAAACAATGAGAGGAGGAAGAATGAGTGGGCCTCATTATTACCAGATTTCTTTGAGGATGCAGCACTTACATGGTATGAGTCAGAATACCAAAA
Source organism: Lunularia cruciata (assembly GCA_948567375.1). Lineage (NCBI taxonomy): Eukaryota > Viridiplantae > Streptophyta > Marchantiopsida > Lunulariales > Lunulariaceae > Lunularia > Lunularia cruciata. The sequence goes on along the minus strand of OX419756.1, from coordinate 46,484,464 downwards.
GAGAGAGAGGAGAGAGGGGGAAGAGGAGTCTTGGGAGACTTTGACTTCAACACTCATTGAGAACTTTCTTCCTGATGAGAGTTATGAGAGATTGATGGGTGAGGTTACATTTCTCAAGCAAGGAGATGGAGAGAAAGTGAAAGTTTATGTGGAAAGAGTGGAAAAGTTAGAGTCCAGATTTCGCATAGTGTTGAGGAAGGGTGGGGATGATGTGGAGACTACAATGATTGGCATAGGGGCCATGCTCACCAAGAATTTTGTGGGAGGGTTGAGACCACAAATTAGAAGCAAGGTGAGATATGAGAAACCTTCTTCCAAGGTTGAAGCTATCAAGATCGCAATTCGTATGGAGGAGAGTTTGGAAGGGGATGAGAGTGATTTAGTGGTGAAGGAGGTTGTGCATCCTCCTCAAGGCTACAAGTATGGTGGAACTTCTGATACTTTGGTGACAAGGGTTGCACCACAAGTAGTAGTTGCTCCAGTTCTTGCACCTCCACCAAAAGATCCACTCCAAACCATCACAGAACAACTTGCGGATCTCAAGATCAATGTGGTGCAACTATGGGAGAAGAGAGAGGTGGATCAGAATGTAGGGAGAGGGCCTAGGAGTTATGGAAACTATCCATATAGAGGAGGCCAACCAGCCAACAATTTCAATGATAGAAATTGTTTTGGTTGTGGAGGAAGAGGCCATATCCAAAGGAATTGCCCAAATTCCACTTACCATGGAGGAAGGGGTTATGAGGGAGCCAATAGAGGGAAAGAGGGAGGTAGTGAAACCCAAGTGGCTCCTAATCCCAACAAAGGTAAGGGGATAGCATCCATAGATGTGGTTGAGAGCAAGTATGAGAAGGGAGAGTGCTCAAACTCCAAGGGTCTTAATTTGGAGCTTTTGGCACAAGAGAAGAAGAGAGCTCGTTTTGCAGAGGATGTTCACTCTTCTCAAGGATTTACTTCAAGCAAGGATACTCCTATGTCTACTAGGAGCACTCGCACCTCAACACCATCAACAACAAAGACTCCAAGGAAGAAGTTGGGGATAGAGGACTTCTTGATCTCAAAGCAACAATGGAACTACAATGTGTTGGAGGATGTTGGTAGTCACAAGGCTAACATCACAGTGGGCCAATTAATTGCTTTGAACCCTACCTTGAGAAAGGAGCTTAGAGGTGGTTTGAGTTCTACAAGGAGCAAGAAGAAGAAGAAGGCAAAAGTTCCAGTATCAATGGGGGTGGTGGATGCCAAGCCAGCACCATGGGAGGCTTGTGAATATGCCTCCAAGATTGATGTGAGAGTGAATGGTCACAACATCAAGGATGCATTGGTTGATGGAGGATCAGCAATGAATGCCATGTCAGAAAGGTTGATGAAGAAGTTGGGTATGATACCCTCAAGACCTTCAACATTTGTGGTGAGCATGGCAAACAAGCAACAAGTTAGACCAGTAGGGGTGATGGATAAAGTGGTAGTTTCAGTTATGGGAGTTCAAAATCTCATGACTTTCCAAGTCTTGAAGGATTCAAGCTATGACTTACTTCTTGGGAGGCCATGGTTGAGAGCAGCACGCACAACTGATCGATGGCACAAAGGGTACTTGAGGATTGGGCCATCAAACCATAGAGTCACTGTTCCTGTGACTAACACCACCAACACTTCACATTCAGATACCCCATCTTCTGATTATTGGGAATCAGATTCTGAAGAACAAGTTTCAGGTGTGGACACAAGCATGGAAGAGGAGACTTACACAGAGGAAGATGAATCAGAATCTGATTCAGATGTGTATCCTTTGTGTGCTATGGATTTTGCACCTAAGCCAGAGGTTTTGAAGGACCTAGATAAATCACCATTGACACTTGAGGAGGTAGAGAGAAGGTTATCTACCCTCAAGTATGGCCCAAATGTTACCAAGGAGGAGAAGGTGAGATTTGAGGAGATTTTCCGCAAGTTCATCCATGTGTTTGCTTTTAGTTACAAGGATTTGAAGGAAGTCACCTTGGAGGAGCACAAGATAGAGGTGGAGTCACATGCAAAGACCAATCCGCCAAAAGCAACGTCGCATTAGCCCACCAATATCTTTGGTTGTGAAGGAGGAGATTGATAAGCTCAAGGAGGCTGGATTTATCTTTGAGGTGGAGAATTCAGAATGGGTGTCTCAAATTGTCATTGTGAAGAAAAAGAATGGCAAGCTTTGGGTATGTGTGGATTACAAGAAGCTCAATGCTGTTACCAAGAAGGACTACTACCCATTGCCATTCATTGATGAGATCTTGGAGGAGGTTGCAAGTCATGAGAGGTACAATTTTGGAGATGGTTATAGTGGATACAACCAAATCAAGATTGCACCAAAGCATCAACAACTCACCATGTTCACCACACCTTGGGGAACTTATGCTTTCAAGGTCATGCCTTTTGGGCTTTGCAATGCTCTAGCCACATTCCAACGGTTCATGAACAAGGTATTTGAACCTTTCATTGGGAAATTTGTGAGAGACTTCATTGATGACTTTTGTGTCTATGGGAGCAAGGAGGATGAGGACCCTAATCAAAGTCTTGCAACGCTTAGATGAGGCAAATGCATCACTCAACCCAGAGAAGTGCATTTTTGGATGTGAAGAAGGTCTACTTTTGGGGCACATCATCTCCAAGGATGGAATAGCAGTTGATCCTGAGAAGGTAAGGAAAATCTCAGACCTTCCATTCCCTTCAAGCTTGACAAAGTTACGCCAATTCTTGGGGATGGTTGGATACTATAGGAGGTTCATCTTCTCATTTTCCAACAAGGCTTATGCATTGACCATCTACATGAAGAAGGGTGTAGATTACATGGTGATTTTGGAGGACAAGGAGGCTCTCAAAGCTTTTGAGGAGCTCAAGCAATCCCTTGTTGTAGCTCCAATTCTTGCTAAACCTGATTGGAGTAAGCCTTTCATCCTCTACACTGATGCTTCTAATGTAGCTATAGGATGCACTCTTAGTCAATTAGACCAAGATGGGCATGATCATCCAATAGCTTATGCTAGTAGGCAGATGGTTTCAGCAGAGAAGAACTACTCTATCACGGAGAGAGAAGAGTTGGCAGTGATCTTTGGTCTCAAGAAGTTTAGACACTACTTGATTGGAGGGAAAGCCACCATTGTCACGGATCACAAGGCTTTGAAGTACATCTTCAACAAGCCTAATGTTGAAGGGGGACTAGCAAGGTGGATGATACTCTTGTCTGAGTATGACTACACCATTGAAGGTAGGCCAGGAAAGAAACATGCAAATGCTGATTTATTATCTAGAGCCTATGATCATGATGGAGATGAGCTAGTGGATAATTCCTTCCCGGATGAGGAGCTCATGACAATCTCAGTCACTCAAGAGGTTCCAATGGAGTACAAGGAGATTGTGGATTTTGTGACAAGAGGTAACTATCCAGAAGGGATGCATGCTAGGGAGAGGAAGGCCCTTGCAGCAAGATCTAGACCTTACACAATGGTGGAGGATATTCTTTTTCACCAAGGAGCAAATGGTCTACTTCGAAGAGCAGTGGGTAAGGAAGAGTCTATGCTACTCATAAAGGAGTTTCATGAAGGTTTAGTATGTGGAGGATACTTTGCAAGAAAGGTGACTGCTTTCAAGATTCTAGATGCAGGTTACCATTGGAGAGGGATTTTCAAGGATTGTCTTGATTATTGCAAAACTTGTCATGTTTGTCAAGCTTTTGCTAGAAAGTCTACATCCACTCCACCACTTAGATCAATTCCATTGCTAGGACCTTTTGAGAAGTGGGGAATTGATTTTGTAGGTCCTCTCAATAGAACTCCAAGGAACAATCGGTACATTGTGGTAGTTACTGATTACCTTACCAAGTGGGTTGAGGCTAGACCATTGAGGGACAAGAATGAAGATGAAGTGGGTAGATTTCTTTATGAACGCATTATCACTAGGTTTGGATGCCCTTTGGAGTTGGTTTTTGATAGAGGAGGAGAGTTTACAGGAAGCATTACTACAGCCATGCTATGACATTTCTCTATCACACATAGAGTAACTACATCCTGTAAGCCAAATTCCAATGGCTTGGCAGAGAGAACCAATCAGACCTTGTGCATGATGTTGGCCAAAGATGCAGAAATGGAGGGGGCTAAACATCATTGGGACAAGAGGATTCATGCAGTTTTGTGGGAGTATAGGACAACCATGAAGACTTCCACCGGATATTCTCCATTTCAATTGGTGTATGCTATTGAGTCTACCTTACCTATTCACTTTGATCTTCCTACCTTCCAAAGCATTCATAGGAGATTGAAGAAAGCACAAGGAGGTGATGCAGAGAAGTCAAGGAAGGAACAACTCATGGAGTTGGAAGAGGCAAGAGCAGTTGCTATAGTTCGAGTGGAGCAAGGCCAAAGGAAACAAAAGGAGAGCTATGATAAGAGGTAAGGCAAGAAGAAGGTAGAGCCTTTCAAAGAAGGTGATTGGGTAATGTTCTTTGATTCCATTCGATCAAGAGAGTGCAAAAGAAGTTTTTACCTAAGTACTTTGGACCTTTCATAGTAGAGAAGGTGTGGAGCAATTACACCTATGATCTCAAGGAGTTGGGAGGAAGACACTTTGATAGGATTAACCATGATAAGTTGAAGATGTACCATAGAAGGTAGAGAGACCTTCACTTTGAGGACAAAGTGAAAACTTAGTCCGGGGGTAAATGTAACACCCATTTGTGCATGTGTGTGGTATTGTGATATTTAGCTTGGTATTACAAGTACTTAAGAGATATTATTTATAGAGATAAAGGATGGTTTCTATATTAGTCATGGTTAGCTAAAGTTAGTCATAGCTAAGATAGAGTGGACCTTACTTTAGAGGAAGTAGAAAAGATGAGCACCACTATTTTGGATTTTAGTGTGTTGACTCGGCATTATTCCTAGGTGTTTGGCTTTGAGGAAAGAGTTGAGAACTCTTGGGCCCACAAACCTTTTTGTTTTGGATTCTTCTTTATTCCAAGGATAGCCCATGTGAAGGAATCCTTGACTTAGTGGTTGGGTCAAGATAAGACCACATGCTTAGGAGAATATGCCCATGTGAATGGATATTCCTTTCTACTTTTTGACTTTACTTGACTTTTAGTCTAGTAACTTGAGTTACTATGGTAATTAGTAACTTTGGTACGTAACTATTTCACAAGTATATAAACAAGGGGTGAGGAGGTACTCAACATCCTTTCATTTGCAACTATCTCTCTCTCATTGAGTTCTCTAGTGAGCAATGTCTTGAGTCTTGGAGTGTTAGCCTTGGAGGAGTATGATGGAGTTGGGGTTCCTTGCCTTCTTAGTCCATGGTGCGCTACCATAATAGCCATCAGAGGTTCATCCTGAGTGAGAGACAAGCCGGCTCACAGACCAGTACCAATGGAATTGGGCAACCTTTGATTCCGGGATCGAGGAGCACGACCACTTCAAGGGGAGCGGGGACGGGTAGAAGAACAAAGAGATGGAGTCCCACGAGGAGAACAACACCGTTGTTACAATTGTGGCCGTATTAGGTACATATCTACCAATTGTCGCACTTGTTTCCCTAGAGGCCCTCGGCCTTTGTACAGGCAATCTTTAAATAAAATGGAGAGGCACATTGAAGAGGAGGAGGTGGAAATCACTTTGGAAAACGAAGATTGCCAATTAAGGTACCTTGCGGCCTTACTGGCTCAATAAGGAAGTAGAAAAGCGAGGGAAGGAAGAAGAATAATGCACAAAGATCCCGAAAGGCAACCTCACAATTGATTGTCGTGAATGGAATCCTAGAAGGTAATCAAGTGAGAGTATTATTAGATTCTAGAGCAATAGAGAATTTCTTGTCTTGCTCTGTTGCAATAAGATTGGGAATGGATCCAGAGCGAGATGGCAATGAAGAAGTAGAGTTACCAAATGGGCAAATAGAGAGGATTGAATCATTACCTAGACGGGTAATCCTCTCTGTAGGAGAATATCTAGAAGCAATTGAGTGGCGAGTGATACAATTAGCTCGTTATGATGCAATTTTAGGCATGCCATGGATGGAGCAGTACAACCCTATGGTGGATTGGAGGGAGAAAGTAGTGAGAACCCACCAATAGTCAATCATTGGGGTTAAAGAAAAATCACACAGGCAGAAACTACCTCTATATGTCGTAGGGACGGCAACTGTCTGTAAGACCGATAGATGTTTTATGGGTCTAATAAGAGAAGTCCAGAGTGCACAACTTGATGGACAAATTCCTTAGAAATTGAAGAATGTGGTGGATGAGTTTCAAGATGTCTCTCCCAATGATCTACCCTCAATATTACCACCAAAAAGGTGAGTAGATCACAAAATAGAGACACTCCCGGTGAAGACACCTCCTTGTAAGGCCCCATATTGCTTATCACCTCATGAGTTGGAGGAGTGTAAGACTCAAATTGAGGAGATGCTGTAGAAAGGGTTCATCCAATCTAGCATATCACCATATGGGGCCCCTATCTTGTTTGTGAAGAAGAAGGATGGTATAATGCGCATGTGCATTGACTATCGGGGTCTCAATCAACAAACAGTGAAGAACAAATACCCCTTACCTCGCTTGGATGACCTGTTTGATCAACTCCATGGAGCAAGATACTTCACCAAACTGGACTTGCGGAGTGGTTACAATCAAATCCGAATTGCAGAGGAGGATGTTTACAAAACTGCCTTTTGAACCAAGTATGGCCACTTTGAGTATCTTGTGATACCTTTTGGCCTCACCAATGCACCTACCACTTTCATGAGTCTAATGAATTACATATTTCATCCATACTTGGATAAGTCTGTTATCGTCTTCTTGGATGATATCTTAGTATATAGTAGCACGATGACAGAACACAAACAACATCTACGAGAGGTCCTCTAGATTCTAAGACAGAATCAGTTGTACGCCAAAATTTCAAAGTGTGAGTTTGGCAAGTCTGAAGTAGACTACTTAGGGCATAGAGTAAGTGCAGAGTGCATTCAAGTATTGACAGATAAAATAGAGGTCATTCAAAAATGGAGTGCCCCAGAAGATCAGACTCAACTTAAGAGCTTCTTGGGGTTGACGAGATTCTATCATAGATTTTTCAAGGACTTCTCCAAGGTTGCATAGCCTTTAACGGCACTACTTGGCAAGGGGAAGAAGTGGACATGGGGAATTGCACAAGATTTGGCCTTTCAAGAATTGAAGGCCGCCTTGCTACATGCACCAATCTTGAATTGGTACGACCCAAAACGTCCAATCAAGTTGGCTACAGATGCATCAGGCGTAGCAATAGGAGCATAGTGGCATGATGGATGGCATTCAATTGCATATTTCTCTTGAAAGTTATTACCGGTAGAGCACAACTAACACACCACAGAACAAGAAGAGCTGGCCATTGTTCTAGCAACCAAGCATTGGAAGCACTACCTATGCAAGAAGGCATTTGTAGTAGAGATAGACCACAAACCTCTAGTCTACCTTGAGATGCAAAAGGATCTATCTTGTCACCAAATTTGGTGGGAAGAGTGGTGACAATGATTCAACATGACAATCACCTACGTGGAAGGTAAGAAGCAACTTGCAAATGTATCCATCACGTCCTTCTAACACAAGGACTCCAGATGGCAAAACCACGCGCACTCTCAAGATAGTGTGGCCTGTAGAAACATCAAGTGTCGTCGGTGCTGTCTGCTGTAGATATACATAGTCGCTTGGATGAAATCGACGGATCAAGGGTCTATAACCTCCTCCTCGAATGGTCACATAGCATAAACTATCTCTATGCTGAGCAATCGCCAAGTTCTCAAAGGCCATCGGCATCACTCTCCAAAAGATCTCTGCCCGCTGAGAACATGCGCTCATCCATACATCGGGGTCATCCAAGTCCAAAACTACAGTAGCATCTCAACAAATGGCTGCAAGTAAATCGGGATCTTGTCCATAGAGTAGAAAGTATGGAGAGAAGGATGCTAAGGAGGCTTGCCGGTTGAACCGATAGCCCATGGCCAACCAAGGTAATTGGAGATCCCAATCTCCCAAGTGGCCTCTCTGCAAACCTAACTTTTGCAATCCTTTCTTCACCGTCTGAACCACTCTCTCTACTAAGCCATCTGCCTCAAGGTGATCTCGGGATGTAGTATGATGATCAATCAAAGCCTTGTCACACAAGACCTGAAACTCTCCCAAGAACTCTATACCCTGATCAATCAAAACCTCAACTGGTGCACCAAAATGACTAAGAACTTGATCCAGGAACGAGTAAGCTATCCCTTCACTAGACTTGTAAGGAAGTGCCACAAACTCAATCCACTTGGAGAAGTGCTCCACCATCACCAAAACATACCGATGATGTCTCACAGTTAGCGGTAAAGGTCCGGTGAAGTCCAAACTCCAACGGTAACCCAATCCCATGATAGGTAATGGGTGTAACTATGGCGTAGGAGCATTGAATGATGCTCTAACTCAGTCATAAACCACACATCTGGCAACAAACTGCTGTACCTTGGTCTGCATACCGCGCCACCAATAATGACTCTGGAGTAAGCTATATGTACGCTTTACTCCAAAATGTACTAGCTCCTCATGAGCATGACGGACCAACTGTGGTCTCTGAGATGGAAGTGGTACTACTCACACTCTACCATCCTCCCATACACGCAAAAGATGTCTACCCTCCAATCTGCACCGTCTGGCTCGCTGAAGAACACGGTCTCTCTCCTTGGCCCCAACTATGCCACCCACAACACCAATGTGAAGATAGTCCATCACTAAGACATCATCATGAATGTCTTGCTGAACTGTACTGATATCTTCACTCTCTGGATCTGTGACCTCAATAACTCCTCCTGCATGCGCTGAGAGAGATACCACCAAAGTCTCTGCAAATGTACACAGAAAGGCCAATGCATGCCAACTTGGCACCATCTCCTCATTTGTCTCACCATGCCAACGTGCTCCGGTCTGATCTTGCTGGCTGGGACATGGGTTTCTACTCAACCCATCTGCATCACGGTTCACCACTCCAGGTCTATGAACAACCGTGAAATCATACTCTTGTAAAATCAGAGCCCATCATGCAAGCTTCCTTGAAAGCTTGTCGGACTCCATCAACCACTTCAGCGGCTGATGATCAATGATGAGAGTGAAGAGGTTACCAAATAGGTAACATTGGAAATGTGCTACTGCCCAAACTGCTGCCAACCACTCTCCCTCATATGAACTATACTTTGCCTCCGCTGAATTGTTGGAGCGACTAGCATAGGCCACCACAAACTCCTTCTCCTCATCATCATGCTGGGTGAGCACCGCTCCAAGTCCCAACATACTCCAATCAGTGTGAACCTGAAATGGTCGTCCCCTGATTGGTCTCCTCAAAATAGGAGCAGATGTCAACCTCTCCTTGAGCTCTACAAAAGCCCTCTCTTGCTCATCTCCCCAACACCACTCCTGTGTAAGCTTGGTCAGCCTCGTCAAGGCCTTGGCAATGGCACTAAATCCTCTAACATAGTGGCAATAGAAGTTCACCAACCCAAGGAATGCTCGCACTCTGCTCACATCCGTAGGCCGAGAAATACGTGCAATAGCCTCCACCTTGGTCTGTTGGACACCAAGTCCTCCGGGGTAGATAGTGTGACCCAAACACTCAACCTGCTTGTGGAAGAACCTACACTTCCCAAGATGTAGTTTGAGTCCATGAGATCTCAACCTCTCAAACACCTCCAATAATTGTCTCTCATGCTCCTCCACAATAGTGCTATAAACCAAAATGTCATCAATATAGCACCGAGCAAAATCCAATCTAGCTAGGATCCTATCCATGACCCTCTGGAACTCAGCAGGAGCATTCTTCAACCCAAATGGTAAGAACCTCCACTGATATAACACATCCTTGCCGTGAGGATCAATAGCCCAAAATGTTGTCTTGGACTTATCCTCCTCCCTGATCGGCAACTGATGATATCCCGCTCGAAGATCCAAAGTACTGAAGACCTTTGCATGCCCAATCGCATCAAAAATCTCCCTTTGATGTAGGCATGGCATACCAATCAGCCCTGGTCTGTCGGTTGATAGGACGGTAATCTCCACACATCCGCCTATCTGTATAGTTGCCATGCATATCCTTCTTGGCTGGCATCATTGTTGCTGATGCATACTCTCCATGTGAAATTTCCACCAAACTAGCCTCAAAGAGGTCACTACTCCGGCTCTGAATCAATGTCCTCTCTATCTCACTATATCGATAAGGATGTCGGAAAACTGGTGTGTTGCTAGTCAGCTCAATCCGTATACCAGGTCCCTTCAGAGCACCCAAATCCTTCATACTAAAGGCAAAACAACTTGTGTGACTCCTCAAGAACCTCCAAACCCTCTATCTTTCCTCTCTAGTAAGCTTGGGTCCAAGGTCTGGCTCCCAAGTATCCCCTGTAATTGTAGTAGGAGTGGAAGACGTACTGTGAGCCGGCCTGTCTCTCACTCAGGGTGAACCTCTGATGGCTATTATGGTAGCGCACCATGGACTAAGAAGGCAAGGAAACCCAACTCCATCATACTCCTCCAAGGCTAACACTCCAAGACTCAAGACATTGCTCACTAGAGAACTCAATGAGAGAGAGATAGTTGCAAATGAAAGGATGTTGAGTACCTCCTCACCCCTTGTTTATATACTTGTGAAATAGTTACGTACCAAAGTTACTAATTACCATAGTAACTCAAGTTACTAGACTAAAAGTCAAGTAAAGTCAAAAAGTAGAAAGGAATATCCATTCACATGGGCATATTCCCCTAAGCATGTGGTCTTATCTTGACCCAACCACTAAGTCAAGGATTCCTTCACATGGGCTATCCTTGGACTAAAGAAGAATCCAAAACAAAAAGGCTTGCGGGCCCAAGAGTTCTCAACTCTTTCCTCAAAGCCAAACACCTAGGAATAATACCAAGTCAACACACTAAAATCCAAAATAGTGGTGCTCATCTTTTCTACTTCCTCTAAAGTAAGGTCCCATCTATCTTAGCTATGACTAACTTTAGCTAACCATGACTAATATAGAACCATCCTTTATCTCTATATAAATAATATCTCTTAAGTACTTGTAATACCAAGCTAAATATCACAATACCACACACATGCACAAATGGGTGTTACAGTACTGACTGGCTACTACACTGGGCCCTTGGGAGCAATAGTGTCATGCTCCCGACCACTAGAAGTCCCAACCTCTGTGTGAAAAACTCCCTCCACTCTGGCTGCAAGCTCCACACGTCCTCTAGCTGCATCCCATGTGGACCAAGGGTGTAATCCAAGTAGCACACGCTCACCTGGATGGACTCCAAGTAGACCACTCTCCCTAGTAGCTATTGGATGTGTCCCAAGAATACCATGTCCACTCGGTCCATCGCCCCCAGCATGTGCTTGAATCGTCTTGATAGGCACAAGGCTCACAAGTGTCTGAGTGGTGATGCCTATCAAGCGCATCCTACGCTGCTCTGCCAAGCCAAGGCTCACAATCCAGGTCAAACAGTTTAGGTCCATAGCCTGACCTAACACCTGACGCCTAGATGCCTCTGACACTACTGGAACAGCGGTAATTCTGGTGCAAAAACCCATCGCCTGCTCTCTCTCATCAGCATTGGGCTCCACCAACTACTGTAACTGTGAGTCCCAAACAAGTCCAGGTCCTCCCTCTCGAAAAGCATGAGAGCTTGGGAAACTCATGAGTGTGGGAAATGCAACTCTAGGCTGTCCAACTAGGTTCACCACTGCCATAGGTGACCTATCAGCCACTACCACTGTGTGAGACTAACGTCCAGCATCCAAGTGATCATCAACAAGAATGTGGTCTAGTCGCTAAATCCCATCATAACTACGCTGTAGAACCTCTCTGGGTAAGAGGTTCGTCCACCAAAGATGAAGATGATGAGCCCGTGATCCCACTCTGGCTGCATCTAACAATACAGCAGGTCCCATCCATGAATGGACCTGATGTGTACTCGCCACCACTCTAGTGCGAGAATCACCCATCAATGGAATGTTCTCCAAAAGGTAAGCTAGAGAAGTAGACTGATGAACCTGGAGATGTCGTAGTATCCGTAACATCTCCCAAAACACACCAGAACAAGGATCCTGAATACCCAAACCGCGGCCCGCATGTGTATGTCCCTGACATGGCCATCCAAAAATCACCAAGTGAATAGGCCCATGTTTCTCTAGGTCATGCGCCCCCAGTAAGGAAATGTCTCTTGGTAAGGCCTTTTGGTAACCTCTGACTGCTGATATCGGTAATAACTCCGGATACCGATAGGCCAAGTGTGCCACATGATGTAGAGAGACTTGCCTAGCAGTCTCATCTCTCTCTACATACAAGTACCTCTGTACTCGTATACTCACCTGTAACACCGCAGCTAGTCCGGTGCTGATCCCACCAAACAACTCCAATAGACATATCCCCTCTACTGGATATTGCCAAGCAATGAGTGTGGTATCCAGAGGTGTCAAAGCAATCGCCTCTTGAGGCTTATCCTCACACTCATCTCGTGATAGTACAAAGGCTCCACTCCAAGCCTACTGCACCAATTGATCTGTATGTTGCTGCAATGCCTCTTCTAAACTCCACAATGGAACATCCAAGGTGGATGGAACAATCCCACTCATACTCCAAAGCCAAGTGATCTCCTCTGGTACTAGAGTATCCTCTGCATGAGCATTCCCCTCCAACAAGTCACCAGGCCAAGTAACTGCACCACTAAAAGCTAAAACTGATGTTGCCATGGTCCCGGACTATAGTGAGCCAAGACTGCCACTACTAAAGCGTACTGGTAGGCGACGTACCCGTCCCTCACCAGACTGCCAACCAGGTCCATAAGAGGTTGTCTCCTCCCAATAGTCAATGCTGAAACCCATAGGGTATAACACTGCTCCCCCAACTAGCACATCATATGACTCAACTATCCTCGCAATAACCTGAGCTCTCACCACCAAGCTATCAGTCGGATGACCAGGCTGAACCAGGACAACAAGCTCTCCACGTGTGATGTACTGTGTCAAACCACCACCTAGAGATGTCTGGATCTGAAATGGACACCTTTCCACATCAGTCTTCCGTAACTCCAGACCGACAACTACAGCCTTCCCCAACATAAGGGGTTGCGCACCAGAGTCTAACAAGACTCTCTGTGGTGTATAGACCTTCCCTAAAGGTCCCTGTGGTGTATAGACCTTCCCTAAAGGTCCCACCAACCAAAAATCCCCCTCTGGTTATCCAATAGGACAACACCAGGTGTAAACCGCGCTCTCTCAAAGGCCGGTCTAGCTGGCAACTCCTCTAGTCTAGCCGTTGCTGCCTGCCATAAACCACTGGTCGCTGAACGGATCCCATGCTCCTCAACCAAGTTAGCTCCACTACCAACCACATCTGCTCTAGTAGTAGGAACTGCACCATCCCTACTCTCACACAACATGGTAGCCAACCGGAACATTGGGGCTGGGTCAACCCCCAATGTAAACATGTCACTGGCTGAAAACAAAAGATGCCGCATAATCAACTGAGCTGCCCCCAACATCATGCTAGACTCAGTCTGTGTAGTAGTAGGTGGTTGACTAGTAGGTAGTCCATCATGTACTCCATCACCACCTACCACACCTGCACTGGGACGTCTAGGAACCATGGATGTTGTCTGCAATGCCTCAGATAGCGTGAAAGACTGGGGAAGTCTGACCTGTCTCCCAACCTCTCCTCTTTGTGGGTCCAACTCCACTGATGCTCCTCTACGCTCTGGAGCACGTACTGCACTCCTAGTCACTACTGCAGATGCATCCACCTATGCTGCTCCGCACATGAAGTCCAAAGCATCTCTATCACCAACATATGAGGTGGAAGCCTCAACACCCAATTTGATCTCCTTTGAGCAATAGCCATACTAGCCAATCTTTGCTCCAACTGTTCAATCCGAGTAGCCATAGCTGTGTCAGAAGTAAGGGCAGGTACTGCACCCCTACTAGGTGTAGATCCTCTACCACCACCTCTACCACCTCATCCTCCATGAACTTGAACTCCTGGATGAAGTCATCTAACTCAATGGTACCCATTGTAACAGAGTAACGCTTAGGGCCTTTGGAGGCCCCATAAATCTCGTCCATGTCCCACAACAACGGTGCGGACACACCAAGTGCACTCTCAATTGAATCAGCTCTTGTGTCAAACTCTAACTCAGAGTCAATCTCCTCCCTCACTAGGACCTGAGATACAAGTTGATACCGAGCACCACTCCGAGTAAACCCACTGCGTACTGTAACACCCATTTGTGCATGTGTGTGGTATTGTGATATTTAGCTTGGTATTACAAGTACTTAAGAGATATTATTTATATAGAGATAAAGGATGGTTCTATATTAGTCATGGTTAGCTAAAGTTAGTCATAGCTAAGATAGATGGGACCTTACTTTAGAGGAAGTAGAAAAGATGAGCACCACTATTTTGGATTTTAGTGTGTTGACTTGGTATTATTCCTAGGTGTTTGGCTTTGAGGAAAGAGTTGAGAACTCTTGGGCCCGCAAGCCTTTTTGTTTTGGATTCTTCTTTAGTCCAAGGATAGCCCATGTGAAGGAATCCTTGACTTAGTGGTTGGGTCAAGATAAGACCACATGCTTAGGAGAATATGCCCATGTGAATGGATATTCCTTTCTACTTTTTGACTTTACTTGACTTTTAGTCTAGTAACTTGAGTTACTACGGTAATTAGTAACTTTGGTACGTAACTATTTCACAAGTATATAAACAAGGAGTGAGGAGGTACTCATCATCCTTTCATTTGCAACTATCTCTCTCTCATTGAGTTCTCTAGTGAGCAATGTCTTGAGTCTTGGAGTGTTAGCCTTGGAGGAGTATGATGGAGTTGGGGTTCCTTGCCTTCTTAGTCCATGGTGCGCTACCATAATAGCCATCAGAGGTTCATCCTGAGTGAGAGACAGGCCGGCTCACATTTTTGGTTCCGTTGCCGGGACCTCTCTAGAAGGCAAGATAATGTTCCGCGTCCAATTCTACATTAGGCAGAAGGAGGCTATGAGAGCTCACTTGGAGAGAACATTAGGAGAGGAGAGGGCTGAACTTATGTTAGAGAACCAAGATCCATTTGTATACCCTGTAGTTCATTATGATGTCTTTGAGGTGATTTTGTACATCTTGTACACATGAGAGGAATTGGAGAGATTGTGTGAGGTGGATTGCAGATTTTGGGGATTAAGGTGATTTTGGGCAAAATCTCAAGTTTGAGATCTGGACTTGAGATTTCTACACATGATAGCTTGGGTTATCTTTCAGTTAGCACACTTGAAATTATTGAGAGAACTTCTATGCGCACTGGGCTAGAATTTTTGAAAGTTGATAGGGTAAAGTGCTCCCGCAACTGCATGCTCTCTGGAAAATTGTACAGAGTCTGCCATTTCTTCAATTTTTAGTGAATTGTCCTGAAAATTTCCAAGAAACTTCAGTGCATTGTATCCTACCTGCTGCCACACAAATTAGAGAGAGATCGTTCTTGTGCAGGGAGAAATGAGTTTTTGAAGTGAGGGGGGTGGTTTTCAGACCAAATCTGAAATATGGGTGCTGAATAGAAAGGTGTCTAGGCCAAATGGCTCGATGAAAAGATCTAAAATTTTGCAGGGAGGGACGCCCTAGAGTTGTGATCAAGTGTGGAAAATTTCAGAGGACTGTGACATATTCGTTGGGAGATTTGAGTGACATTGTGAGGAAGGGTCAATTCTGCAGAGTGGAGATCTCATGCATGAGAAGTTTGAGATCAACAAAAAGCATGTTTGAGTGTTTAGATTCATCTTTGGGAACATGGAGGGTCATCAAGAGTGGAAATTGAGATTATGCAAGGTTCCCCAAGGGTTTGAGGTGATTGTAGGGGTGGATTTGAGGAAAAGAGAGTTTACAATAGAATTTGAAGAGAGTGTTGAGAGGATCCAAAAACCTACACCACTTGGAGGAAAGAGTGAGTCTAAGTGCTTTCTATGTGGAGAGAAGGGACATAAGGCAAGTTCATGTCCATTAACCTTTGAGAGCAAGAGATTGAGGGAAAGGAGAGGCTTACTTGACTTGGGTTTGCATGTTGGACCTTCTTCACCAAGATTGGGAGGGAGAAGATCTAAGACTAAGGAGTTGTGTGAGGTTTGTGGAGTTGAAGGACTTCCAAAAGGACATGAGTGTAGTGGAGTAAAAGCACTTTTGGAAACTTTGGTGAAGGATCTTGGAGAGAGTCTTAGTATAGCTACAGAAATACTACCACCTTCATCAGCTAGTTCTCAAGATTAGTGATGGAGATAATCTTTTAACTTATGGATAAACTATCCATGAGAGTTAGATTAATATGCACTCTAGGATTTGATGTTGCTATAGAAATCTTGGAGCAACCTGAACCTTTTGTGTTCCCTAGAGTGGATTATTCTCAAATGGTGTTAGTCATGTATATACTCTATTAGTAATAGAGTGAGAGAAAAGAAAAGAGAAAAAAAAAAATTAAGAGAAAAGAAAGATAGTGAGGGGTTAAGATGGGGAAACTTCCGGTTTTCTTTGGCAAGGATGGAGAAGATGTGGAGGCCTTTGTGAGAGACTTCAAGAGAGCTTGCATAGGAAACAATGAGAGGAGGAAGAATGAGTGGGCCTCATTATTACCAGATTTCTTTGAGGATGCAGCACTTACATGGTATGAGTCAGAATACCAAAAGAGAGAGAGGAGAGAGGGGGAAGAGGAGTCTTGGGAGACTTTGACTTCAGCACTCATTATGAACTTTCTTCCTGATGAGAGTTATGAGAGATTGATGAGTGAGGTTACATTTCTCAAGCAAGGAGATGGAGAGAAAGTGAGGGTCTATGTGGAAAGAGTGGAAAAGTTGGAGTCCAGATTTCGCATAGTGTTGAGGAAGGGTGGGGATGATGTGGAGACTACAATGATTGGCATAGGGGCCATGCTCACCAAGAATTTTGTGGGAGGATTGAGACCACAAATTAGAAGCAAGGTGAGATATGAGAAACCTTCTTCCAAGGTTGAAGCTATCAAGATCGTAATTCGTATGGAGGAGAGTTTGGAAGGGGATGAGAGTGATTTGGTGATGAAGGAGATTGTGCATCCTCCTCAAGGCTACAAGTATGGTGGAACTTCTGATACTTTGGTGACAAGGGTTGCACCACAAGTAGTAGTTGCTCCAATTCTTGCACCTCCACCAAAAGATCCACTCCAAACCATCACAGAACAACTTGCGGATCTCAAGATCAATGTGGTGCAACTATGGGAGAAGAGAGAGGTGGATCAGAATGTAGGGAGAGGACCTAGGAGTTATGGAAACTATCCATATAGAGGAGGCCAACCAGCCAACAATTTCAATGATAGAAATTGTTTTGGTTGTGGAGGAAGAGGCCATATCCAAAGGAATTGCCCAAATTCCACTTACCATGGAGGAAGGGGTTATGAGGGAGCCAATAGAGGGAAAGAGGGAGGTAGTGAAACCCAAGTGGCTCCTAATCCCAACAAAGGTAAGGGGATAGCATCCATAGATGTGGTTGAGAGCAAGTATGAGAAGGGAGAGTGCTCAAACTCCAAGGGTCTTAATTTGGAGCTTTTGGCACAAGAGAAGAAGAGAGCTCGTTTTGCAGAGGATGTTCACTCTTCTCAAGGATTTACTTCAAGCAAGGATACTCCTATGTCTACTAGGAGCACTCGCACCTCAACACCATCAACAACAAAGACTCCAAGGAAGAAGTTGGGGATGGAGGACTTCTTGATCTCAAAGCAACAATGGAACTACAATGTGTTGGAGGATGTTGGAAGTCACAAGGCTAACATCACAGTGGGCCAATTAATTGCTTTGAACCCTACCTTGAGAAAGGAGCTTAGAGGTGGTTTGAGTTCTACAAGGAGCAAAAAGAAGAAGAAGGCAAAAGTTCCAGTATCAATGGGGGTGGTGGATGCCAAGCCAGCACCATGGGAGGCTTGTGAATATGCCTCCAAGATTGATGTGAGAGTGAATGGTCACAACATCAAGGATGCATTGGTTGATGGAGGATCAGCAGTGAATGCCATGTCAGAAAGGTTGATGAAGAAGTTGGGTATGATACCCTCAAGACCTTCAACATTTGTGGTGAGCATGGCAAACAAGCAACAAGTTCGACCAGTAGGGGTGATGGATAAGGTGGTAGTTTCAGTTATGGGAGTTCAAAATCTCATGACTTTCCAAGTCTTGAAGGATTCAAGCTATGACTTACTTCTTGGGAGGCCATGGTTGAGAGCAGCACGCACAACTGATCGATGGCACAAAGGGTACTTGAGGATTGGGCCATCAAACCATAGAGTCACTGTTCCTGTGACTAACACCACCAACACTTCACATTCAGATACCCCATCTTCTAATTATTGGGAATCAGATTCTGAAGAAGGAGCTTCAGGTGTGGACACAAGCATGGAAGAGGAGACTTCCACGGAGGAAGATGAATCAGAATCTGATTCAGATGTGTATCCCTTGTGTGCTATGGATTTTGCACCTAAGCCAGAGGTTTTGAAGGACCCAGATAAATCACCATTGACACTTGAGGAGGTAGAGAGAAGGTTATCTACCCTCAAGTATGGCCCAAATGTTACCAAGGAGGAGAAGGTGAGATTTGAGGAGATTTTCCGCAAGTTCATCCATGTGTTTGCTTTTAGTTACAAGGATTTGAAGGAAGTCACCTTGGAGGAGCACAAGATAGAGGTGGAGTCACATGCAAGACCAATCCGCCAAAAGCAACGTCGCATTAGCCCACCAATATCTTTGGTTGTGAAGGAGGAGATTGATAAGCTCAAGGAGGCTGGATTTATCTTTGAGGTGGAGAATTCAGAATGGGTGTCTCCAATTGTCATTGTGAAGAAAAAGAATGGCAAGCTTTGGGTATGTGTGGATTACAAGAAGCTTAATGCTGTTACCAAGAAGGACTACTACCCATTGCCATTCATTGATGAGATCTTGGAGGAGGTTGCAGGTCATGAGAGGTACAGTTTTGGAGATGGTTATAGTGGATATAACCAAATAAAGATTGCACCAGAGCATCAACAACTCACCACATTCACCACACCTTGGGGAACTTACGCTTTCAAGGTCATGCCTTTTGGGCTTTGCAATGCTCCAGCCACATTCCAACGGTTCATGAACAAGGTATTTGAACCTTTCATTGGGAAATTTGTGAGAGATTTCATTGATGACTTTTGTGTCTATGGGAGCAAGGAGGAGCACTTTGAGCACCTAATCAAAGTCTTGCAACGCTTGGATGAGGCAAATGCATCACTCAACCCAGAGAAGTGCATTTTTGGATGTGAAGAAGGTCTACTTTTGGGGCACATCATCTCCAAGGATGGAATAGCAGTTGATCCTGAGAAGGTGAGGAAAATCTCAGACCTTCCATTCCCTTCAAGCTTGACAAAGTTACGCCAATTCTTGGGAATGGTTGGGTACTATAGGAGGTTCATCTTCTCATTTTCCAACAAGGCTTATGCATTGACCATCTACATGAAGAAGGGTGTAGATTACATGGTGATTTTGGAAGACAAGGAGGCTCTCAAAGCTTTTGAGGAGCTCAAGCAATCCCTTGTTGTAGCTCCAATTCTTGCTAAACCTGATTGGAGTAAGCCTTTCATCCTCTACATAGATGCTTCTAATGTAGCTATAGGATGCACTCTTAGTCAATTAGACCAAGATGGGCATGATCATCCAATAGCTTATGCTAGTAGGCAGATGGTTTCAGCAGAGAAGAACTACTCTGTCACAGAGAGAGAAGGGTTGGCAGTGATCTTTGGTCTCAAGAAGTTTAGACACTACTTGATTGGAGGGAAAGCCACAATTGTCACGGATCACAAGGCTTTGAAGTACATCTTCAACAAGCCTAATGTTGAAGGGAGACTAGCAAGGTGGATGATACTCTTGTCTGAGTATGACTACACAATTGAGGATAGGCCAGGAAAGAAACATGCAAATGCTGATTTGTTATCTAGAGCCTATGATCATGATGGAGATGAGCCAATAGATGATTCCTTCCCGGATGAGGAGCTCATGA
Source organism: Lunularia cruciata (assembly GCA_948567375.1). Lineage (NCBI taxonomy): Eukaryota > Viridiplantae > Streptophyta > Marchantiopsida > Lunulariales > Lunulariaceae > Lunularia > Lunularia cruciata. Next base: position 46,464,400 of record OX419756.1, on the reverse strand, counting down.
CAATCTCAGTCACTCAAGAGATTCCAATGGAGTACAAGGAGATTGTGGATTTTGTGACAAGAGGTAACTATCCAGAAGGGATGCATGCTAGGGAGAGGAAGGCCCTTGCAACAAGATCTAGACCTTACACAATGGTGGAGGATATTCTTTTTCACCAAGGAGCAGATGGTCTACTTCGAAGAGCAGTGGGTAAGGAAGAGTCTATCCTACTCATAAAGGAGTTTCATGAAGGTTTAGTATGTGGAGGACACTTTGCAGGAAAGGTGACTGCTTTCAAGATTCTAGATGCAGGTTACCATTGGAGAGGGATTTTCAAGGATTGTCTTGATTATTGCAAAACTTGTCATGTTTGTCAAGCTTTTGCTAGAAAGTCTACATCCACTCCACCACTTAGATCAATTCCATTGCTAGGACCTTTTGAGAAGTGGGGAATTGATTTTGTAGGACCTCTCAATAGAACCCCAAGGAACAATCGGTACATTGTGGTAGTTACTGATTACCTTACCAAGTGGGTTGAGGCTAGACCATTGAGGGACAAGAATGAAGATGAAGTGGGTAGATTTCTTTATGAACGCATTATCACTAGGTTTGGATGCCCTTTGGAGTTGGTTTCTGATAGAGGAGGAGAGTTTACAGGAAGCATTACTACAGCCATGCTATGACATTTCTCTATCACACATAGAGTAACTACATCCTATAAGCCAAATTCCAATGGCTTGGCAGAGAGAACCAATCAGACCTTGTGCATGATGTTGGCCAAAGATGCAGAAATGGAGGGGGCTAAACATCATTGGGACAAGAGGATTCATGCAGTTTTGTGGGAGTATAGGACAACCATGAAGACTTCCACTGGATATTCTCCATTCTAATTGGTGTATGGTATTGAGTCTACCTTACCTATTCACTTTGATCTTCCTACCTTCCAAAGCATTCATAGGAGATTGAAGAAAGCACAAGGAAGTGATGCAGGGAAGTCAAGGAAGGATCAACTCATGGAGTTGGAAGAGGCAAGAGCAGTTGCTATGGTTCGAGTGGAGCAAGCCCAAAGGAAACAAAAGGAGAGCTATGACAAGAGGCAAGGCAAGAAGAAGGTGGAGCCTTTCAAAGAAGGTGATTGGGTAATGTTGTTTGATTCCATTTGATTCAAGAGAGTGCAAAAGAAGTTTTTGCCTAAGTACTTTGGACCTTTCATAGTAGAGAAGGTGTGGGGCAATTACACCTATGATCTCAAGGAGTTGGGAGGAAGACACTTTGATAGGATTAACCATGATAAGTTGAAGATGTACCATAGAAGGTAGAGAGACCTTCACTTTGAGGACAAAGTGAAAACTTAGTCCGGGGGTAAATGTAACACCCATTTGTGCATGTGTGTGGTATTGTGATATTTAGCTTGGTATTACAAGTACTTAAGAGATATTATTTATATAGAGATAAAGGATGGTTCTATATTAGTCATGGTTAGCTAAAGTTAGTCATAGCTAAGATAGATGGGACCTTACTTTAGAGGAAGTAGAAAAGATGAGCACCACTATTTTGGATTTTAGTGTGTTGACTTGGTATTATTCCTAGGTGTTTGGCTTTGGGGAAAGAGTTGAGAACTCTTGGGCCCGCAAGCCTTTTTGTTTTGGATTCTTCTTTAGTCCAAGGATAGCCCATGTGAAGGAATCCTTGACTTAGTGGTTGGGTCAAGATAAGACCACATGCTTAGGGGAATATGCCCATGTGAATGGATATTCCTTTCTACTTTTTGACTTTACTTGACTTTTAGTCTAGTAACTTGAGTTACTACGGTAATTAGTAACTTTGGTACGTAACTATTTCACAAGTATATAAACAAGGAGTGAGGAGGTACTCATCATCCTTTCATTTGCAACTATCTCTCTCTCATTGAGTTCTCTAGTGAGCAATGTCTTGAGTCTTGGAGTGTTAGCCTTGGAGGAGTATGATGGAGTTGGGGTTCCTTGCCTTCTTAGTCCATGGTGCGCTACCATAATAGCCATCAGAGGTTCATCCTGAGTGAGAGACAGGCCGGCTCACAGTACTGTAGGGCTAACTCCTCTGGAATCTCCAAAGAACTCCGTCGTGACCACATAACTGCAACAGCAAACCCGAACCACCAACTGCAACCGCAAGTTGCAACCGCAAGTGCCCCACCAAGTGCTAACACCACCACGTGCCAACACCAACTAGACACCCCCCACTAATGTAACTCTAACCGAGATAACTACACTATGGGAAAGGCAACCTATAACCTACCATCATAACACGCACTCTCACGGTCTGTAGGTCATCACTTCCTGCCTCATCGGAGAGAAAAAAAGGTAGTCTGACTGGTCATCACTCCAGCCTCGCCACCAAGAGCACACCAGAGCACCAATGCTCAAAAGTCAGGGCACCTCACACAAACGTGGTGCACAAACAGGAAGTAGAGAATGGAGGGGATCCAATCACAAGAAATCTAAACCAAAACCCTTCATCTCATAACACAACACGGGACTGACTCTGCCACCATTTGGCATTTGACATAAGAGCAGTCCGTATCTAAGTCCTAAGCTACCAGGATCACCAAGAATGGGATCAAACTGCCTCTCCTAGCCAAAGCTACATGTGTATAGATAATAGTGGCGCAGTCACTAGGACAACGAGTGAGGGTGGACCAGTTGGCTAGGGCACCAGTCTAAGAACAAGAGATCTAGAGGTCAAACCTTGTTGCGCACAATCTAGCAAGAAAGGCAGATTTTGCCAACCAATGACCAAGATCTACTCTAAACTAGCTAGCCTCACGCCAGCAAGCTGGCTTGCTGGCCTTTCTAGGCCTTCATAGCCCTATGCCTCGAAGCCTCAAAACACCAAAATTCAGCCAAATGAGGCCTTTCTTGTTGCCACTTCGAAACCTCCTCCAAAATTGGCGAAACTTCTCCAAACCTACAAAAGTCCTCCAAACTAGCAAAACTCCTCCAAATCTGGCCAAACAGCAAAAACTCCTCCAAATCTGGCCCAAAATCTGACGTAAAATTTGACGTAAACCCTAAAGATGGTTGTCCGCCAAATCCCCCGCAATTTGGCTTCCACTCGAGCCAAATTGACAAAACGGGTTTTGCCAAATCATAATTTCATGAGAAGAGCTTCCCAACTCCACCTTCAATTTCACTTTTTGAGCCTAACTCGTAGCAAATTGAACCTGCATTCACCTCTTGAGCTCAAAATCACAACACTGCTAAAAAATTGCTCCTTCTTTGCTCGAAATTTGGCCAATGCTTCCGCACACCATCCGCCTAATTGCCAAATCTGAATCAATTGAACGAGCTTCTGCACACTAGGGAAACCCAGAACTTGAATCAAGCTACCACGATCCACCGAGCTTGGAGATACCACCAACACTGAATGTTCCTGCACCCGATTTCCCCTTGACTTCACTTCTCTGATGTAATCAGATTGCTTACCACTTTCAACTCAACTCAACTCAGATCAGCACTTGATCTATCACTCTATAAATTGCCAACAATTGGGCATTGATTACAGTCAAGCCACACCTACTCAAGCATAGAGAATCCAGGTGACGCTCGCCAGCCTCTATCCACCATAGCCAAGAACTCGAAGGCTCAACATCAGAGAAGTGAGCTCTCTGGAGCTCACTTTGAAACTATACCCCCTGGACTTGAGCTAGCACTGAAACCCTAATGGTCCCGCTGATGGCACACTCGACGGTGCGAACGGTCCAAAGTGACGGTGGGCCCCACCGTGAAGTCAGTACCCCGAACACCAAATCAGACTGTCAAAAAGTAGTCATTGAGAAACTGCTAGAATAACTCTAACTACTATCACTTGAACTCCAGTGTCCGAGCAGCTAGATGCGGAACTACAAATGGCGTGACATGTGTCAAGTGGTGTTTATTGGATGGCATCAATCTCCATTGGTTCCAAATCCTCCACCTATGTGTAATGTGTTGATAGGTTTTGTGAAGGTTGGGGTCAAGACCAAGTTGTCATAACCAAAGAATCAAAATGCTTAGCCAATTGCATGGCTCCCTCCAATTGTTTTGGCTCTTGCATAATCACTTTCAATTTGGTTCATGACTTCAAGTCACTATAAATTGATCTAGAGCTTCACCATCAATATATCTAGAATTTGCATAATGGTGTTTTGGAATTGCATGATATAGCTGCTTACAAAACTAATCTACTTCAACCTTGCCAATTGATCTCATATGGCTTGTGTGACTCTTTAATTCTTCTCATATCAAGATTGATCCAACATATTGTCATTTAGCTTGCTCCACTCAAAATTGAAACCATAGTTTCATTGCTCTATCCAATTGGCTTGAAGTTAAGAGAATCTATTTTTATTCATCTTGAAGATTTGTAGCCTCAAAAGAATCTTCATAATCAAATATACAATTCTCCTTTGCACCCAATAGATTCTTACCTTCAAATACCTTGGGTTTGGAATCAGATTCACTCCTTCTTGAAATGGTCCTCTCTCTCTCTCCATGCTCTAATTGTTGATGGTCTTGTTCTTCCAACAATCAAGTAAGGTGTTCAATTTGTTTTTGCATAGCAATGATAATTTTGGATATTGCCACCATGACCACTACTCTATCACACTACCTACAATTTATCTAAATTAACATGTAAATGCAACACGTCCATCGTTCTCCATAAGTTACAATTAGAAATACTAATGGTTTATCAAACAAGGTGATCATATTCAAAAAAAAATTACCTAAAGCATGAGGTGACAAACTGCGTGAAACTGCACTTTGGTAGTACATGGATACAAAAATCCCAATGGTTTGGTGGACCATAAATTCCATCTATCCCATTCTTGCTCTGATACCAATGGAAAAGACCAAGACCAAAGAGAGAAATAGGAGAATGGAAGACCGGAGTTGAATGAGGGAAACTCCAGAGGCTTAACATAAACTTGGGCTTTGGTATTTATAATGAAGTATACAAGGCTCTTGAGAAGCTTCCTAAAAGCCATCTTCTTGGAGTGCAAGCCAAGTTAACCAAGAAGCTTCCTTCTAGAATCCACTTACTTGGCCTGCAAGCTAAGCTAGCCAAGAATCTTCCCAAGAAGCTTCTTTCTAGAAGCCATCTACTTTCCATGCAAGTTTAGCTAGCCAAGAAGCTTCTCAAGAAGCTTCTTCCTTGGCATGCACATTACTCATCACTTGGAAGGTACCAAGTAGCTTCCTAGATACCTCTAGAATATTCTTAGATAATTTGGCCTATTTGGTACTTTGTAAGTCTCAACTCACTCATTTGTAAGCTCCATATTGTTAGAGCTATTATTGACAAAGAGTCATCAAACCTAATTTTGGAGATGCTCGTGCGCTTGACATCTCCTTAATTATAGCAACACTTGCAAGGAATTGTGAGCTCAAGAATATGCCCCAAGATCTTCAATAGCCTTGTGGTAATGCAAGCAATTCTTGACTTAAACAAACCAATATGGACCACTTGTTATTTTTTGAATGACAACATCCCATGGACAATTAAGTTGCTTGATTGTTGCCTCCTATTGTTGTTTGCGAGGTACACGTGGTTGTTCTTGTAATCTTGTCTATGCATGCAATTCAACCATATGTTCCACATATCTCTTGTCTTTGATACTTGCTATGTATATGCATGCAATCCAACCATATGTTCCACATATCTCTTGTCTTTGATGTTTTGCTATGTAAATGACTTACTTCTTTTATCCATGAGCTATAGCATGGTTCTCAATAGTAGCTTGTGCTTCTACAAGTAAACTATAAACCTGCTCTTGTGGAGGTTGCAAATTGTTTGAAGTTTACATTGTTAAAGCTTGTATTGGTGCAAGATCATTTGGAGTTGATATTGTTATAGGTTGTGTGTGTTGAGTTGATTGATGTTGATTTTGTTATATCAAAGACATCAGGTTCTATCATCACAATCAAGAGTCAGCCAAGTGCCATTATTTGAGACACTATATTGATATTTCCTTGACATTCAAGATTTTAGAGTATGTCTAATATAACTTATTGTTATTTTTTAGCTTTTGCAAAGATGAAATGAGAAATGAGGAATGGAAATAGAGAAATCCTTATTCATAACTCTTCATATCTCTATTTGCTTGCTCATGATGCCTAACTATGGATTTAACTTGGTTCAACTTTAAACATCACTATTGACAAGCATATAGTTAGAGTAAACACATCAAGTTGCAAGTAGGAATTGCTACTTAACTATTCATCTTACCAACTATAAGTAGTGTACTTGTTCCCTTGAGTTAACCCCGGCCAATCAATACATGAACTAGCACTCACTCCACTTTCTAGAGACAATGAGGTGCTAAGCTCTTTAACTTATAGAGGAGAGACATCATGAGATCAAAGAGTCCATCAACCAAATTGATCCTTAATGATTTTCTTGACCACTTTGGCATAAATGTCACCACAATTCCAAGAACTCTATTATTTGATCTACAAAATATCAATCAATGCACCAACTTAGTCAATAGCACTCATTTGACATGTCATATGTACTTGCATTAAATATTAAAGCAACGAGCTATGAAAAAATCATTTGAAGGAGATTGATCCTTGGTTTTATCTTGAGACAATACATATTCCACACTTGCTAACACAACCTTCCTTGAGCAAAGAAATTACAAATCAAGATCTAAAGAAGTATTCAAGATATGGAAACATAACCAAATTCTTTTCATTAAAGCTTTTGGTCGCAAGCTTTAGCCTGTCTAGATCATGATCTAACCTCCAATTCCACTCTAAGATGCCATTTTAGAGAAGTTTTTCCACAAAAACAAAGACAACATATAATTCATACCATTCACTCCATACTTGCTTTGATGAGCATGGAGTGAGCTTTCTAGGAAACATGAACTAATTTTCATAACCACAAAGGTAAAGCAAAGCAAGCTTGCTTTTTTGAGCATGGTGAGCTTTTAAGGAACACAAACTAATCAGCATAACCATGAAGGTAAAGGGTGAACAATATGATTCATATATCATTTTGCAATGCCTCCTATGAATTTGGGCATATGAAGTCCAACCTATCATGTCGTATCAATGGTTCCCACACAATTGTAGAACACACTCGAGATTAGACCTAAGAGCAAGATAAGGAATTTGGGGTCAAGCATTGGCACAACCAAAGTTGCATATAGAGTGCAAGCCACAACCACGGATTGGCACCTCCTCTAAAGAAGCGCTGCCAATTTCAACACTTGCAAGTATCCACACAAAAATTGATGCCTAGAGAATGAACTTTGCAAGAAAGATCATGTGCTAATTTTTCTACCATATCCAAAATGCAAAAACATAAATAGAAATGCAAAATGAGGATCTTTTCCAATCAGATACATAAAATATGGCGGGGATGTCAATTTTTTCTTCCAATTAGATTTGTACACTAGATTGGGGTTGTCAACCTAGCCACCCTCGAGGATAAGGAAAATAAGTGCTAGAACTAACTTTACTAATGAAAATCTTAAATAGTATAAGGTCCATTTCTAGCCAAGGTTTTTGTGAATTGATAATGTTGAAATATGATAAATAATGATATTAAAATAATGATGCTAGATGATTTGCCTTGTATTTTCCAAAAAATTTTATTAAAATTCTAAAGCTCTCCAAGGAAGTAATTATACAAGATCTCATTCATGCATATTGGTATGAGCATTCATCAAAGTTTTTAATTGTAACTTTTCACCAAATATCCCCTTTGCTTAGCTTCAAAATTTTATCTAAGTTAAAACGTAGTTAGTAAATATATATCATAATCTAATAACTATCTTAATATGCTATGCTAGAATCTTTAAATCTCTTTATCTCCAATAGTTCATAGGTTTATTATAAAGCTTTAGATTATTTGTAGGTCCTGCTTATATAATAAAGCTTTACTTGATCTCTAATGACAAATAAGTTTAAATCTCATAGATATATTAAATTAAATATATAGATTTAGAAAAATAATTAAAAATATTACTGTTCAAATCAATTTCCTATATGTAAAATATGTTTAAATCTGTGATTCCCAAATAATTTATATAAACATCTTTTTAAAATAAGTACTAAAACTATAAAGTAACATATATAACTATTTAGGTATTAGAATTGGATATGAATATTCTAACATATCATGCACCTATAAGGTCACTCTCTCTTCCTTATTTAGATATGAATATAAGAGCAAATTGCCATCCTTAATGTTGATTGATAATGTGTATAAAGCTAAACCAATTAATTAATGTGATAGTCAAGGATTTAATTTGCAACTCGCCACCAACTTTGCATAATTTCACTTATAAGATACTCTTAATTCAACTACAAGTGATGTACAATTTTGTAGGTGTCACCTAACAAGTGGTGTACTTTTTAGTGCCAAAAAATATAATGATGCTTTCATTTAATGAGTAGTAGCAATGTCATATAAAAGAACTACATTAACAACCTAGTTGAAAAGTTTCCTTGATGTACCTTACAATATGGTCCCCATGGGAGGTTTGTACATGCCACATTAGAAGGTTTGTCATAACTCATTTCCAAGTAGATATAGTGGGTAATTGTTTCAGTTCAAGAAGACATAGAGTTAACCCATAGGGTGGTAATTTGGGAGTGGAGTTAGATCATGTCTAACCGGCATGTTGGATGTGGGTGATGTAAAGTTCATAGTGTTTATCAATTTGAAGAGCTAAATTCATTCCTTGATGTGGCATTTGGAAAGGTCAAACATCAAATATCAATTCTTAGTGAGAGTTGGCATTGCCATTCTCTATGGCACTATTTCTGTGGAGCTTATGTCCATACACAAAGGTTGCAAAGGCTTAAATGCATGTAATGTGTATAGAAGCTCTAACTTTCCAAATATTGAAATCTTGTCATTTGATGATAAGTGCTTGTATATAAGTTAAGTTTTGGCACTCCATCATTGTAGATCATAATGATATGCTCACAAAACATTGGATTGCTAGCAGTGCATATGGAGCCCAAATTTGATTCAAGAAAGGCTGAAAGTACATTATGATTGATAGATATAGTATTGCTTGAGATCAAAAGATATAAAGGAATCCCAATGGTGAATGGTCAAAGCAATGTCTCACAATGATAATGATACTTGCTTTCATGTGTCTGTTGATGATAAAACAAGATACAACTAGCAACACTCCTTTCTTGCTACTCCCTTTCTCACCTTTAGTTGTTGTGTGTGCACACTCTAGACAATTTTTACAATGGAAGGTTCATTTTATGTTTGGGGTTCATATTCTCCATATGAGTGATGTTATATGACATCCAAATTCTTGGATAAGCCAAGTGACCAAGTAAACCAAGTAGGTTCCTCCTGTGGTGGTTGTGAACTTGGGTTGACCTTTGAGTTATACTTGGGATACATCATGAGGTTCAAGATAGATATCTTAATGCACTGTAGATGTAAGTAGAGTGCTTTGCAAGTAGGGCCGGCCTCTCTTAAACCAAACTAATTGAGCTTTCTATATGGTTTCAACTAAGGGATTTTTGTGATGAGGGATGGTGCTTGTGGTGACTCAGAGCATGCAAAGCATTAGTAAAAATTGGCAAGGACAAGTAGTTCCTCAAAGGATAAAGGTTGGAAATGACTAAAAGTAAAGAGGAAGTGTTACTAGTCACAATATTATTTTTAAAATTTCCTATTTAACCTCTTAGATAGGAGCCACTCCTAAAAGAGTACAGTATCACCTACTACATCATATTGTGCATACATACATCACTACTCAACATATATTACTCTCAAAATCATACCCTATAGAAGCACAACTCATACAAAAGTCACACATAAACTTCAAAGACCCACAATAATTAATTTATTAAAACTCAAATATGAATATTAAAAACTCAATATATAGTGCAAACAAGTATTGATCACATAGTCAAGGCATATCCACCCTAGCAAAGAGAATCAAGGTGATGCTCACCATTCTTTGTCCACCATAGCCAAGAGCTCAAAGGCTCAACATAGAAGAAATCAAGTGAAGTATACCTCAGAGTGAAGCTCTCCAGAGCTTCACTCTGAGGTATACCCCATATGGAGAGGCCAAAAATACAACCATAATGGCACATTTGATAAGGTGAATGGCAGTTCAATGATGATGCAATCAGTCAACAAAATACCATATCTTGTTGCCACTAAGTAGTCCCTAAGCAACTAGTGATAACATGATGACCACCAAAACTATCACTCCAGCATTGTAGCAAAATAGCTTTGATTCTATAAATGCCATGATAGCTTTTGTGCGTATACATAGCTACTCAACATACATCATTGTCAATATCATATACTATAGAAGCACAACTCATATAGAAGTTACACATAAACTCCAAACACACACTAGTTCCTCCCTAGTTGAGGTTAGGTCCATCTCACTCTAGATAGCAATCTACTCCAAGTATGTGATATGTCTTATGATGAGAAAAGATCACAAGATTGGTTTCTATCAAATCCTATTGTTATTCACATACTTGCAATCAATATCACATAAGAGTAGACTAGCTATAGCATCAAATATATGAAGGACATAACCACTGCCCCTAAGGATTCATCATAAGGGAAGGGGTCAAATATGCCATCTTCTTGAATAGCTATCACACACCAATGTAATAGCTCCACTGAAAGAGCCACATAAAATACACTACAAGCCAATATGTTTTATTGCCAAGTTGGGGTCTATCATGCCATAAATTTTTAGGAGGTAGCATGGCACAAAATTGTGCACATGATCCTTCTAAAACACACCATCATGTCCTCCAAAGGCAAAACTTGTACACTTCTAAGATAATGTGGTCTATAGTTACATCAAGAGTTGTTGTAGTTTACTATAGATACAGATAATCACCTAGATGGAACCAGCATATCAAGAATCTATAACCTCCTCCTTAAATAGTGGCATAATGTAAGGTATCCCTATGTTGAGCAATCACTAAGGTCTCAAAGGTCATTGGTACCACTTGTTGAAAGATCTCTACTCTTTGAGAACATGTGCTCACGGATATATCTGGATCATCCAAGTCCAAAACTATAGTTACATCACAACTAATGCTATTAGGTAAATACAGATCTCATCCATAGAGTAAGAAGTAGGGAGAGAAGGATGATAGGGAGACTTGCCAAATGAACTCATAGTACATAGCCAACCAAGGTAATTGGAGATCTAATTTTCCAAGTGGCCTCTTTACAAACCATAATTACACAATCCCTTCTTCACCATTTGAACCACTCTCTCCACTAAGCCATCTACCTCAAGGTGACATTGGGAGGTAGTACAATGATCAATCAAGACCTAGAAAAACAAGATTTGAAACTCTCATACAAACCTTATAACCTGATCAATCAAGTCCTTAGTTTGTGCACCAAAATGAATAAGAATTGAATCCAAGAATGAGTAAGATTTACCTTAATTGGAATTGTTGGGAAGTGCCACCAAAATAATCCATTTGGAGAAGTGCTCAACCATAACTAAAACATATGAAATATTGTCTCACAATTAGTGATAAAGGTCTAACAAAAAGCAAACTCTGGTGGTTACACAATCCAAGGGTAATTAGTGGGTATAATTGTGGTGTAGGAGCATTGAATGATGCTATAACTCATTCTTATATCAAGCAACAAACTGCCATACATTGGTATTCATACCATTTTACCAATGGTTGATGATCAATGATGAGAATGAAGAGACTACCAAATAGGTAAAATAAAAAATGTGCTACTGCCCACACTATTGCTTAGCATTCTTCCTCACCTCAAACTCCTTTCCCTCATCATCCTATTGTAGGCATTGCTCCAAGCTCCAAAGTACTCCAAATAGTATGGACCTAAAATCTATATCCTCAATTGATCTCATAAGAATAGGGGTAGATATCAACCTTTGCTTAAGCTTTATAAAATCTCTCTCCTGCTCATCTTCCCAACAACTATCATGTGTAAGCTTGATAAAGAACTTAGCAATTCACTCAATCCTCTTACATATTGGTGAAATAAGGTTGTAACCCAAGGAATACTTGCACTCTACTCACATTTGTAGGCCAAAGAATACATGAAATAGCCTCCACCTTGGTTTATTGAACACCAAGTCCACCATTATTGACATTGTGATCCAAATACTCAACTTGCTCTTGGAAAAGTTTGCAGTTCCCAAGATGTAATTTGAATCCATGAAATCTCAATCCCTCAAACACCTACAACAAATCTCTCTCATGCTACTCCATAGTAGTGATATAGACTGAAGTATCATCAATGTAGTAAGAATTAAATCCAATCTCAGTAGGATTTTGTCCATGATCCTCTAAAACTTAATAAGAATGTTCTTTAACCTAAATATAGAAACCCATAATTGATACAATACATCTTTACCACGAGGATCAGTTATCCAAAATGTTTTCTTGTTGCCAATCATGTCTTCCATGATTGGCAATTGATGATATCTTGCTCAAAGATCCAAAGTATTGAAGACCTTTGCATGCTCAATTACATGAAAAAACTCCTTGGTGTAAGCATAGTATACCAACCAACTCTAGTCTATAAGTTGATTAGATGATAATCTCCACACATTTGTCTATTTTTGTAGTTGCAATGCATATCCTTCTTGGTTGGCATCATTGCAGCTAAAGCATATTCTTTGTAGAAAATCTCTGCCACACTAGCCTCAAAAAGGTCTTTATTTTGGCTTTGAATCAAGGTTCTCTCTATTTCTATAAGGACATGAGAAAATTAATGTATCACTAGTAAACTAAATTCAAATTTCAAATTATTTTAGAGCATCCAAATCCTTCATACAAAAGACAAATAACTCATGTCAATCCTTGAGAGTCTCCAAACTCTTTATCTTTCCACTCTTGTATGCTTGGGTCCAATGTTTTAATCCCGAGTATCCTTTGTAATTGCTATAGAGGTGGAGGACACCCTGATTAGTTGTTATATTGGGGCCTTGGGAGGAATACTAAACCCCCAATTGCAAGAGTCCCCAAATTTAGAGCAAAAACTCCCTCTACTTTGATTACAAGCTCCACACATCCTCTAGTTGCATCCCAAGTAAATTAATGATGTATCACAAGAAGATCTCACTCACTTGGATGTACCCCAAGTAGACCACTCTCACTATTAGTTACTTGTTGTGTACCAAGAATAACATGCACACTTTATCCATCATTCCAAGCATAGGTTTGAATGATATGTACTCAAACAAAACTCACAAGTATCCAAGTAGTGATGTTTGTCAAGTGTATCATATGTTACTCAGCCAATCCAAGGCTCACAATCTAGGTCAAATACTTCATGTGGAGTTGGTAGCCAAAGTAGAGGTAATTTTCTTTAAAGTTGGAGACTCTTGTAGCTAAACCCATAACCAAATGCATGGAATGGTGACATGTCAATGAGCTATACTCTAAGATTAGCTACATGGATTGGTGACATGTCAATCCTTGTCTTATTTGGTTGGTCAAACAAGTTTGACCAAACAAAATCTTTGGGGAATCTTCTTGTAGGAAGCTCATAATAACATGTGTGAGGTATTATTAGAAAGATCTTGGTGAGACAAACAAGAGAAAGATGAGAAAATGCCCCTTTTCTTAGAGAGGAAGGAAGATTTCTATTTTCAAGGCTTAATTCATTTGTTTAGACCACCAAAATTGGCTCCAAAATTTTTAGGGTATTTTTGGCCTCTACACTATTAGTGGAAGTATTCTATTGGGGACACTTCTGTCTGATCTACTTACACCATTGTATATAATAATTCTAAAGATATTACCAAGCCAATTTCCACATCTAGATAATTTATCTAACTAATGGTATTACAAACACTAATACTTCCTACATGGAGGTACTATTGATATGGAAATCCATTTCCCACTCTCTCTTATTGACATTGGGCTCTATCAATTGCTATAATTATGAGTCCAAAACAAGTCCAAGACCTTATTCCTATGGTTATTCCAATAAGCATAAGAGGATAGTAAAATCATGAGTGTGGGAAAAGCGGCTCTAGGCTGCACTACAGAGTTCACCACTACCAAGGATGGTATATCAATTGCTCTCACCATGTGAGAGTGACACCCAACATAAAAAATATCATCAATAGTGAGGTAAGATAGTTGTTGAATCCCATCAAAAGCACATTGTAGAACCTCTTTAAGTAAAAGTTTTTCCACCAAAGATAAAGAGAATGGGCTCAAGATCTAACTTTAGCCACATCTAGCAACACTACAAGGCAAATCCAAGACTAGACTTGATATTTTCTTTGCCATCAAAATGACATTCTCTAAAATTTATGCTATGTAAACTACCTAATAAACCTAGAGATGTTTTATTAAACATAATATCTCCCAAAGCACACTAGAATGAAGATCTTGCAAACATGTGTATATCCTTGACATGGCCATACAAAACTCACCAAATGAATAATATCATGGCTTTCTAGATCTTGTGCACCCAACAACAAAATGTTTGATATTAGGTCTTTAGGTAATCCCTAATTGTTGACATTGGTAATAACTCAAGATACCAATATCTCAAATGTGTAACATTGTGTAAAGATAATTGTTTATCAATCTCATCCCTCTCCACATACAAGTACCTCTTAACCCATATGTTTGTTTGCAATACTACAAGTAGTGTAATGTTGATCTCACCAAACAATCCAATAGGTATATCACTCCATTAGATATTTCCAAGCAATAAGTATTGTCTCCAAAGTTGACAAGGTTACAAACTCTAAAGGATCATCATCAAACTAGTCCATTGGTGGTACAAAGGCTCCACTCCAACACTATTGTAGCAACCTATTCATATGATGCTATAACTCCACAATGATACATCCAAGGTGGATGAGAAAAACTCCACTTTTTTTCCTCATTTGAGTGATCTCTTTTGGTACCAGAGTATCCTTTTCATTGCCATTCCATTCCAATAACTCACAAAGCCAAGTAACAAAACCATTGAAAACTGAAAGTGATGCATGCTCCTTGATTATAGCAAGCCAAGAATGCCAATTCTACAACACACCAATAGGCAATATACATGTCCCTTACTTGATTTCTTACCTTGCCAATAGGAAGATATCTCCCCCAAATAATGAATATCAAAACCAATGTGCAAGCCTCCTTTTTTTGGGTTTGATTTACAAGACCTGAAAATACCACAAATGGACCTTCTTCACACCCCACAAATAACCAATAGGTTAATTGTAGTTTTTCACGTCAATTGTGTTAAGTTTTCTTAAGTTAGTTGTAGTTCTTTAAGTCAGCCTACTACCTTGTAAGTTATATTCGTTAGTTCTCTTGCAGTTTTTTCAGTCAACCCACTACCCAAAATTGTATCTTGTAGTTTGTTGCATTATTTGTGCTTTTTGCTTAGCCCACTACCCTTAAAAACTATATTCTTAGTTCTCTTGAAATTTTCTCTATTCTTAGTGCTTGTCATTCAGCCCACTACAATCAATAAATTACTTTTTTAGTTCTCTTGCATTTTGATGTGTTCTTGTGCTTGTCATTTAGCCCATTGCCCTTGTAAATTGCATTCTTAGTTCTCTTGCAATTTTCTATGATCTATGTGATTATCATTCAGCCCATTGCCCTTGAAAATTACATTTTTAGTTCTTGTCCCCTAAATTGCATTCTTAGTTCTCTTGTAGTTTGCTACTTGCTTTGTGCTTATTGTTCAATCCGCTACCTCATAGTTTACATTTTTGAGTGCTTGTAGTTCAACTTCCTTTCCTCATGTATTACATGATTTGAGGGGTAAATGAGAAGTTGATCCTTTATTGTCTCTTCACTGGTGGGATCATTTTATTTGGAGGTTTTCCAAATGTGTTTCTTGTAAATATTTGAGAACATGAAACAATGTGCAACTACTAGAACATTCTAAATTGCACAAATGTTTTTATATCCAAACATTCTAAACTATGCAATTGCCTTTCTATATCCCATGAGAAAGTTAGTACAATGAGGATTCATGATTCATGTTGTGAAAATTCATTAAATTGCTTGAATTAGTTAATTTTTTAGAGAAACATAATTTTTTAGAAGAAAGTGAAATTTTAAGGCATATCTCTTCCTTTCTAGTCAATCAACTTTTATCCATCAAGTAAATCAAGTATTATGGGGTGAATTTACTTGGTGAGTACAAGACAAACCATATGCTCTTACCTATAATGATAATGCTACAAAGTCTATGGCTCACTTACTCATTATAGAAATTGCAAAGTAAGCTTTCAAGATTTTTTGGTTTCTTAATACTTTGTAGCATCTTCTCCTTCTATTTTTATATCTTATAGAGCATATATTATATAGAGATGATAACAATGATGTTGTATAAGATTTAAAAATAGAAGAAGAAGGTGTTATAAAGTATTAAGAAACAAATCTTGAAAGCTTAGTGTCCAATTTCTACAATGAAATCAGTAGAAAGAAAAGAAAAATAAATCACATCTAACTTGAAAATACCACAAATTTAATTTAATTTATCCTCAAATAAGAAATTTGTGTTATACGTAGGAAAACTTACTATTAAGAAGGCTTGCACATGGGGTATAACAATGGTCCACCAACTAACACATTATACAACTCTACTATTATCACAATGGCATGGGGTTTCATCACAAACTATCAATTGGATGACTAGCCTAAAGTTGGACAATGAACTCCCCACATATGATGTTCCATGTGGAAACACCTCCTCAAAATGTTTAAATCTAAAATGGATACTTTTCAACATCAGTCTTTTGTAGCCCAAGACCAAGAACTATAGCCTCTTCTAATATAAGAGGCTACACACCAAAGTCTAACAATACCCTTTGTGGTGCATAGATCTTCCTTGAATTTCCAACCAAAATAGAAATCCCACTCTAGTTGTCCAAGAAGATAACTCACGGTATAAACCTTACTTGTTCAAATGCAAGTCTAGTAGGTAACTCCTGCAATCTAGCAATTTGTAGTTACTACAAGCCAACAATAGTAGAGCAAATCCCATGCTCCTTAAGCAAGCTAGTTGCACCATCAACCACCTCTACTCTAGAAGGAAGAACCACACTATCTATATTCTTACAAAGGGTGGTAGGAAATAGGAACAGTAGAGCTAGATCAACTTCCAATGTACACATCTTACTAGTTGAGAATTAAAGAGAGTGGATAATAGAATGAGCTATTCCCAATATTATGCTAAAAAAATTCTTGGTAGAAATAGGTGGTTGCCTAATATCTAGTCCATCTTGCACTCCATCACCACCTACCATAATCGGCCCAAGACATCTAAAAACCATGGATGTCATCTATAGTGTCTCAAAAAGTATGGAAGACTAAGGAAATCTACTTGTCTACAAGGTTTTTCTCTTTGTGTGTCCAACTCCATTGATGCTCCTCTAGGCTCAAGAGCATGGATTACACTCCTAGTTATTGTTTTAAATGCATATACTTTGTTGATCCACATATGAAGTCAAGGAAATCTTTATCACCAACATAATAGGTGGAAGCCTCAACACTTGAATCTAATATCCTCTAATCTATAGCTATGTTAGCCACTTGTTGCTCCAAATGCTCAATCCAAGCATTCATAGCTATATTAAATGTAAGGGCAAGTATACTACCCATACTAGGTGAGCATCCTCTACCTCCACTTCTACCACCTTGCCTTCCATGATCTGTGGCTCTTCTACCTTTTGCATGTAATCACAATAGCTAGACATATCATCTAGAGTTGAAAATTGGCTTGGTAACATCTAGAAGGATATTATGTATGATAAGCAAGGTAGATTAGATAGAAGTGTAACCAAAAGAGTACTTCTACTAATAGGGCAAGAGGCAAAAATAGCTTGAATTTGTGAAACCAAAAGCTAGATATATTATCTAGAGGTGGAAATTGTCTTGGTAACATCTGGAAGGATGTTATGCATGATAGGCTAGGTAGTTCAGATATAGGTGTCACCAAAAGAGGACTTCTACTAATAGGGTAGTGCCAAAAATAGCATAGAAACTTTAGAGCCAATTTCAAAGGCCTAAATAGATGAATTAGGCCTACAAAATGTGCAGATTCCCCCCATCCAATAGAAAAGAGGCTGGCCTCCCTCTCCCCAAGGTTTGTCTCATCCAAGAGCTTTCAAATGGTACCTCATCAACACAATTTGGAGATTCCTACAAGAAGATTCCTTAAAGATTACCTCTAGTCAAAGATGGATTGACCAACCATATAGGATCAAAATTGACATGTCACCCATACATGCAGCCAATCTTAGTGCAAAGCTCACTTATAGGTCACCAATTCATTTATCGAATCCAAAGGTAAAGCTTCTTTTGGAGGAGTCCCCTATAATAATATATAATACATATCAAGGTGCATATATATGTGGAGGCATCAGAGGTTGAGTGTGAAATTGTGTGTTTCTTCTTCTGTATTTCTCTTCATGTTTCCTATCCTTAGCAGATTACATTCCCATAGTAGCACTACCACTTTGTAACTCCAAGTGTAAATCAAAGTATCTCTCACTAATGTGACCAAATTTGTACAATGGTCACATTGTCTCTAGGTTGGTTGAGGTGCTCCCAAGGTATTATGTCCACTACCCTAGGTCCACTCTTTCTTGTGGTGAGGTTCACCGTAAATCCAACAAGAAACACCAACACTCATTGGTTGTTGTTGACAAAAAAATGAGTGCAAGGGTCTAAGTGCACTAGACCTTCCACTTGCTCTATAAGATCAAGGATTTCCACTCTGTCTCAAAAGCCCACATATTGTCTTGCACTCAATTATAATAAAAAATAGTAACAACTATGGATGAGGTCTTCCTACTAAATCCAAATGTCACCATTATCTCCTCTACCATATTGAGCTCAACGTGTTATGCTAAACTAAAGACTACCACCAAAGTTGGTAGGGTAACTTATAACATCATAACATCATATATTCTACATTGCAGCTCCTTACCCACTATCTCATATCAAAATTGGATGGCCTATGTCTCCATTACTACTTGAGTGAAATTGATTAGCCATCTCATGCAAGTGTATGCCTTGCATATGCTCTCTCTTGCTTTATTTTAGAACTCTTACAAGTATTTCTACCTAAAACATTAGAAGAACTACACCATGAAGATAAACCTTGATACTACATTACCGCTTGCAATAGTGTCTCCACTCATAGTAGCACCATATCTAACTAGTTTATATCCATTTGATACACCAATACTACTAGATCTAGAACTTGTGGGTACTATTAGTTAGCCTCTAGAAATTGAATCTAAAGTGGAGAAAAATATTATCTCCATAGCTCAATCTCCTCAAAGGGTAGTCTACTAAACACATGATAGTCATCTATAGCTAAACCTTCCAAGTGCTACAATGGCTCCTTTCATGCCATGAAGTGTATGAACAAAGTTAGGTTCCACATATACTACAAACCATACCAACTATCAAACTTTTGGATGAAATCATCTAACTCAATGGTACCCATTGTACTAATATAGCACTTGAGGCCTTTGGAGGCTCCTTAAATTTTTCCATGTCTCACAATAATGATATAGACATCCAGTGTGCACTCTCAACTAGATCAATTTCTATGTCAAATTCCAAATCAGAATCAATCTAGTCCCTCACTAAGACCTCAAATACTAGTTGATATCAAGTGTAAACCTTAAACCCTAAATCTCAAATCGTAAAGAACTATATGGTGATGTGATACATTAGCTAGAAAAATTAGCTAAAGATGAAAATTGGCTTGGCATTATATTTTTAGATATTATACATGATGGTCTAAGTTGAGTGGATACACAGGTCACCAAGAGAGGACTTCCACTAATAGAGCAAAGGCCAAAAACATAATAAAACCTTCAAAGCCAATTTTGAAGGCCTAAACAAAGAATTAGCACTTGAAAAATAAAATTTTACTTCTCCTTTTGGAGACAAGGCTTTGATTTTACTCCTATTTGGTTTGTCCATTGAAATCTTTCCAATGGTACTACTTTTATTCTATTTTAAGCTTTCTACAAAATGATTCTCAAAAAATTCCCTTTGGTCAAACTTGTTTGACCAACCAAATGGAACTAGGACTTACATGTCACCAACCCATGTACTTAATCTTAGGGTGTAGCTCTTGACTACTAAAGTTAAAGTGTTCTTTTGAAGCATTGGAGTATTGGAGATTTCAATGGTATGTTTTGTGTTAAGATTGTTACATGTGATAATGGACCCCAAACTAAGACCTTAACTACCAAGTCCCACAAACAACCATAAATCACCCACTAATGCAACCTAATTTCTCTAACCATGTCAATTATACTAAGAGAAAAGACGACATGTAACCTTTCATCACCACATCTCATGGTCTATAGTTCATCATTTACCTCATCAAGAAGAAATATATATAGTTTGATTGATCACCACTCTAGGCTCACTACCAAGAGCACACTAGATCAGCTCAAAATATCAAAGCATCTCACATAAATATGATGCAAAAACAAGAAGTCTAAAATGGAAGGGGTGTCCAATCACAAGAGGTCCAAATGGTAATCCTACATCTCACAAATCCTATCAAACTACTCTACACCATTTGATATTTGATATTTGATATAATAAGAATGTTTTATTACTCTTATACTACCAAGATCACCAAGGATGGGATCAACTATCCTTTCTTAGCCGACCTTACATAAGTATAGATATGAATCTACCAATCTCTTAAACAACAAGTGAGGATGGACCAATTGGCTAAGGCACTAGTCTAAGAACCAAAGGTCCAAGATTCAAACCTTACTATATACACTACTAAGAGGCTAAATCCTCTAAATTAGCTAGCCTCACGGTAGCAAGCCAACTCTTCTAAACCTTTGTGACCTCTCTAGCCTATAGGCATATGCCTCAAAGCTTCTATATGCCAAAATTTAGCCAAAAGAAGTCTTTCTTCTTTCTACTTCAAACTCTTTCTAAATTTGGTTGAATTTTACCAAATATAATAAATTCAACCAAATATAATACCTCTTAATTTAGCTAACCTCTACTACCTCTGAATTTGACACAAGAATACATGAAGGTGGGTGTGCTCAAATCTGGCCAATTCAAACTTCCTTTCTACCAAATTTGGCCAAATTTCCCAATTTTGGTAGTTAGGGATTTGGATTCAAACACTCTCCAAGTCTAGTTGACCTTTGCCAAATCTGGTAGACCTTTCAATCTAGTTGATTTCCACCAAATTAGACCATAAATCAAGAATACATGAAGATGTGCATCCAATCTAGCCAATTCAAATTTGTTTTCTACCAAATCTAGCTAATTTTCCTAAATTTATAGTTCAAGACTTCAAATCCCTAATTGAGGAGGATAGGTTCTACAATCCAACCCAAATTTTGGTCACAACTCAAATTTACAAGCCTCAATCACAAATTTTATCCCTCATTCTCAAATTGGCCTCTCCAATCAATGAAATTGGACACCTCTCTTCCTCAAATCAATCTTAATTTGGAGAAATTTGAGCAAGACTTCTACTCAACTACAAACTTGAATGTGAGATCTATAGCAAAGTCAATAACACATGATCCACTCAACTAAAATCAAATTTGAGTGACAACTATCAAAGATATAATCAATCACACCAAGCTTAGAGATACAACCAATGCTCAATTTCACTCTACATTTCTTCTATGTAATCAATAGTATATGAGAATCCTATTCCCCATAATGCATAAATACCATAGGCCCTAAAGTGTCCAAGGAGGCTTCTTTAGCTTGTAAGGGCCAAAAGACCTCTCTCATTAGTCTTGGGTAAAGCATAAAATCATAAACTTATGGAATGTTCATCCTTTTTTATTGACAATGCCTCAACATGTGGGGCATTCCCACACCATTTGGCCCTTTTTGAGTTTGTTTTTTGAAGGATTGTCCATTTTAGTAGATTTTAGATCTACGTCATACTTAGGATTATTACTAAAGTCTAAGGAATTTATCACAACTCAAATCAAGTCTCAAATATGAAAACTCAATACCTTATGTACACTACCAACAAGCCTTGATCACATTGTCAAGCCACACCAACTCTACCTAAAAGAATCAAGGTGATACTTGCCGGCCTTTGCCCGTCTAACTAAGAGCTGGAAGACATAACATAGAAGAAGTGAGCTCTTAAGAGTGTCACTTTGAGGTATACCTCCTTTGGAGTGGCCAAGAATCTAGTTCCAATGGCATATTTGGTTGCCCATTTAATGGTGTGATTAATAACTCAATGGTGCAATTATTCAACATAATACCATATCTATCTACCACTAAATAGTCCTTGAGAAACTACTAATAACACACAATGACCACCAAAATGATCACTCAAGCAACATAACAAACTAGCTTTGATGTTACAAATGTCATGACGAGCACACTACAATAAAAGAAAACTAAAATTGCATTCAATGCTAATAAATTCCTAGTTACTCTTGAAGGTGATGGTTCACTTTGCTCCAATGACTATGACTATGAAAGCATGTACTATACTTCTTAGAAAGCATGACCCTAAAGGAGTCTTCTTGTTTGCTTAATGCCCTTGCTTTTTGTTTCTATGGTAGTGGTACTGTTATGAATCAAATTGATTCTTCTTTGCATTACTTCGCTTCTTCTCAACCCTTAGGAATTAGATATCTTGATCAAGTACAAATCCACCATCATGTACTTGAGCACTTGCATTCCTACTCTAAAATTCTTCACCTCTACTTTTGCATATGCCTCCCTTCAACATTCAAGAAAAATGAATAATATACTATAAAGAACTAAACTTCAATTTATACATAAAGTTGCATGGAAAAGTTAACATGTAGATTATTTAGCCAAATATTTATATATAATTCCTTCTTTACTCCAAAGTGTAACCTTTTGAGGATAAGAGACCTTAAGAGAACACATGAGAAGAAACACAAGCCTTACACTCAATCCTCCAATGCCCCAAAGGAGCACCTTGATTGTATTATATAGCAAAGGGGATTCCCCTAAAGGAAGGTCCACCCTTGGATCAGATACATGGATTGGTGAAATTTCAGCAAGCTCAACCCTTAGATTATTTTCATGCATGGGTGACATGTTGGTTCTGATCCTATCTGGTAGGTCAAACCATCTTTGACTAGGGGGAATCTTTAGGGAATCTTCCTATAAGAATCTCCAAATCGCATGAATGATGTACCATTGGAAAGCTCTTGATGAGACAAACCTAGGGGGAGGGAAGGCCAACCTTTCCTCAATTTGGGAGGGGGTGTTTGCACATTTTCAAGGCCTAATTCATTTGTTTAGGCCTCCAAAATTGATTGAAGCTTTTAGGCTATTCTTGACTCCTGCCCTATTAGTAGAAGTAATCTCTTGGAGATCTAAAAGCTTCAATCAATTTGATTGAAGCTGATTCAATCAATTGATTGAAGCTTTCTGATCTACTTAGTCCATTATCTATAACATCCTCCTAAATGTTACCAATCCAATTTTCACCTCTAGATCATATGTCTAGCTATTAGTATTACATTTTAAAGTTGTTTTTGGCTCCTACTTTATTAGTAGAAGTGCTCTTTCTATGACACCTTTATCTGATATACCTAGCCCATCATACCAAACATCCTTTTAGATATTACCAAGTCAATTTTCACTTTTAGATAATATATCAAGCTATTGGTATTACAATTACAAAGTCAATAAGGTGGTTTCTTGGTAATCTTTTGTTTAATCCTACATCACATACTTATGATTCTAACCTTATCTTATCTAAATCTTCTTCAAACTAATCAAGCTTCTTACATGTGTTAGTGAAAGGTGTGCGGTCTTTCCTTATGTTAGTTTGAGGTACACTACTCTAAAGTGGTACTTAGCTAAAGGATTTAATATGTGGCCAAATTCCTTCCTCCAAGAAACTTTGTACAAGACAAAAGGCATTCTTCTTGAAATTGAGATGCAAGGCCAACATCCTTCTTCTTACAAATTATACACAAGGCCAAAGGTATTTGGCCTACTCTTGAACTATGGCTATTAAGGGACTTCCTTCAAGAGGAGTGTCTTTGACAAGGAGCTCTAACTATGGTCTACTAACTTCCCCTCTAAGTATGAATAACCATTCCTTGGTACACTCTAAGTATTTGCTTATGCATAATAAGTAAGTATCATAGACTTGTATGAGCTCTCTATCCAAATGCTCCTTATGTCAAATTGCTAGCTAGTCTATGCATTCCTCCTCGTATATATATTCCCTTTGTATATCTTTGCATTCAAGGCCCTCCCTTTGAGCTCTTCCTTCATCATGGCTACAAACTGATCATGCACCTCTTCCAATTGTTGGATGGCCTTGTCATGAGTATATACATTGCTACACAACATACATCGCTGTCAACATCATTCACTATAGAAGCACAACTCACACATAAGTCATACATAGACTCTAAAGTGCCACAAAAATCAGATTTCTTACCACTCTCAACTCAACTCAACTCAACTCAGATCAGTACTTGATCTGTCACTCTATAAATTGCAAACAACTAGGCACTGATTATAGTCAAGCCACACCCACTCAAGCATAGAGAATCCAGGTGACGCTCGCCGGCCTTTGTCCACCATAGCCAGGAACTCGAAGGCTCAACATCGAAGAAGTGAGCTCTCTGGAGCTCACCTTTGAAACTATACCCCCTGGACTCAAGCTAACACTGAAACCCTAACGGTCCCGCTGACGGCACACTCAACGGTGCAAACGGTGCAAAGTGATGGTGGGCCCCACCGTGAAGTCAATACCCCAAACACCAAATCTGACTATCAGAAAGTAGTCATTGAGAAACTGCTAGAATAACTCTAACTACTATCACATAAACTCCAGTGTCCGAGCAACTAGATGCAGAACTACAAATGGCGTGACAGTTATCGTGCATATATATATCGCTACACAACATACATTGCTGTCAACATCATTCACTATAGAAGCACAATTCACACATAAGTCATACATAGACTCTAAAGTGCCACAATCGCCTCCCTAGCTAGCAATTAGGTCCCTCTAACTCTAGATAGCCATCTACTCTAAGTATATGGTATACCCTCTAATGGGCAAAGATCAAGAGGCCAGGTGCTATGGAGCCCCATCGTTAGTCGCTTGTCTGCAATCTATACCATATAAAGAATGAACTAGCTATAGGTCAAGTACATCTAGGACATAACCATTGTCCTTGAGGAACCACCGTAAGGGGAGGAGTCATACATGCCATATGCCATCCTCTCGAATAGCTATCACACACTAACATAGTAGCAGCTCCACCAAAAGAGCCACATAACATACACCTCAAGCCTGCACGTACAAGTGCCAAGCTTGGGTCCATAGTACCATCAATGTTTGGGAGGTGGCATGGCGCACAATTGCGCACATGATCCTTCCAAACAACACCATCACGTCCTTCTAACACAAGGACTCCAAATGGCAGAACCTCGTGCACTCTCAAGATAGTGCGGCCTATAGAAACATCAAGTGTTGTCGATGTTGTCTGTTGTAGATATACATAGTCGCCTGGATGAAATCGATGGATCAAGGGTCTATAACCTCCTCCTCAAATGGTTGTATAGCGTAAAGTATCTCTATGTTGAGCAATTGTCAAGTTCTCAAAGGCCATCGGCATCACTCTCCAAAAGATCTCTGCCCGCTGAGAACATGCGCTCATCCATACATTGGGACCATCCAAGTCCAAAACTATAGTAGCATCTTGACGAATGGCTACAGGTAAATCTGGATCTTGTCCATAGAGTAGAAAGTATGGAGAGAAGGATGCTAAGGAGGCTTGCCGGCTGAACCGATAGCCCATGGCCAACCAAGGTAAATGGAGATCCCAATCTCCCAAGTGGCCTCTCTGCAAACCATACTTTCGCAATCCTCTCTTCACCGTCTGAACCACTCTCTCTGCTAAGCCATCTGCCTCAAGGTGATCTCGGGATGTAGTAGGATGATCAATCAAAGCCTTGTCACACAAGACCTGAAACTCCCCCAAGATTCTGTACCCTGATCAGTCAAAACCTCAACTGGTGCACCAAAATGACTAAGAACTCGATCCAGGAACGAGTAAGCTATCCCTTCACTAGACTTGTCAGGAAGTGCCACCAACTCAATCCACTTGGAGAAGTGCTCCACCATCACTAAAACATACCGATGATGTCTCACAATCAGCGGTAAAGGTCCGGCAAAGTCCAAAATCCAATGGTAACCCAATCCCATGATAGGTAATGGGTGTAACTGTGGCATAGGAGCATTGAATGATGCTCTAACTCGGTCACAAACCACACATCTGGCAACAAACTGCTACACCTTGGTTTGCATACCGTGCCACCAATAATGACTCTAGAGTAAGCTATATGTATGCTTTACTCCAAAATGTCCTAGCTCCTCATGAGCATGACGGACCAATTGTGGTCTCTGAGATGGAAGTGGTACTACTCACACTCTACCATCCTCCCATACACGCAAAAGGTGTCTACCCTCCAATCTGAACCGTCTGGCTTGCTGAAGAACATGGTCTCTCTCCTTGGCCCCAACTGTGCCACCCACAACACCAGTGCAAAGATAGTACATCACTAAGACATCATCATGAATGTCTCACTGAATTGTACAGATATCTTCACTCTCTGGATCTGTGACCTCAATAACTCCTCCTATATGCGCTGAGAGAAATACCACCAAAGTCTCTGCAAATATACACAGAAAGGTCAATGCATGCCAACATGGCACCATCTCCTCATCTGTCTCACCATGCCAATGTGCTCCGGTCTGATCCTGCTGGCTGGGACATGGGTTTCTACTCAACCCATCTGCATCACGGTTCACCACTCTAGGTCTATGAACAACCGTGAAATCATACTCCTGTAAAATCAGAGCCCATCGTGCAAGCTTCCTTGAAAGCTTGTTGGACTCCATCAACCACTTCAGCGGCTGATGATCAGTGAATGAGAGTGAAGAGGTTACCAAATAGGTAACATCGGAAATGTGCTACTGCCCAAACTGCTGCCAAGCACTCTCCCTCATATGAACTATACTTTGCCTCCGCTGAATTTTTGGAGCGACTAGCATAGGCCACTACAAACTCCTTCCCCTCATCATCATGCTGGGTGAGCACCGCTCCAAGCCCCAACATACTCCAATCAGTGTGAACCTGAAATGGTCGTCCCCTGATTGGTCTCCTCAAAATAGGAGCAAATGTCAACCTCTCCTTGAGCTCTACAAAAGCTCTCTCCTGCTCATCTCCCCAACACCACTTGTGTAAGCTTGGTCAGCCTCGTCAAGGCCTTGGCAATGGCACTAAATCCTCTAACATAGCGGCGATAGAAGTTCGCCAACCCAAGGAATGCTTGCACTCTGCTCACATCCGTAGGCCGAGGAATATGTGCAATAGCCTCCACCTTGATCTGCTGAACACCAAGTCCTCTAGGGTAGATAGTGTGACCCAAATACTCAACCTACTCGTGGAAGAACCTACACTTCCCAGGATGTGATTTGAGTCCATCAAATCTCAACCTCTCAAACACCTCCAACAATTGTCTCTCATGCTCCTCCACAGTAGTGCTATAAACCAAAATGTCATCAATATAGCACCAAGCAAAATCCAATCCAGCTAGGATCCTATCCATGACCCTTTGGAACTCAGCAGGAGCGTTCTTTAACCCAAATAGTAAGAACCTCCACTGATATAACACATCCTTGCCGTGAGGATCAATAGCCCAAAATGCTATCTTGGACTTATCCTCCTCCTTGATCGGCAACTGATGATATCCCGCTCGAAGATCCAAAGTACTGAAGACCTTTGCATGCCCAATTGCATCAAAAATCTCCTTCGGTGTAGGCATGGCATACCAATCAGCCCTGGTCTGTCGGTTGATAGGACGGTAATCTCCACACATCCGCCTATCTCTATAGTTGCCATGCATATCCTTCTTGGCTGGCATCACTGTCGCTGATGCATACTCTCCATGTGAAATCTCCACCAAACTAGCCTCAAAAAGCTCACTACTCCGGCTCTGAATCAATGTCCTCTCCATCTCACTATATCAATAAGGACGTCGGAAAACTGGTGTGTCGCTAGTCAGCTCAATCCGTATACCAGGTCCCTTCAAAGCACCCAAATCCTTCATACTAAAGGCAAAACAACTCGTGTGACTCTTCAAGAACCTCCAAACCCTCCGTCTTTCCTCTCCAGTAAGCTTGGGTCCAAGATCTGGCTCCCAAGTATCATGTGTAACTGTAGTAGGAGTGGAAGACGTACTGATTGACTGCTACACTAGGCCCTTGGGAGCAATAGTGTCATGCTCCTGACCACTAGAAGTCCCAACCTCTATGTGAAAAACTCCCTCCACTTTGGCTACAAGCTCCACACGTCCTCTAGCTGCATCCCATGTGGACCAAGGGTGTAATCCAAGTAGCCCACGCTCACCTAGATGGACTCCAAGTAGACCACTCTCCCTAGTAGCTATTGGATGTGTCCCAAGAATACCATGTCCACTCGGTCCATCGCCCCCAGCATGTGCCTGAATCGTCTTGTTAGGCACAGGGCTCACAAGTGTCCGAGTGGTGATGCCTATCAAGCGCATCCTACGCTCCTTCGCCAAGCCAAGGCTCACAATCCAGGTCAAATAGTTTAGGTCCATAGCCTGACCTAACACTAGACGCCTAGATTCCTCTGACACTACTGGAATAGCGGTAATACCGGTGCGAAAACCCATTGCCTGCTCTCTCGCATCAGCATTGGGCTCCACCAACTACTGTAACTATGAGTCCCAAACAAGTCTAGATCCTGCTTCTCAAAAAGCATGAGAGCTTGGGAAACTCATGAGTGTGGGAAATGCAGCTCTAGGCTGTCCAACTAGGTTCACCACTGCCATAGGTGACCTATCAGCCACTACCACTGTCTGAGACTAACGTCCAACATCCAAGATATCATCAACAAGAATGTGGTCTAGTCGCTGAATCCCTTTATAAGCGTGCTGTAGAACCTCTCTGGGTAAGAGGTTTGTCCACCAAAGACAAAGACAATGAGCCCGTGATCCCACTCTGGCTGCATCTAACAATACAGCAGGTCCCATCCAAGAATGGACCTGATGTGTACTTGCCACCACTCTAGTGCAAGAATCACCCATCAAAGGAACGTTCTCCAAAAGGTAAGCTGGAGAAACAGACTGATGAACCTGGAGATGTCAAAGTATGCATAACATCTCCCAAAACACACCAGAACAAGGATCCTGAAAACCCAAACCACTGCCCGCACGTGTATGTCCCTGACATGGCCATCCAAAAATCACCAAGTGAATAGGCCCATGTCTCTCTAGGTCATGCGCCCCCAATAAGGAAATGTCTCCTGGTAGGGCCTTCTGGTAACCTCTGACTGTTGACATTGGTAATAACTCCAGGTACCGATAGGCCAAGTGTGCCACATGATGTAGAGAGACTCGCCTAGCAGTCTCATCTCTCTCTACACATAAGTACCTTTGTACTCCTATACCCACCTGTAACACCGCAGCTAGTCCGGTGCTGATCCCACCAAACAACTCTAACAGGCATATCTCCTCTACTGGATACTGCCAAGCAATGAGTGTGGTATCCAGAGGTGTCAAAGCAATTGCCTCCGGAGGCTCATCCTCACACTCATCTTCTGATGGTATGAAGGCTCCACTCCAAGCCTACTGCACCAACTGATCTGCATGCTGCTGCAATGCCTCCTCTGAACTCCACAATGGAACATCCAAGGTGGATGGAACAATCCCACTCGTACTCCAAAGCCAAGTGATCTCCTCTGGTACTGGAGTATCCTCTACATGGGCGTTCCCCTCCAACAAGTCACCAGGCCAAGTAACTGCATCGCTGAAAGCTAAAACTGATGCTACCATGGTCCCAAACTGTAGTGAGCCAAGACTGCCACTATTGAAGCGTACTGGTAGGAGACATACCCATCCCTCACCAGACTGCCAACCAGGTCCATAAGAGGCTGTCTCCTCCCAATAGTCAATGTTGAAACCCATAGGGTATAACATTGCTCCCCCAACTAGCACATCATATGACTCAACTATCGTCGCAATAGCCTGAGCTATCAGTCGGATGATCAAGCTAAACTTGGACAACAAGCTCTCCACGTGTGATGTACTGTGTCGAACCACCACCTAGAGATGTCTGGATCTGAAATGGACACCTCTCCACATCAGTCTTCTATAACTCCAGACCGACAACTACAGCCTTCCCCAACATAAAGGGCTACACACCAGAGTCTAACAAGACTCTCTGTGGTGTATAGACCTTCCCTGAAGGTCTCACCAAAAAAAAAATCCCCCTCTGGTTATCCAATAGGACAACACCAGGTGTAAACTGCGCTCTCTCAAAGGCCGGTCTAGCTGGCAACTCTTCCAGTCTAGCCGTTGCTGCCTGCCATAAACCACTGGTCGCTGAACGGATCCCATGCTCCTAAACCAAGTCAGCTCCACTACCAACCACATCTTCTTTAGTAGTAGGAATTGCACCATCCCTACTCTCACACAATGTGGCAGCCAACCGGAACACTGGGGTTGGGTCAACCCCCAATGTAAACATGTCACTGGCTGAAAACAAAAGATGGTGCATAATCAGTTGAGCCACTCCCAACATCATGCTAGACTTAGTCTGTGTAGTAGTAGGTGGCTGACTAGCATGTAGTCCATCATGTACTCCATCACCACCTACCACACCTGCACTGGGACGTTTAGGAACCATGGATGTTGTCTACAATGCCTCAGATAGCATGAAAGACTGGGGAAGTCTGACCTGTCTCCCAACCTCTCCTCTTTGTGGGTCCAACTCCACTGATGCTCCTCTAGGCTCTGGAGCACGTACTGCACTCCTAGTCAATGCTGCTGATGCATCCACCTGTGCTGCTCCGCACATGAAGTCCAAAGCATCTCTATCACCAACATATGAGGTGGAAGCCTCAGCACCCGAATCTGATCTCTTCTGAGCAATAGCCATACTAGCCAATCTTTGCTCCAACTGCTCAATCCAAGTAGCCATAGCTGTGTCAGAAGTAAGGGCAGGTACTGCACCCCTACTAGGTGTAGATCCTCTACCACCACCTCTACCACCTCGTCCTCCATGAATTGGAGCTCCTCTACTACTTGCCATAGCAGCCTTACCACTCCGTAACTCCGGGTGTAGGTCAAAACACCGGTCACTAGTGTGACCAAATCTGTGGCCGTGCTCACACTGCCTCTGTGCTGGCTGTGATGCACCCGAGGTATCAGGTCCACTGCCTTGAGTACACTCTCTCCTATGGTGAGGTCCACCACAAGTCCAACAAGCAACACCACCACTCCTTGGCTACTGCTGACCCAAAAACGAGGGTAAGGGTCTAACTCCACTAGGCCCTCCACTCGCTCCATAGGACCTGGGCTGTCCACCCTGTCCTCAAAAACCAATTGGGTGTGGTGCACTCTGCTGCACTCTAGAAGAAGTCACAGTTGTGGATGAGGTCTCCCTACCAAATCCAGATGTCACCACTCTCTCCTCCACCATATTGAGTTCAATCCGCTCAGCCAAACCAAAGACTAGTGCCAAAGTAGGCAAAGTAGCCTGTAACAACGTAGCATCACGAACTCTATGTCGCAACTCCCTGTCTAGTATCCCATACCAAAACTGGACTGCCTGGGCCTCAGTAACTCCCTGAGTGAAACTGATCAGCCGCCTCATGCGAGTGTATGCCTCGCGTAGGCTCTCTCCAGCCTTCCGCTGGAACTCTTGCAAGCTCCTTAGCTTGTTAGTCCGTACTCCTTGGTAGTTCTGCCTCAAACATAGGAAGAACTCAACCATGGGGTTAAACCCCGGTACCACACCACCTCCTGCAACGGTACCTCCACTCGTAGTAGCACTATCTCCAGCTAATGCACCTCTACTAGCTCCACCAACACTACTCGAGCTAGAACTCGTGGGTACAACTGATCTACTCTTGGCCACCGAGCCTGAAGTGATGGAGACATAGTGTGGAGACCAATTTTGTCTCCATAACTCAATCTCCTCCAAATGAGCTCTCCTGAACTCATGGTAGTCATCCATCGGCGGACCCTCCAGATGCTAAAACAACCCCTTCCATGCCATGAAGGGTGTGAACAAAGTCGGGTTCCGCATCTGCTGCAGATCACACCAACTATCAAACTCCTGGATGAAGTCATCCAACTCAATGGTACCCACTGTACCAGAGTAACGCCTAGGGCTTTTGGAGGCCCCATAAATCTCATCCATGTCCCACAACAATGGTGCGGACACACCAAGTGCTCAGCTCCTGTGTCAAACTCCAACTCATAGTCAATCTCCTCCCTCACTGGGACCTGAGATACAAGCTGATACCAAGCACCACTCCGAGTAAACCCACTGCGTATTGTAGGGCTAACTCCTTTGGAATCTCCAACAAACTTTGTTGTGACAAAGTAACCGCAACAGCAAACCTGAACCACCAATTGCAACCGCAAGTCACAACCGCAAGTGCCCCACCAAGTGCCAACACCAACTAAACACCACCCTCTAATGTAATTCTAACCAAGATAACTACACTAGGGGAAGGGCAACCTGTAACCTGCCATCATAACACGCACTCTCACGGTCTGTAGGTCATCACTTCCTACCTCACCGGAGAGAAACAAAGGTAGTCTGACTGGTCATCACTCCAGCCTCACTACCGAGAGCACACCAGAGCACCAACGCTCAAAAGTCAAGGCACCTCACACAAACGTGGTGCACAAACAGGAAGTAGAGAATGGAGGGGGTCCAATCACAAGAAATCTAAACGAAAACCCTTCATCTCATAACACAACACAGAACTGACTCTGCCACCATTTGGCATTTGACATAAAAGCAGTTTGTATCTAAGTCCTAAGCTACCAGGATCACCAAGAATGGGATCAAACTGCCTCTCCTAGCCAAAGCTACATGTGTATAGATAACAGTGGCACAATCACTAAGACAACAAGTGAGGGTGGACCAGTTGGCTAGGGCACTAGTCTAGGAACAAGAGATCTAGGGATCAAACCTTGTTGCGCACAATCTAGCAAGAAAGGCAGATTTTGCCAACTAATGACCAAGATCTACTCTAAACTAGCTAGCCTCACGCCAGCAAGCTGGCTTGCTAGGCCTTTGTAGCCTCTCATAGCCCACAGCCCTATGCCTCAAAGCCTCTAAACGCCAAAATTCAGCCAAATAAGGCCTTTCTTGTTGCCAACTTCAAACCTCCTCCACTTGGCGAAACTCCTCCAAACTAGCAAAACTCCTCCAAATCTGGCCAAACAGCAAAAACTCCTCCAAATCTAGCCCTAAATCTGATGTAAATCTGACATAAACCCTAAAGATGGCTGTCCGCCAAATCCTCTGCTAACTTTCCACTCGAGCCAAATTCACAACATGAGTTTTTCCAAATCACAAATTCATGAGAAGAGCTTCCCAACTCCACCTTCAATTTGACTTTTTGAGCCCAACTCGCAGCAAATTGGTCTTGCTTTCACCTCTTGAGCTCAAAATCACAACCATTGCTCAAAAATTGCTCCTTCTTTGCTCAAAATTTGGCCAGTGCTTCCGCACACCGTCCGCCTAACTACCAAATCTGCATCACTTGAACAAGCTTCTGCACACTAGGGAAACACAGAACTTGAATCGAGCTACCAACAATCCACCGAGCTTGGTGATACCACCAACACTCACAGTTCCTGCACCTGATATCCCCCTGACTTCACTTCTCTGATGTAATCAGATTGCTTACCACTCTCAACTCAACTCAACTTAGATCAGTACTTGATCTGTCACTCTATAAACTGCCAACAACTGGGCACTGATTACAGTCAAGCCACACCCACTCAAGCATAGAGAATCCAGGTGACGCTCGCCGGCCTCTGTCCACCATAGCCAAGAACTCGAAGGCTCAACATCAGAGAAGTGAGCTCTCTGGAGCTCACCTTTGAAACTATACCCCCTGGACTTGAGCTAGCACTGAAACCCTAATAGTCCCGCTGACGGCACACTCGACGGTGCGAACGGTGCAAAGTGACGATGGGCTCCACCGTGAAGTCAATACCCTGAACACCAAATCTGACTGTCGGAAAGTAGTCCCTGAGAAACTGCTAGAATAACTCTAACTACTATCATTGGAACTCCAATGTCCGAGCAGCTAGATGCGGAACTACAAATGGGGTGACATCCTTTGCCTTCTCTTCCTCCAAGTGTGGGTTCAAGATGCAAACATCTTTCTTTACTTGCACACATCTTTCTTTACTTCTTCTAACATTTGGGTGTGATCAATTCTTAATAAGCCTTCTTCTTCTTCCTCCATCTGTTCCCACTTCAAGGTGACATTCCTTTGTTATTTGGCCACATGTAAATCAAGAGTGACAATTCTAACCTTGGAATTCTCCAATTTGGAGCAAATGCTAATTACTTCTTTGTCTTTTGCTTGGAGTTGGTCTTTTTACTTCAACTACATACTCTTCTTCTCCATTTTGAATTGTCCTAACTCCAATTGCACTAGCTCCAATTCTTTCTCTTGCTCCTATTGACTTGTTGCAAAGGAGGTATTTTGTCTTCATTTCTCATGAAGGTCTTGGGTCAACACATTCACTTTCTTAGCTTCTTCTTTGTAAAGGTCGTAGAACTTTGGCTAGTTCTTCCTTTGTCTTCACATTATTGGCCTTCTTTGTGTATATGTCCTTGTGCATTTGTCTTACTAGTGTTTTATAATTGTTTATTTTTGGGTATTTCTCCTACCATTAGGGAAGAAGTAGCTCCATAAATGGTTACATACTCCTACCAAATGGATGACAAAGTGTGCTCCTTCTTATTGTGCACCAAAGTCCCTTGAGGTGCTTCTTCTTCTTTGACTATTTTAATCAGAGGAGTGCATTTGGCTTCAAACCTATCAAGAACTTTGGTCTAAATATCAATCTGTTCTTTGGTATACAATTCTATCTCTACATGGGCGTCTTCTCCTTCCAGTCATGGTTCAAGGGCTGTAGGTTTTGGTTTAGGATTGGAAGGTGCTCCAAGATGAAGGGAAATTTTTCCTTCATCTTTGGGCTATTTACTTGTTCTTTTCTTGGCTCCAAATTTTTTGTCAATTGTGCATCATAATACAAGTCTATTCCTTTGTCGCAATTTGCTCCCAATTCTTGGAGAATGAATGATTCCTCTCCTTCTTCTTCCTCATCTTTAACTTCTTCTCCCAAGGAGAAATATTTTACTTGGGTTTTCTTTCAAGCTTGCTTGGATGGGGTTGTGTTCTTGGTTGGAGGAGCTCTCTTCTTTTTGGACTTTGGTGCAAGACCTTCTATCGGCACAAACCTCCCTATCTTTGCCAATTTTGCATTTACATCCCAATACTTCTCTCCCATTATCATGCCACTTCCCTTGATTTGGGTATTGAAGTTTGAAGTAGCTTGAGACACACTTCTTCTCCTCCTTTTTCAGCAAGTTCAAACCCATGTAGAAATGGATTGCAAAGTGTTGCTAAGTAAATCACTCCACTTTCATCTTTGAAGTTTTGGTGAAGAGTCCTTGCTTGAAAATAGAACATGTTTGCCCAATTCATTGGCTTTCCTTTGGACATATAGTGGAAGAAGACCACTTGGCTATGTTATAGATAATTTATTCATTTATGCTTGAACAAGTTCATAATAGCTTTCACAATGCCCTTTTGCCCAAATTATTGTAACTCTTTACTCTTCATGTAAAAGACCAAATCCGAGGAGAGAAATAGGAGAATGGAAACTCACATTGGGACACTTGAATGAGAGAAAACTCTGAATGCCTAGCATGAGCTTCGGCCTTGGTATTTATAGGTAGCATACAAGACCCTTGAAGCTTCTCAAGAAGCTTCCTTGAGCCGCTTTCTTGGAGTGCAAGCTAAGTTAACTAGGAAGCTTCTCAAGAAGCTTCCTTCTAGAAGCCACCTACTTGGCGTGCAAGCTAAGCTAGTTAGAAGCTTCCAGAAGCTTCCTTCTAGAAGCTACCTACTTAGGGCAGAAGTTAACTAGTTGGGAAGCTTCCCAAGAAGCTTCTTAGATGCTTCTAGAATATTCTAGGCTATTTTGTCTTATTCTCTACTTCGTAAGCCCGACAAACTTTGTCGCTAAACTCCATATTGTTACACTTCGTCCATTGGTCTTCTTCTTTTTTATCCTCAAAGGTTGCCATGATATCATTGGTTGAGTATTTTTTTGCATACTTCATGTTGATATTCATCACTCAAGGTTCACCTACATCTACACCAAGTGTTGTCCTCTAGTTCTCTTCAATCCAATTATGTGGATTCCTCTTAGACTTCCTACCATTCTCTCCTTCTTTGCCTTCATCTTATAAATCATGCTGAAGTCACTCGGCTTCCAATCCCAAAGCAAAAAACCTAAATGGTAATTTTTATTCATCTTGTGGATCATGCCAAAGTCACTCAGATCTCAATTCCAAAGCAAGAAACCTAAATGCTTGCTCTAGATTACCTTATTCTATAATACATTGCTCACTTATTGACAACAAGGTGAGTGTGGCTTGTGGATCTTCCTCATGGGTTTCTGGATAAATACCATCTTGCCTCTTGGAGGAAGTATGATAAACTGCTGAATTGTAAGTAAGTTGTGAACTAGGAACTTCTATGAAGGCTAGAAGACTTAAACAATTGCTAATTGAGGTCAAAGCCAATTGCAAATTCCACTCTAGAAAAAGTGGAATTGGATAGTGCTCACTTGGTTTTGTGGCAAAGTTTTATATCATTCTTCAATCATTAAAGGGTAGATAGTGGTTTAACACTCTTTATCATCCACTTTTGATGAGACACCTCTCCACAAACGCAAATTTTTTCACCAAAATTGTACATTTCACCAATGTGTGGTCTTTGCCAAATGCAGATGGTCCTTAGGTACAGTTCTTTAACCATATGGTAGTGCATTCAAATATCTATATGAACTTTGGGGGTAGTTGAACTTTGCACCAAAGGTACTTTAGGCCAAAGGCAATCCATGATACTTTGCCTTTGGTCAAAGATTTTCCTGGCCAAAGTTATTTGGTTCAAGTTTGATGCCACTCCTCAAAGTTATGTCTTTCCAAGTGACTCAATTTCACCTTGGTGTCTTCCACACTTTTACCTAATCTAACCTCTTTTCTAAACATAAATCCTCTAAGAAGGTTTTTCCTTTGAAAAGAGAAGTGGCCTAATAAGAGATAATTAATAGAAAATGCAAAATATGTATGTGCTACATTCTAAAGGATCTTCACCAAACTAAATTTTGGTGAAGATCTTTGGGGGATGCAAATCCACACACAATTGGTAGTGGTGCTCGTCTATCTATCATCTTAATAAAGCGAGTGTCGTGTTCAGACACTCCATCTTGCAAGGATCAAAATAAGTGCAAAGGAATCACATATATTTCAAGCATAGGTGCTCATTTATCACTTCCAACTTGGCTATGGTCAAGTACATTTTTGGCAAAAAATTATAATATGTTTCAGGTATTGCTTTGAGTTCTTTGGAACTTGAAAATATGCATTCCAAGGAAGCACCTGAGTTGCAAAGTGAGGTTGCATAAGGCCTTGTGGAAGTATCATGAAAATTTAACACTTGGTTGATCCTACCATTAGATACATTCTTATCTCAAAGATTAAGCCATGCATGTGTAAGTATGAAACTTTTTTATTGTGAAACTAAAATGGCTCATTGAATCATTTACCTATGTGATTTTAATTTTTATTTCTTGGTTTATCCCACCATTAGATACATGCTTATCTCAAAGATTAAGCCATGCATATAAACACTTTTTGACGATGAAACTACAAATGGCTCATTAAATCATTTACATTTTTTATTGTACTTTGCTACTCAAATAACCATAGTAATTATAAAGCTAATATATGCAAAAACTCTTGAATTTTGGAATGGATGTATTTATTAGATAAAAGACCAATGCATGCTAGAATGGTGCTAAAGTGATTTATGATAACTCAACAAATTCCCCAACCATAGATTATAAATGCTTCCTTCAAATGTTTTCCTTGTGAATGGTTGATAGTATGGTAGAGGCTTGCCATGGAAGTAATGGGTAACAAAGAATTAGGGTTTAATTCTATAAAGCATTGCTTGTTTGCATAAAACCTAATCCATTCAAATTATGATTTGTTTTATCATCATATAGAGTTTATAAGAAATAAGAAAGTAACCATTCACCCCAAGTAAACTTGTTGGCATAAAACTTGATTTCTTCAAATTGTGATCTATTTTTATCAATATAAAAGGTTTTCTAAGAAATAAGAAACTCTTTGTGTGCATTGATGTATTTGTTCATGATAGCCTTTATGCTCATTGATTGTCATTCAAATCCAAAGATTTGTATTTCCAACTCCAAAATACACCAAACATTATTCATCAAACAACACTAGACTTCCAAATCCATAGATTTTGAGTACCCAATTAGTCAAATATATAAATAAAATTCTAAACATGTACTTAGTTGTCTTCTTAACGGTATTTTCTTGAAATATAAATCTAAATCTTGATCTCCTTACTTGTAGCCTCATGTATTATAGGAGGTAAGCTTAATCTTGAATTTATTTCTCTTCATATATTTCTATATTTAATTTAATTCCCTTTTTCTTTACTTGCTTATTTTTCCTTTTCTTCTATTGTTTCCTCTAGATAGGATCTACCTTCTTGTGGCAGTGTGCTTTAATCTCCTTATTTGATGTATTTTATATCCATGAGATTCAACTAAGTCAAATTATAGGGTATTTTTTTATTTTGTATCTCTATATCTTCCTTCATGGGAGTTCTTGTTTTGATTGATTCTTATCTACTTTTATTATTTATGTACTAAACTCTTTGTATTGCTTAACTACAAAATTTCCTGTCACAAATGCTAAATAAGTGAGTTTCTTCATTAAATGTGTAATTAGAAGATCCAATCAACAATCTAAATTTCATCATAATAAAAGCTTTCACACTAACTGGACTATTTTCTTTCTGAAACAAATCAAAAGCAAGGCTAATTATATCCAAAAAATTGGATTATAATATATCTAATTTTGCTTCACCTATTTTTTTATATCGTTCTATGATATTTTATTCTTTTACCCACTATACTATTCTCTCCTTTGGATAATATTAATTGTCTTTTAGAATATTAAGTGCCATCTTTATGCAAATAAAGTAAGATATAGTCATCCTTCTCCACAGAATATCTAAAGATAAGCTAGAAGACGTGAATCAAGATAACAGCACCTTAGTGCATTTCATCCACAGGCCTTCTTTTTTTTACTTCTATCCGCTTGAATTTTGAATCCTATTCATTTTCTATGTTTGTAGAAACAAATGATCCGCACCTTACAATAACTAACTTTCAGCTTGCTTGAAATAGTAAACGATTTTGTTGGTTGGAAAATGGCAAGAAAATAATCCATAATTGATCTTAAATCACTACAGTTATGCAAATTTCTAGGCTAGTATTTGTAGCATGGTGCAAATATATGAATGTGTTCTATATATGTAGGTTTATAAAATGATTATAAAATTTCTTTTGGATGGGAAATCATAGAAAAATTGTCATGGATCTAGGCTCCTCATATCAGTTTTTCATTGTTGGAATAACCTTGTGAGGTACTGTATTTATTGCAATAAGGTCTTTCATCAATATTGATGCAACTACTTTGAAAAAAAACAAAACCTTGAGAAATGCATTCTTATGTTAATATGAGGTAGATTGGATATGTAGAGTAATTTTAGAATCATATATTCAACAATCTTAACTTGAGTAATAACTCCAGTATAAGAAAATGTCACTCAAAAACACTACACTAATAATAGAACTATGATTTTTCTTACTTCCTATAATCCTTATATTATGAACATAGTAAATAAGAGTAGACAACAAAAATGGTAGTTTGACAACAAGACTATTGTTATATACTCCAACTATATTATCTCTTAAAATTTTCCATAAAATTTTGATATCTAGATTGCATTGGAATAAGTCAGAAGCTTAACTGTATTTGGTGAGAATCAAAATCCATGTCATTTGATATTAAAATCCAAAACTTAATTTTTTCTTTACCACTTTACTAGTTATATTTCATACGTAGATTTGGCTATCATATCGTTGAAAGAGCTTATACTTCAAATATTCCTTTATAATTTCAACTAGTTACCTACTTAACTTAAACAATTAAAATTCATTTTTCCTTTATGACTTTATCAAAATGTGATTTATCAATGGATTTGGCATTTTTTTCTTTCTATTTTTAAAAATTCCTAATGTATGGTTTTGAAAAAGCCATAAGCATGCTAAATACCTTCACATTCCATAATCAAGTATGATATTGAACTTTCTATACAATCATTAGTTCTTGATCCTTTGCAATAAATTCTTAGTTCTTAGTACCTTGGAGCTTAATTTGCTTAAAGAAGATACTTCTTATCTATACTCTATATGAATTCATGTTTTTACACTTTTTAATTTAGTAATCAATATGAAAATATAATTAATTTTCCTTTGAAATTTGTTACATATAGAAAGCTTAGACCATAAAAAAGTAATCACGTACATCTAGGTTGTTAATAGACTATGTCATCAGATTTAAGATTAGTTTATAAAAAATTTAGATGTAAAACTTCTAATGATGGTCTTGACATCAACATCACTTTTTTACGATGCTAACATCTTGAACATATACATGATATGACAGTAAAGATTGTAAGCTTGCTTTATTCTTGGTAAGTATTCAGTGACAAAGAACACTTAAAAGTGTATCTATATTATTGTTATAAAAGTTATAGGATGATGTAACTTGTGCATATTCCAAGACTTCTCTAAAATTAAGTCCAAAGGTAAGATGTACTTAAGGATCACTTTGTCTTTTTTACATCCTTTGAGATTTGGATCTAAGATGTCACTTCTTTACATAATCTACTGTATGGATTTATGATATGGCAAATTCGACTAATGTAAAATTTAAGTCTAATGTAATAATAAGACTTCATTTTGAAGTCTTGACCAATTATACTAAGCTTTAGTCACAAATTATGATTGACTTTACAAAGAAATACATGGCTAATCTTACTCACAAAGTACTCATCAGACTCTTATCTATAGTCAATTTCACCCATAAACTTTCATCATCTACTTACTTACCAATATTGCTGATGAGATTTGAGTGTGTTAATTTGTCAAATCTTTAGGTTAAATATTTTATTGTTTAGTTTTCTTTTGATTTCATAATCCAATAATTATCCTAATTAGAATTTCAATTTTGTGAGATTCATTAATTTGAAATTTTATGAAATTTAAAAGATTAAGTCTTCTATATATATAGTCTTCTATAGATATTTTTCCAAAATGAAGCTATTTTTAATGTTTTCTTTATATTTAACCATACAAAAATTAAAAATTATGTACAAGTATTGAATCTTATCTTAATATATATTGAGTAAGTGCAACTTAAGATAATAAACCATATGAATTGATTATGCTATTATTTTAATGTACTTTATATTGACTCAAAAAGCATTAATAATACTAGTTAGGCTCCTTAGATTTTTGAGATTCCTTTGGACCATCGATGAAAAGTATTACACATGTATGAGCTTCTAACCTTATACAAAGAAGAAATTGCAATGACTACTATTGCAACTAGCATGTACCATTACAATAAAAAAAAAACTGGCAATGAAAATTCTTTTCCTTGGTTTTGTGAGGAGTCTTGTTTTCATAAGCACTATCAAATGCAAGGTTTATAATAAGTATATTGATGATTGCATAGTAAATGATGATTCTTTGAATGGTTAACATTGTTGTTTCTTTTAAATCAGATGGATGAATTGTGGGAGATTATTAAGCTCACTTCATCAGGGGATGTTTTCAATAAATGGTGTTGTCCTTGAGGTCAAGTTTCACTTGTAAATATAAAGACTATAAACTACTATTCAATAAATGATGTTAATATTTGCTTGTGTTCTATTCTTGTGGGATATCTCTCAAGGTATCACATAAAGGATGAAAAAAACATTTTTAGCTAATTAGATACTTAATCACCGTGTATATTTTGTTTGCAAAATTGTGAAATTTTTTGATTATGCTTGTACGTTGGAGAATTGCAATAATCTTAAGCCCAACGCCCTAAAAAACTATTCGTTTCTTCTTTTAAGGATGATTCTGTATGCATATCAAACGATTAGATTCAGAAGAGGCTAATGGTAAGCGAACATTTATCAGGGATTACTCTTCATTTATCTAATTATTTTATATTATAAAGTGTTTATACTGTAATATAAAATTTTAATGTCTTTATGAATGAAATGAGGATCGGATACAAAAAAGAGAGCAAAATACTCATTTCTTCAATTTCATTGTATATTGACTTGCACGTTCTTTCCTTCAAAATATATTGTAGATATTGCCATATGATACTAAATTCAGAACGGATAAGTAATAGTCAATTATTCTATCACTGTTGAACAGCTTAAAGTTTATAGCGTTAGTTCCTTTTTCAATAAATTTGTTTGCTTCGTTTCATCTCCTGCATGTGTGGAAAATTCATCTCCAATTCTCACACTTAGTTCAGGAGTTATATATCATGCATTCGATATAATGGTATGGACAAGTTGTCTAGTAAGGATCTACTAATAAGAACGTATATATGAAAGTAAATTAGAATGGAAATCTGTCTCATCAAGGTGAAAATTCTAATTAAACTAAGTTGTCTAGATAAGCAGACCAAGCCTCGGTTGATCCACTTTTATCCTAGAAACATGACATGATGCTCGACGAATATGTACACCTCTCTTCACGCAACAAAATCCTTCCGACCGCGGACATAGCATGGATCACAGGTATGATTAGCTCTACAGTACTTAGATGGTGAACTTCCGATCCAAGAACCCGACAGATCGTTAAGGGGACACACAGTTTATTTGTAGACCACGGTCATAGGAGAGGAGCACCGTTT
The DNA here is from genome assembly GCA_948567375.1 of Lunularia cruciata. NCBI lineage: Eukaryota > Viridiplantae > Streptophyta > Marchantiopsida > Lunulariales > Lunulariaceae > Lunularia > Lunularia cruciata. Next base: position 46,421,461 of record OX419756.1, on the reverse strand, counting down.
CAGCTGAGCTCTCCACCATACTGCGGAATAGTGCCACGATATACCTCCATGGAATATGATCCCGGAAGTGAGTGGGACGTTGTGTCTTCTCGTGGAAGTTTATACCACATAATAAAAGGTACTTCTTGGGTGAAGAGATCGTTCGAGTACATGTGACATGAAAAAGTGTGGATGGTCACTCTATAAGGACAAAAAAAGCGACGTCACTACAGTTTTCCGCGTGAAACGAGTAGCAGTGGAGAGTAAAATTCACGTCTGAGTTTGATGAGGAGTAAGACAAAGTCTCGTATATGTTGTCCCTTTTTCTTCCAAACCCGCAATTCATATGTGGATGCATGAGAGCGAAATCCATCCCATTGTGAACTTGTTTATAAAAAGAGCTGAGTGAAGTAGTGACCTAGTGAGCTTTAACAATATGTCATGCACGCAACTCCTCATTATTAAAAGAACATGCCACGGCAAAGAAAATGGAGTTCTCGCAAGGAAGTGACTTAATAAAGGTAAAAAAGTCCGGGGAAAAGAGATGAACAGCTCAGGTGATTTTTGTCCCAGTCAGGTAATAAGGCCAACTTTGTCAAGAAGCAAACACTCAAATCCTCCTCGGATTTTCATCGAAGGACTGCATAACTGAGCTAGATCTGAGCAAAGACAAGGATGCCGTATGACGAATGATCTATGAAAGTCTTTTCCATTGGTACTTGTTTCTTCGTACGGTGGAATTTGTGTTCATGTTTATGAAATACAATAGAGTGCTACTGCAGGCGGAATTTGCTCAACTATAGCGTTAGCCACCAACGCACTACCACCAGTAGGACCAGATCAACGTGAAGAACATTTACGGGTGAAATAATACAACAGTGAAAAAGGAAAAAGGTAAAGAAAATCAGATAAAGAGAATATGGGTACGATAGCATACGGAGTCAATAAAGACAGCTTTTTTATGTGATTATAAAACTCCTTGAGGGACGACGAAGAAACTATCACTCATTTGGTGAAGGCAAAGAGAATCCACATGATGATGTGATCACTTCAAGTCATCGTCAAGGCATGGTAAACCCAGACGTGTGAGAAGAAGGAAAGAATCTTGACAAGAGGCGGAGAGATGAACAAATAGAACGAATCACAGAAGATAGAATAAGAAACTAGCAACTAAGGACTTACTTGGACCCCTCAGCTGGGATCTCGGATACCAAGTTTCGAACTTTCGGGCGGAAGGAATCATACTCGGACGGACGACAAGCTACACTTGTTCTAATGCTGATGTAGAGCCCGTCAGGTGTCTGGAACTCATATGAATCCTCCTCCTGGGTTGGCTTGAGTGGTTCCTCATCTTGAGAGTTGAGCAGGATACAAGAAGCATAGAGGAGAACATCTCTGGTGCACCCAGTAAATGCCTCAAGGGCCCAGACCGTGATGCCATTGACTCACGAGCACCCGACCCGTTAAGCGGTAGACGAAGCTCGTGCCGACCCGCTGCGAGACTTCCGGGGGACCTGAAACAACAGCGCTAAGATAGGGGTGGAAACTAGCGAACCTGCGCTACACGATGTTTAGAGTGAGGGATGATGGAGGAAGAGGCACTGAATACGCGGCCCGAAGAACGAACTGCTGGTGGCGACGAGAGAGTCGGGACCAGACGTTCACCGTCTAGTCTTCCATGTCGCCTCACGCCCTTAGGTGATCGAGCGCCGCGGGCAACGTGCGGTGTCAGGGCCGAGTCCTACGTTGGATGGTTTTGGAAGATTCGCATCATCTTGCGAAAGAAGTAGACTTACAAACTTCCCTCGACCGGACCCCGCCACGGTCATCAGGAACGTAACCAGTGCACCGGGATTTACTCAACCCGACCCCGTTCACAAGTTCCCAGACAACGAAACGCGATTTAAAGATCGCGCAAAAACTCAGCCCAACGCGCGACGAGAATAATGCATACGATGGGACCCGTTTCTCTTGGAACAGACTTTAATCTGTAATTGATAGAGCCGTCTACCGACATGCTGGCACCTCATTCCTGCCTGCTAGGTCGAGGTTCCAGTTAAGCAAATTCTGACAGACTGCAGACTTTCTTGCTTGACTAGCCCTTGCTTCTTAACCCCGCTTCCACAAGATCCGATCCAAGTGTCCGATTTCTTTAGGGGGTCGTTGGAATAAAGAACTTTACTACAACGAGGCCTATTCAGGTAAATATGGGCAGATCCCGTGTCCAGCATGTATGCTTCCCGGGGAACGGTAAACTTTAAACTATCCGGGAAAATTGAGAGTTACACGGTAGTTACCAGTGACGCCGTCAGGTAGGTCGGTCGGTTTTGTCGGACGGACACTGACGGATAGGGGGGACGGCCGTAGAGAGGCGGAGTCAAAGTTCCGGAGTGTTTGCGATTTGGGAGGTGTTGAGTGACTGACTATATTGTCGCGTTTCGTCGTCCTTCCGTCAGTCACCATCAGACTTCACCATTGTGTTGATACTGCTGCTGCTGCTGCTCCTTCTCCAATCCTCTCCTCTTCTCTCCTCCCCCGCAATTGGAAAGTGTTCCTATTCGTCATCGAGGTGGTTGTTTGCTAGAAGAGTAGGGAAGCGATCTTCTTCGGTGGAGGAAGCAAGCCAGCAGCAGCAACTAGCGGATCTTCTTCTTCCTCCCTCTAATTTTGCCTCGTTCCCCAGACACGAAGGGGAGGAATCACACTGCGTTCGTCCAGTCCGTCACGCGCGTGCATTGGTTGCGCTCCGCTCGCCGCTTTCCGCTGCAGGGAAAGGAGAGAAGGGGAAGGAGCTCTACTAGTTGTGTACTTATCTACTACGGTACTGCTGCCTTCGGCCTGCCAGCCTGCCCTGCCCCGAGGTTTGAATCCATTTTGCTGTTGAAGTGGTGGTGGTGGTGGTGGTGGTGGAGACGATTTTGTTCCCCAAACTCTTTCCTCGGTCGGGAGGGTTGAGGTAGAGAGGACGAGGAAGTGAAAGGTCGTCTTTCTTGGCCGTAGAGGTGGTGGCATTTCCTCTTCTGTCTATCCTCGTGCTGTTGATGCTGTGCTGTGTTGGATGGAGTAAAGAACTTTGAGCGAGGGTGAGGAGATATCTATTTGGTGGAGTTCTTGGTGAGGGTGTCGTGTCGTCGGGGGCCTGGAACGGCTTTCCGAGTGAGGGTGGTGTAGAGAGAGAGAGAGAGTCGGGAGGGAGGACGAGGAGAAAGGGCGTAGATCCAGTGCCGAGGTGGTAATGCTAGGGTAGTTGAGTACTGACGCAGAGAAGAAGGAGGAGGAGGACGGTGAGACGCGGAAACGAGACGAGAGTTGAGTATGAGCCAATGCTTGTGAGGCTTGCTGCTGGAGATTGGGGGAATGCTGAGAGTTTGAAGACTGGAAATTGGATTCCGGGAAGGACGGATCACATTTTGCTTGAGTGTGGGTCAGATCTTTTATTAACTCCCAACGGATCCGAGTCAAGAGTTTTTGTCACTCAGGGCCCGGTTGCGTGGGGATCAGAACCTGTCCCCTTGGTGTGAGGATCTACGACTTGTCTCTGCTTGGCATGGGTTTCTGGAAGTTGCAATGCAGCAGGACCGGTCAATGTAGTTAGGTTTCTCTTAGGAACTCAATAGGACTGAAAGGAAATCTCAATAACATACAGCAAAGATGGGGGGCACCACAGACTACGAGGAGAAGAAGCCTTTCTTGAGAGGTGGTGTGAATCCCGGTCATAGCATCCCTTCCGACATAAAGAGCAAAGTGCCCGCCAGTTTTTCTACGGTAGGACTAATTGTATCATGGTACTTCTCCAACATTGGTGTGCTCTTATTGAACAAGTATCTCCTAAGCAATTATGGGTTTAAATTCCCTATCTTTCTCACAATGTGTCACATGACGGCCTGCGCGCTGTTCAGCTACATAGCAATTGCCTGGATGAAGATTGTCCCAATGCAGGCAGTCAGATCCCGCACCCAGTTCGTCAAAATTGCAGCGTTAAGTGTGATTTTCTGCACATCAGTGGTGAGCGGTAATATATCGCTTCGATTTCTACCAGTATCTTTCAATCAAGCAATTGGCGCCACGACTCCCTTTTTTACAGCCGTCTTCGCTTACATCATGACACTCAGGAGAGAGGCGTGGCTTACTTACGCGACCTTGATACCAGTCGTGACGGGAGTTATCATTGCCAGTGGGGTAAGTTCTGTTGTCTATATTCAGTGTGACCTGTAATTGGAGTTTTGTCTTTGCGATACAATTTTCCGTGATCTTATGAAGCTGCTCGGCGCTTGCCTCGAGGTGACTCCTGTCCGTGAGTAGAGTCTATACACACCAAAGGATTCCGACTGAAACGAGAGAAGATCGAATTGATGTTCCTTCCCGATCCCTTCGTTCAGTCTGAGAAATTCTGTCATCTCTGTCAAGTGGGTTCGACTTTGCCGTTGTTGCAATATCTTGCTGTGATACCTATCTCTTGATGAGCCTGAGTAGCAATAGCTAAATTTTTGAACTCTGATTCTTCGTTGTTCTCAGGGGGAGCCGAGCTTCCATCTCTATGGTTTCATCATGTGCATTACAGCTACAGCTGCTAGAGCCCTCAAGTCCGTTCTTCAAGGGATTCTACTGTCTAACGAAGGGTAAGATCCCTCTTACCCGAATTATCTGGTTGTCTGGTGCTGATCTCTGTGACCATCCTTGTTGATCCTGCACATCGTTTAAGAGGTTGAAACACCTTCTTGTTTACTGAGCTCGTTAATAGATTCCTGTTATTGAGCTCAATCCTTGTTTTCTTACAGTGTCATACATTGTTCTCCAACTCTTGATATAGAGCTTTCCCGTTCCATTGAATTCCACTAAAGAGTCGCCATCAAAGTGAGGGACCTGGTGTTGTGGACGTTTATGGATTGAAATGTGTGTTGGGTCGGTGCAGGGAGAAGCTGAATTCGATGAATCTCCTCCTCTACATGGCACCGATTGCAGTTGTGGTACTATTGCCAGCCACTCTAATTTTGGAGCCGAATGTGCTTGGAATCACAATCGCTCAGGCACGAGTGGACCCAGGGATCATATTTTTACTTTCGGTGAATTCTGCCATGGCATATTTTGTCAACTTGACGAATTTTCTTGTTACTAAGCACACAAGTGCTTTAACTCTTCAGGTAAGTTCAATGCAGCATACTTGGCACGAGCCACATATCTCCATCCGAGATTCTCCTAGTAGACTGTCCTAACTTTCCCTCTCTTTTCAGAGTGCGATTTTCCGTCTTCTATGAGTATTTTCAGTTCGTCAAGCTCTCAGCAATGTCCGTTGCACGAAAGACGTTGTACCTCACTCTCGGATGCGATCTAGACACTCCATTAGACAACGAAAGGGTATTACTGTGTCATTACACGAAAAGGGATTTAAAGAATAGGAGATAGGTACACACAAATGGAGAAGAGAATATAGTCATAAATCTCAGATACAGCAGTGTTTGAGCACCCCAATTATCAGTCTTTAGGCTGGATTCATGGCCTGTAGATGTTTCCCCTTATTAACAATCATACATACCGCAGTGTCATGTTTTGCATAATTCATCACGACCTTAGTTGTGCTTCTGCTTGGCATCTGTGATGAAGGGGAGGCAAAACGAGTAAGTAAAACATCTTTGTGTAAGAAAAAAGATATCGGAAGAAATAGAGATGGAAGCCGAATTACTATAGGCAACCAGTGCTCACTGGTTGAGGTGAGTTAGGGTCTAGCTTATCCTACATTGGCTTTGTGAGTCTTTTGGAGTCTAATTTGGTCTTTTGTCGTTTTATCAGGTGCTTGGCAATGCGAAGGGTGCCGTGGCTGTCGTTGTCTCGATTTTGATCTTCAGGAATCCAGTTTCTGTAACTGGGATGCTAGGTTATGGTCTAACAGTGTTTGGAGTCATCCTGTATAGTGAAGCAAAGCGACGCTGCAAATGATCTATACCCTGAAACCATAAACTTCCTATCGTTTTGAAAAGGCAGCGCATTGCTTAACTTGTAGTGATGGTGCGTTGGTCCTCGCCAATCTAGTCGCCAGATGAGTTTATCTTGTAAGATTGTAGGTGTCAAAATATTCTTTGTTGAACTGTTACTAAACCTGACTCCCAAGGGTGAACCAAGGGAATCCATTCATTAATAGGTGAAATAACTGAGGTGTAGAATGTCTGGATGTATTCTGCGTGGCTCTGTAGGTATGTTCAGATCCCTCAGTCCGTCCAGTGAAAGCTTGATTCTGGCCATTAGAAGATTTGCCAGGCATTAACTCTTTCGGTAGGTATTCCTTATTGAGTCGTCGCAGACAGTTCGCGGATCTCCAATTTGTAGGTCGTTCCCAGTTAAGCAGTCCAATATTGTTTCCCATTACCACTGTAATGGTAATTGCTGATTTTAACATGTATGCAAGCACACGCACGAGCTGGTTAAGGCTGATGATCCTCGATCAAGAAAGCCCCCGGCTTGGGAGGCTCACTGAAATTTGAAAATTTGCATTGAAAGAGAAAATCTTCCCATATTTTTTTACCAGCGTCTATCCGTCTGTACTTGCCCCTGTGGATTATATATATTCCGCGCTGATTCTCCAATCGTGCCTAGTATCCTGCTGTGGTTGTGTAGTCTCAGTTGCTGGCCGCACATCTTCTCGTCTTGGCCTTGCACGAGAACTCCTAGGACTAATAAAGAAAGTTGCTGATGTTTCAAGGCAATGTTGTGATGCTGATGGATGAGTGCTCGAATTTGACTAAACCTTGGGCTCAGGGAAACGGAAAGGTTGTTCAGAGCGGAATTGATCCTCGAGGTGTGAAAAGGGTAAACCGTTGAAGTTTCTGCCATTGCGATCGCAACTTCCTGTTAGGGAGACAGCAACCTCTAATGTACCTGTTTGTAATGGAATCTCATGAGATATATTAGTGTTTGTGCCGACGACCCCTGCCATTAATTGGGAAGTGCACCGTTGTTAGTAGTTGTTCGCTTGAGCGAGTCGTCAGAGACAGGTCGACTCTTCGGGCGCACTTTTTGACTACACCTAGATTCTTGAGTTTTACTCTGTACCTGGATCTTCATACTGGACCATCATCGGAGGCGCTAGGGGCTGGATCACGAGTGCATTCAACCGCACTGGAATGTGTGGTTTCGTTGCGCTTGACTGCACGTCGCTCCGGTGAGAAGTCAAATCTCAACTGAGTGCACTTGCAGTCAGTAACCATTGTACCATTCATGAAAGAGGTACAGCACAGACATACATCAGCATTGGCCATGGTCATTGCCGTCCAGCCTGACAAGCATGCCTGGTCTACTGTACATCGAAAGTCTTCTAGTTATCTAGGAGCTGGTGCATCCTTATCAAGGACAGGACGTCTACCCTATACCATATTTCCATCCATCCACACATCCATAGAATTTACCATTGGCTCCCAGGTGTAATACCGACGCGGGAAACAAGGAATGAAATACATACGTTTCTTGACAATGTACTTTCGAATACAAGGAAGTGAAATGCGCGCCTCTCAAGGGGACAGCAGCTTCAATGGCTAGCGCGACTAGTTGGAATCTGCTGGAACTTTGATACAGTACGGTACATTATATGCTTTTTCAGCATGTGCTTGGTGAAGTGCTCAGACTATGCTCTAACTTCTAAGCGTAAAGTTGTTGTCAGCTGGAATATACTTTGGCTACAGGGCATCGGTTCTAATGGGGGAATGTATGGACAACGAAAAGCTCATTCTCGCTCTGCATCTGCCAGCTATTGAGTTGCAGGATTGCTTGTATTAGTGGAAAATATGACAGGAACGGCTGCTGTCGCGCAAGTCCTCACCCAATCGCACTCATTCCACGGCTCGTAAACCTGAAGCTGCTTCATTAAGGGCCAATCACACACCGGTCGGTCGTTGCACTGGCATCGACCTCCCGCCTCATAGCGTTGGATCTGCTTCAAATAAGGCCAATCGGATTGCGGAAGCTCTAATGGCGCACAGCAATCTTCTCGTGCATACACTTGCATTCGCTTCAGTAATGGCCAATCACAACTCGGGCACTGGTACTTGCAATTGTCCTCGCTCTCGTAAACCTGGATCTGCTTCATCCAGGGCCAGTCGCATTGCGGCCAATCGTATCTGCATTTCTCCTTGTGCTCGTAGACCTCAATCCGTTTCAGCCAAGGCCATTCACATTCCTGATCATACCTTGCTTCGCACATCCCTTGTTCATACCTGGCTTCGCACATGTCTTGATCATACCTCGCTTCGCACATCCCTTGATCATACCTCGCTTCGCACATTCCTTGACCAACCACCCTAGGTTCGCACATTCCTTGATTATTTCTAGGTTCGCACATGCCTTGATCGTACCTCGCTTTGCACATTCCCCAATCATACCTCGCTTCGCACAGTTCTTGATCGTACCTCGCTTCGCACTGATCAATGAATGGTTGACCGGGACACCAGTCGAACTGGTGAGCGTCACTGTAGAGTTGGAGCTGATGAAGAACAGGTTCTTCGTAGAACCATCCTTTATACAGCTGCAAATGGTGGTCCTCGGTGGTTCCATTAACCGGATCGATGTCAATCATTTGGCATTGGCGACCTTCAGGTTTGAGAGGAGACATTACGTAGTAGACGAGAGAGCTTGTACTGAAAAGGAGAAACAGAAGGGATACAATCCTTGCAGCCCCCTTCATGTTTGACAGTGTGGATGCAGGATCTTGAACTGATTTCACAGCGCAGCAGAATACTATAGCTGCCATGATTATCAATCCTAGTAGCCAGTACAGCTTAATTCCTTCTTCGCAGAAAGTATAGAATGGGTCGACAATCGAGGTCCTGACCAGCCAGAGAAGCGAAACTGCAATTGTGATGAAGCCGGTGTCCAGAACATGTGAAAGGGCCAGATCACGAACCGCTGAGAAGCTGAAAGGATTATCCGAAAGAAAAACTTTGTCGAAAGTGGAGAGAGCATTATATATACCAAATGATATATCGAACACAGAGAAGACCACCGCACATAGAAGGTTGAATCCACAAAGCCCGAGGGGTATTACGTATCCGTATACTCGCAAGCATCTGCTGTTCACGCACACCGTGCCTTCTTCTGTTTCTTCATACCCGTCGACTTTTCTCCCAGCTAACCAGAGAATTATAACGGACAATGCTATTCCAATAACGTAAGAGGCCACCAAGTAGGTTCCTTCCTTTTCTGGATCGAGGGGGTCTTCATTTGCTTCCTCTGCTGGTGATGGAATTGAGGTGGGATTCTCCTTCTCTTGCCCTTGCTTCCGCTGTGCTTCCAGTTCTGCTTCTCTCAGTTCTGCCTCTTTGCGGTCTTCTTCCTCAGCTAGCCTTCTTAGTGAGTATTGCGACCTTAATTCGACCAGCTTTCCACCGAAAGTCGAATGTAGAGCTGCACGCATTTGTGGCGACAGACTGCATAACGCAAGTAAAGTAAGTACCCGCCTGTGACATTTTGACATTTCTCTTGTGGGTGGACACAACTGAGATCGCTTTGGTAGTAAATAAACTAAAAGTGGAAATTTCAGAGTGGGAAAACTACCTGTCAATTTCGGACCGTTGGCGAACATGACTTGGACCATTTCTTCCCGTGATTCCATTCATGCTGTCTGTTCTTCCAGTCAAGGTAGCCATCGATCCGGAGCAGCAAGTATTCCCCAGCTTGTTAAACTCGACACTTCCTCCAGGTGGTTAACAGTCGGCCCCTGAAATTACCATAAACAAGTTTCTGCTCAGGTGTGGTGTACTCCAACTTAAGAGATGATTTTACGAGTAAGTTATGAAATGAATCCTGTTACTTCCTATGCTTCACATCTTTTGTGCTACAGCTTCAGAGAGATAAGAGGCATCTTGAATGGTAGCAAACTGAAGATGATATAAAACAGGAAGTCAAACATACACTGTGAAGGTTGAATTCGCAGGAAGTGTCGGGGAAAGTGTTCCGACACTTCCTGCAAATCTTTTCTAACTAGTGCAAGAGATATATTCTTTGGATCAGGTATCGCATTGTCGTGCGTGTGCTGGTTAAGTCAAGGAAACTAAGTATCCGATCGGGAAGGTATGCGGCAGGAGAGCAAGAATTCCATCTTTTGATCAGTGATGTTGTCCAAGTGTACGAGAAATATGGCATGCTTTGATAGACACCGAGTCCCATTTCTAAAGAAAAAGAGCATGTTGTACGAACTACAAGAGCGTGTGGAGCGAGAAGTATCTATCTATCGGTTCGGTTCACTCGATATCAATCAGTTCATCTAGAAGACGACGAATAACTAGGGGGATGACTGGGAGAAGGCACTACAAGGACTAATAGGTCGATAGTTTGTCCCTGGCAAATAGGTAGGAGTTGGTTGAGAGTGACAGAACTAAAAACTCCAAAAGATATAATATTTATAACTATTGCTTCCAGAACAAAACAGTCCGCTGTTTTAAGCTACTATTCGTACAGTAGTCCCTAAGAAGTATCGTCACTCTCTTCGAGCCAAAATGATGGGTTGCTTAGACTACTCATCAGCAGCTGACACCGTGAACACGGAATCCACGAATTACAATAACAGGTACGGCCTTATCAGTCAACTGCAAAGAGCACCAAATAAAGAGTCCTGAACTCAACGTACCTTCAATGAAAAAATCCTCAAGAGAAGCTTGACAGAAATAAAATCCTCGGGTGCAAATTTGCTCTGAGCTCGTCCGAACGTAAGGAAAACACCATGCAGCTCTTCTCTTACTCTAGATTGGGACATCAGCATTGGACGGAAATCAGTCACAAATCCTAGCATTGATAATAACCATTCCAACACTGTGCCCAGTTCTTCTTCCCCAACTATCTACTGTAATCTACACCGCTGTGCATAGCTCTCATCCGCTGATCGATCTCTAGCCCCTCAATCCCTCGTATCAACTCCTTCAAGCCACACCAAAGTCGTCGCAGCTGACCTCGCAAGACAACCCTGATTTTGCAGCTTCCCTGATATTTTCTCCTGTCCGTCTATCATCACCAAAACAGCTGAAATTTAATTCAAGAACCGAAAAGTCAGACTGCTCCGAGTCTCTCTCTGTGCTCCTGCGATTTCGGAACAAATTCTTGGGTTCATAGACATTGTTGTCCCAGGCGGACGATACCCACAATGAAATCCACTGAAGGATAAAGGAAACAAATAGGAGAGGAGGAGCTCAGGCTTGGACGAGGTGCAGACCCAGCGCGAAACAGAATACAGTAATGAGTAGTAGGTGAGTGAAGTGAGAAGTGGTGACGCAGCCAACGCATTCTCTTCAGCGGAAACTCCTCTCTGCTCTCTATGAGCAGAGTTTGCCGTAGTTGTGCCATCACTCTCATGTCTGTCCATATGAAGTGATTCCGTCCGTCTGCACCTGCTACCGTACCGTCTCTGTCAGACCTGACGACTGACTCACTTTCTTCGCCCGGGTGGAAAGGTAGAATTTCTGGAGATACTTTTACATAAACAAAAAGCTCTCAAAGACGATCACATAGAACACAAGAAGATGGGAAGACCCCCTAAACAAGAGGACATTGAAGAGTACATTCCGGAGCCGCGGGAGACGGGAGAGGAGAGGGAGTGACCCGAGAAGATATCTATAATTTTTGAGTGCTCTTTAGAATATAGCATTCGAGTGAATAGTTTTTTTTTTTTTTTTTTTTTGGCAATTTTGGTTCCATTGGTATCTAGATTAAAAATGATGGAGAATGGAATAGAAAATTATTAAGAATTTTTTAGTTTTTTTTAGGATAGAGTAATCATTATATATTGAGAATGATTGATCTAGAATTTTCATTTTCAATTTTTTAGTTTTTATGATTAAATTTTATGAGAATTTAATTTAAAAATTTTGGAAATAAAAATTGAAATTCACGAGAGTTTATAGATTTTAGGGTACGGAGAGATTATTTTCTTAGGTGAGTTAGGATGTGAAAAGTTGTAATTTGCAGATATGGAGAGATATAGAGAGAGAATCATATGTTATTATTATTATTCTTGTGCTAACCATGGTTACACTTTCCCATGTAGAGTCATTTAGAGCGGCTCAGGATACACCATGCACGGTGTATCATCGACACTTTACCTCGTAAGGGGTAAAGATCCATGTGTGAAAGATACACAAGGATTATGATTGGACCACTTGGGATGCACATGTGAGATGAGTGATCACATCAACAATAGTGACACTCGAGATTACATACGTTTCTTCTATCCCTTTGTTGATCGTTCCAAGGATACCGATCTAATCATGGGAGTGGTTAGTTTCTCAGGTGTGTTGTAGATTGGGGTTATTTGAGACTAGTTTTGCATGTCCACGTCTATTCCATAGGCTACCCCGCACACTCCATGATGAGGCTAGACATGCTTTTTGCATACCACTTGATAATTTGGCATATGATCCCTTGGATTGTAATACCCATTTGTGCATGTGTGTGGTATTGTGATATTTAGCTTGGTATTACAAGTACTGGAGAGATATTATTTATATATAGATAAATGATGGTTCTACATTAGTCATAATTAACTAAACTTAATTATAACTAAGATAGAGTGGACCTTACTTTAGAAGAAATAGAAAAGATGAGCACCACTATTTTGGATTCTAGTTTGTTGACTTGGTATTATTCTTAGGTGTTTGGCTTTGAGGAAAGAGTGGAGAAATCTTGGGCCCGCAAGCCTTTTTGTTTTGGATTCTTCTATAGTCCAAGGATAGCCCATGTGAAAGAATCCTTGACTTAAGATATTAGGTCAAGATAAGATCAAATGCTTAGTGGAATATGCCCATGTGGATAGATATTCCTTTATACTTTTTGACTTTACTTGACTTTTAGCCTAGTAATTTGAGTTACTCCAATAATTAGTAACTTTGGTGAGTAACTATTTCACAAGTATATAAACAAGGGGTGAGGAAGTACTCATCATCCTTTCTTTTGCAACTATTTTTCTCTCATTGAGTTCTTTAGTGAGCAATGTCTTGAGTATTGAAGTGTTAGCCTTGGAAGAGTATGATGGAGTTGGGGTTCTTTGCTTTCTTAGTCCATGGTGCGTTACCATAATAACCATTAGAGTTTCATCTTGAGTGAGAGACAAGCTAGCTCATAGGACAAGTTAGCATGGTTCATATTCCTCTTACTTCCTTGATGGTGTCTTTGTTATGCTAGAGGTGGACGCGTGGGGCATAGAGAGGGTGGCTGCTAGATTTCATCAATTCCGAGCAAGGGATTTGGTAGCCCTTTAGGAGGAGTCTGTTAGGGCTGCACAATTTAGGAGACATTCATTTCCATAGGATACCATAGAGTCCACTTGATTACAACGGTATAAGACATTGGATCAAGTGGGAGAGTTTAGTAGAGCGGTATGAGCGCTACACCCTTTATTTATAGAGAGTCCTAATGATGAGACTATCTCTTCCTTACACTACTACATCTTATAGCAGTAGAGTGACTACCACTAGAAGTCTTAGATTATAAGCATGAGCAGCCTTTATGTCTTGATAGGTTGCTATTTGCACAAGCATTGTGCACTGCTCCTTGCCTTTCCTCAATAGGCTTGTCAAGGATGGTTTATGAGCACCTTAGAGATTGCTTCCAAGTAGATGATCCTTCTAGTAGTTTTACCGAGTTGTTTCAAGTGTCTGTAGCAGTAGCAAGAAGAGACATTCTTATGTTTGTTAGTCGGGTGTTAGGTGCTAATTGACTTCTTGTGATGGAGAAGGACACGAGGAGCATTAGACCGATTGTTATTGGAGAGATCTTTTTGCATTTGGTCAGTCATACCATTGTCCTTCAACATCATTCTCACTTTTGACAACACCTCAATCTACATTAGTTTGGAGTAGTTACATCTAGAAGATGTGAGGCTATATCTCTAGGCATTAGAGCACTCCTAGATATCCATCTGGAGTGGGTTGTCTTACAGGTGGATGTGGAGAACACTTTTAATAGTGTCTCATGGGCATCCATCTTTAGAGAGCTTAAGGAGGCTGGTGGATCTTTGGTGAGTCTCATTCCTTTTGTGCGGTCTTTTTATGGCTCTCTTGCTTCCCTTTACCTCCAACATGGTGGTTCACGTGAGGGAGTCACCGTCTTGGAGTCAACTGTTGGTACACGTCAGGGAGATCCTTTGGGGGGGGGGGCCTTATTTGCCATGAATCACTTTAGAGCTCTCCTATATACTACTTTGGCTATGCCAAGTTGTGTATTTCCCTCCTTGGCAGATGATATACACATTGTAGGCCATGTAGATCAGATTAGGCATGCCTTTGACTACTTGACTATTGAGCTACATTTAGTAGGCTTGAGAGTCAAGGTGTCAAAGTGTAGGGCATGGTCTGCTTTAGGTATCCCTCCCCACCTTGAGCTACCAGAGGGATGTATCACATCCACAAATGGACTTCGTGTTCTTGGAGTGCCAGTAGGATTGGAGGATTTTGTCACACACTTCTTAGATGCTGCCCTTGTAGAGGTCATTATCCATGTAGATGACATTAACCATTAGGAGATCCACAAGTGGCATTTGGTATACTCTCCTCTAGTATTGATTGTTGACCATCTTACCTCATCTGTATAGTTCTCCACTCATTGTTCTTCTTATCACGTCTGAGAGCATTTGATAGGAGGATTATGGGAATCTTTGGTGATATTATTGGGCCCAAGAGTTATGAGTGTGTGACAGGGGATTTGGCATGTAGACAGAAGGCTCTGCTGATCTCATGTGGTATGGTTGGCTTGCTATCTATGGAGGAGATGGCACCTATAACATTTTTGGGTAGTTTGGCCCTCTCGGCACTCCTACTTTCCTCTCATTTTGTGGTTGCTGATAGGCCGGTTTTGGAGACTTATGTGACAAAGGTGGAGGGAGGATCCTTTTTCTCTTTAGGTGTTATTGCGGTAGACAAGATATAGTTTACCCCCACAAGCATGAGAGGATTTTCCACCTTTTGCTTCACTATCGTCAGATTGGACTAGAGGTTTATAGTCTTCCTTGATGGAGCAATAATGTGAGCATACACTACATTCTCCCTTAGGCGACTTGTCCATTCCTCAAGCTACTAAAGCGCATCTTCACTCTTGCTCCAACAAGGATGCAAGCTCTTGGATCCTAGCTCAACTGTGCATTAGGGCATTCCAACTCACACCAGTTACTTTCTCTATAGCAATGAGGTTTTGCCTAGGTTTGGTCCACCCATCTCCATCTTCATTACTCACTTTTGAGGGTGGTTCTACACTAGATGCAACAATGGTTCACATGACATGGTGTCCTTTTGGAGGACAAAGGATAGCTACCCATGATGCCATTAGGGACACAGTGTTTGTTATGGCACGAGAGAGTGGATACTTAGCTTGGAGGGAGAGTTTGTATGCTTTGTAGATGACATGTGTCAGGGCAGACTTATACTTGGTATGAGATGATTAGGTGACAGTAGCGGATGTTGTGGTTACGGACCCTACACGGGATACAGTTTTGGAGGGAGTGATTACCCATCCTCCTAGATGGGCGGCGAGTGCAGCAATAGGTTGCAAGGTCTCCAAGTATAGGGGCATGTAGCAAAGTCACCTCTTTGTTCCTCTAGCCTTGGAGTTATATAGAGCAATGGACACAACATTTGACACATTTGTCAGGGAGTGCACAAGAGCTTATCATGTTAGACGTCAGGGAGTACCACACTCACTCTCATACTTTGTAACATATTTTAGACAACGTGTGTCCATTGCTCTACAAAGGGCAGTGGCTGGTGAAATCCATAGAAGAGCAATCACATTAGCTGATGTTTCTTTGGATGCTCTAGTTGTGTGTAGACCATACTACTTGCATAGCTCAGATATCTTAGGTGCAGTAGGGCAGATTTCTCATATAGACTCTATTGGGGCTTAGCCCCATGTTACCTTTTTTGTCTCTCCCTTGTATGGCTTGATGGGGTCTTCCCATCCTTCATTTTTCCTATGCAGTCGCCTTCTTCCTTCTAAACAAAAAGCATACGTTAGGAATTTTGCTATTAATGTCATCTGCAAAGTAAAAGCGGGCCTTTTTTAAACTAGCAAGAAACTAACATTACTGATAATAAAATTTATGGTTTGAAACACAAGGGAAAATCTGTTTATGCTAAATAAAGTTTAGAAGGTGCATCACTCTTAGCTCACAACCATTTCAACAACAAATGATAAGTTCTTCACATCCCAAGCATCCATTTTGACATCTAAAATCATTTCAGCAACTAAGACTATAGAGATTGCCACAAGAGAGTAATCTTTCCATGATTGCTCTCTTGTGGCAAAAAAGATAAGGTAGTTGTCGAGATAGAATATTTGGTCACCATGAATACTAGTTATCCAATAAATTTTTTGGAGTATTGCAAGTGCAAGATTTATGTTAAATAGATGTTATTATCAAAAGTTTGGAAAGTTTGAGTCTTTGTTTGAGGTGTAGACTTCAAACCCATTGGAACTAATTAGATTTTCAATAAGTGGCTCTATATCTCATAGTGGAACTCTTTGTTTCCTTGATCATTGCATTCCACAAACTTCAATTTAGACCATTGGTCTAGATCTTTTATTTTGGAAGGGACATTCAATAATGTGATATCCAATTTTGCAACAAAGAAGTAGCTGCCATTTTGTTGCAATCTCTCCCAATCTATCACACCAAGTGGTTTCCTTCGGATGACATCAATCTCCATCAATGCCAACTCATCTACTCATGCAAGGTGTGTTTGTACATTCTATGGAAGTCTAAGTTGGAACCAATTCATGGTAACCAAAGAGTCAAAGCATTCAACTATCTGAATGGCTTCTTCTAGATGCATGGATTTTTTTAGTTACTTCCAATTTGGTGCATGATTTCAAGCTTCTTGCAAATCAAGGCTTCACCTTCTTGTATGTCCAAAATAAACATCATTGTGTTTTGGAATTGAAAAAATACAAAATCTCACTAAACTAATTTGCCTCAATTCAGCAAGTCAATCTCATGCAACTTGTGCAACATTCACAAGTTGGAATTGCACAATGATTGTACACTTGAAGACCTCATCTCAAAATTGGAGAAGCAAATTGTCATTGAGTTTGCTCCACCCAAAATTGCCACCATAGTTTTGCCGCTCTATCTTGTTGAGTTAAGGCAAAGAGGATTTGTCTCCAATCATTTAGGAGATCTATGGCTTCAAAATAATGTTTATAATCAAACACACAATTCTCTAGTACACTTGATAGATTCTTACCTTCAACTATGTTTGGTTTTGGAAATTGTAAAAGACCATGGAGAGAAATAAGAGAATGGAAGATCGGAGTGAAAGATCACCTTGGGACTCTTGAATGAGGGAAATTGAAAATGCTTAGCATGAGCTTGGACTTTGGTATTATAGGGAAGTATAAAAGGCTCTCAAGAAGCATCTTAAAATTTTCTTTAATTAAAGTTCAAGCCAAGCTAACCAAGAAGTTATTCAAGCATTGCCACCATGACTACTACTCTACCAACTATCTACTTGAAATTATCTAAGTTAACATGGGGATGAAATATGTCCACAACTCTCCATAAATTACAATGGGAAGGTTAATAGTTCATCAAACAAGGTGATTGCATTTAGAAAGTCTTGGCTAAAGTAAGAGGTGATGAACTATTAGAAATGGTATTTTGGTAGAACATGGATATAGAAATCCTAATGGTTTAGGAGAGATTTATTTGATTTATATGAAGGATTACATCCATTCCATTATTTCTCTAATACCAATGTAGAAGACCAAAGAGAGAAATAGGAGAATGGAAGATCAAAATAGAAGGTCATATCAAAACTCTCAATTGAGAGAAACTCCAAATGCCTAGCATGAAGTTTGGCTTTGGTATTTATAAGCCACTGAGGTATAAGGTTCTCAAGAAGCTGAGGAGGAGGTTCCTTCCTAAAGTCACCTTTCTTGAAGTGCAAGCTAAGCTAGCCATTTACTTGGCGTGTAAGTTGAAAATTGAGCTAGCAGTCAACTTGGTGTAATACATTTAGCTAGATAAGTTATCTAAAGGTGGAAATTGGCTTGATAATATTGTAAGGGATGTTTTATACAATGTTATGAGTAGATCAAATAAAGGTATCACCAAAAGAGAACTTCCACTAGTAGGGTAGAGGTAAAAAACACACCAAAAACTTCAAAGCCAATTTTGGAGGCCTAAATGAATGAATTAAGTCTAAAAAAATAATTTTCCTTCCCTCCTAAGGAAGATGGACTTGTTTTATTTTCCCTAAATTTTTCTCATTGAGATCTTTCCAACAATACCACTTCCATATTGTTCAAAGCTTTCTATAAGAAAATTCCTAGAAGATCCACTATAGTCAAACTTGTTTGACCAACCAAATGTGACCCAAGTTGACATGTAGCTTGTAGACATGACATGTATCCATGTATTAAATCTAAGGATGTAGTTCCCTTGGAAGGGATCTTCTCCACTATATAATAAAGTCATAATGCTCCTTTGGGACAACAAAGTATTGAGGAATTAAACCTTTTGTTTCTTCTCTTGTGTTTCTCTTGGAAATTCTCCTATTTTTGGAACATTACATTGGGCATACAAGTTACTTAAACCATAGAAGCTTCTCACCACAAAGCTTCTTAGATGCTTTTAGAATATTCTACCATGAAGCTTCCTAGATGCCTCTAGAACATTCTTGAATCCTAAGGTTACGCTAGTTCTACCTTATTTTTGCTATATGTAGCTAATTCCACTAACTCCTTAGCTTCTACTAACTCTTTTGAAAACTCCATATTATTATAAAGGACAAAAAAGGTAGAGAGTGATATAAGAGGTGTAAAAGAAATGATACAAATGAAATTTTATATATCAAAAGCTCAATCATTTACAAATCCTTTGGTTGCAAGATCTTTATTGACAATGTCTCCAAAATAGACAATAGAAAAATCCAAGTAAGAACAATGAATAAAATTCTTCAATCTACAACAAGATCCAAACATCAAATTAATTATATCATGTCAATTAGAGCACATAGTAAAAGTTATTCTAAAATAGACTTTAATGCCCCCTATTCTCCACTTGACCTTGATATATCTCTAAGCATGTTGCATGTTGAATGCTTGTTATATCGGATTGCTGCTTGTATATTCTTGACTTCACTTCCATCTATATGTTGGAGTACAAGTATTTTTTCACCATATAACTTGGATCTCCAAGTTTATATTCTTGAACAATGTCATGATTGTAAATATGACTTGCAGCACCTAATATTGTTAAATGAACAGGCATATCAAACATCCATATAAATAAATTATCAGGTTGTCTTGATCAATGATCAGAAGGTTATTCAAGTAATACATCACTTTCCTCTTGTTGTAGTAGTAGTTATGGAGCTCAATTTTTGATCAATTGATGTGGCACAATGTACCATCCATGTGACCAATGTAGCTAAGAAATTTTGGTCATACACAACTAAGTGCTTTAGGAAAAGAAATATTTATAGTAAAAGCTACAAATGTGGCATACAAATTCAATGATGTATGCAAGCCAATCTATTTTTTTGCCTCATGACATTCCACAATGTTATGTTCAACATATAAAACATAAGAAAATACATGGTTAAAGGGTGATAATTTGGTGGGATGCCTTTTGTTGACTTCAATGCTTCTTGTATGGTGATTATGTTGCACATAGGCCAAACTCTAGTACAAAACTGCCCCCATACAAACAATATGAACATTGTCATTGTATAAAAGATAGATGCATGCCCCAACATAAAATCTTCCAAGCGTTCAACCTTAGGTAATATTAAATTAATAAAGTGATCTCCATTAGCAAATTCTTTATCATCATCTAGAAAAGATAGAGTGCCACTATACAAGCTTATGTAGATTGATCATGCTACTCTATGAAAACGGTGAGCATTATACACATACTATTAACATCACTCTCACTCTCAAACTAGGAAATCTACCACTTTGAGCATTGTCTAATATATTGGACAATTTTTCACCTAAGAAAAATTATGGAAACTAAAAATACACTCCCAAGAGGGTTTTTTTTGGCGTGCTTGTGAGTTTTGCCAAACTTTCTGAATAAACTCCTTGCATGTGCAGAATATTCATCCCCTAATATGAGTGTAATGTGTGTTTGGGGTCTTTCCAAAAAACATTATTTATCAAATGGGAGTTCCATCAAAGGGCTATATGTAGTTTTATGTTTTAGTTTTTGAGAAATTACAAATTTTATTTCCAATTTATCTATAATAAAATATTTTTAATGAATCTATTAAAATTATAAATAAAAACAAAATGAAAGATAACATATTCTAATATCTAGATTCATTCTCAATGTGTAAAGTGTATTGATATAATCAAAGTTTATATACCTTTAAGTCATTTGTAATTTTTATTTCTTAGTATGTACATGGAATGCATAGAGGATAATTAGAAGTACTCAAATACACTCCATCAAGCTATACAAGGATAAAATCTAAAAGATAAAATGAATCTAAGTCATAATGCTTAAAATAGTAATAAGTTATGATAAATTGAAGAAATCAATGTCATAGCTAATAAAATCAAATCTCATAGTTATATAGTCAAATGGTCTACATATCACTAGAATACCCAAAGAAACATCACTTTGTATGATTGATTTCTTATGGATTACACTAATAAGTATCTATGTTAAGCAAGTACATTGCAACCTAAAGTAAATTATAAAATAGAAAAGTAAAAGTAATCCACCTATTGTCTCATAAGGTAGGCTCTTGTAAAATCTTTGAAAAACTTGTCAAAATTTGTATCCATAAATTCATATAACTCCAAGGATAGAAGAATAAAGAAGTGACCTTTGCATATACTCCTATACTTGGAAGACATTGATTGTTGCCATGCTTATCCAAGAGGATGGACAATCACTCTCTCTAAAATTATATTGTGTGTAGGATCCATAATCAAAACATCTACAATTGTCACTCATCTCAAACCATATACAAGTTTGAGCTAACTTATATCATCTACATTGCATATTGATATTATTTTCAAGTGAGGTATCCACTCTCTTGTGATATTGCACATCTTAAATACTTAATAAAATTATGGTAGTTATCCTTTGTAGAGGACCTCAAAAATTGTAACAAGTCATACATTATATCATTAACAACATTATAGGTAGTTACAATTTCTATAAAAGATCAAGGAGAGAAATAATAGAATGGAATATCACATTGGAACTCTCAAATGAATGAACTTTGAATGCCTAGTTTGAGCTTTAGTTTTGGTATTTATAGGCAACCTAGGTATAAGGTTTGCAAGAAACTTCAAAGTAAGGTTCCTTTTAGAAGCAACTTTTCTTGAAGTGCAAGCTAAGCTAGCTATTTACTTTGCAAGAAAGCTAAACTAGTCATTAACTTGACATACAAGTTGCTCAATCCTTGGAAATTTCTTAGTGGCTTCACGGATTTTTCTAAAACATTCATAAATTTTCTTAGATCTATGCTAGTTCTATCTCCTTTTAGTTATATTTAGCTTTTATTAGCTCTATATTATTATTATTATATATTCCCTCTCCACTAGCTTATGCTAACTCTATATTATTACATATTCTCCCACCACTAGTTAGTGATATCCTTGTTGCCATAGAATCTTCAAACTCACATATAGCAACTTGCACATTTTGGAGATGAGAAATAAGCTCACATGTGACATTATGAAAAAAGATACTCTTTATAAAGGATCTTATATCTATTTTTTCATAGGTGGCTATGTTAGATGTTGCAATGTGCATGTATATGGTCAACTTTGTATTCTTTATGATCATTTATGATCCATAGAGATTTGAAGAGGAAGAGGAGGTTTTGTACAAGTAGGAAAAGAAGGTAGGTTGGAAACAAAGGGTTTTAGCTTACATACATTGAAGATAAGATGGATCTTCATGTGACTAGGAAGTGAAAGTTTGTAGGCAATTGGAGAAATGAAATTGACTGAATGAACATTGAATGAATGAACATTAATAATATCAAAGAAACCTTCCCAATTGGAAGCAAGTTTACAAACTTGGGTGTCAAGAGGGAGAAAAATATTACTAGAGGAAAGAATAACCTTAGCACTAATTTGAAAGTGGAATCACAACAATGGTTATCAACATATTGCTATTGTCAATTTTGAGTAACAAGAAAATGAAACTTGTCTTTGTGTAAGGACACAATAAGCATGGATAAGAAGGTTGAAGTATGAGGGACATGAGATGGCGGTAGAGAAAAAAGAGAATCTAGAACAAGTGGATCTTGCACCTAATTAAAGAAGAAGAGAGAAAAGCTTGTACTTGCATGCAAAGAATTATTGTAGGTAAACTTGATAGCCACAAGATAAGTACACTAATCAATAATTAATGTGCCAAACTTTGACAAAGGCACATAATATATCTTCACAAGTAAAATTTGCTTATTTTATTCATTTGAGGATGATAGGTTATAGACAAGGAAAGCTTGGTGTCAAGGACTTTGAAAAGTACTTGTTAAAAGTTACCAATGAATCAAAGATGAAAATCCTTGGCATCTTATGGTGTTTGAAGATCATATTGAAGTAGATTTGGACCAATGTTGGAGCATCCATGGTATCCACAATGGGTGCTCCAACACTATAATTGCTCTATGGCATTAATTTGTCTTTGAAAAGGATTTGAGGAAGTCTAGACTTATATATTCCCATCAGGTAGGCAGAATTGAGATTGGTTTGAGTAGTCCACCCAATTTTTTTATTGCTGGCCTTGTTGAGTTACAACTTTCACAAGGTTGTATAAAAACTTGAACTTCTTGTGCTATGTTTGGCCACCACTATTGATGCTATAGGGTACTCAAGGTCTTGTGCTAACCCATGTGACCAACTATTGGTAAGTCATGTGCCTCTTGATCAAGTCATAGATATATCATAATTGGAATATAGCTTTAATTTTTGCAAAGGAGAAGGCTTCATCTTTGAATGAAAGGGTGTTGTAATCTTAATCATGTACTACAAGACAACTTTGCACAAGATGAAAGAAAAGGTCCTATTGCAAAGCAATATTGAACTCAATTTGGATATTTCAATCAATTAACAACATGGTAATGGCCATTGCTATGAGAGATTCAAGAAGAATATTCAAATCAAGTTATCATGGCAAGGTATTAAGAATGATATAGAAATTTCTCAATTTTTACTCAAGCTTGATATCAAAAATTTATCATTGTTACTTGTGGTGCACATTTTTTAACAAAATCTGCAATTTTGTCTTGTTTTCTATCTTTTGGTAAGGATATGAGAGAATATTTTCATGTTAAGAGAAAGAAACCTCTTGCTTGTGTATTCTTTAGAATTATCTTTGCACATGCTAAGGTACAAAGAAAATAGGTACAAAGAGTCTTTCCCCCAAAGGATCCTACTCCAAAGAGTCTTCAACCTCAAAGGAATTATACTACGTGCACCTTTGGAGCTGATATCTTAGTGATTATGTGTCCAAATGGAGCGATCTTTATTTCATTAGAAGTTTCTTCTCCAGTGCTCTCCATTAACACCCAATGTTGTAACATTTGGAGTGTTGTAGCAAAATTTATGAGCATTTGAAGTTTCAAAATTTGCATGGGTTTCAAAGGTGATGGAGGAATACAAGACAAAGGTTGCTCTTTGGCTAGAGCTTGCACATGAAGAACTCAAGAAGGATAAGGAGGCCAAAGCAATAGAAAAAAATTCCTTTATGGAGGCAGTAACCAACAAAGTCATGGACCTCTTCAACACCAAGACCAAAGAAGAAGCTAAAAGTATGAAGAAGAAGAAAGTTTCCAAAGATCTTTGTGATCAGTTTATGGAGATTGCACAAGATGCAACTAAAGGAAATGTGACTCCTCCTTAGAAAAATTAGTGGCAAAGGTAATTCTTTGTAGTAATATTTAGAGCCAAAAAAACCTTCTTAATTATAAGATTTGCTTAGTTGTTTGACCTCATGAGTTGTACAAATTTTTGTAGTTGTAAATAACTTTAGGAAAGAAGGCATTTGGAGTTGTATAGAACTTTGTAGTTGTCAATACTTGTGGTGAGAAAAGCCTTTGTAGTTATCTTTATTTATTTTTGCTTACAACTTGAGTATCGGTGAATGTCTTCTTTGAGTAGTGATGAGGAATCTTTGTAGTAAGAAATGTAACACCCATTTGTGCATGTGTGTGGTGTTGTGATATTTAGTTTGATATTACAAGTACTTGAGAGATATTATTATATATAGATAAAAGATGGTTCTACCTTAGTCATGATTAGCTAAAGTTAGTCATAGCTAAGATAGAGGAGATCTTAATTTAGAGAAAGTAGTAAAGATGAGCACCAATATTTTGGATTCTAGTGTATTGACTTTATATTATTCTTAGGTGTTTGGCTTTGAAGAAAGAGTTGAGAACTCTTGGGCCCACAAGCCTTTTTGTTTTGGATTCTTCTATAGTCCAAGGATAGCCCATGTAAAGGAATCATTGACTTAGTGGTTGGGTCAAGATAAGACCACATGCTTAGGAAAATATTCCCATGACTATGGATATTCCTTTAGCTCTTTGACTTTATTTGACTTTTAGCCTAATAACTTGAGTTACTCTAGTTATTAGTAACTTTGGGCTTGTAACTATTTCACAAGTATATAAACTAGGGATGAGGAGGTATTCATCATCCTTTTATTTACAACTATCTTTCTCTCAATTAGTTCTATAGTGAGCAATGTATTGAGTCTTGGAGTGTTAGCCTTAGAGGAGTATGATGGAGTTGAGATTATTTGCCTTCTTAGTCTATGGTGCGCTACCATAATAGCCATCAGATGTTCATTGTGAGTGAGAGACATGCTGGCTCATAGAACATAAGCGCTTGAGTATAAGGAAATATTTTTACTTGTTTGGGATGTGTGATCCTTGGGGTTCTAAAGGTGTAAAGCACTATATTGAGGGTCAAAGATAAGCCAAAAAAGTGAAAGTAACACAATAAAAATAAGGATATTTAGCCAATGCACAAACACCTTTGGAGTTGTGCCTTTTAGGAAGAGTAGCACGTTACCTTGAAGTTGATATCTTTTGGGTGAAGTGGCCTTTGGAGTACATTGAACCATCACCTTTATGCTTAACTTGGAATTTACTTGTAGTGAAAATGATCTTTAGTTTTCCATGTTCTATAGTGCACCACAAGAGGTAGCACTACCTTCTTCTAGGAGTATTTCTTGCCTAAGAAGTTAAATACACAATAATAGATAAACTACAAGATAGTTATACATTTCTTCAATTCTTGTTATTTCCACCTGTATCTTCAAAGGAATAACCTATTATTTACCAATATACTTGGTGGTCTACTGAAAGCTTGTTTTCTTCCCTAATATCAATAAACAATACAATCAGGCTCATTAATGCTCCAATAGTCTTTATGAATCAGATGCATTAAGTGTTGGATGGGCTATTGGATTGGTACGTGGTAGTGTTATTGGATGATACTTTTATATATTGGAAGAAAAATACACAAATCACATATGGGAAGTCCAAAGATGGCTATGTCAATGGATGTTTTACTATAAGAAGTCAAAGTGTGCCTTTTTGGCAAAAATAAGTTACCTTCTTGGGTCATAAGGTCTCATTGGGGAGGATCAAGATGGAAAAGGAGAAAATCAAGGCCATTATTGATTAGCCTACTACAAAGGATGCTACAAGAGTGTAGGTATTTAATGGATTTGCAAGTTTTTACTGATGGTTCATCCACTACTATACTTGTGTAGCCGCACCATTGATCAATCTCTTGGAGAAGACATCAAGCTTTCAATGGACCACCAAGCACGAAGAAGCATTCCAAAAGCTGAAACACATGCTGCTTCAAGACCCATTATTCAAACATATGATCCTCAACTATCTTGTATGGTTGATTTTGGTGCTTCTAACTTTGCCATTGGAGTTGTATTGCAACAAGAATTTCCAAATGGTTTACATCCCATTGCTTTTTTTTATCTCACCAACTAAATATTGCAGAAAGGAATCATTTTGTTTGATATTGAGAACATCTAGCAATGGTATATACCACCAAGGTATGGAGGCATTATCTCTTAAAGAAACAAGTGATCATGCAAATTGATCATAAATCTTTGTTGTAGACATTACATTTGGAGCACATGAAGAGTTTACATCATTGATGAGAGGAACAACTTCAATTATTTGATATCAAACTTGAGTATACACTTAATAGATTCTATGTTATCCCTAATTTCCTATCATGATGACCTGATTTGATGACTCTTCTTCTTATCATGGTGGCAATCATGACAATATCAATTGACTTAAAAGTCCAAACCAAGTTTAGAACCACTTTACAACAAGACTTCTTCTTTAAAATAATACAAGGTCATCTTGTTGCACATGATAAGGAATCCAACACCTTCTCCTTCAAGGAAAGACTTCTATTCTATAAGAACCAGATTGACGTTCCAGACAAGGGTGATCTACAACTTGTGCACCTTCAAGAAGCCCATGATGTACCAATCATTTGTCACATGGGTGTGGATAAGACCTTAGGTACCCTATAATGCTAATGGTGGTCGCCCAACATGGCACAAGAGGTTCAAGAGTTTTTTTGATCTTGTGAGAGCTGCCAATGCAACAAAGAAAATAAATAAAACCTAAATGGACTCCTTCAACCACTTCCCATGCGTTCCTTACCCAAGACAAAACAAAGTTACACAACAATCATGGTGTTTGTTGATAAGCTTAGTAAAAGCATCCATTTGGCATCAAACTTTGATATAGTAGATGCTCCAACATTGGCCCATATCTACTTTGAAAATATCTTCAAGCATCATGAGATACCTTGTATACTTATCTTTGACCATGATCCTTGATTCATTAGAAAATTGTGACAAGCACTCTTCCAACTACTTGGAACTAAGCTTGCTTTATCCACAACCTTTCATCCTCAAATTGATGGACAAACTAAATGTGCAAATCTCATATTGGAGGATATGATTCATGACTTTGTCAACATTCACCATACCATTCAAGATAAATATCTTGTAGTTGTTGAGTTTGCTTGCAATAAATCAAAGCAAGCAAGCACTATATTCTCTCTCTTCTTCCTTAGTTTTGGCCAAGACTCACTTGTTTGAGATTCCATTCTTGCTCTTCCTCCATATCATATCTCTCATACTTCCACTTTCTTGACCACAATATCCCAATCCTTACAACAAGCTAAATCTCACTCCTTGTTGCTCAAAATTGTCAAAAACAATATGTGGATCAACATCATTATGATTTCACCTTTAAACTTGGTGATGAGGTCATGATTTCTTCTAGTAACCTACCACTCCAACTTGATACCCAATTTTTTAAACTTGCTCTTAATTATATAGGTCTATTTGATGTCACCCAAATCTTTTCTCTTGTTTCTTATTAACTTGCCTTGTCTTCTCATATGCTAATACACCTTGTCTTTCATATCTCCAAGTTGAAACCCTTTGTTTTTAATCCATCTTCCTTTTCCTCTTGTGTCCAACTCCGTCTTCCTTCCGTCCTTATCAATGATCATGAGGAGTATGAAATTGATCTTATCCTTGCACATCACCAAAGTCAACATGGCCTCCAACAACATACTAAGTACAAAGTCCTTTGGGAAGAGTATTCTTTTCATGATGCTACTTGGAAGCCTCTTTCTCATCTCCATAATGCACAAATGGCCATCCAAGAGTTTGAAGTTTCCATGGTTACAAGGACATCACCAACTAGTAGTGGAGGAATATGTAATAATATGGACTTTAAAGACAAGGTAGTCAAGACTAATGAAGTATCAAATAGGCCAAATTAGCCAAGAATTATAAGAATATTCTAAAAGCATCTAGTAAGCTACTTGGTATCTTCCAAGTATAAGGTTATATGTATACCAAGTGGTAACTTCTAGGAGGAAGTTTCTTTCGAAACTTCCTAACTAGCTTAGCTTGCATGCCAAGTAGGTGACTTCTAAAAAGAAGCTTTTTAGGAAGCTTCCCAATTAGCTTAGCTTGCAAACCAAGTAGACAACTTCTAGAATGAAGCTTTTCAAAAAGCTTCATAGTTAGTTTAGCTTGCATTGTAAGAAAGCAAATTTTAAGAAGCTTCTTAAGAATCTTCTCAAGCGCCTTGTATGTTCCCTTTAAAAACCAAAGCCCAAGCTCATGCTAGGCATTTGGAGTTTCCCTCATTCAAGAGTCCCAATGTGATCTTCTATTCTCATATGTCTCTTCCTTGGTCTTTTACATTTAGGTATTTGAGTATTGAAGGCTGAAGCCTTGTGTTTCTTCTTTGTGTTTCTCTTGGGGGTTCTCATGTCCTTGGAACATTATAATGGCATTCAGGCAAGTGTTTTAATCCAAAAGAGTGGATCTTCCCTCTTGGAGGAACATAAGCTATTAAGACTAAGTAATTTTAAGGGGAGAAAACATAGTGCAATCAATAGATTGGGGGTGATTTAGAGAAAGGATGGGATAGAGGCTCCTAGAGGATAATTTCTTGCACCTTGCTTTTCATTCTTGAATCCATTCCACATCAAGATTATGTACATTTAGCATGAGCAAGTGAGAGTATATCTTGTTTACCATTTTGGAGTAGAATTCATGGACATAATGATGAATTCACCAAACCCAATGATTCTACTTGTGTGATATATGATAGAGCATGGTATTTGACAATCTAGATTTTTTTATAATACAATGGATCTGAATATATCAAATCATTTCGCTTTCAACACTCAAGTAGAAATCTATTATGTGGTTAGACCAAAAGTGATGTTTAGGGATTTAGTAGTCAATAATTTTAAGGAATATTATCAATAAGTGATAGCCTCTAAGGTTCCAATGGTAGTCCCAATAGTTCATGTTTCCTACCAAGTGATCATATTAATTCTCTATTGAAATACAAAGTAGCAATTGAGCATTTTGTGTGTGTATGAATCATGGAGCTATAATTGCAAGATTTGATGCAAGGAATGTAGAGATGTTGAATAAGTTTTGGGAGACCAAGATGACAATAGAGGCATTGCAAAGTCAAGTACTTACCTTCAAGAATGATATAGTAATGCAAGAAGGGAAATCATTCCAAAATCCAATACTAGTGGCCTAAGTACATAATGAATTACTCATGCCAATAACACTAACCTTGATCAACAATGAAGCTACATTGTTACTACAAATGAAGAAGATATGCAACATCAAGCCTTACAAGGGACAAAATTCTATGGGAGTAGTGGAAAGCTAGATTTCAAGAATAAATTGATACTTTCAATTATTTCACAACTAAGATCATCAATCATTCTATAGGCATGTTTACATGTGGGCTTTTGACCAATAAAGCTTTCACATAGTACAATTCTTGAGAACAATCAATGTTGGAAAAAGGAAGAGAGATCTCTTGAATGATAATGCAAGAAGGGCTGTTGAAGAATTTCCAATCCATGGATTCCATGTAGATGACATGAACCTAACTATGGCAGTTGAAGTAGAAGAAAAACATACAAGAGTACATGGAGGCATTTCTTGATCTGCAAGTCATGATAACCAATATGAGACTAACAAAAGCTCTTGATAATTTCAAACAAGGGTTAAAAGAGCAAATTCACCAAGAGATAATGGTATAAAATCCTCACACTATTTTTGAAGCTATTGCCTATGCTCAAAGAATAGTAGGAGCACTTGGAAGAGGTGAAGAGGTAGTCCTGACTCAACACTAGTGGGCTGAAACATTGCACTTTGGTGGACCAATTCCTATGGAACTTGGCAACATTTGGTTCCAAGATCAAGGAGCACTAGTGCTCTAAGGAGAACAAGGATAGGTTGAAGAAAGGAAAGATGAAGTCCCATGAAGGGAAGGGGCTCAAGTAGGACAACAATGTTGTTACAATTATGGCCGAGTTGTGCACATAGCCATCAATTTTCATGCTCATCTTTTTAGAGGCCCTTGGCCTCCATACAAGCAACCTTTGACCAACATAGAAAGACAAATTGAAGAGGAGGATGCTGAAATCACATCAAAAAATGAGTATCACTAGTAAATGTACCTCATGGCTTTATTGGCTCCATAGAGATGAGTAAAAGCAAAGTGAAGAAGAAGACAAGAACACAAAGGTTTAGGAAGGCAAACACACAAATGATTTTCATAAATAGAGCACTAGAAGGCAATAAAGTGTCAGTATTGATAGGCCTTGGAGCAATAGAGAATTTCTTGTCTTGCTCTATTGCAATAAGGTGGAGATGGAACTAAAGAAGGATGAGAATGAAGAAGAAGACTTAACCTCATGGTTAGACAAAGAAGATTGAGACATTGCCTAGAAAGGTAACATTCTCTATAGGAGAGTATCAAGAAGAAATTGAGTGGCAAGTGATATGGTTAAAAGATTATGATGTGATCTTAGGCATGTTGTGGATGGATCTTCTTTGTCATATAAATAAAGTCGAAGTGCTTCTTTGGGGCATCAGAGTATTGAGTGTTGAAGCCTTGTATTTCTTCTCTTGTCTTTCTCTTGGGGATCTCATGTCCTCAAAACATTATAATGGTATCATAGCAAGCGTTTTAATCCAAGAGAGTGGATCATCCCTCTTGGAGGAACTCAAGCTAGTGAGATTGAGTAATTTTGAGGGGAGAAAATGTAGTGCAATTGATAGATTAGGGGTGTTTTAGAGAGAGAGGATACAATGGAGACTCCTAGAGGATAACTTCCTACACTATACTTTCCATTTTTGATGCATTTTACATCAAGATTATGTATATCCGATGTGAGCAAGTGAGAATAATATAAAAGACCAAGAAGAGCAAAAAAGGAGAATAGAAGATTGGAGTGAAAGATCACATTGGGATTCTTGAATGAGGGAAAATTTGAATGTCTAGCATAGGCTTAAACTTTGGTACTTATCAAAAACATACAAGGCTCTTGAAAAGCTTCTCAATAAGCTTTCTAAAAGCCGCCTTCTCAAGTGCAAGCCAAGTTATTCAAGAAGCTACTCAAGAAGCTTCTTTCTAGTAACCATCTACTTTGGCATGCAAGCTAAGCTAGTTGGGAAGTTTCCCAAGAAGTTTCCTTCTAAAAGCCACCTATTTGCCATGCAAGCTAAGCTAGTCAGTAAGTTTCCCAAGGAGCTTCTTTCTAAAAGCCATCTACTTGGCATGCAAGCTAAGCTTCCCAAGAAGCTTCCTCCTGGAAGTCACCACTTGGCATACACATTACTTGATACTTGGAAGGTACCAAGTAGCTTCCTAGATGCTTCTAGAATATTCTTATAATTCTCGGCTAATTTGGCCTATTTGTTACTTTGTTAGTCTCAAATAACTCATCTATAAATTCCATATTGTTACATATTTCCCCATTGCTTGATGATGTATTCATCACCATGGAAGCTTCAAACTCTTGGATAACCGTTGTGCATTCTAGAAATGAGAAAAGGGTTCTAAAGTGGCATCATGAAGGTGATACCTTTTCCAAAGAACTTTGTACTCAATAAACTGTGAGCCAGCCTATGAGCCGGCCTATGAGCCGGCCTGTCTCTCACTTAGGATGAACCTGATGGCTATTATAATAGCACACCATGGACTAAGAGCGGCAAAGAACCCCAACTCCATCATGCTCCTCCAAGGCTAACACTCCAATACTCAAGGCATTGCTCACTAAAGAACTCAATGAGAGAGAGATAGTTGCAAATGAAAGGATGATGAGTACTTCCTCACCCCTTGTTTCTATACTTTTGACTTAGTTACACACCAAAATTATTAATTATTGGATTAACTCAAGTTACTAAGCTAAAAGTCAAGTAAATTCAAAAAGTATAAAGGAATATCTATCTACATGGCATATTCCACTAAGCATGTGATCTTATCTTGACCCAAGCACTAAGTCAAGAATTCCTTCACATGGGCTATCCTTGGACTATGGAAGAATCCAAAACAAAAAGGCTTGTGGACCCAAGAGTTCTCAACTCGTTCCTCAAAGCCAAACACGTAAGAATAATACCAAGTCAACACACTAGAATCCAAAATAGTGGCGCTCATCTTTTCCACTTCCTCTAAAGTAAGGTCCCCTTAATCTTAGCTATGACTAACTTTAGCTAATCATGACTAATGTAGAACCATCCTTTATCTCTATATTAATAATATCTCTCCAGTACTTGTAATACCAAGCTAAATGTCACAATGCCACACACATGCACAAATGGGTATTACATGCCATGCTAAATGTGGTGATGTGCAAGGATATAATCAACTTTGTACTCTTAATGATCATTGATAGGGATAAGAGGAAGAGGAGGAGGTTGGACACAAGAGAAAAAGGAAGATAGATAAAAAACAAAGGGTTTCAACTTGAAATTATGAAGATAGGGTGGATTTGCATATGACAAGGTAGGGCAAGTTGACAAGCAACAAGAGAAATGATTTAGGTGACATCAAATAGACCTATCCAATTAAGAGCAAGTTTATGGAATTTTGTATCAAGTGGGAAGGGTAGGGTACTAAAAGAAAGCATGACCTTATCATCGAGTTGAAAGGTGAAATCATGACAATGTTGGTCAATGTTTGTTTTTGATGATTTTAAGTAACAAGGAGATGAGATTTGGCTTGTTGTAAGGATTGGGATATTATGGTCAAGAAGGTAGAAATATGAGGGACATGAGATGGAAGAGGAGTAAGAAAGGAATCTGGAACAAGTGGGTCTTGGCCAAAATTAAGGAGAGAATCTAATGCTTGCATATTTGGAATTTTTGTAGGTAAACTCAATAATTGCAAGACATTCATCCCAATTGATATGGTGAACTTTGACAAAGGCACAAAACATATCCTCCAAGGTGCAATTTGCATATGTGGTTTGTTTATCAATTTGAAGATGATAGGTTGTAGACAAAGCAACCTTGGTGCCAAGTATCTAGAAGTGTGCTTGCCAATTTTTTTTGATGAATCAAGGATCACAATTAAAGATGAGTACACAAGGCATCTCATGATGCTTGAAGACATTATCAAAGTAGATATGGGCCAATGTTGGAGGATCCACTATATCAAAGGTTAGTGCAAAATGGATTTGCTTATTAAGCTTATCCACAAACACCATAATTATTTTGTGATCTTGCTTTGTCTTGAGCAAGGATGTGATGAGATCTAAGCTCATGTGTTCCCATTGAGTAGATAGGGTGGGAACTGGTTGAAGAGGGCCACTTGGGTTTTGATTGAAAACCTTGTTGTGTTTCTATCTCTCACAAGATTGAAAAAACTCTTGAACATCTTGTGCCATGTTGGGCCACCACCATTAGCATTGTAGGGTACTCAAGGTCTTGTCCACAGCCATGTGACTAGTGATTGGTAAGTCATGGGCTTCTTGAAGGTGCGCAAGTTGTAAATCACCCTTGGTTGGAACATAGATCTGATTCTCATAGAATAGAAGGTCTTCCTTGAAGAAGAAGGTTTTGTATTCCTTGTTTGTGTGCTGCAAAACGACCTTGTACTATTTGAAAGAAGAGATCTTGTTGTAAAGTGATCCTAAACCGTATTTTGACTTTTGAATCAATTGACACTATTGTAATTGCCATTGTGATGCAAGGAAGAGTCTTCAAATCAAGTCTTTGTGATAGGACATCAAGGATGACATGGAATGTATTGGGTATGTACTAAAGTTTGATGTCAACCAACTTTAGTTGTTCTTTCCATTGATGATGTCAACTCTTTGTGTGCTTTGGATGTAATGTTTGCAACAAGATTTTGTGATCAGTTTGCATGATCACTTTTTTCTTTAAGCAATAATGCATCCATACCTTGCTAGTTGTTCTTGATCTCAAGCAAAGTAATTCTTTTTTGTGGTATTTAGTCAATGAGACACAAAGGCAATGGGATGTAATCCATTTGGAGATTCTTATTGCAACACAATTCCAATGGTAAAGTTAGAAGTATCAAAGTCAACCACTCAAGATAGTTGAGGATCATATGGTTGAAGAATGGGTCTTGAAGACACCATATATTTCAACTTCTAGAATGCTTCTTTGTGCTTGGTGGTCCATTTAAAGCTTGAGGTCTCTCCCAAGAGATCAATCAATGGTATAGCTACATGAACATAGTAGTGGATGAATCACCAATAAAAACTTACCAATTCATTAAATGTCTGCACTTTTGTGGTATCTTTTGAAGTAGGCCAATCAATAATGGCCTTGATTTTTTCCTCTTCCATCTTGATCCCCTCTAATGAGATCTTATGATCCAAGAAGGTTACTTTCTGCCAAAAGGCACACTTTGACTTCTTGCAATAGAACTTCCATTAACATAGTCATCTTAAGACTTCTTGCATATGATTTGCATGTTCTACCTCTGTTTTGCTATAGATTAAAATATTATCCAAGAACACTATCACATACCAATCCAATAGCCTATCTAACATTGAATGCCTATGATCTATAAAGACTATTGGAGCATTAGTGAGTCTAAAAGGTAGAACTCTCTATTCTCATACCTTGTGTGAAAGATAGTCTTTTGCATATCATCTCTATCAACGAGAATCTACCAATAACTACTTTGGATATCTAACTTAGAGAAGTATTGTGCTCCACTCAATTGATCTAGCAAGTCATCAATTTGAGGCAAGGGATATGCATTCCTCACTATTTTTTTTATTGAGGTCATGATAACCTTTACAAAAACAAAGTCCTCCATCTTCTTTGGGAAAATTAGTAGTGGTGCTCCCCAAAGAGATGTATTTTTTCATATAAAATCCTTCTCTAAAATCTCCATTAGTGTTGTTCAAAGCTCATCCAACTCCTTTGGTGGGGGCCAATAGATTGGTCTACTCATTGGAGTATTTCTTGGCAATAACTCAATCTTGAAGGATATACTATGATTAAAGTGTAATCCATTTGGCAGATCATTTGGAAATACATTTGCAAACTCTTGAACTATTTGATCAACCATTGCTTGATGAGGCTTCTAGCCCTGATTAGATTTTCCTTGCGCAATCAACTTGATCTATGCACCAAAAATAACCTTATTTTCCTCCAAATCTTACTTTATGGTTATTTTACTAACAAACTTCATAACTTGGGATTGATTACTCTTAGGTGTCTTATTCAAACGTGCTAGACAACCTTATTGGTAATTCTTACCTTGATGTTGTATTTGAATTTGTTACCTGTCAAATTGAAACTTATGATGTTCAAGCTTATGATAAATATAGAATGAGTATAGAGGTGCCATGACAAACCTCATACACTCTGAATACTCCTTCCTAATCTTTAATGTAACAAGATGTGAGGTACAGAATGCAAAACCCTTTCTACCATCCATCATCATCAATCTACTTCTAATTATTGCTTTGATAGGAATATTTAATTCTTTTACTAGTTGTATGGACATACAATTCTTTGAACTTCTTGAATCAGCCAAAATCTTACAACCTTGATCAAATATCATACCTTGCAAGTGAAGCAAATTTGCATAGGTTGAGCATTCAATCCATTAGAACTAATCAAGCTCCCAATAAGTGGCTCAAGTTCTCCTATTGACATTCCTTGTTTCCTTGATCATCATGTTCCACAAACTCCATTTGGGCAATTTTCAAGGTTGTCTATTCTTGAGTAGACATTCAAAAATATGATGCTCAATTTGATGATAGTAAAAGAAATAACTATTTTCTTGCAATCTTTCCCTATCTATAAGGCCAAGTGGTTTTCATTGGATGGCATCAATCTCCATTGGTGCCACCTCCTCTACTCATGTATAGTGTGTAGGTAGGTTCTATGAAGGTCAAGGTTGAGACCAAGTTGTCACAACCAAGGAGTCAAAGGGCTGAGCCAATTGCATGGCTTCCTCCAAATGTTTGGACTCTTCCATAGTGACTACCAATTTGGTATGTGATTTCAAACCTATGAGCCAGTCTATCTCTCATTCAAGATGAACCTCAAGATGGCTATTATGGTAGCACACCATGGACTAAGAAGACAAGGAATCCCAATTCCATCATACTCCTCCAAGGCTAACACTCCAAGACTCACACTATTGCTCATTAGAGAACTCAATGAGAGAGAGATAGTTGCAAATGAGAGGATTATGAGCACCTCCTCACCCCTAGTTTATATACTTGTGAAATAGTTACGCACTAAAGTTACTAATTACTAGAGTAACTCAAGTTACTAGACTAAAAGTCAAATAAGTCAAAAGTCTGAAGGAATATCTATACTCATAGGAATATTCTCCTAAGCATATGGTCTTATCTTGACACAACCATTAAGTTAAGGATTCCTTCACATGGGCTTTCCTTGGACTATAAAAGAATCCAAAATAAAAAGGCTTGTGGGTCTAAGAGTTCTCAACTCTTTTTCTCAAAGCCAAACACCTAAGAATAATATCAAATCAATACACTAGAATCCAAAATAGTGGTACTTGTCTTTTCCATTTCCTCTAAAGTAAGGTCTTCTTTATCTTAGCTATGACTAACTTTAGCTAATCATGACTAATTTAGAATGATCCTTTATCTCTATATAAATAATATCTCTCATGTACTTATAATACCAAACTAAATATCACAATAGTACATACATGCACAAATGGATGTTACATTTACTCCCGGACTAAGATTTCACTTTATCCTCAAAGTGAAGGTCTCCCTACCTTCTATGATACATCCTCAACTTATCATGGTTAATTTTATCAAATTTTCTTCCTCCCAACTCCTTGACATCATAGGTGTAATTTCCCTATAACTTCTCCATTATGAAAGGTCCAAAGTACTTAGGAAAGAATTTCTTTTGTACTCTCTTGAATCGAGTGGAATCAAAAAATATTACACAATTATCTTCTTTGAATTGCCTCACCTTCTTCTTGCCTTGACTCTTGTCATAGCTCTCCATTTTTTTCCTCTAGGCTTGCTCCACTTAAACCATAGCAATTACTCTTGCATCCTTCAATTCCATGAGTTGATCCTTCCTTGACTTCTAAGCATTGCTTCCTTGTGTTTTCTTTAATTTATTATGAGTACTTTGGAAGATAGGAAGATCAAAGTGAATAGGTAAGGTAGACTCAATACCATGTGCCAAATATCCAATGGAAGTCTTAATGGTTATCCTATATAATGCATAAATTCTCTTGTCACAATGATGTTTAGCCCCTTCTATGTTTGCATCTTTGGCCAGCATCATGCACAAGGCCTGATTGGTTCTCTCTACAAAGCCATTGAAATTTGGCTTATAGGATGTAGTTACTCCATGTGTGATAGAGAAATGTTATAACATGGTTCTAGTGATGCTCTTTGTAAACTCTTCTCCAATATCGTAAACCAACTCCAAAGGGCATCCAAACCTAATGATAATGCATTCATAAGGAAATCTACCAATTTCATCATCATTCTTGTCCCTCAATGGTCTAGCCTCAATCCACTTAGTAAGGTAATTAGTAACTATCAAAATATACTAATTATTCCTTGGGGTTCTATTGAGAGGACCTATAAAGTTAATTCTCCACTTCTCAAAAGGTCCTAATAATAGAATTGATATAAGAAGGGGAGTGGAAGTAAAATTTTCTAGCAAAAGCTTAGCAAACATGACAAGTTTTACAATAATCAAGACAATCCTTGAAAATCCCACTCGAATGGTAACCTACATCTAGAATCTTGAAAGTAATCACCTTTCATGCAAAGTGTCCTTTACACACTAAAACCTCATGAAACTCCTTCATGAGTAGGATAGCTCTTCCTTACCCATCGCTCTTTGAAGTAGATCATATGCTCCTTCGTGAAAAAAATAAAATCTTCCATCATTGTGTAAGGTCTAGATCTTTCTACAAGAGCCTTCTTTTCCCTAGCATGCATCCCTTCTGGATAGTTACCTCTTGTAATAAAGTCCAAAATCTCCTTGTATTCCATTAGAACCTCTTGAGTGATTGAGATTGCCATGAGCTCCTCAACCGGGAAGGAATCATCCATTGGTTCAACTCCATCATGATCATAGGCCCTAGATAACAAATCAGCATTTGCATGTTTCTTCCTTGGCCTTTCCTCAATAGTGTAATCATACTCAGAAAAGAGTATCATCCACCTTGCTAGCCTTCCTTCACCATTAGGCTTGTTGAAAATGTACTTCAAAGCCTTGTGATCCATGAAAATGGTGGTTCTTTCTTCAATCAAGTAGTGTCTAAACTTCTTGAGACCAAAGATCGCTACCAATCCTTCTC
Source organism: Lunularia cruciata (assembly GCA_948567375.1). Classification (NCBI taxonomy): domain Eukaryota; kingdom Viridiplantae; phylum Streptophyta; class Marchantiopsida; order Lunulariales; family Lunulariaceae; genus Lunularia; species Lunularia cruciata. Next base: position 46,383,353 of record OX419756.1, on the reverse strand, counting down.
TCTTTGTGACTGAGGAGTTTTTTTTTGCTAAAACCATCTATCTACTAGCATGAGCTATTGGATGATCATGCACATCTTGGTCTAATTGAATAAGAGTGCATCCTATAGCTACATTGGAAGAATTAATGTAGAGTATGAATGTCTTACTCCAATTAGGTTTAGCAAGAATTGGAGCTACAACAAGGGATTGCTTGAGCTCCTCAAAAGCTTGGAGAGCCTCATTGTACTCCAAAATCACCATGTGTTCTACACCCTTCTTCATGTAGATGGTCAATGCATAAACCTTGTTGGAAAATGAAAAGATGAACCTCCTATAGTACCCAATCATCCCCAAGAATTGGTGCAACTTTATCAAGCTTGAAGGGAATGGAAGGTTTGAGATTTTCCTTATCTTCTTAGGATCAACTGGTATTCATCCTTGGAGATGATGTGCCTCAAAACTAGATCTTCTTCACAACCAAAAATGCACTTCTTTGGCTTGAGTGATACATTTGCTTCATCCAAGTGTTGCAAGATCCTAATCATGTGCTCAAAGTGCTCTCCTTGCTCCCATAGATACAAAAGTCATCAATGAAATCCCTCACAAATTTCCCAATGAAAGTTTTAAACACCTTGTTCATGAACCATTGAAATGTGGTTGGAGCATTGCAAAGCCCAAAAGGCATGACTTTGAAAGCATAAGTCTCCTTAAGGTGTGATGAGTTGTTGATGCTATGGTATAAAACTTGATTTGGTTATACCATTATAACCATATCCAAAATTGTACCTCTCATGAGATGCAACCTCTTCCAAGCTCTCATCAATGAATGGCAAAGGATAATAGTCCTTCTTAGTAATAGCATTGAGCTTCTTGTAATCCATACATACCCAAAGCTTTCCATTCTTTTTTTCATAATCACAATTGGAGACACCTATTCTGAATTCTTCAATTCAAAGATAATCCGGTCTCCTTGAGCTTCTCAATCTCCTCTTTCACAACCAAAGCTATTGGTGGGCTAATAAAATGTTGCTTTTGGTAGATTAGTTTTTCATGTGACTCCACCTCTATCTTGCACTCTTCCAAGTGACTTCCTTTAGATCTTTGTAACTAAAAGAAAACGCATGGATGAACTTGTAGAAAATCTTCTCAAATCTCACCTTCTCCTCCTTGGTAACATTTGGACCATACTTGACGATAGACAACTTCCTCTTTATCTCCTCAAGTAGCAAAAGTGATTTAGCTGGGTCCTTCAAAACCTCTGGCTTAGGTGCAAAATCTATAGCACACAAGAGTTACACATCTGAATCAGATTCAGATTCATCCTTCTTTATGGAAATATCCTACTCCATGATTGTGTCCACACTTGAAGCTCCTTCTGATGAATCTGATTACCAATAATCAAAAGTGGTGTATTTGCATATGAAGTGTTGGTGGTGTTAGTCACATGAACTATGACTCTATGGTTTGATGGCCCAATCTTCAAGTACCCTTTGTGCAATTGATCAGTTTTGTGTGCTACTCTCAACCATGGCCTCTCAAGAGTAAATCATAGCTTGAATCCTTCAAGACTTGGAAACTCATAAGATTTTGAACTCTCTTAATTAAAACTACCACCTTATCCATCACCCTTATTGGTCACACTTGTTGCTTGTTTGCCATACTCACCACAAATGTTGAAGGTCTAGAGGGTATCATACCCAACTTCTTCATCAACCTTTGACATGGCATTCACTATAGATCCTCCTCAACAAGTGCATCCTTGATATTATGACCATTGATTCTCACATCAATCTTAGAGGTATATTCACAAGCCTTCCAAGGTGCGGGTTTGGCATCCACCACCCCCATTGATATTGGAGCTTTTGCTTTCTTCTTCCTCTTGCTTCTTGCAAAAATCAAACCACCTCTAAGCTCTTTTCTCAAGGTAGGATTCAAAGCATTCAGTTGGCCCACTATGATTTTAGCCTTTTGACTACCAATATCCTCAACACATTATTGTTTCATTATTGCTTTGAGATCAAGAAGTCTTCCATCTCAAACTTCTCCCTTGGAGTCTATTGTTGATGATGTTGACATGCTAGTGCAAGTGCTCCTAGTAGACATAGGAATATCCTTGCTAGGAGTAAATCCTTGAGAAGTGTGTACATCTTTTGCAAACAAACTCTCTTCTTCTCTTGTGCCGAAAGCTCCAAATTAAGACCTTTGGAGTTTGGGCACTCCTCCTTTTCATACTTGCTCTCCACCACATCTATGGATAATTTCTCCTTACCTTTGTTTGAATTAAGAGCCACTTGGGTTTCACTACCTCCCTCTTTCCCTTTGTTGGCTCTCTCATAACCCTTTCCTCCATAGTAAGTGGAATTTGTGCAATTCCTTTAGATGTGGCCTCTTCCACCACAACTGAAACAATTTCTATCATTGAAATTTTTGGTTGGTTGGCCTCATCTATATGGATAGTTCCATAACTCCTAAGCCCTCTCCCCACATTTTGATCCATCTCTTTCTTCTCCCATAGTTTCACTACATTGATCTTGAGATCTGCAAGTTACTCAATGATTGTTTGAAAACCACCTCCCTCACTTTAAAAACTCCTGACTTCTTATGCAAGAACAATCTCTCTTCAATTCTTGGGCCAAAAAGTAGAATACTATATATTGAATTATTTTTGGAAAGTCTCAAAAAGATGCATGAAAATGGAAGAAATGGTAAACTATGTATAAAATTTGAAAAAGCATGCAGTTTGTGGAAACAATTTACATTACCACCTTCCAAAAAATCTAGCTCAATGTGTGTAGTAGCTCTTGTAATAATTTAAGTGTCCCACCTAACACATAATCCAAGCTATCCTCTTTGAAAATTCTAAATCCAAATCTCAAACTTGTGATTTTGCCCAAAATCATTGTGATCCCCAAAATTTGCAATCCACCTCATATAATCTTTCCAAATCCTCTCATGTGTTATAGTATTTACAACATCACCTCAAAAGCATCATAATGAACTAGAGGGTATAGAATTGGGTCCAAGTTATCTAACATAAGTTCAGCATTCTCTTCTCCTAATGTTCTCTCCAAGTGAGCTTTCATAACCTATTTTTGTCTAATATAGAATTGTATGTGGAATATTATCTTGCCTTCTAGAGAGGTCCCAATAATGGAACCTAAAATGTGAGCCCACCTATCTTTTACTCAAGATGAACCTCAGATTGCTATTATGATAGCACACCATGGACTAAGAAGACAAGGAACCTCAATTCTATCACATTCCTCCAAGGCTAACACTCCAAGACTCACACCATTGTTCACTAGAGAACTCAATGAGCAAGAGATAGTTGCAAATGAAAGGATTATGAGCACCTCCTCACCCCTAGTTTATATACTTGTGAAATAATAATGCACCAAAGTTACTAATTACTAGAGTAACTCAAGTTACTAAATTAAAAGTCAAATAAAGTCAAAAGTCTAAAGAAATATCCATACTCATAGGAATATTCTCCTGAGCATATGGTCTTATCTTGACCCAACCATTAAGTTAAGGATTCCTTCACATTGGCTTTCCTTGGACTATAGAAGAATTCAAAATAAAAAGGCTTGTGGATCTAAAATTTCTCAACTCTTTTCCTCAAAGCCAAACACCTAAAAATAATACCAAGTCAATACACTAGAATCCAAAATAGTGGTGCTCATATTTTCCATTTCCTCTAAATTAAGGTCTTCTTTATCTTAGCTATGACTAACTTTAGCTAATCATGACTAATGTACAATTATCCTTTATCTCTATATAAATAACATCTCTCAAGTATTTATAATACCAAACTAAATATCACAATAGCACATACATGCACAAATGGGTGTTACAAGCCCCCAATAAATCAATCTAGAGCTTCACCTTCTATATATAAGTTTCATCATAGTGCTTTGAAATTGAGTGATATAGCTTCTTACAAAACCAATTTACCAATCTATCTTGTTGGGTTTGTGTGGCATTCATTGCTCAAAATTGCCCAATTATTATGCTCTTGAATTTTTCTCATGTTGAGATTGATGCAACAAATTTCCATTTAGTTCACTTCACTCAAAATTATCACCATATTTTTGCCAGTCCATCCAATTAGCTTGAAGCCAAGAGAAACTATCATTGTTCATCTTGAAGATTTGTAACTTCAAAATAATGTTCACAATCAAACACAAAATTCTCTATTGTGTTTGGGAGGTTCTTGCTTTCAAATACCTTGGGTTTTGGAATTGGATCTACTTTTCTTGTTCTTGAAATGGTGCTCTCTCTACATGCTTTTGTTATTGATGATCTCATTTTTCCAATAATCAAATAAGGTGCTTGATTTACTACTACATCACAATGATAACTTCAAGTATTGCCACCATGGCTTCCATGGCCACCACTCTATCAAACTATATACAATTTATTTAGGTTAACACATAGATGCAACACATCCACCTCCATAAGTTACAATTGGAAGTACCAAGGGTTCATCAAACAAGGTGATTGCATTCAAAAAATCTTGTTCAAAGTGTAAGATGAAAATTTCATGAAATGATGTTTGCATAGTACATGGCCACCAAAATCTCAATAATTTAGCGGGAATAGATTTGGTGGTCCATAAATTCCATCTATCCAATTCTTGCTCTAATATCCATGTAAAAGACCAAGGAGAGAAATATGAGAATGGAAGATTGGAGTGAAAGATCATATTGGGACTCTTGAATGAGTGAAACTCTAGATGCCTAGCATGAGCTTGCCTTTTGGTATTAAAATCAAACATACAAGGCTCTTGAGAAGCTTCCTAAAAGTCATCTTATTTGAATGCAAGCCAAGTTAACGAGGAAAATTCTCAAGAAATTTCTTTCTAGAAGGCATCTACTTGGCATTAAAACTAAACTAATTGAGAAGCTTCTCAAGAAGCTTCCTTCTAGAAACCACCTACTTGGAACCTAGAGTCTAGAAACCACCTACTTGGAAGCTAAGCTAGTTAGGAAGTTTCCCAAGAAGTTTCTTCTTAGAAATTACCACTTGACATGCACATTACCTAATACTTGGAAAGTACCAAGCAAGTTCTTAGATGCTTCTAGAATATTTTTATAATTCTTGGCAATTTTGGCATATATTCTACTTCATTTATCTTGACTAACTCATCTATAACTCCGTGTTGTTACAATATATCTTGTTAACCATTTTGGAGTAGAGTTCATGGACATAATGATGAATTTGCCAAAATCTATGATTCTACATATGGTGATATATGATTGAAAGTAGGATTTGACAATCAACATTTTGTTATGATGCAATGGATGTGAATATACCAAATCCTTTCTCTTTTAACACTCAAGTGGAAACCTATTATATGGTTAGATTGAAAGTGATGTTTAGGGATTTCATAGTCCGTAATTTTGGTGAGGAATATTATCAACAAGTGATAGCTTTTGCGGTCCAAATGGTTATCCCAATAGTCCATGCCTCCTCCCAAGTGATCATATTGACCTTCTATTGAAGTAGGAAGTGGCAATTGAGCATTTGTTGTGTTTATGAATTATGGTGTGTAGTTGTAGGATTTGAGGCAAGGAATGCAAGGGATATTGAACAAGTTTTGGGAGATCAAGATGAAAATGGAGACATTGCAAAGTCAAGTACATACCTTCAAGAATGATCAGGTAATGCAATAAGAGGAACCATCTCAAAACCCAAAACCAATGACCAAAGTACTTGGAGAGTCACTCATGCTAATGACACTAACCTTGGTCAACAATGAAGCTATATTGTTACTATGGATGAAGAAGACATGCATCATCAAGACTTACAAGGGATAGCTTTCCATGGGAGTAGTGGAAATTGGATTTCAAGAATAAATCAATACTTTCAGTTCTTCACAATCAAGATTATAGATTATTCTACAAACATGTTTGCATGGATATTTGATTGATAAAGCCCTCACATGGTACAATGCTTGGGAACAATAAATGTTTGCAAAAGGAAGAGAGGTCACTTGGACAATAATGAAAAAATTGGTTGCTAAATAATTTCCAATCAATGGATTCCATACAGACCTAACTATGGTGGTTGAAGCAAAAGAACAACATACAAGAGAAAGTGGAGGCATTTCTTACTCTACATATCATGATAACTAATATGAGCACAACAGAAGCTCTTGATAAATTCAAATGGGAGTTAAAAGAGCAACTTCACCAAGAAGTAATGGTACATAATCCTTGCACTACTTTTGAAGCCATTTCTTACACTTAGAGAATAGTAGAAGTTCTTGGAGGAAGTGAAGGGTAGTCTCAACTCAACACTATTGGGCTAAAATATCACACTTTGGTGGACTAGTTCCTATGGAATTGTGCAACATTTGGATCTAAGATCAAGGAGCACCATTGCCCTATGGAGAAAAAATATGGGTCAAAGAAAGAAGAGATGGAATCCCATGAGGAGAAAAGACTCAAGAAAAATAACAACATTGTTACAAATTGCAATCAAGTTGGGTACATAGTCATCAATTGTTGTGCTTGTCTTCCTAGAGTGAAATTTGACCACCATGGAGAGACAAATTGAAGAGAAGGATGTTGAAATCACATATAAATATACATGTTGGCCTTATTGGCTCAATGGGTAAGAGTAAAATCAAGGTGAAGAAGAGAAAAAGAGTGAAAAGGTTGAGGAAAATAAACACATAAGTGATTGTTGCAAATGGAGTCATAGAATGCAATCAAGTGAGATTATTGATAGACCTTGGAGCAATAGAGAATTTCTTGTCTTAATTTTTTGCAATAAGGTTGGGGATGGAACTAGAGAAGGATGAGAATGAAGAAGTAGAGTTACTTAATGGTCAATTAGAGTGGATTGAGTCAATACCTAGAAAGTCTAACCCAAAAGTTGTAGGAACTCAACCATCCAAAGGCATAACTAGTACCCAAGGACTCAACTTTCATGATGGCAAGTTATGGATCTTGGATGCTCCAAACCTAAGAACTATCATCTTAGTAGAATGTCATGGTTTTGCCAATGTAGGTCATATTGGAGTGGACAAGACCTTAGATGCAATCAAAGACTATTATTATTGGCCCATGATGAGCAATGATATAATGGAGTACATTCAAAGCTATCTTCTATGTCAACAAAATAAAGCCTCTATAGGAAAAAGCTCCTATAGGACTCCTTCAACCACTCCTTACTCCTACACAATGTTGGGAATATGTCAACATGGATCTGGTTTTTGAATTGCCTAAGATTACCTCAAGGTTTGACTCCATTATAGTCTTTGTAGACCAACTCAAGAAAATGATTCATATTTTTCCTACACTCAAGGACATGACTACTCTACAATCAACTCAATTGTATTTAGCAATAGTCTTTTCTCACCATAGCATGTCTTGAATGCTCATCGTTGCTTGAGGCACTCAAGCAACTCTAGTTTCACTAGTTTGCTTTGGAAAACATTCTTTTGCATCTTCAATACCAAATTGGCCATGTCTACAACATCCAAAAACCAATGGACAAATAGAGCGGGCTAATCAAACTATTTAGGACATGCTCCAAGGCTTCATCTTAGAGGAGCAAGAAAGGTGAGACACCTTACTTTTAATGGTGGAATTTTCCTACAACAATTTCATGAATGCATCTATATAGGTCACACCATTCTTCCTCATGTACAAAGAGCACTCTTTCACACCTTCAAGCTTGGTAAAGATCCACCCTATGGCTATAAAGGTTGACACTATCAACACTTTTGTTTCTAGAATCCAACACGATGTGGAGAACACCAAGCACAAGTTGCAGATTGTCCAAAATTGATAGAAATAATATACAAATGCACATCATAAGCACATGGAGTTCAACATTGGAGATCAAGTTTAGCTGTCTAGAACCAATCTCATGTTAGTTGGCCCTTGTAAGCTCAAATCTTGTTTTAATGGCCTTTCCTATCCTTTGTTGAATTGGACTTATCATCTTATCACAAGGACTTATCATATTAAACTAACACTACACATGACAATCCATCTAGTGTTTCATGTTTCCTTATTATGCAAATATGCAGTTGACTGCTCCCACTTCCTTCCATGCAAGAAATTAGACCTTGTCCAACACTCATTGATGGCAGAGAGGAATATGAAGTCCAATGTATTCTCCAAAAATACATCCATGATACCCGCCATCCACATGTGGAATATCTTGTACATTGGAAAGAATACCCATTGTATGAGGCAGCATGGGTGCCAATAGCTGACTTCATCCATGCAAAGTTGTTAGTGCAATCTTTTGACCAATAACTTCACAACAAGGATGTTATATCTTAAAAGAGGTGAGGTTTGTAATACAATTAGCTAGACATATTATCTAGAGATGAAAATTGGCTTGGTAATATCTAGAAGAATATTACATATGATGGTCTATGTAGATCACATATAGGTGTCACCAAAAGATTCCTTCCACTAATAAGGTAGAAGTTGAAGATACTCAAAACTTTAGAGCCAAATTTAGAGGCCTAAATGGATGAATTAGTACTAAAAAATTCTTCAAAATTCTTTTAAATTCTATAAGCCTTGATATTCTTTCAATTTATCCTTTCAAAGGAAAAGGTATTTCATTCTCCTCCCTTTTTTTTCTTGTTGAGAGCTTTCCATGGTACCTCACCCATGCTATTTTGAGCTTCCTACAAGAGATTCCCAAAGGTTCCTTCTAGTAAAACTTGTTTGACCAACCATAACGAACAAGGATTGACATGTCACCTATCCATGAAACTAACCTAAGGATGGAGCTTGCTGATATGTCACCAATCTATGTATCTGATCCAAGGGTGGAGCTCCCTTTGAGTGGATCTTCTTTGCTATATAATAAAGACAAGGTGCTCCTTTGGGCATTAAGGTATTGAGGACTAAAGCCTTGTGTTTCTTCTCATGTATTTCTCTTGGGGGTTCTCCTATCCTTAGAACATTATAGCAATATAGAGTAGCATAGGATGCGCTTGATAGACATCACCACTTGAATACTTGTGAGCTTTGTGTCTATCAAGACAATCTGTGCACATGTTGGGGATGATGGACCAAGTGGGCATGGTATGCTTGGAACACAACTGGTGGTCTACTTGGGGTCCATCCAAGTGAGCATGGTCTACTTGGGTTACACCCTTGGTCTACTTGAGATTAGCGATAGGACGTATTGAGCTTGCAGCCAAAGTAGAGAGAGTTTTCCACACTGAAGTTGGAGACTCTAGTGGTTAAGAACATGGCATTTTGTTCCCAAGGGCATGGTGTAGTAGCCAATCAGTGCATCTTCCACTACTACATCAGTTATAAAGGATACTTGGGAGCCAAACATTAGACCCAAGCTTACAAGAGGAAAAAGACAAAGAGATTAGAGGTTCTTGAAGAGATACATGAGTTTTTTTGCCTTCAATATGAAAGATTAGGTGCTCTAAAAGGACTTGGTATTTGGATTGAGCTGATAGTGATACACTAGTTTTTCAACATCCCTACAGATATAGTGATATGGAGAGAGCATTGATTTGGAGCCAAAGTAGAGACCTTTTGAGTTTGGTGGAGATTTCACATGGAGAGTATGCTTCAATTATAGTGATGCCAACCAAGAAAGATATGCATGGCAACTACATAGATAGACAAATGTGTGGAGATATTTATCATATTAATCAACAAACTAGGGCTGATTGGTATGCCATGCCTACACCAAAGGAGATCTTTGATGCAATTGGGCACACAAAGGTCTTCAATACTTTAGATCTTTGAGCAAGATATCATGAATTGTTGATCAAGGAGGAAGACAAGTCCAGGATAATATTTTAGGCTATTGATCCTCATGGCAAGGATTCATTATATAAGTGGAGGTTCTTACCATTTGGGTTAAAGAACACTCTTGCCAAGTTCCAAAGGGTTATGGACAAGATCCTAATAGCATTGGATTTTTCTCGGTGCTATATTCATGATATTTTGGTCTATAGTACTTTTATAGAGGAGCATGAGCGACATTTGTTGGAGGTGTGTGAGAGATTGAGATCTCATAGACTCAAATTACATCTTGGAAAGTGTAGATTCATCTACAAGCAGGTTGAGTATTTGGATCATACTATCTACCATGGAGGACTTGGTGTTCAATAGACCAAGGGTGGATGCTATTGCAATTATTCCTCAACCTACAAATATGAGCAAAGTGCAAGTATTCCTTGGGTAAGTAAAATTCTATTGTTGATATATTAGAGAATTTAGTGCCATTGCCAAGGCCTTGAAAAAGTTGACCAAGCCTACACAAGATTGGTGTTGGGAAGATGATCAAGAGAGTGTTTTTATAGAGCTCAAGGAGAGGTTGACATCTACTCCTATTCTAAGGAGACCAATCAAAGGATGATTATTCTAGGTTCATACTAATTGGAGTATGTTTGGGCTTAGAGTAATGCTCACATAGCAAGATGATGAGTGAAAGGAGTTTGTGGTGGCCTATGCTAGTCACTCCAACAATCTAGCAAAGACAAAGTATAGTTCATAAGAAGGAGAATGCTTGGTAGCAATATGGGCAATTATATAGTTTTGATGTCACCTATTTGGTAACCCTTTCTTTCTCATCACTGATTATCAACCATTGAAGTGGTTGATGAAGTCCAACAAGCTTTCAAGGAAGCTTGTATGATGGGCTTTGATTTTATAAGAGTATGATATCATGGTTATTCATAGACTTGGAATGATGAACAATGATGCAGATGGGTTAAGTAGAAACCCATATTCTAGCTAGAAAGATCAAACCAAAGCACATTGCCATGGTGAGACAAACAAGAGATGGTGCCAAGCTGGCATGCATCTACCTTTTTATGTATATTTTTTGGGGCTTTGGTGGTATATCTCACAACACATATAGGATGAGTTGTTGAGGTCACAAATATAGAGGGTGGAAATATTAATACATGTCAACAAGACATCCATGATGATGTCTTAGTGATTGATTGTCTTTGCATTGGTCTTGTGGGTGGCACAATTGGTGCTAAGGAGAGAGATTGTGTAACAATATGGAGTCTAGCAACAACAAAGTTAGTTAAGGCTTAAGTAGCAAATAGGACAAATTAGCCTAGAATATTCCAAAAGCATTTAGGAAGCTTCTTAAGAAACTTCTTGGCTAGCTTAGCTTGCATCCCAAACAACTAGCTTAGCTTGTATGCCAAGTAAGTAATTTCTAGAAGGAAGCTTCTTGGTTAACTTGGCTTACACTCCAAGAAAGTGGCTTAAGGAAGCTTCTTGAGAAGCTTTTCAAGGCCTTGTATACTCCTTATAAATAATAAAGCCAAATCTCATGCTAGGCATTTGGAGTTTCCTTCATTCAAGTGTCCCAATGTGAACTTCTATTCTCTTATTTCTCTCCTTGATCTTGGTCTTTTACATTGGTATTAGAGCAAGAATGGGATGGATGGAATTTATGGAACACCAAATCCATTTCCGCCATACCATTGGGATTATTGTGTTTGAATACTACCCAAGTATCATTTTCACACAATTCATCACCTCACACTATTGTGTTGTGGTTTACACCGATCAAAAAAAACAAACTATCATGGTTCTCTCTACATTAGTGGAGTAGGTTGTATGATAGATCCAACGGATGAGACATTGCCATGTGAGCAACCTATGGACATGTATGTGATTTGCCATGTGGGCTACAATTTTATTATGTTTGAGGGGCTCTAATGTATAAAGGTGAAGGAGAGTGGAGAGACGGGTGTGTCTTAGTTGAGGAGTCTTGAGGGAGAGGAGGATGTTGGGAGTGAGAGTTGTGGAAAAGCACGGGTGTTAGAGCATCAAAGGAGGCATTTGAGGATGAGATGTCCCATGCTCTCAATCTACCACTCTTGAATCCTTTTCTCATCAAGCTTCAGATTTTACACCGTGATGGCTTATGGAATTGGATGATGGTACATTTTGGGGCGGTGTTTATGGAGTCCGTAATAGAAAACCTGGGTCCTATTGTCCTTCTGGTGCTTACTTATGAACATGTCTAGGACAATCTATGTTCTTTTATATTTGGGGAATGCCTAAATTTTTGCTCATAAACTTCAAGGTGGAGTTGTGGGGTCCATTTGTCAAAAGTGAAGAGACTAAAAGGACAAATTTCCAAGAGATTGGATCCCAAGTGAAAGAGTATGGAGTTTTTGACCATTGGGGGAGTTTGGGGAGGGCATTCAAGAAGTGGAGACCACATTTGGAGAGAGGAGCTGAATGGCTACAATTTGAAGACTGAAATCAGACAATTTGAGCAAATTTTGAGAGGAATATCATCAATTGAGTCAAGGGGGGTAGAATTCATACCCAAGACCACAAAGTAGACAATTGGGAGAGCTTCTTGAAACATTTTCATGATCTTCATGTGATATTTTTACAATACCGGTGTCCTCTAATTCGGGGTTAGTTAGTGGGGTTGGAGAGTAGACAAAGTTCTTATAGCTTTGAGCACAAGAAATTCTAGTTTTGGATCAATCTCAAATCATATTTGATTGATTGAAGTTGAAGCTTTTGAGATGTAAGGTGTTGGAGAAGAGCTGATGATTAGGTTTGTTTTGGTCACTCTCCAAGTTGTAGTTTGAGATACCTTATGAAAATTTCCAATCTATTTTTTGGTTAGGGTTTGCATCTTTGCGCAAACATTTCATATGAATTCTTGAAATAAAGAATTCAAGATCTTGGATCAAGCATATGTGGGTCTATAGCTCACAAGTTAGCCCAACTCAGGAATTGATCCACATTAAGGGATTGGGGTTGTATTAGGCTACAAAAATTTGTGAGAGTTTAGACAAGGATAAAACAAGTTTTTGTGAAAAATTTAGTTGGCTCTAGTTCTATGGAGAGTGAGATCTGATGCAAAATATTATGTTGCAAATACTATCATAAGCTCGATAGAGCAATTTTATCTTCCATCTTGATTGGATGTCAATTCTCCTATCTTGTGACTATGATTGAGGGTTTCAAGGTGCCATTTTTTTAAGGATCAAGTGTACTTTTGAATCAGAAATATGGGGAGAAGTTGCCAAGAACCAAGAGCAAACCCTTAAATAGGGGTTTCACAATTAGGGTGAAAGTTGCAAAAAATCTAGCCAAATTTGAGAGGTTGTTAGGGAAACTTTAGTGATCTGATTGAGGCCTATTTTATATCATTGAAAAACTCATCTTACAAGCTTTCCATTGACATCTAGAACACTTGAATCCAAGATACAATTTTTTTTATGCTCATATGAACTTTGTAGAGTTTTCCTCATCAAGAAGGCATAGGAATACTCCACTTGGAGTAGAAATTTGTTGAAATCTGAAGTTCAGATTGGAGGAGACTTGGAGTACAGGAATAAATCAGCTTCATGATAGAGCAAGAAGGTTCTAAAGCTCTTTTCCAACAAAAATCACAGAGAGTTGTTGCCGTATTCTTGTGATTAGATCCTCTTTGTGCTTGCATGCCTGTTTGTACGCTCAATTGGTTTGGATTGGTGTGTGAGCGTTGTGCTTAGTTTGTTTCCTTCTAGGAGTGTTGTGTATTTCTCCTTGGTAATGTTGGAAGTGATGACCAATAGATGAAGAGTATGTGTTGTGATGATAGGTTAGGTTGCATGTCACTACCCTTCCTGATAGCAAGAATAATAGTTACAAGAAAGGAGGGTTTTGGCAGTTGGGTAACACATGTGTTCAGTCAAGTAGTTATGGGTTTACCTCTAGCCTCTAATATGTAGTCTTTACAACTAGGCATCTTGTGTATTCCCAAAGAGAGAAAGGAAAAGTATGACAAGATTTTCTAAATACAATCACCTTGTTTGAGAAACCCTTGGTACTTCCAATTGTAACTTATATAGAATGATGGATGTGTTGCATTTATGTGTTAATAAATTAGATAGATTTGGGGTGGTGTGATAGAATAGTAACCATGGTGGCAATACTCAAGTTCATCATTACTATGCAACAACAAATCAAGCACCTTACTTGATTATTGGATGAACAAGATCATCAATGATAAGAGCATGCAAAGAGTGTACCAATTTGAGAGGAAAAAAATTGAATTTGATTTCCAAAACCCAAGGTTTTTGAAGGTAAGAATCTTTTGGGTGAAGTGGAGAATATTTGTTTGACTACAATCATTATTGCAAGGCTACCAATCTTCAAGATGAACGGAAAAAAATTCTCTTGGCTTCCAGCCAATTGGATGGAGTAGGAAAGCTATGGTGGCGATTTGGAGTGGAGCAAGTTGAATGGCAAATTGTTGCACCAATCTTGATATGTGCACAATTCAAGAGTGCAATAATTGGTTGATTACAAGCTATAAATGCCATACAAGATGAATGAGATAGGTTGGTAGCATTGAAGCAAATTGGCTCTATAATAAGTTACATCATGCAATTCCAAAAGACCATCATGCAAATTCCAAATATACTGGAAAGTGAAGCTCTGGATCAATTTGTGAGGGGCTTGGAGTCACAACCAAATTAGAGGTAACTATATTAGAGTCATAACACTTGGATGAAGCCATGCAGTTGGCCAAATGCTTTGATTCCTTGGTTGGAACAACTTAGTCTTGATCTCGACCGCCACAAAACCTACCATTACCACAAAACCTACCACTACCTACAAGTGGAGGAATGACACCAATGGAGATTGATGCCATTCAATGGAAACCACTTGGCATTGCAGATAAAGAAAAATTGTGATAGAATGGTGGGTTGTTTCTATTATCACCAAATTGGACATCACATTATTGAATGTCCATTCAAGAATGTGCAACCTCGACAAGTTGCCCAGATGAAGTTTATGGAGCAAAATGATCAAGAAAACAAGGAATCCCAATTGGAGATTTTGAGCCACATGTTGGGAACTTGATTAGTTCCAATGGGATCAAAGGCTCAACTTATGCAAGTTTGCTTCACTTGTAAGGTATGATATTTGATTGTGGTTGTAGAATTTTGGTTGATTTTGGAAGTTCAAAAAATTGTTTGTTCATGCAATTAGCAAAGGAATTACATATTCCTATCAAGCCAATAATTGGAAATAGATTGATGATGGCGGATGGTAGAAAGGGTTTTGCATTCCGTACCTTACAGCTTGTTATCTTTAAGATTGGAAAGAGTATTTAGAGTGTATGAGGTTTATAGTGGCATCTCTATACTATGATTTCATTCTAGGTCTACCTTGGCTTGAATATCATAAGATTCAATTTGATTGGAACCAATGATAAATTCAAGTACAATATCAAGGTAAGAACTTTTTATTAGGTTGTCTAGCACCTTTGAGTTAGAAACCTAAGAATAGTCAGTCCCAAGATGAAAAGTTTATTGGGAAGGTAGCCATAGAGCAAGCTTTGAAAGGAGATGAGTCCCAAGATAGGAAGTTTGTCAAGAAAGCAACCATGGAGCGAGCTTTGAAAGGAGATGAGTCCTTAGATGGCAAGTTTGTTAGTGAAGCAGCTAGAGAGCAAGCTTTGGAAGAAGATAAGTTTGTCTTTGAGTGTGGATCAAGCTGATTGCACAAGGAGAATTTGAAGGGAGTTAGGAGCCTCATTAAACAATGGTTGATCAAATAGTTTAGGAGTTTGTGGATTTGTTTTTGGATGACCTACCAAAGGGATTACCGTTTGATCATGGTATGACTTTCAAGATTGATTTATTGCTAGGGAGTACTCTAGTGAGTAGACCAATCTATCGGCTCTCACCAAAGGAGTTGGAAGAGTTGCAAACAACACTTATGGAGTTGTCGGAGAAGGATTTCATACAACACATTACATCTCCTTGGGGAGCACCGATACTATTTGTTCCAAAGAAAGATGGAGGACTTCATTTTTGTAGAGATTATTGTAGGCTCAATAAACAAATAGTGAAGAATGCTTATTCCTAGCTTCAAATTGATGACTTGCTTGATCAATTGGGTGGAGCATGATACTTCTCCAAGCTGGATCTTTGCAACGGCTATTGGAAAATCCCGATTGATAGAGAGGATGTGCAAAAGATTACCTTTTGCACAAGGTATAGGCATTTTGAGTAGAGAGTTCTAGCTTTTGAGCTCATTAATGCTCCAACAATCTTCATGGATCAGATGCATCGGATGTTGGATAGACTATTAGATCTATACGTGATGGTGTTCTTGGATGATATCTTAGTCTATAGCAAGACAAAGGGAGAACATGTGAATCACGTACAAGAAGTCCTAGATGACTACAATAGTGGAAATTTTACTACAAGAAGTCAAAATGTGCCTTTTGGTAGAAGGAAATTACCTTCTTGGCTCACAAGATCTCATTGGAGGGGATCAAGATGGAAGAGGAAAAAATCAAGGCCATTATTGATTGGCCCACTCCAAAAGATGCTAAAAAAATATGTGGCATGTTTTAGATTGGCCAATTTTTATTGATGTTTCATCCACTATTATGCTCATGTAGCCGCATCATTGATTGATCTCTTGAGGAGGAACTCAAGCTTTTAGTGGACTACCAAGCACAAAGAAGCACTTTAGAAGCTGAAACATATGGTATCTTCAAGACCCATTCTTCAACCATATGATCATCAACTACCTTGTGCGGTTGATTTTGATATTTCTAACTTTGCAATTGGCGTCGTGTTGCAATAAGAATTCCCAGATGGATTACATCCACTTGCCTTTGTATCTCATTGACTAAATACAGCCAAAGGAATTACTCTACTTCAAACCAAGAACAATTAGCAATGGTATATGCCACCAAGGTATGGAGGTATTATCTCCTAGAGAAACAAGTGATCATGCAAATTGATCACAAACCATTGTTGTAGACATTATAGTTAGAACACATGAAGAGTTGACATCATTGATGGGAGGAGCAACTCCAATTGTTTGACATCAAACTTGAGTATAAACTAGGTCGGTTCTATGTCATCCTTGATGCCCTATCACAATGGCCTGATTTGAAGTCTCTTCCTCTCATCACGGCAACCATTACAATGGCGTCAATCAACTCCAAGGTCCAAAATGAGTTTAGGTCAACTCTACTAGAAGATCTCTTTTTTCCAAATAGTCCATGGTCATCTTGCAAAATGCAATAAGGAGTACAACACCTTCTCCTTCAAGGAAGACCTCTATTCCATGAGGACCGGATATATTTTCTAGCCAAGGGTGATCTTTGACTTGTGCGTCTCCAAGAAGCCCATGACTTACCAATCCTTGGCCATATGGTTCACTTGGACAAGACCTTGGGTACTCTCTAACACCAATTGTGGTAACCCAACATGATACAAGATGTTTGAGATTTTGTCTGATCATATGAGAGCTACCAATGCAACAAGGCCAACAACCAAAAATTGAGTGGACTCTTTCAACCACTCCCAATTCTATCTGCTTGATGGAAACACATGAGCTTGGATCTCACTATGTCCTTGCCAAAGATGAACCATAGTCACCTAATGATCATGGTGTTTGTGTATAAGCTTAAGAAGTAAATTTATTTGGCACAAACCTTTGATACCATGGATGCTCCAACATTGGTGCATATCTACTTTGACATTATCTTCAAGCATCATAGGATGCCTTGTGTACTCATCATAATCCTCAATTCATTGGGAAATTTTGCCAAGCATTCTTCCAAATACTCGGTACCAAGCTTGCTTTGTCCACGGCCTATCATCTCCAAATTGATGGACAAACTAAACATGAAAATTGCATCTTGGAGGATATGTTTCATGTCTTCATCAACATCCACCATACCAATTAGGATGAATGTCTTCCAACTATGGAGTTTGCCTACAATAATTCCAAACATGCAAGCACCGGTTTCTCTGTTTTCTTCCTCAATTTTGGCCAAGATACACTTGTTCCAGATTCCTTTCTTGCTCCTCCTCCATCTCATGTCCCTCATACTTCCACCCTCTTGACCACCATATCCCAATCCCTCCAACAAGCCAAATCCCATCTCTTTGTTACTCAAAATTGGCAGAAACAATATGCAGATCGGTAGAAATAATATGCGGATTGGTAGAAATAATATGCAGACCACCATCATCATGATCTCACTTTTCAAGTTGGTGATAAGGTCATGCTCTCCTCTAGTAACCTAACCCTCCCACTTGATACCCAAGTTTGTAAACTCGCCTCTAATTATATAGGACCCTTTGATGTCACCCAAATTATCTTTCCAATTGCTTATTGACTGCCTTGCCTTGTCATATGCATATCCACTTTGTCTTTCACATTTCCAAGCTGAAACCCTTTGTTCTTAACCTATCTTCTTTTTCCTCACATGTCCAACCTCCTCCTCCTCCTCCTCCCATACTTATCAATGATCATGAAGAGTACAAAGTTGATTGTATCCTCGCACATCACCACATTCAACAAAGATGCCAACAACATGTAGAGTAAAAGGTCCTTTGGAAAGGGTGTCCCCTTCATGATGCCACATGGGAACCTCTTTTTCATCTCCAAAATGCAGAAATGGCCATCTAGGAGTTTGAAGCTTGAATGGCAACAAGGACGTCACCAACTAGCGGTGGAGGAATATGCAACAATAGGGAGTTTCACGATGAAGTAGTTAGGGCTAATGAAGTAGCAAATAGAACAAATTAGCCTAAAATATTCCAAAAGCATCTAGGAAGCTTCATTGCTACCTTAGCTCGCACTCCAAGTAGGTAGCTTCTAGAAACTTCCAACTAGCTTAGCTTGCACGCCAAGTAAAGAAGGAAACTTCAAGAGAAGCTTCCCCAATTAACTTGGCTTACTCTCCAAGAAAGCGGCTTAAAGAAGCTTCTTGAGAAGTTTCTCAAGGCCTTGTATACTCCTTATAAATACCAAAGTCAAAACTCATGCTAGACATTTGGAGTTTCCCTCATTCATGTATCCTAATGTGAGCTTCCATTCTCCTATTTCTCTCCTTGGTCTCAGTCGTTTATAGACCATGTCCTTCAAAAAGCTAAGATTGGATTGGTTTAGATTGGAGTGCTGACACCTTCTTCATGTATAGGAGGATAGTAGAGTCCAAGTAGTACCACTTTCATCTTAGAGACCACAATTGGTATGTCATGCTCCTAAGAAGCTAGGATATTTTGGTGCAAGGCAAACATTTAGCTTACTCTAGAATCATTATTGGTGGCATGATATGAAAAACAATGTACAACAATTTATTGTTAGATATGTGGTTTGTGATTAAGTTAAAATATTGTTTAATGCTCTTATGCCTTAATTACAACTATTATCTATGATGGGATTGGGTTATTGTTGGAGTTTGGACTTTGATAGACCTTTACCGTTGACTATGAGACATCATTGGTATGTTTTGGTTATGGTGGTGCACTTCTCCAAGTGGATTGAGTTGGTGTCACTTTCTAACAATTCCAATGAAGGGACAACTTACTTGTTCTTGGATTAGGTTCTTAGTTATTTTGGTGCACCAATTGAAGTTTTGACTAGTTTTAGGGGGATTTTGAGGTCTTGTGTGACAAGGCTTTGATTAATCATTGTATTACCTCCCAAGATCACCCTGAGGTAGATAGTTTATCAAAGAGAGTGGTTCAAAAAATGAAGAGCTTATTGCATAAGTATGGTTTGTAAAGAGTCCACTTAGGAGATTATGAGATTGGGATCTCCAATTACCTTGGTTGGCCATGAGCTATTATTCCAACCAACAAGCCTACTTAGCATCCTTCTCTCCTTACTTTCTACTCTATGGACAAGATCCAAATGTACCTACAACTATTTGTTGTGATGTTACTATAGTTTTGGACTTGGATGATCCAAATGTATGGGTGAGCATATATTCTCAATAGTAGAGATCTTTTGAAGAAAGATGCCAATGGCCTTCAAGAACTTAGCAATTGCTCAACATAGGGGATAATTTATGCTATGCTACTATTAAAAGAGATTATAAACCCTTGATTTTTCAATTTCATCCTAGTGATTATGTATATCTATAATAGACTACACCAACAACACTTGATGCTACTATAGGCCACACTATCTTGAGAGTACATGAGTTTTTGCCTTCCAAAGTCCTCATGCTAGAAAGATTTGATGGTGTGTTGTTTGGAAGTGCAAAAGATCAAGGAGAGAATAGGAGAATGCAATATCAGAGTGAAAGATCATGTTGTGATTCTTGAATGAGTGAACTTTGGATGCCTTGCATGAGCTTGAGCTTGGTTTTTATAGAGAATATTCAAGTATCTTCCTAAAAGCTACATTCTTAGTGTGCAAGCTAAGTTAATCTAAAAGTTTGTTGAGAAGCTTCCTTCTAAAAGTTGCATACTTAGTGTGCAAGCTAAGCTAACCATGAAGCTTCCCAAGAAACTATCACTTGGCATACACGTTACTCAATACTTAGAAAGTACCAAAATTATTCTAGAATATTTTTATAATTCTTGGCTAATTTGGCCCATTTGCTACATCATAAGTCTTGACTAACTCATTTGTAAATTTCATATTGTTACATATTCTCCCACTGCTAGTTGATGACGTCCTCATCACCATGGAAACTTCAAACTCCTAAATGTCCATTTGTGCATTATGGAGATGAGAAAGAGGCTTCCAAGTGGTATCATAAAGGGGATACCCTTTCCAAAGGATTTTGTACTTAATATGTTGTTGGCAGCCATATTGAATGCAATGACATATAAGGATATGATCAACTTCATACTCATGATCATTGATATGGGAGGAGAAGGGAGTTAGACATGAGTGGAAAAGGAAAATGGATTTAAACAAAGGGTTTCAACTTGGAAATATGAAAGATAAGATGGATTTGCATATGACAAAGCAAGGAAAGTTGCTAAGCAACAAGAGAAATGACATAGGTAACATCAAATGGACTTATCTAATTAGAAGTAAGTTTATTAACTTGGATGCCAAGTGGGAAGGGTAGGTTACTAGAAGAAAGCATGACCATATAATTGAATTGAAAGTCAAGATCACAATAATGTGGATCCACATATTGCTTTTGACTATTTTGAGCAACAAGGAGATGCGATTTGGCTTTTTGTAAAGAGTGGGATATTATGGTCAAGAAGGTAGAAGTAGGAGGCATATAAGATGGAGGAAGAGCAACAAAGGAATTTGAAACAAGTGGATCTTGGTCAAAATTAAGGAAGAAGAGAGAGAATATGGTGCTTGCCTACTTGGGGTTATTGTAGGTAAACTTAGTAACCATAAGGCATTCATCTTAGTTGGTATGGTGAATGTTAGCAGAAAGCATATTCTCCAAGGTGTAATTTGCATGTTTAGTTTGCCTATCAGTTTGAGGATGATAGGCCATGGACAAAGCAAGCTTAGTGTCAAGTAGCTTGAAGAGTGCTTGCCAAAATTTACCAAAGAATTAAGGATCATGGTTGGACATGAGTACATGAAGCATCTCATGATACTTGAAGACATTATTGAAGTAGATTTGGACCAATGTTGGAGCATCACTATACCAAAGGTTGGTGCCAAATGGATTTGCTTAAACTTATCAACAAGAACCATGATTGTTGTATGACCTTACTTTGTCTTTGGCAAGGATGTGATGAGAACTAAACTCACGTGTTCCTATTGAGCATATGGGATGGGAAGTGATTGAAGGAGTTCACTCAGCTTCTAATTACTAGCCTTGTTGCATTATCAACTCTCACAAGATTGGACAAACTCTCTAAAGCCACCACCATTTGTGTTGTAGGGTACCCAATTTCTTATCCATACCCATGTGACCAATGATTGGTAAGTTATGGGTTTCGTCAAGGTGCACAAGTTATAGATCACTCTTGGCTAGAATATAGATCTAGTTCTTATATAATAGAAGGCCTTCCTTGAAGGAGAAGGTGTTGTGTTCCTTGTCATGTGTTTCAAGATGACCTTGTAGCATCTAAAAGAAAGGGTCTTGTTGTAAAGTGGTCCTAAACTTGATTTGGACTTTTGAGTCAAACGACATTGTCATAACTACTGTCGTTGTAATCTTTGCCATGATGAGAGGTTCAAGAAGAGTTATCATGATAGTGCACCAAGATTGACATGGAACCTAATGGTTAGTACTTAATTTTGATGTCAAAAAACTATAATTGTTTCTCCAATTGATGATGTTGACTTTGCATTTGCTCCAAATGTAATATTTGCAATAAAATTTTGTGATCAATTTGCATGATCACTTGTTTCCCCAAATGATAATGCCTCCATACCCTGGTAGTATACACCATTTCAAGTTGTTCTCAATCTTGAGTAGAGTAACTTTTTTGAGGTTTTTAGTTGGCAAGACACAAAGGCAATGAGATGTAACCCATTTGGAAATTCATATTGCAACACAACTCCAATGGCAAAGTTAGAAGCATTAAAATCAACCACACAAGGAATTTGGGGATCATATGGTTGAGGAATGGGTCTTGAAGATGCCATATGCTTCAGCTTCTTGAATGCTTCTTTGTGCTTGATGTTCCACTAAAAACTTGAGGTCTTCTCCAAGAGATCAGTTAGTGGTATAATGATATGAGCATAATAGTGGATGAAAAATTGCTAAAAAGTTACCAAGATATTAAATGCCCATACTTCCATGACATCCTTCAGAGCAGGCCAATCAATAAATACCACAATCTTCCATCTTGATCCCTTTTGATGAGACCTTATGATCCAAGAAGGTAACTTCCTTCTACTAAAAGGCCCACTTTGACTTCTTGTAGTAAAACTTCCATTAAAAAAGTCATCTTAGGACTTCTTGTATGTGATTCATGTGTTTTGCCTCTATTTTGCTATAGATTAAAATATCATCCAAGAACACCATCACATATTGATCCAATAGCCCATCCAACGCCCAATTCATCTTATCCATGAAGATTGCAAAGCATTAGTGAGCATGAAAGGTAGAACTTTCTATTCAAAATACCCATGCCTTGTGAAAAAATTAAATCTTTTGTACTCCTCTCTATCAATAAGAATCTACCAATAGTCACTTCAAAGTATTGTACTCCACTCAATTGATCTAGCAAGTCATTAATTTGAGGCAAAAGATATGCATTCTTCACGGTTTGTTTACTGAGGCCATGATAATCAATACATAAACAAAGTACTCCATCCTTCTTTGGGACAAATAGTAATGGTACTCCCCAAGGAAATATATTATGTTGTATGAAATCCTTCTCAAACAACTCCATTAGTATTTTTGGAAGCTCTTTTAACTCCTTTGGTGAGTACCAATAGATTGGTCTACTCATTGGAATACTTATTGGCAATAACTTAGTCTTGAAGTGCATACCACAATCAAAGAGTAACCCCTTTGGTAAATAATCCAAAAATACATCTTAAAACTCCTAAGCTATTTGATCAACCATTGCTTGATGAGGCTTTTGGCCTTCATTAGATTTTCCATTTGCAATCAGCTTGATCCACATTGCAAAATAAGAATATCTTCCTCCAAAGCTTGCTCTATGTTGCTTTACTATTCTTAGGTGTCTTATTCAAAGGTGCCATATAACCTAATTGGTAGCTCTTACCTTAATATTGTACTTGAATTTGTTGTCGGGTCCAATCAAATTAAACATTGTGATGTTCAAGCCAAGGCAAACCTAGAATGATATCATAGTATTGAGGTGCCACTATAAACCTCATACACTCCAAATACTCCTTCCTAATTTTAAATGTGATAGGATATGAGATACACAATGCATAACCCTTTCTACCATCCACTATCATCAATATACTTCCAACTATTGACTTGATAAGAATACATAATTCCTTTGTTAATTGCATGGACATGTAAATTTCTAAACTTCCAAAAATCAACCAAAATCAACCAAAATCCAACAACCACAATCAAATATCATACTTTAAAAGTGAAACAAACTTGCATAGGTCAAGTCTTCAATCCCATTAAAACTAATCAAGTTCCTAGTAGGTGGCTCAAACTACTATTGGGATTATTGGTTTCCCTTATCATCATGGTACACAAACTCATTTGGGCAATTTGTTGGATTTGTTCATTCTTGAATGTGCATTCAACAATGTGATATTCAATTTGGTGATAATAAAAGCAACCACCAATTTATTTCATTCTTTCTTTATCTATAGTGTCAAGTGGTTTATATTGGACAACATCAATCTCTATTGGTGCCAACCCTTCCACCTATATGTAGTGTGTTGGCATGTTTTTTAAAGGTTGAGGTCAAGACCAAGTTGTCATAACCAAGGAATCAAAGTGCCCAATTGCATGGCTTCTTCCAAGTGTTTGTGCTCCCGCACAGTCACTTCCAATTTGGTATGTGACTTCAAGTCCCTCATAAATTGATCCAGAGCTTCACCTTCTAGTATATTTGGAATTTACATTATGGTGTTTTGGAATTGAGTGATGTAGCTTCTCACATAACCAATCTACTCCTATTCTTGTGCGGCTTGTGCAATATTCATAGCTTGGAATCACTCAATTATTGTGCTCTTGAATTCTTCTTGTATTGAGATTGGCATAACAAATTGCCATCCAACTTGCTCCACTTGGAATCACCACCATAGTTTTACCACTCTATCCAATTGGCTTGAAACCAAGAGAATCTATCTTTGTTCATCTTGAAGATTTGTAGCTTCAAAATTACATTTGCAATCAAACACAAGTTCTCCATTATGTCTAGGAGATTCTTGCTTCAAATACCTTGGGTTTTAGAAATCAGATTCACACTTCTACTTCTTAAATAGTGCTCTCTCTACATGCTCTTGTCATTGATGGTGACTTTCTTCCAATAATCAAGTAAGGCACTTGATTTATTGCTTCATAGAAATGGAAACTTTAGGTATTGTCACCATGGTTATTACTCTATCAAAAAACCTATAAGTATTTAATTTAACACATAGATGTAACACATCCACTATTCTCCATAAGTTACAACTGTTAGAATCAAGGTTCATCGGACAAGGTGATTATATTCAAAAAAATTTACCCAAAGCATGAGATGATGAATTGCATGAAATGATACTTGAGTAGTACATGGACACAAAAATCCTAATGGTTTGGGAGAAATGGATTTGGTGGTCCATAAATTCTATCCATCCCATTCTTACTCTAATACCAATGTAAAAGACTAACGAGAGAAATAAAAGAATAGAATATTAAAGTGAAAGATCACATTGGGACTCTTGAATGAGAGAAAATCCAAATGCCTAGCATAAGCTTGGGCTTTGGTATTTGTAGGAAACATACATGGCTCTTGAGAAGCTTCTCAAGAAGGTTCCTAGAAGATGCCTTCTTAGAGTGCAAGCTAAGTTAACCAAGAAATTTCTTGAGAAGCTTTTTTCTAAAAGTTGCTTACTTTGCATGCAAGCTAAGCTAAGCTAGTCAGAAACTTTCAAAGAAGTTTCCTTCTAGAAGCCACCTACTTGACGCGCAAGCTAAGCTACCTAGAAAGCTTCCCAAGAAGCTTCTTCCTAAAAATGACCACTTGGTATACACATACTTGATACTTGGAAGGTACCAAGAAGCTTCCTAGATGCATCTAGAATATTTTTATAATTCTTGGCTAATTTGGCCTATTTGCTACTTTGTAAGTCTTGACTAACTTGTCCATAAATTCCATATTGTTATAAAAAGGATCATGTGTGCAATTATATGTCATGCCACCTCCCAAACATTGATGGCACTATGGACCCAAGCTTGGTACTTGTATGTGTAGGCTTATAGTGTATGTTATATGGCTCTTTTGGTAGAGTTGCTAATATGTTGGTGTGTGCTAGTTGTTTGAGAGGATGGTATATGGTATTTTGACTCCTCTCTTCACAATTGTCCTCAAGGACAATGTCTATGTCCTAGATGTACTTGACTGATAGCTAATTCACCTTTTATGTGATATATATTGTAGACATGTGACTAATGATGGGGCTTGATAGCAACTAACCTCTTGATCTCGACCCACCATAAGGCATATCACATATTTGTGGTAGGTGACTCTTTGGAGTTAGAGGGACCTAACCGTCAATTAAGGAGGCAATTGTGGCACTTTAGAGTTCATGTATGACTTATGTGTGAGTTGTGCTTCTATATTGTATGATATTGATATCAATACATGTTATGTGGTGATGTATATACACACAACAACTATCATGACATTTGTAAAAGCTAGTTTGTTTGGATCTTGGAGTGGTAGTGTTAGCAATCATAATTATTCTGGAAGCTGCTCATGGAATACGTGATGGCGGTCACGTTTCATGTTAGAGCTATTAATCACATGGTGAGACCCACCATCACTTGCACCAATTGCACCATCATGTATTGTCAGTGGTGTCTTTAAGTCTAGAGACCTAGGTCAAACTGAGGGGTACACTTTCAAAGTGCAGCTCTAGAGAGCTCACTTCTCTCATGTTGAGCCTTTGAGTTCCCAACTATGGTGGACAAAGGTTGGCAAGCATCACCTGAAGTCTCTTAGCTAGAGAGTGTGTGGTTTGATTGTAATCAATCCCATATTGTTGGCAGATTGTTGAGTGGAGGATCAAGTATAGATCTGATTTGAGTGGAAGAATGAACTGATTATTGTGGCACTTTAGAGTTAATGTATGACTTATTGTGGTACCCACATTTTTTGTTTTTTTTGTTTCTATGCAATTTTGAAGAAGAAGTGTATAGACAAAGTTGTATTGAACCCAAATGGCATTGGAAGGAGAAGAATGGTGACTTTGGCTTGAAGCCTGAAGTAACATGACTTTAAGTCAAAAGCAAAGTACTTGGATCAGAACCAGCTAAAAGAAACCTGAAGTAAGGGGACTTCATCTTGGGGTGATCAACCCGATGCAAAGATGGCATAACAACATCTCTTTGGAAGGGCAACTCAAGAAATTATAGGTAAAGAAATGATGGACAAGGTGCAAACCACTAACTTGGATAACGCCAAAAGGAAGTCATGCATAAAGGGTGCATTTTAGTGATGAGTGACGAAGGAATGGTTGATCAACAAAGAACTATAAAATTAGAACTTTGTTGAGGGGATTTTGAAATGTCTTGCAAGTATCCTAAGCCACTAAGTAGTTGACCCAAAGGAGTGCCTATAGAGACATTAAAGATAGCACAATGCCAAAGAAGGGTGAGAAGAAGAGTCCTTCGCTTGTAGTGAGAAATCCAATGATTCAAAGATTAGATATGATAGCTCGGATTGAAGTCCTAAGAAGACTTTGGATAACTTTTTTGGCATGGGATTGGAATTTGAGTTTTCCAAGGTTCATGGTCAAAGGAGCATTGAGTGATTGTGAGGAAGGACCTGAGAATGAAGGAAAGAGAGGCAATCCGGCTCAATGGACAGAGTCTTGATGGACAGAGTGAGATTGGTATTGGGAAGAGAAGCCGGTGAGGAAATTGGGGCAACATTTCTTGGTTAAGGAGAGTGCATAGAGGAGACAAATGAGATCCAAAATTCTTTTACAACACCATGCACAAAGAACGGATACAAGGTGGATACCTATCAAGACCCAATCAGGCAAAGCATTATTGGAGCAATGATGGTAGCCTGATTGCACAACTTATGTTATGAAGCATCAGGTGGTATTCTTCCACTAGATTTTTGCAGGTGCGCCAATAAATTGGGCAAAGTGCTTTCATCAAAGAATGAGGCAAATGGTGTGGTGTTGGAGAAAGCAAGATGTGCCTCACTATTAAGTGTCATTTGCTGCCCATTTCTACTTCAGATTGAACTTGATGAAGGAGTTTGAGCAAAGAAAGATTGTGTCGCATTTTCATCCAAACTTACAAAAGACTGCAAATGATGAGGAATGGGATTACATCCAATAGATCCAAAGTGGTGATGAGTACTATGCGTGCACATGGTAGTATTTAAGAGTAGTAGTGATTATCCCAAAGATAAGGAAGCAAAGTCATCTGAAGGAGAGTTTGTTGCCAGTTACGCCAAAGAAGGTGAGGAAGGTGGACTTGTGCAAGAAGTCATAGTGCTCAATGAGTCATTGGGAGCAAAAGAGTTGGAAGGCAAAGCCGAGTACAAAACAAAAGACTCGGAAAAAGAAGAAGAACCAAAGTTGATGTTGCAAAGTGAAGAGCCAAGTAGTGGAAGCAAAGAGGAGGTGGAAGTTTAGCAATGAGGAGGAGATGATGTTGATAAAGAAGAAAAGGAGCTCCATGTGGCAATTGATCAAATGGAAGGAGGAGGAAACATATGTCATGAATTACCCACCACGGAGATAGAAGAAACTTTTGAGGCTGAGCCAAAGGCAAAAGTTCAGCGAAGCAGAAGAGCAAGAAGGGGTGTTTCTATTGTAGGGGCAAAAGTAAGCAATGTAAGTCCGGTAGAAGAGGAGGGAGAAAGTTCAAATGAAGTACCTCTAAGAGTGAGAAGATAAAGACTTTGGAGTGAAGTTCTAGTAGAGGAAGTAAGAAGTGAAGAGTCAAAGCAAGTTGAGAGCTCAGGAGTCTTTGATGGGGTAGAATACTTGTCATGGATAGTTTTTCCCTTGCTAGTACAATTGCAGAAGAAGAGAGAAGAATTGAAGCAAGATCACTCAGGAGTGAAACATGAATTGGCAATAGTGCAGTACATGAGTGATGAAAATTTGGAGTTGAGAAGAAAGTTGAGTCGGGGAGAGCGTGAGTTAGTAGAGCTTTGGACTGACATAGAGCTGAGGAGGAAGGAAATTGAGAGTCTAACAAAAGACTGTGAAGGGAGGCAAATCCATGGCAAAGCAAGAAGAAGATTGGAAGGATCAGTTGCTGAAGTCTGAGGCCTTGCGGGCAAAAGTATGCAATACGCAAGTAGAAGTTATACATTTAAACGAATGGATGTTGTCATGGGACAAGAGTTGGAGACTTTGAAGGCAAATGCAACATAGAAATATCAGGCTTGGAAATGAGAGTTGGCCATGCAAGATAGAGAAGAAGAGCAATTGTGCGGGTTAGTCAAAGGAATGGAAGAATAACTCAGGTAGAGTGTGAGGGAGAAAGAAGCGCTGAAGGCCGAGTTAGAAGATGAGGTGAAGATGTATCATGATGAGTTATTAGCAAAGAGAGAAAAGCTACAGACGCCAAGATGAGAAGCAATCAAAGACATTGTTGTAAGAATGAAGGCAATGTTAGGGACGATATCTGAAGTTTAGTTGGAGGAAGCAAGACTGCACAAATTGAAGTTGTTAGTGCTAGAAACAAGAAAAAGAAAGCAAAGGACATTGAATTAAACAAATTGTTGATTTGCTTGAGAGATCGAGTAGATAGGAATATATTAGAAGCAGGAGATAATGTGTGTCTCAGGTTGGACTTAGTACATTCCAAATTAGAGAGACTTTGTAGTACCATGAAGTTAGAGATGAAGTCCAAAGTAAGAGAAGTAGGAGTACAAGTGTCTTCAGGTGAGTTCTTTGAGACAATAGAACAGGTTAGTAAATAATGATATTGATAGTATACCCATGACCTCAATTGTAGTGTGGACTAAAGAAGTAGTGGAATTGGTAGAAGATTTAGTGATAGTGGATACATCCGAGGATATAAAAGTGCAAGAAGTTACTTCGGGTTTAGAAGCCAAAATTGAGGTAGACATTGGATTGGATTAAGATCAATTTTGAGATAGGATGAGGTAGATATGAGAGGTGCATTGTCATTGTGGATCTACAAGTCGGTAAGGTTTTTAGGAGGTACTTTAGGAAGTAAGATAATTGTCAAGTGATTAGCCTATTTAAAGGAGGCCTTTGTAGTGAATTGTTATTTAGTTTTCATAATCCTGAGAATAGATAAAGTGAAGTGTTGTGAAGCAATGCTTGTTGCTTGAACTTAATTCTAAGTATTGATTCTATTTGTGTGCTTGTGAGTGTTGACAGAAATTTGAAGTGCATGTCAATGTGCTTGTTGGATGTTGGATTCCACAATGTTGGTCTTCATTCTGTGTATTTGATCTTGAGTGAAGTGCAATTGGAGCAATGCCTTGACATATCTGAGAAGAATTGTAGTTAGTAGTATTTTGCCATTATAAGTGCAACATTGAGTTGATGTGAAACAATTTTGATCAAAGAAATTGTGCCTTGGAGGGGTGGAACACAATTTTGAGGCAAAGTGGTCTTACAGTGAAGTAGCCATTTTTGGGATGGACTAAATCATCACGATCAAGATTTTTTTGGACATATTTGAAGTATTGTGATTAGTGAGTGATAAATTGTGGTGACAAGACTGTGATCACTGCTTGTTACTCTCTTCTGGGTGTAGTTTCTACCTGAGAGATTAAAGATGCAACCAAAAAGAAATAATTTGGTTACTATGCTTTGTGTTTGACCAATTTTGACTCGTATCTTTGTGGGAATGAACTTTACTTACTTGATTACCGCAAAAGTGATATTTGTCGGGTTGTCACACTTACATATAAGTTGTGTTTCTATAGTGTATGATGTTAATAGTGATGTATGTTGTATGGTGATGTATATACACACAACAAGGTGGATTAAATCTAGGATTGAGCTAGGATCCAAGTGTTTACACTCTTACAAATTTAAAAGGAAAGACATACCTTAATAGCATGAGGATAAGATGGTTCAACTAGAAGAAAAGGTAGATCATGTCTATCAAGGAAGACTAGAAACCTATGGTCTAGAATGAGAATAATCTAAAGCTTATCTTATCTCTCACCTTAGAGATATTTCTAGTAACAAGTTATGTGTCTATGTGTTGAAGGAAGAGCAAGTTGGTATCAAGTACCATCAAGGATAACAATTGAAAGGAAAATCTACCACACACTCTCTAGATCATTGATTACTCTTTTAGACCAAAGCTCCTCAAAAATGACTCAAGAAGAATTCACTAATGTAAACCTAGAAGGTCCTTCTTTCACACTAAAAAAATAGTACTCAAGATTTAGAGGTTCCTCCAAGATCAATAACCATAAAAATATCACTCTTAAGAAGAAAATCTCAATACTTACTTAACAAAAATAGCTAGTACTTACAAATTCTCATTCCCCTCACTTAATCCATGCTCCAAGCTCATTAAGAAATCGGATTTTCCTTTTCCTTTCCTTAGATATTTACTAAACTTACAATCATTAGTGCCTTGGTAACTCAAAGCATCTCTACTTTTCCTAAATTACCCTAGATAAAAAAAACATTGGTAAATAGATCTTCTTATGGGTTTTTAACCTCACATACTTCATATTGGGAACTTTCAAGCATATTCCTTAAGAATCTAAGACCTTTTTCTAATATACTACAATATATTTCAAAGTTAAGTCAAATCTATCTCACTTAACCTATTTCTATTACCAAATAACACCCAACTTGATCTAACTAATAAGATCTTGACATCACCTATACACCAAGTCAATTTAACCGTACAAAGTCCAAGAAGAAGATCATAATTTAATAGAACTTTCTCTTAAAGGAGCTCACTCTAATATAATCTAGCTTAAAGTTCAATATGGGGTCCATTGAGTATCCAATAAGTAAATATATAATCTTTCTATGTTTAAAGCTATAGTTACTTAGTTAGAGATACATCTAACATAGTTGGTATTAAACATAGCTAGTTATAACTAGCTCAAACAACCAAAACACTATTAAAGACTAATTTGCATCTTAAGGTATTAGAGGTAAAATCCGAAGGAAAAGATGTAAGTGATTGAATATCATCTTGTACTTGGAGACAAAAACCATCTTGTATTAGCTATAATAGTATCAAGAGAAGAAAGGATTCTTCATCCAAATTTATCATATATGTCTTTAAGATAAATTATCAACAACTACAATATAGAAAGAAAGCAAAGGTACCAAGAATATCCAACTATCTGTAATGGTAAAAGTATTATTTACTCCATATATAGTAGACTAACCTCTCCATAAAATATCAGTAAATATATTTATCTATGTGCCAAGTCCTATTACATTCTCAAAATTCTTTGTTCCAATAATGTCACTAAAGACTTCCATGATCATTCTATTAAAGGCTTTCAAACATAATAAGAAGCCTAGAGAAGAGAAACAATACAAAGTAAGTAGATCAACTTACAAGAAATACAAGATTAGAAGATACTAAATACTACTCATGAATCTCCTAGTAGATAAAGGTCATCCATATAAAAGATACCTTCACAAGGATGGAATTTAATTAGCATAAGACCAAATCTTTACACCTTACTAGCACTCTAAGAATATATAAACCATCTACAGATGTAATATATTACTTTGAAAGCTAAGATCAAGATGAATATCTAAGATGTACTATGTCCTACACTTTGATACCTTGACTTGTAAGATTAAGCTTGGTAATCAAACATTTGACAATGACTGACATTTAACAATTGATTAACTAATGTTTGAATTTCTCCTCTTGTTACTATTGTAGCCACTTAGAATAATTGCATAAAACCACTAAAAGGATCATTTGCTTGGATGGAATCAATGAAATGCTTATAAACCAACCATCACAAGCATTATAAGGATAGGCTTGGAGACATGGATAATGCATGGGGAAAAAGTAATTTATCAAAATATAGTAGTTCCTCAATCTGATATTCTAAGATCTTTAATTTACTCAACTTTGTGGAGGACGTAATAGGCATAAGGAGGAAACTGTCTTCTTACCAAGTCTAGCCATTAACAAGGAAGTAGAGCTTGCGCTACTCAATTATGCTCTCTAACTTGATACAAGATCCTATGCAACTATAACCAAGTAGAATATGTACTATTATGGTACTGAAAGTATCTCCTAAAATCTGCAATTCAAACAGACTTCTCTTGTTATGTAACTTAATCCCAAATCTTAAGTCTAACGATGGCATCCTTGCCTTGCATGCCTCTCTCCAATATAATAATGATACTATTATTAAAATAAAAACTATATTAACTCATCTAACATCAAAGAGACACATACAATTGATTGAGTCCTAAGTAGAAAAACCTATTTGACCTCATCATAGATGCACAAGAAACTTATCAAATAAACATAGATTTAGAAAACTAGTCTCAATTAACTCTAAAATATAGTCTTTCTTAGATGCTAACCACTCATACAAATCTATATATATATATATATATATATATATATATATATATATATATATATATATATGATGAATGCTTCAATATGAATTTCATTGTATAATATGGAGTCAATAATAAAATAAATTATCATAAAAATTAATTTCAATCAAGGAAATATATTTTATTTGATGAAAAGCTAATAACTACACTATGATAAAATTTCTTATTTTTCTTAGAATGTCATATTTAATTACAGGCATTTACATAAATGCAATAAGTAGCTAAGGTGGACACTATATTAAATATGGATATTTTATTTTATCATTTAAACATATTTTCATATTATATTATATATGGCCATTCATGAATACCTTTTAATGGATTGTGCATGATACAAGTAATATATTTATCAATAAACTATATTCTTTATTGAGTGTATCAAATGTAATGTATTATATATCAATTACAAGATTTTATTTATAGGGAAATTATATTTGCACCTCCTTTTTGGATAGTTGTACCTCCTCCAAACGAAGTCTCATCAAGATAATTGTGCATTTTCTTATCAAAGTGGAGGATGCTTGCAACAAATCTTTGTTGAATGCTCTTGCTTTTTATTGCTTGCACAAGCTCCTCCTTGGATCCAAACATTGCTTTAAAAGGCATATTGCTAACAGTAAGTGGTGCGGTGTGTTCCATTTGCGAGATGAATTAGGATGAATTAAGTTTAGGTTTGTCAAATGTAGGTGTGAAGGGGCTCAAATATCCAAAAGGGGGTTTAAATATAGTTTCCCTATTTATATGGTTGATTAGATAATTTTAAGATAATTTAAATGGTTCTACAAGGAAAAGCACAATATTCTATTTCAATAAATCTATTAAAGATGAGATTTCTCATTATATAGGTAGGAAAATTGAAATGTGAAGTGTATTGTATTGATTGAAATATAAAAGAGATGAGATGTAAGTTCTATATAACATTTATCTTTTCTAAATAGAACAAATACACTAGGTAGGTATATATTATCTATGATCAATCCAAGGTGAAACCTATTGGGATTTGAATGAATTTAGTTCCTACTACCAAATCTGGTTTACTTCTTTTCCGAATAATCCGTTGGGCTTAAGTTGTCAGCTCATGCATTTAATCCTTGTTCCTTTTGTTAGATATGAGAATTAATTTTCTACTCATCTCAGAGTAAAATTATTAT
Organism: Lunularia cruciata; assembly: GCA_948567375.1. Classification (NCBI taxonomy): domain Eukaryota; kingdom Viridiplantae; phylum Streptophyta; class Marchantiopsida; order Lunulariales; family Lunulariaceae; genus Lunularia; species Lunularia cruciata. The sequence continues at coordinate 46,349,301 of OX419756.1, read as the reverse complement.
TTGGAATTAAATTCAAAAAGCGCAATTAATTACTAATCTAGAAAAATGTATAAAGAACATATATTACATCTGGACTCTTTGAATTGCATCTGTTGACAAACCACATGCGCAGTGAATCTCGCTAACAACATATTGTGTTTTACTCTTCATAATACTGATTATATCATTAAGCTAAAAGAGAATCCAGTAGTAAGATATATATATATATATATATATATATATATATATATATATATATATATATATATATATATATATATATATATATATATATATGTAATTTCAAACATATATTAATATGATGTTATTGTAATGATTTATTTTCAATCCTTTGGCTAATGGAAGTGTATTCTCATGAAATATTTTGTCTCAGAAATTATATAAAGTATAAAGATTATTCAAATGTTTTTAAAGGAGGAGATGTATGGTGTAATATTTTCTTGAGATATATGAATGTACTCTGATTCTTTATATTGGTATACTTTTAGTTCCTTTTAATAGTATATCACAAACTGTGACATATACGTTGGATGATTATGACTTTTTGAGCTAAATCAATCTACTAAAAAATCATAATTGGGTTCTATAAAGTATGGAAAACTCTTTTAAACTGATTCATTTTATTAAAAAGAAAACAACATATTTTTAGTCAAGAAAACAACATGTAAAACCTAAAGAATTTAAATATTCATAATTGATACATATCTTCACCATTTCCGGAGACACAATACACGTTTTCAGTGAGAGTAGGAGTGTAACGAGATATGAGAACGGAGAATTTAAGAGCTCAAAGCAATAAATGAGAATAAGTACGTGAACTCTCCAACAAAAAGATACGAATATTTTCAAAAAACCTCTTTTGCTTTCTGCAGAAATTTTATATGCGAACGTAGAAGAATTGAATCCGACAATTCATTATTTCGTATCTTAAAGGAGATATAGTAATCCGCACTTAAAAAGCACAATTCGTTTTTAACCCTCTAAGAAGTACAAGCCTCAATCGACTACGGATTTTGTTTTTTTTTGTTTTTTTTTTGTTTATGTCCTTTTCTCTATATCTCATTTCAATAGGAAATACTCTTTCATAGAATTGGATGAGTTTTGGTGGATCATAATTTTTATGAAATATTTTGCAAAATTATGATTGTCTTTTCCTCTCAATAAGTAGATAAAATAAACCATCTTTCTAGATAATTAATTAAAAGGCATAGACCTTTCTATTTGTGATATACGAGTGATAATAAACAAGAAACAAATAAATAAATTAATATGCATATGTAGTCTCAATACCTTATATCCTGAATATTATTTTCATTACTTGCACTATCCCCAAGGTTCATTATTATTAACATATGAAGATCTAAACTACTGAACCTAGCGGATGCATTAATATGAGCGTGAGTTCGGACAAAAACCTCCTAGTTCATCCCGTAATAAACCTGTCAATCAGTCAATTCCATTAGTTGTGTGATCTTCCCATCCTTCATGTGTTCTACGTGGTCGCGCTTTTCCACTTAGTTGTATGATTAAGGTGACCCATTGATACCATACCTGAACTCGTGGTGCTCTCGATCACTCTCTGCTTTCCAATTTCGACATTATTGCTAGCACCTATCACGTTAAACTTTATGCTTTTCCTCCCATCCAACAAGAACTATATGCTATTCCTGTTGCTTTCTTCATAATCCAAAATCCACAGCAATGAAGCGGTGTTTCCATTTTCTCGAGTCACTTTCTAAGCTCAAGAGATTACTTTTGTACATTGTGTTTGAACAGAAAATTAAGTAATGATGGCTCTGGAGAATCTCTCCCTTGTGAATTTCCTTTAAGGGAAAGGGGATTAGCACAGTGATGCACTCACTCATCATGCTCTGGGGGAAAGGCATGATGACGATGACGACTGAAAGCGCAAGATTCGACAGATTTCGGGAAACACATGGCGTTTGCGGCACAAAACGTGGAGGATTCGAAGGCAGGAATGGAAGCTTTGTGCATACGATAATAGGCAGAATGATGAAGTTTTCCGAAGTCGTCCACCTTGGCAGCACCTGGTGCCGAATGGAAGAAGTCCACCTGTGCCCAGCAGAGTTGAGGAGCAGAAAGGGGAGGAAAAATGGAACTTTGTGAGAGCTGCTGAGGGGTTCTACTTTTCCGAGTGGTGGAAAGAGCACTACAGGAGTTGTACCGTAGTTGTGGCGGTGGATCGAAGTCCAGAACGGATGAAGGAAGGAAGAAGGAATGAATCAGCCATCTTCTGCATCATCCCCGTGGGTTGGGTTGTGTTCTGGATTGGATTAATTGATTGCAGGAGGAATGGATAATAACAGGAATTGATGTGGGTTGATGGCGAGAAGGAGTATAAAAGGCACAGGGCGGAACAGCAGGAGGTTTGAGTGATTTGAATTCGTGGGTTGAGGGCAACTCGAGGTTTTGGTTTAGGAAACTTCGATGGAACTTGATGATCCTTGATTTGGAGTGAGGATGAGAGATTTATTCAGTTGCCTGGATTGATGAACTTATCCATGGGCTCGTTCAGATTGACGTTTCGATTATTTGCTAATGTGAGGGGATTTCAAAAGGTGGAGAATTCTGCTCAATGCTGTGCGTTGCATAGCGCAGTGGAACTGCAGTGCTAGTTTTTCCTGGTGATAGTTGTGAAATAGGGAGCTAGAGTCTCGGTGGAGGAGTAGTTGGCGCGAGGGAAGTGGATTGAGGAAACATTGTGTATTGGAATCATTGACTGAAGGGTTGGTATTATTTAAGTGATGGTGCCCGGGATGGAGGTAGAAGAAAGAGATGGTCCCTTGCCTCCTTTCCCGAGGAAGCAGAAGGAGCAACCTGGAAGCATAGAGCTTGCATCTATCCTGGCGACTGTCCACATTGAGGGAGATGATGATAGGTCTGGAACGAGGGAAATAAATGATGACCATCAAAGCAGGTCGGACGGCCTTGTGGAAAGTCATGGCGATGTGGAGACCGAGTTGCCGTTGAGGACTTTGGCTTTGTCATCCATGGTGGCAGCAGGTATCCAGTTCGGGTGGGCACTTCAATTGTCACTACTGACGCCGTATATACAGGTGAGAAGAAGATTGATTGACAAAGTGATGGTTGGGATTTTTCATGTCCATGTGAGTCTCTGTGGTTTCCACGCGTCGTTTACAGAGGTCAGTTATGAGCTGTGTCGTTTGTCATGGGCCTGCTTCTGAGATTCATATACAGCGATCTATGCAAGAGATATACCAGCTGTACGTGTAGATGCCCCAGAAGGTAAATTTAAAGAAGGGAAACTGAGACGAGCTAACGCAATACTGTCGTTGGAGACACTACATAGGTGTTTTGTTGACCACCTTGAGTCCAAATAAATTAGACACGTTCAGGTTAAGCCATTCTGAGCATGAGCTAATGGCTTTGAAAACCGGAGATTATTCATCGTCACTCGACTTTCGCGTTTCTTGGTGGTGTGTTGCAGACTCTGGGTATACAGCATGCATTTGCGTCTTTCATATGGTTGTGTGGACCTATCACGGGCCTTGTGGTGAGTAACATCCCTCTATTTGATTACACTTTCCTGCCCGTAGTGCTGTTGAGAAATGTTTTTTTCTACATCTGGTCTTACTGTCCTACAAATTTTAATCGGGGTAGGCCGGTCAATCAGCGAAGCCTTTTCCTACAATTGCTTCGAATATATTTCTGTTGTACAGGACTATGTTTCAAAGCAACTTCAAACTAGTCTCACATCAAGTAGATCATTTACAGTTAAGCTTCAAATCTGTTGAGGACCTGAAATGAAGTAGATTGTCCGTTCCTTCCTGCACTACTCAAAGAAACGGGAGATATTGGTGGTGCTTTTGTCCCCCGACAAAACTAGGATGGTTTTTTATACAGAGCTCATGTCCTATCCACTCTTATTCTATTGCCAGAAGTCTGCAGCAGAAACCAAAAGTGCTCTAAGGTTTACCCCATTTACCCACCAGACAACTTTTGTGTCCACTCTGTGCCGAGGAGTGGAGTTGATGTGATTTCTTCTCGCCCTCGAGTTGCATTTTTTTTGAGCTTTTAAATCTGTTTGAGCTTTCCTTTTCTGGTTATTTCATCTCCTCTCCTGACAGTTTACCTGTGGTTCAGTCCACTGCTTATGCCAGGGGTTAGGCCATTCCGTTATGCTTCTAATCTGTGCTCATTTCTTATGTCCCACTAGGTTTGTTAATGACCTGGTTAGGACCTGTTGCCTACACCCACGGTGTCCTCACTCCTGTGCTATACCATTTGGAAGTTCAAGACTCAGTATGGATTCGCTCAAGAGCTCAGTCTCATCTAATTTACAATTACTTGGATTCAGGCTCAACCTTGCATTGGTATATGGAGTGACCAGTGCAATTCCAAGTGGGGTCGCAGACGCCCATTTATCATGACTGGTGCAGTCATGGTTGCTGCTTCTGTGAGTATTAGTATTTGGACCTCCACTCTTTGCTCCTCTGTAACTTGTGCTACCACAGTATGATAATCTGCATATGGGTTATTAGTATGGGTCATCCTGTCTTCATCACTAGTGTGTATACGACATAAGTAAACATCAAGATTAAGGGTTTTCTCACCATGTAGGCCACTTTTATATGTTCCCGTTCTCTGGAGCACTTTGCTCGAAGGTAGTATGCAATTAGGCGACATTCTAGTATACAACGGGTTCTATATTCTATTGCTCAATATAGGCGATATTGCAGGCTCCCTTGATCAAAGTCACATGCATCGAATCTACTATAACTAGACGGTCGATTGGACTTTGTCTTGTGACTCCTAATATTCAGCTTGTAATCAGGTGATAATTATAGGATTTTCTGCAGATATCGGCTATGTTCTAGGAGACTCCCATGAAAGTTGCGAGTGAGTTGTCCTTCACTTTTATCTCTCAATTCTTGCTGTCCCTCCCAGCTCCTAGGAGTGCTTCCAGTTCAAGCTAAACACTCGTGGACTCTAGTTTTGTACCGGTCTTGTTTTCATGTCTCCTTGCACTACTGCCCCTCAGAATTATCATCAGATTCCGCTGTAGTGACTAATCTATAATTGATAAGACTGCCTGGCAGAGCACAGACAAGAGTAACCAAGTTAGCTAGTTTTGCCAGTTTGTTTTTATCGAGAAGGGCATATAGCTTTTACAGGGATGATTGTTCTATTTGGTTACCGAACGGAAATTTTGCAATAATCGTTCCAAGCTGAGGTATTACAGTACCAACCTGACTCATCTTGAAATTGAATGCAGAGTTTACAAAGGTATTCGGCCTAGGGCAGCGGCGGTTTTTGTTCTTGGATTTTGGATGCTTGACTTGGCAAACAACACTGTGCAGGTCGTTAGTTTATTTCACCATTTGGGTATATCTATCATGTTCATCCTTCTTCAAGTACGTTTCAAGAAGTCAAAAGCTGGAGGAGAAACTTAAATTGATACATCTCTTTGTTATGGTGATATTACAGGGTCCTGCTCGTGCTCTGCTGGCGGATCTGGCCGGTTGGTGCTCGCGTGCAAGCCCATGATAATTTGCATAATTCACATCGACATTTTGCCTTCTTCATATTGAGTAGTGTTTGATATTATTTTTTAATAATTTGGCAATGCAGGTTCGGGGCAGCGGGATGCAGCGAATTCAATTTTTGTTCTCTGGATGGCAGTCGGAAATATTTTGGGTTTCTCAGCTGGGGCAAGTGGTCAATGGTCCAAGTACGTAACACGAACCAGTCGCACAGTTAAATGCAAATTAGTCACGTTGAAAAATACATTCACTGATTGCTTACGACTATATTGCAGATGGTTTCCTTTCCTTACCAGCGAAGCATGCTGTGAAGCCTGTGGGAACTTGAAGGGTGCCTTCCTCGTATCGGTGGTAAGTCTATCCGACTTCTCTAGCTTCTAGGCACACTTTAATCTGCTGGAGCCAAGTAAGAGGCTTTCCGGGTAGACTTTTGTCTGGGAAGTGTTACTGTATCTTATTATGCACGTGGGTTTTTTTGCCTGGTGTTCCTGGTCCTGATCCTGATGCAATCTGTGGAGGCCTTGATGTTCCAGTTGGTTGACACTATTGAGATCACTCGTCCGCTTGCAATACTTCTGCAGGTATTTTTGCTTCTTTGTACAACTGTGACGATGTTTTCTTCCAAAGAGATCCCTTTGGCGCTTATAAAAAATGTTGCGGAAGAAAAGAAACATGGCGAGGATGTGGATTCTCGTTTGTTACAGCAAGATGATAGTCGGCTGGTCATGGTTAATGGCGAACTACAACAGGTTAGCAACAGAACATATGAGAACGGGGTTGACAATGACAAAAGTCAGCACAAAGATGACATCATGGGTGGCATCGGACCTGCAACAGTTGTGATGAACCTTCTTGTGGGTGTGAGACGGCTGCCTACATCAATGAAAACTGTTCTGCTTGTCATGGCCTTATGTTGGGTAATTTCCTTCTTGATTGATTTTGAGCTAGTTTTGTTGCATACATGACTTTTCTAGATTTCTGCCGATCAAGCAAGAGCACGCCACGGAGAGTATATCTGATCAAATCTAGTCTGGTCCGTTCATATTTGGGTCCAACACCATTCGTAACGCCCATTGTACCGTCTATTACGTTGTCCTGACAATTTGAGATTCAGATGCAGAGAAAAAGTCAACATCTTTGCACATCAAATTGGCATCTTATTTGGGTCTCAATGTTATGAGGCCGTGCTGTTCATGACTCATGATTTATACTGTCATGGATTGTGCAGTTATCCTGGTTTCCATTCTTCCTCTTTGACACGGATTGGATGGGACGTGAAGTGTATCAAGGTGACCCTAACGGGACCGCACAGGAAATTCGCAATTATGATGAGGGAGTTCGCGCCGGAGCTTTTGGTTTGCTTCTGAATTCGGTGAGCTTTGAATTTTTACCTCCATTTATGCTTGGTACTCGATAAACCACGTTTCAAGTATGTGCATAATTGATATCAGTTCCTCACACGGGCTGCTTAGACTATTCCCAAAATTGATACCTTTGTCTACGCATCTCATGATAAATTGCACAAGAGGGAGTTAACAGGGAATAGGGAGTAGGGAGTAGGCACGATAAAGTTTCAAGTGTCCTGTCTTCATCTGGATGCGTATTAGAGCAGGCTTACATTGTATTATTGGGACTCTTTTGATAGTGACTGATTGTCATGGTTCATAGTAATCAAGAAAAAAAAGAAATAACGCAAAAAGAGTACAAATAATACAATGTAAGCCTGCCTGCCGCAAAAGAGTCATAAGTTTCGATGTACTTGTGCTAAAACAGTCTAGAGGTTGCCTTTCTCTTATTCGATGGTAGTAATGAAGGCCAATTGCTTCACGCTTAGTTAGTCAGGGATAGTAGAAATACATCTCATGTAGTGTAGAACATCATCCTAGTGGATTGATGGTCGACTTATGATTCATTGGAGACGTAGCAAAGAAAGTACTGGCGAGCAGGAAACAGTTGCTGATGTCTACTAGCTGCGCAGGTGGTACTGGCAATCAGCTCTCTCGTGACGACTCCTTTGTGCAAGTACCTTGGATCCAAACATGTCTGGGCTCTAAGCAACTATGTCATGTTTGTATGCATGATGTGTACAACTGTTATCACAACATTAGCGGTTAAAGTTCGTTATCAAGATGGCGAGGCAGTACATATCTATTCCAGCTGGGTGAAAATTGCTGCGACCGTTCTTTTTACCGTATTAGGCTTCCCTTTGGCGGTACTTTCTCTGGCTCTTTGAATCGAGTCTTTAATGGCGAGGAGATACAGCTGTTGTATGTTTGTATAAGGTTGTGCATGTACATTGTTTTATCTTGTAGAAACTTAAGGACTGGTCTTGAACACAAGCAGCCTGCTGTTGAGCAATATAAAGTAGGGAAGATGTTGTTTTGCCGGTGATAAATCAAAATATTGGTGCACAGTTTGTAGCACAGGTGTCTATCTTGCCAGGGAGAACCCGGTAACTCAAGAAGGGAAGAAACTTGTTCTCCTTTAATTTCGGATCTTCTTCATGATCAAATGTATGCAGATTACATACAGTGTACCATATGCCTTAACAGCTGAGCTCACGGCCGATTCCGGTGGAGGACAAGGTATGTCATGTTGTATCACATTGGCTGAGTTTGTGTATGCATTTCCTTCTGCTGTCATAAAGTGAAGTTCTGAAGTATTCGGAGATTTTCGGGAGCTCCAGTCTTGATTGCCACACATCGCTGTGTCATTCATGATTTTAAACTATACCGTCTTGACTCTGGAAATGCCCACCACAAGAAATAGATCCTCTCTACTTGTGTGGATCTCTTTAGCAGGTGTCGCTTCTTACCACCATTCTAACGGAGTCTACATTCGTTCGGCTATGTCTTGCAAGGCGCCGGATTCTTGTTACTACTCGAATGATTCTTTTTGCTAGAAATTTAAACTCACATTACAGCAGTTAAGCAGGACAGAGAACAAGAACCTGCTAAGTAGACCATCTGTCATTAAGCTAATGCAATCGTGCTACAGATTTCATTGACTTCCGTGATTTTCAATGCAGGCTTAGCCATGGGTATTCTCAACCTTGCGGTTGTCGTACCTCAGGTAGGATTGACCACGAATCTACGAGAGTTTTCTTTCCTATGTTAAATGGACTTCAGATTTCCTATCTACAGTCATCATTGTGTGCTTAGATGTATAACTCTTTGTGGTACATATCTTTTCTCTTTCTTAGAAGTCATTGTTTCTGTCTAAAATGATAGAATCAGCACTTAATATTAGTTGAAATTCTGATATTCTGGAGTTCGACGTCCTTTGCAGATGGTGGTTGCTCTTGGAGCGGGCCCATGGGATGAACTCTTTGGAGGTGGTAATATGCCTGCATTCGCATTAGCTGGTTGTTTTGCCCTAGCTGCAGGTGTCATTGCCACCAGGCGGCTACCAAGATTGTCAAGACACGGGTATCAACGAGCCGTTGCACATGGGTTTGGATAAGGGTCACATAGTCATTTGGACTTCTTAGTATTTAATGAAAATTTTTCCACATTGATAGAACCATTGGGTACCTGCACATTTTCTTCTTGGACAAGCGTCGTTGGGAGCGTGTACTGCTATTCAATCGGAGTGCATTATTTTGCGAATGATACACCTAAGTATCGCTGTGTAGGAGAACTGGCTGATGTGCTTGCACATTAGGCAGACAGTCTAGCAAACGTGAAGATAAGAACAGGAATTTAAAGTTAGCAGTATTTTACTCCAGGTTAGAATTGCATTGATTAGCTTCCAAGAAGCTGTCGTCAATAATGGCTTCCAAATTGGCAAGTCATATTCCCACTATTTGTAGAAAAAACGTAGGTGAAGCCTTGACAGGATTTAATAACTTTGTCCAGGTCAAATTTATTGTAGTTAGATAGCTTCCTGCAATTTCTAGAGTGGATGCTTGGTAGTCCACTCTATCTTGTAGATCGAGTTGCAAAGTGAAGGTTGGTAGTAATCGTTGATGTTATTGGGTGTAGTTTCCTAGGCAAAATTATGCTAGTGAAATGTCGCTTTTCTGGTTCAGAGGTTTGGAAGAGTAAGTGAGGTTATTCGACTGTAGGAGCTGTACAGATTTGGGCACGTTGGGTAGTCTTTGAAAAGGCGGAAATGGAACGCTTATTGACAACGCCAATGTACCTTATTGAAGGAAGATCAGTAAATAGCTTCTGAGACTGGAGAAATCTTCTGTGTGCTTGGAAACAGGATAATTAAACCCGTATTAAAGTCTCCTACTGCAGAAACTTGGATTAGTGATGGACTAACTATGTACAGGCATCCTGGGTACACTTAGTTGAATACAGAATGTCCTTTTTAACTGCACCCATGCAATACCTCTGTGAAAGTATGTTACCAGCACTTTACAGTCGTGTCGATGAGTGATTGCACTTCGCAGTTGCTCTTGCTTGCCTGTTGTGTATCCTGCAGTCCAGAGTCTTTCAAAGATTTTTGACATGTGGCCAATTTTCTGAAGTGGTTCACTCCATGTAAGTGGTCGTCTTGTTCTGCCCAACCTCGACCCCTAGCTGTGTGTAGACACAAGGCCAGAGAATATAAGCGGACTATAGCCGCAAATTAACTGAGTTCATTAGTTACGTAATTGGGTAGCCTTAACTACGTTGTGAGAAGTGATGAATATCTATTATTTGCTAGAAGCAACTCTACAGGAAGCTCCCATGGGAAAGGAAGGTCATGTTAGATAAACATCTGTATATAATGGAGTGTTTTGTGCCTTGTGATCATACGTTACGTAACTGTTCACATAACTGTTCATTATGTAACTGTCCAGACGTTAGACTACTATAGTTAGCTAAGTCACATTAAGTCATTTACTCAAAACACAACTCTTGCTCTTCTCGAGCTTGATCATGTACCTATATAATCCCAGTTGTGGGATTATCTGTGGTTCAATCGATCACCTACTTACATCATATTTTCTCACATGGTATCAGGGCGATAAGCCTTAGAGTTTCTTCTTTAGCTGCTAGGGGATGCCTTAGTACTCATTTTCGAAATTCAGAGAGGTTAAATTTTTTTTATTTTTCTTATACACTAGTGTATCTTGAAAAACAAGAATCTCTTGTTCCTCCTCTGAAGAGTGTCTCTTCTCTCTGGATTTTGGGAGAGAATTTTCTCTTATATCCTCGGTCAGTTTGGGTTTTGGGAAAGACATTTTCCTCTATCCTATGTGAGTCAAGTCATTATGTCTGGTGCTGGTGCTGCTGGTGCTGGTCCTGCTCCTGCTGGTGCTATGTTTGCTACTCCAACCATAAGATTTGATTCCACTTTTGTAAAATTCAATGGCAATTATTTCCAATCATGGAAACATTGCTTTGTCCTTAAACTGAAAGTGGCTTCAGGTTTTTCAATTGTTGATGGTATTGAAGTCAAGTTTACCTCAGCGGCCACTCTACCTGATTGGGAGCATAGGAACCTTGTTGCTCTTGAAGCAATAACTTCAGCATTAGCTCCAGAATTCATTCCTACTCTCAACATGCACATGTTGGCAAGCGAAGTATGGATGGAATTAACTATCATGTATGAAGGTGCCGATGATGTCACAATCATGTACCTATTGGACACTTTGATGAATTTGAAGATGGGTGAAGGCACCATTGTAACGAAACCCATTACTAATTTTCGTGGAATCCTCACCCAGTTAGCTGCGGTGAACAACCCAATCGATGACCAGCAGGCTAAGCTTCATTTGATGAGATCCATACCTCCCAGTTTTAAATATTTTCTACAATCATTGCAAACACAGAAGGCACTACATCTCTATGATGTAATTGCTCTTCTTCTTCAAGAAGAGATCAGTATGAAGCATGAAGGTCTTGTAGAGCAAACAACTGCCCTAGCAGTCATACCAGGCTCTACATCTTCTTATAGAAACAAAGGTAAAGGCAAGGGGAACTGGAAGAATGAATCTCATGGGTTTTCTGGTCAGAATTCTTTCAATAGATCTTCTGGTCAGAATCCTTCCTTTGCTCAGAACTCTTTCAGCAGATTTTTTGGTCAGAATCCTTCCCCTGGTCAGAACTCTTTCAATAGATCTAATGGTCAGAATCAGAGTTATTTCTTTACATCTTGTGGAGGAAATTCCTCAAGACCTTCTATCATCTGTCACTACTGCTCAAAGAAGGGACATCACATCAAAGACTGTCGCAAGCGTATTGTTGATACAAAGGAGAAAGGAGACAAGGAACACCATCACTTCAATGCTTCTATAGCTCACCTCTCTTTGTACAATGTTGATGTTGTTCCCTCAGTCACTCAAGACAAGCAATGGTACATTGACACTGCTGCTTCTCAACACATGACTTACCAACGAACTTGCTTCTTGGTTTATGAAGCATACTCACCATCTAGACAAGTTTACTTGGCTGATGGTTCCAACGTTGCTATTCTAGGCCATGGGACAGTTTTTGTTAAGCTTGCTTGTTTAGGGATCACATACATGCTAGAAGATGTTTTACATGTTCCTTCACTGAACAAGAATCTCTATTCAGCACTTCAGTTGAGCAAGTCACATGGATCATTCAATTAAAGGAAACCAACATTTTCCTTTACGATGATCTGCAAAATCTGATTGCATCCTGTCCTAGATTGGATCACTTTTGGCTTCTGGGAGAGTCAATTCAGCAACCTCAAGATGCTACATTCTCTGCATCAACTCAGTCATCTCAAACTGCTGCAATCTTTATTCCAACTAGGGATACATCTTCTACTATTGCTTCCCTATGGCATCGACGACTTGGGCACATCAGCAAGAAATGACTTCAACTTCTACAGGACCAAGATCTAGTTGTTGGGATGGCTCAGATCCATCCTAATTCGTTTCCTGTTTGCTCACCATGTCTTCATGGCAAGCAAACTTGAACCTTTCCTTTACCTCAGGAAGGAGCTACCAGAGCCATTGTTCCATTGGCTCTCATTCATTCTGATGTTTGTGGTCCCATCTCTTCTCCTACCTACAATGGTTACAGATATTTTGTGACCTTCATTGATGATTACACGAGGTACACGTTCTTGTATCTACTCAAGTTCAAACATGAAGTTTTTACTTGTTTTCAAGAATATGTCACCTATGCAGAAACTCAACTCAATCAAAAGGTCCGAGTGCTGCGCTCAGACAACGTTGGTGAATACAACTCTGCAGATTTTCATCTCTTCTGCAAAGGCAAAGGAATCATGCGACAGTTCAGCACTCCACATACTCCTCAGCAAAATTTTAAAAGACCGAAACCGAGGAGAGAAATAGGAGAATGGAAACTCACATTGGGACACTTGAATGAGGGAAAACTCCGAATGCCTAGCATGAGCTTCGGCCTTGGTATTTATAGGTAGCATACAAGACCCTTGAAGCTTCTCAAGAAGTTTCCTTGAGCCACTTCCTTGGAGTGCAAGCCAAGTTAACTAGGAAGCTTCTCAAGAAGCTTCCTTCTAGAAGCCGCCTACTTGGCGTGCAAGCTAAGCTAGTTAGAAGCTTCTAGAAGCTTCCTTCTAGAAGCTACCTGCTTAGGGCGCAAGTTAACTAGTTGGGAAGCTTCCTAAGAAGCTTCTTAGATGCTTCTAGAATATTCTAGGCTATTTTGTCTTATTCTCTACTTCGTAAGCCCGACTAACTTCGTCACTAAACTCCATATTGTTACAAAAATGGTGTTGCTGAGAGAAAGAACAGAACATTGGTGGAAGCAGTCCACACCATGTTATTTGAGTCTGGACTCTCCAAGCCTTATTGGGGAGAGGCAATACAAACCGCCAACTTTCTGCAAAATTGAAGTCCTACCAAAGCCATCTCCTCCAAAGTCACACCCTTCCAACTCTGGCTTTGTTATAAACCTAATCTATCCCTACTTCACATTTTTGGGTGCATTGCTTATTGTAATACCAAGGGCTAGCCATATGATCTAGATGTGAAATTCGGTTTGGTAACATCTAGAATGATGTTATATATGATGGTCAAAATAGATTAGATAGAAGTATCACCAAAAGAGTACTTCTACTAATAGGGCAGAAACCGAAATAGACTTGAGAACCTTAGAACCAATAGCTAGACATATGATTTAAAGGTGAGAATTGGTTTGGTAACATCTGGAAGGATGTTACACATGATGGACTAAACAGATCAGAAAGAGGTATCACCAAAAGGGGACTTCTACTAATAGAGTAGGAACCAAAATATGCTTGAAATCTTTGAAGGCAATTTCGGAGGCCTAAACGGATGAATTAGGCCTCAAAAATGTGCAGATTCCCCCCCCAACGGAGGAAAGGCTGGCCTTCCCTCCTCCCTGGTTTGTCTCGTCGAGAGCTTTCCAACGGTACCTTACTCATGTGATTCTGAGATTCCTACAAGAAGATTCCCTAAAAGATTCCCTAAAGATTCCCTCCGGTCAAAGCTCGTTTGACCAACCAGATAGGACCTAGACCAGACAGGTCACCCATCCAAGTAAGTAATCCAAGGGTGGAGCTTGCTGACATGTCACCTATCTGTGTCCCTAATCCTATGGTGGAGCTTCCTTGGAGGAGATCATCTTTGTCTATATAATAAAGAGAAGGTGCTCCCTTGGGGCATCGAATGTTTGAGTGTGCAATCTGTGTTTTCTCTCTTCTCTTGTCCTCGGAGTATTACACTTATGCACATGTTCCATCTTCTTCCAGATCTAAACCTGATTCTAATCTCTATATCTTACATTCTGGTTCTCATTTTGTCATCTTACCTCTTTATCTAGATGACTGTATCCTTGCCAGCAATAACCTTTCTCTTCTCCTATCTGTCAAAGAGTCTCTTAAACACGGTTTTGAGATGACTGATCTGGGAAAGATTAGTCATTGTCTTCAAATGCAAGTCACAAGAGATAGAAAACAAAGAAAGATCAGTCTATCTCAAGAGAGATATTTAAGAGAGATTCTTACTTGTTTTCATATGCAAGACTGTAAACCTGTTTACAATCCTGTAGAGTCAGGAGTGAGATTAAGTCTTCAATCCAAAAACTGATCAAGAGAGAGAGAGAGAGAGAGAGAGAGAGAGAGTATATGAAGACGGTACCTTACCAATATGCAGTCGGGAGTTTGATGTGGGCTATGGTCAGCACCAGGCCTGATCTGGCTTATGCTGTCAGTTCAATTGCCAAGTATATGGCAAATCCTGGCTTGAACCATTGGAAGGCTGTCAAAAGGATTATCCGGTACATTCAAGGTACACTGTCATAGGGCCTAACTTACAATGCATCTAGTACTCCCATTCATGGGTATTCCGACTCAGATTGGGGATGAGATCCAGACACAAGAAGATCTACAGGAGGATATTGTTTTATCTTCTGTAATGCAGCTGTCTGTTGGTCAAGCAAAAGGCAAGCTTCTGTTTCTTTATCCAGCACTGAAGCTGGATACGTGGCCTTGTCAAAGGCAGCTACTGAAGCAGTATGGCTTAAGCGCTTGTTAAGTGACCTGGGTTTTCCTGGAGAAACAATGAAGCTGTATTGTGACAGCAACAGCTGAATTGATCTTGTAACTCCAACAAAGCAGCATGAGAGAACAAAGCATATAGACATCAGATTCCACTTTGCAAGAGAAAAGGTGGAAGACAAGGAGATCTCTGTTTTACGGGTGGACACCAGAGATAATACTGGAGACATTTTTACTAAAGGATTGACTAGAGAACTGCATACTAGGTTTTGTCATGCACTAGGAGTTATAGATAATAGACAATTACAAAACGTCCATTAAGAGGGGGTGTTAGATAAACATCTGTATATAATGGAGTGTTTTGTGCCTTGTGATCATACGTTACGTAACTGTTCACATAACTGTTCATTATGTAACTGTCCATACGTTAGACTACTATAGTTAGCTAAGTCACATTAAGTCAGTTACTCAAAACACAACTCTTGCTCTTCTCGAGCTTGATCATGTACCTATATAATCCCAGTTGTGGGATTATCTGTGGTTCAATTGATCACCTACTTACATCATATTTTCTCACAGGTCACACTTAACATTGGATAGTGGTTTGTACGGTCAGTACTGCATCTATCAACATTCATCTATTCATTAGAAAATGAGCAGATGTATCTCGAGTACAGATAATTTTGTTGTCTTATTTCCACTGTTAGGTGTAATTCTATATAAGCAAAAGGTGGATGTTCGTCCACCTGTCTCATCTGCCATCGCTGATTAAAATGAGTAAAGAATGAACATTTCCTCACTTATAAATTAATATATATTGATAAGGATTGTGGTTTCCTCTAGTTGAGAGTTTATTCTAACCATTTTGACTTGTGTATTAGACATGCTAGCCCTCTGTCTCATTACAGTAAACACTCTTGATAAGTCATGGCAATACTCAACTCACTCTCTTAAAACTTTCAAACATGATAAGGAACTCACTCTCAAAGCTTCAAAAATAATACACAACGGTTCACTCACACTTCAAGATAGATATCACAAGAGTTCATTCGCGCCCCGCATAATAGACACCCCCAGGTGAGCAACATCTAAAATCATATACAAGGTACTAAGAATAACTTCTATAGGAGAACTAATATTCTAAGCCCAAAGAATACCGATAGATACAAGGACCCACAAAGGGTGTTTTGCTAAGCCCTAAGTGTGACTCACTGTGCTCCACTTTACCTTAATAAGATTATCTAAACTAGAGTCAGCTAAAGAACTGCTCTAAATTAGATATTAATCAAATTAAACATATATTTATCTTTCTCAAAATGCAAATGTGAGAGGATCTTCACTTAAAGAGAAAATCCGTACTGCCTCCTCTAGATAGAAAAATTAATAATATATAACACATGCTGGCGCAATACTTCCCCGTCTTGTAGATATGCAAACCAAGTGCCTAACTTGTGTAGAATCTGTCGATTCGTTTAATCGCTTAACATGAAGGCTACCAGATCACGAACTTGTCTTGTGTATACTCTTCCCCTTATCATGGGAACAATCAGTTGGATTCAAGAATGGAGATCCGCAATTCTGCAGTTGCAGAAGAGGTGAATGATCTGTTGGAGGTCACGTTCAATCACGTAACAACAGTTCAGGTCAGTTGGAACAGGAAAAGAAAAGTCCAAACTGCAATCTGTTCATCGGTCGAGGATCTGGCTAAGGAATCAGTCGGGACCTGGCCATGGAAACAGTGAGATGGCATGAACTGGTAGTAGTCTTCCAGATTTCCAGGGACAGTTTCCATCTAGTGTCAATGCATTCATGAGAAACAGCAAATGGGTAGTCTCTGAACTCAGCCTGTTCTGGAATTCCAGGAAATGGATTTTAGAGATTGCAACAGGATGGTCCACATCACAGCTTTCGTAAGCTCAGGTCGGTCTGCATAGGACAGATCCACCTGCTTTGTGACATCTTCTGAGCTTGTATGAGTTGAGACATAGAGCAACAGACCTAATGTACGGTGAAGGGATTTCAGATTTGCATCAGCTTCTACACTATTCAGTACGTTGAGTGGGAGTCTATTCATGAACCCATGAAATACACTACAGAAGGCAGAACTAGAGTGAAATAGATTGAGTTGGTAAGTAGAGAATCCAACGAAACATCCATCGGTCGACAAGTCAGACTGCTGTGCTGCAAGCAGTACAAGAATTAGAATCAGCTCCAATTTCTGAGAAAAGCCAAAGAATCACAGTACCTATGATTTGACAATTGATCAAACGTTCTTTGGTTACAGAACTCGAACAATTTCATGACCAGGGCACTCATAGTGGTTGCATACCTAGCAACTGAAACCTTGCCAAGAAGAAGTGGAGAGAATTTCTGTGTCCCAAATTTGATGTTGTAATTTATTGTTGGTAGGATCTCTCGAAGAAGTGACATGAGGACAGAATCAAAGCCAGCTTCGATCTGTACAAACTACTCCAAGTTTTGATTTGCCGAATAACTGCATAGAGAAAGCCTTTGAAATTTGAGGTTAACAATTGGTCCGTTCTGATAAATAAGCTCACAGTGCCAAGAAACAAAACCTGGCACTGCAAAGAGGATGAAGATCTAGTCTAATATGACTGAATCGAGTCCATGTAGCGGCTATTCCAGCAAAACGAGTCCAAGCAGCTCAGGTTGGTTCCTTGATGCTACTCCTCACATTGCCCTGTATCCATAACATGTTGCTATTAACTACCATTCAGTTTAGATTCCAGTGGTAAACTACCAATTCAGTTTAGATTGTAAGTTTGTCTATGTGTACGTAACCAAATTTACAATGAGACCAAATGGACCAAGACTATCAACCCGGTTTTCAACCCTTTAAATGTCCAAAGCTTGCGCTATCTATTTGCTGAAAAGACGAGAAACAACGAGGTCTTTCGCCTAAAGAGCTGATGATATCCAAGTTTGTAATCAGAAGAAGTTTTAGAAGAACATAGCCGCGCAGCCAGCAACTACGATCACAAAACTCATTGTTTTTCTAGACTTTCGACCCAAAGCAGCTCCAGTCGGACCCGGTTCTACTGGCGCCGGCGCCGAAGTAGGTGCAAGTGGAAACGCTTCAGACTCTACGGGAAAAGGTGTCGGTGAAGCAGCCTTAGTTGGAGAAGACACAGGATATTGAGCCTTCTTGGGTGGGGTGCTCTTAGGGGCAGAAGCTGGACCAGGGGAGGACGATGGCCTGGGAGGAGTGGAGGGGGGAGCTTTCCATGGCGCTTTTGCACCTGCAGCCGGAGGTGGAGGAGAAGCGGGGGCTTTCCAAGGGCTCGTAGCCGGGGCGATAATCGACCAACTGGGAGGAGGAGGAGACGGTGTGGGCTTCCAGCTTGGGGGAGGAGGAGATGGTGTGCGTTTCCAGCTTGGAGGTGGTGGAGATGAAGTGGGAGTCCAGCTTGGGGGAGGAGGAGATGGAGTAGGAGTCCAGCTCGGGGGTGGTAGAGAAGGATTGGGCTCCCAGCTTGGAGGAGGTGGAGATGGAGTACGAGTCCAGCTTGTGGGAGGAGGCGACGGAGTGGGACTCCAACTCGGGGGAGGAGGAGATGGAGTTGGGGTCCAAGTCGGAGGGGAAGGAGAAGGAGATGGTGTGTCCGAATTATTATTTTCGGATTCCAAAACGTGTAGATTCATTTTCATGCTCCCCAAACAATGCCCCTCTACTGCACATATGAATCCGTGATACCCTGGTGTTGTGAGAGTAACTCTCGCGTTAGATATCTCGTACTTAGCGATAGGGTTGCTGATGTCACAGTTTTCAAGAGCAGTTTGCGAGACCTCGAAGACATTGTGAAGGAGCCCGTCATAGTTGAAAACTGCACATTTCCAAGCACTTGCGCGTCAAACATGGATTTAACTCGCTCCCAAGAACGTAGCCATTCGTAGATTTGGAACATCTTAAATCAAATCAGACAATTAGAAACTGATCGAGACTACTTGTGCACAATCCTTAGTAACTTCCCAGAAAAGAATCAATCCTTCAGGTCACTGATTTCCTCATCTTGGCTTGGAACTACTGTCATTCTCTGAGTGAGCTGTTGATCAAAAGAAAGCTTTACTTTGAAATAATCGTACCGAGTTCGTCTCCGACATGAAAAGTTTGTTTCGTTGCCCAAATATCATAAGTATCCTCTAGAGGTGGAAAATCCCAACCCAAAGAATCGCCCACAACGTAAACGGCTCCATGTGCAGACTGCCGCAATGCAGCTACAACAACCAGACTAATAATCATCCTCAAATTTCTCACACCAGCAGCCATTATTTGAGGTCCCAGGTAACAATACTAAACCAACTGAATCCAGACCAATCTACCACAATCTTCTTTCTAAGCCTGCAGCGGCCGTCGATATCTGCGAGGTGCTATTAATTGCAATTCTACTCAAAGCTGCTTCTATCTACACCACTCGAGAGAAGTTGAGGTAGGATCGAGGAGCTGTGTAAAAAGAGAAGAATGAACCCAACTTTATGCGCAATCCCAGCATCGGTTTCTGTTCGGCACATCCAGGTAGATCAGCAATACTTCAGTAGTTTGCTGGGTTCCTTTCTGGGCCTTCGTTGAATGGCCACTGCTGCTGAGATTCTCCAAAGAATCCGCGGGTAATCTCGTCTCATTGTAAACGGGTCAATCAGATTCAGGCTTTTTCCTGTCTCAGTCACTGACAATGGTGTTAAAATTACCAAAATTACCCGTCACCGTCGCCTCTGCTTGCTCTAAAGGCGAAGCATTTAGACTACAGCTACAGACGCACGAGTCTTCCCATACGTGGCCGGGAACCCGGGGGGGAGTAGCTTAATATGGACTCCTGGAGAAGTAAACTGCACTTTCGTGATTCAGCAGATCCACCTCGAGCCAGCTCGGCTGGACCACAACCACAGTGCAACTGCTCGACTCGTCATCCATCTTCGAGCTCGAACTACTCCGCTTAAATCCCAATCAGAACATGATGAGCATGCGTTGAGTAGATTTCACACCTGATCGATGACGTCGAACATATGCTTAGATTCATGCGCTCACCTTGGCAGATCGATCCATGGCGCATCCTTCTCCAATGTTGTCTCTATTTATTCGATAGAATGAAATACAGCTCATTGAAGTCCTTCGCGAGGGCAACACATGAAATGAGTGTCTTGCTGGGGCACATAAGAGCGTTTCTATATCCTTTCAATTCCAAACTTTTCTCCACATTATCTCTAGTGTAGCCTTAACTGTTGGATATTATTGATTTGAAAATTTCTTCCAATAATTTCTCGTTCTCTTCATGATATGGTGTATATTCCCCTTGGCTATGTCCCAGAACTTGGGCGGCGCCGATCGAGGGTAGTTTGTAGCTGGTGGATGCTCTCTTGTACTCTCTTGTCCGTACCGAACCCGTCATCTTCGCTTCACTGTTCTTCCATGACAACGGTCGTTTCCTGCTGTCCAGCAAACTGAACCATCCGACTCAGATCTGCAATCACCACGTATGCAGTTACCATCTGGGAGTCTGTCCACAAAGCTTTTATGCCGTCAACAAAGAGTGTTTGTTCCGGACTAATCGGAACATGAATCACGATGAAATATGCGTGGACTTGTCATCTCTCTTTGAATGGGTCGACATCTTGTGTCAAATCTTTCCTCGAAAGGTTCTGAAGGGGTATGAATGTGCGCAACTGATTCGAAGATCGTTCGCTTCAGATGTCAAGCGCGTCGCCCTCTACTGAAATGGTTCTCACCAACAAGTTCTTTTCTATCCAATTCTGGTCGACCGAGAGATCGACCATAACATGTGAAATCAACTACTCCAAATAAATGAGGACGATTGTCGTGGGTGGCCAGTTCTTCGCATAAGAAGAGCAGTTGATCATGACTCTCAAATTGTGTTTCTAGATGCCAACAAATACTACCTCCATGCACAGGGCCGCACGTTTGTACAAGTTTCAATTCTTAAGAATCGATTTGTAAAGTTGAAGCGGCTCATGGCACAGCCATTCGTGCGGATGATGGAATTTGACCTGTACAGGGTATAACAACTGTTCATATGTGCAGAAAGCTACAAGGGAGGGTTGATGAATGTAGGAAGGCCGGGATGTGAGGCTAGCCTGCGATATAATTCACTCACCAAGTGCTTTGATCAAATTTTGGAAGCTAAATACAGTAATATGAACAGGTCTGTTTGCAAAGATATTCCTCTTTCCTTGCCAATAACGTTGAGGAAGTAATTGCAAACGTGGGGGATTCTTCTCCATCCCCCATGCGACGGCCCAGAACTGATACTTCTAAGCCATGATAGCAGTCTATTCAAGGACTACTGATCATGAAGCTAATTCTGCCGTATCGCCATTACCAGAACATATTCTCCACATTCATCTGGGAGTAACGGTGCCTTTGCTAGAACCGTTCCGAGTTGAATTGAAACTCAACGGTTGTAATTCTCTCTACTTGTCAATGAGCGTAAGAAGCCGTGTAACCAACCTCCTCCAAATTATACGTCTGAAAAAATTGCTAGTTCTTTTTGAAGTACAGTGATATCAGCGTAACTGGAACTGCCATGAGAACTTCAAACTACCATAAGAACCCAATAAGTTCATTGACAGTTCAAAAGGCACCATTTTAATTGTCAGTCTGAATTCAGGATTGAATATGAGCCCTAGGACGGAAGCAGTAAATCAGCCCGGGAAGTATTTGCAAATCGCTACTTGGATGAGAATGTCTGGTAGAAAAGGTGGAGTTCTGAACGGATTCGATGAGAACGATCCGAATTCGAAGTTGGAAAGACGTGCCTGCACCTCATGTCCCGCATTCGCAAACGACACAGTACTAGTAGAAACCAGATTTAGTTTCTGCAATTTGTGAGTGATAACATGGGCTGTAGCGGACCCTGGCGCAGCCGTGGAATTGCAGATCACTGCTCCTCGACTTGACATTTCTTGTGAGATCAGTTCCAGAGTTACAGATGTATATATTTGTACATGGTGAACAGGAAATCCACCTGTCGAGAAAAAGGTTGCTCACAGCTAGCTTCTGTAGCTCAAGGATCTATACACTGATCATGTGGTCACGACTCAAAGTTATTGAGTTACTGCAAAGAATTAGTTGAATCACACAGTAACAGACGCAGTGCATACACCAAGGGAGGAATTTAGACAAATCTCAAGCTTCACTTTGTAGAAACAAATAGGAAATTCACGTTAAAGGTGTGCTGTAATTTGGATACAATATGCTCATCGAGGAGGTTCTATTTGAAGTACTACTGTGCTACTGTATGAACTAAACAGAGCTCTCCTCGCAAATCTACCGAGATATCGGATGGTAACTCCTGTGACAAAAACTTATTGGAAGTTAATTGGTGGTCGTGGAGGTGGTGATAACCCTCCTAGCGTAACACAGATACATGCGATGTAGAGTGATGGATAGACTAAGTCTATCGGATTAGTTTAGACCTCGTCCTCATGTCAACCACCTTAAGCCGTGACAACTTTTCGGAGGTCGAAACACCACAAGGACTGGAGTATGTGTGAGTCTACTTTACCTACTGTGCTACGAGCAAAGCTGTCGTCGTTGTTCCAGACAGTTCTACTTTTCTGCAGATGTTGAGAGTCCGGAGTCCACAATAGGAGAAAATATTGATTTGGCTGATTCTATTGGACTTAGAAGAACAAGGTTCCAAAAGAAACCATTAGAGTTGCCAAGACAGCAAAAACTGTAGATCTGAGAACTGAGCCCTCAGAGGTCAACTCGTCGGTCGCAGCCGGGGCAGGGGCAGGAGCAAGTGTTCCAATGGAGGTCGGAGCCGGAGCTGGAGCCTTGTTGGATTTCTTCTTAGACTTTTTGGGAGCAGGGGCTGGGCCGGCTGGGGCGGGGACGGGAGCTGAAACTGGGGCAACTGGAGGTGGGGATTTTGGTACAGAGCGACGAGGGGGTGGGGCTGGAAGATCTGAGGGGGGTGGGGGCGAATCTGGTGTAGTAGGAGTAGGGGTGGTTGGTGGCTTGGTTGGGGTTGAAGGAGTAGGAGGGACTGGGGCAACAATTTCTACTTCCACTGTTAGCTTCATGTTCATCAAACAGTGGCCTGGAGCTCCACAGATGAAATAATGCTTGCCGGGGGTGGTCAGTCGCACCTTTGGATTAGCGGTGGTAAACGTTTGGATTGGGTTCGTTGCATCACAGGTCATCAGCTCAGTTTGCGTCACTTCGTAGACATTGTGAGAACCCGGCAGGTAGTTGAACTCTGCACACCATCCACTTGAAGTAATTAATCTTTGTGCTCAATCAACCGTGGCAGCAATCCGAATCCTTCAAGACTCAAATACTTTCGTTGCTAAATGAATGTAGGGGTCCACTTCTTCAAAGATCGGGCTGGAATATATCCTGTCCTGCCCTGCCCTGTCCTGTCCTCTCCTCAGCAATGGACTGATTCTGCTGGATTCCCAGACCCAGTAGATTCGATGAACTTGTTTACATCATGCCGAGGTATTTCCCGAAGTATGAACAGTTGACTTTACGTTGGAAT
The DNA here is from genome assembly GCA_948567375.1 of Lunularia cruciata. Lineage (NCBI taxonomy): Eukaryota > Viridiplantae > Streptophyta > Marchantiopsida > Lunulariales > Lunulariaceae > Lunularia > Lunularia cruciata. Next base: position 46,325,846 of record OX419756.1, on the reverse strand, counting down.
CTACCCTGTCAATGTATCAATCGGAATGTAATGCAGCAGAAGGAGCTTGGTTGCCAAAAGTTAAAAATATTCTGACAAATGAGGCCTAAATCGATTATTATAGTGAAGCACCTATCACCTATGACGAGATTTTTTGATCTCATTACTAACTACTTAGCCTGCATTTGGCCGTGATGATATCCCATTTTGAGGCCAGGGAACATGCAGGTGGTTGAAATTCAGAGCTTCATTATTTGCATACTCTCGGACTGAGTCCCATGATAAACCCTCATAGAATCATCCGGGATCCAACAAATATGGACAAACTCATCTAGAAACCTTTAGCTATCTCTAGTATCAAGAATCATAGAGACTAGAGCCGAAGTGCACTGTAAGTAGGATTTCTTTAAATGAACCACTTTGCATTTTTGAACTTGAGTGCTACGGAAAATCAAAACAGCAACCAGATAGACATCTCAATCTTTTGAAATCAAATTTGCAGTGGTTGGTAGCTTACCCAACACATCGCCAATCACGAATGTATGTCCCATTGCCCAGCTGTCATAGAAAGAGGGAGTAGAAGGAACTTCCCAGCCAGAGGCATCACCGACTTTGTATGTAATAGCTGTGGAACTCTGCACCAGTGACCCCAAAATGCACAACGCCAAAAGCATCAAACTTCTACTAGTGACCATTTTCACCTGCTTCTTGTCACTTCTGCTACAATGTAAAAGGTTGCTTCAGGAGCAGAGATCTGGATAAAATCTTCAAGTCAGCCGGGAGCTTGAGCAATGCTGATGCTCAAAACTCCAAGCTGACGACTAAATTGCAAGGATCAGTCCCTCTGTATTGTCTAAACGAGATCTGTGTCTGTCTGACTGAACACTAAACTATCTCGCTGATGTTTCTCTTCAGAAGTGCAGGTTGCTTCGACTACCCTCGATTCGCCCTTATATGCATATTGGAAACCAGTTATTTATTAGCAAAACATGCGGGAGCACGGGGATCTCCCTTCACCAGCTCTGCCCCGTTGGAATCTAACTCCTCTTCCAAGAAGCTCCAAGAAGCTGTAGAGTTGACCAGATCCACAACACAGTCATATTCTTTTCAATCTCAGAAGAACAGAAGCCATTTGCATATAGCATGCAGCAACCTCCTCCCCGATCTACAGCACATTACGTGACATTTGTCTAATTCATGAGATTGAAACAACAGTAGAACGGAATGCCCGATGACCAATTTATGCTCAAAAGATCTTCTTAAATAGGATTTGGATCAATTCAAATAGAAATGTGAGTTTAAAAGTTCGTGGACCATGGCGTCACACGTGAGTCATTCCTCTTCCTGCTGAACTGGGGTCGTGTATATTCTGCTGTATCTCCTCTAGCAAACTTACTGGAGACTAACGTGGGCACAAAGGTTGGGAAATTCTCCTCAAGGTGATCTGCTTCCAAGGAAGTAGATCACCCTGGGAAGGCGTCTGAAACTTCCAGCATGTTCGGTCCATCGTCTCACGATCATGATCGCTTATCACTGGACGTGCGAATACCTTGCTCAACACATATCATGTCTTTGAAGCTTGCACTAAAAGTGTGAAAATTCAATCACAATGCGCAATTAACGGATTTTAACAATTTCAAGTCCTACCGTACTCTTCACCAACAAAGAGTCTCTCAAGTAAGGTTTTGAGAGGACTGATCTGGGAGAAATTAGTCATCAATTAGAAGTTAGACGAAATAGAAGTCAATGGAAGATCATCCTTTTCTGAAGAGCCTTTCTCAGGAACTTCTTACTGGGTATAACATCCAAGGTTGTAAATTGGTTTTCAATTCTTTTAGAGTCGGACTAAGTTAAGTCTTCAGGACTGAGAACATGTTTACCATCTTGCTTTTTAAACAGAGTAAGAATCTCTCTCAAATAAGAATCTTTCACAAATAACGTTCTTGAGATGAGAAAGCCGATCTTTCAGTGACTTCTAATACGTCTAACTTCTAATCAAAGACAATGACCAATGAAGTAAACTGAAGGATTAGCTACAAATAAACCCTGAATAGGTACATAGGTAAGCTCCAGAAGCTCAAGAGCTATGCCTGATTGACACGATTGATTGACATGTCAGTAACATGACTGTTACATGACTCTTCACTAACCTATGTCAGTTAAATAAACTGAGAATCTAATGGATGAGCATAACTGATGTGGTACTAATTGTAAATATGTTCCATTACTTGTCACACTAGTCTAACACTTTATACCAATAACTTCTACCCCCCAAGCCTGAAACTTACTCACATGCTTTGTAACACCAGGGCTGGATGTTGGATCCACAAAATTTTGTAAATAGGATGAGCCTGTACTAATAAGTAACTTAAGATCAACCACATAGATCAATCAAATACAAGGGTGGATGACGCTCAAAATTTCTCATCCCATCTACAGTCACCTGTCTGTTAACTAGTTATCCGCGGTTTGCTGCACTTGGCAGGGACACTACCTGTTACATAATAGATGCTTCTCATAGATGCAGGGGTTCATTAACTGCAGAGATGATATATCCCAGTCTCTCATAGCGATCTTTCTCTCGAAGTCCACACAATGTCATCGAGGCCTCCGCTCAGTTCCAGCCCAAGTACCCCACTGAATCCAATGGTTGTGATACCCACTCACAGTGGGAACATTGGACTCCTAATTGGAGTCACTCTTCCAAATTCGAGTGATCAGCCTGATTCAGAAGCTGCACCAGTTTCATTTGGCTCACTGTCAAAGTTTTACGTGCCCTTGATTACTCTGCTGTCCTGCTGATCCCAGATTTATACCAGATAATCGTGTTATCGCTAATTGAGAGTCTTTGAGAAGATTAGATTCATTACAGAGGTGCAAGCTAAGTTCTGGAAAGGGACGAGATGGGAGTATCATATGAGGAGAAGACCTTTAAACGGCTTTCCAAATCCACAATCAGAAATTAAAAAGATTAACATTCCTATCATCCTTTCTTTATTGAACATCATTTTCTTGTTTAGGTTCACCTGGAAGCAAAACTGTTTATTTTTGGGCATTTTATTTTGTAATAAAGTAGAAATCTCACTTATTTAAACATATAAATATTGTTAACGGTTTAAGACAATTATTTGAAAAATTTCTAGATTTCAGTACATAATAATTCAATACAGAAATTCTGGTTTGAAAAAACTTCTTTGTACGATGTAGAAGTCTCCACACATATCAAATTAAATCAATAATTCCAATCACCTTATCTATGAGACATCTCTCTCTATGTTTATAAATCTCAAAAGCAACTCCACGCATGCTTTGATAACCTGAAGGCAAATTCCTGATTCGGTTTCAAATTGGCTGTTGTTCCATTTGAGAACAAAATGTTATGACTTTCGTCCCTTGTAAAACAATATCCACACACGATGTTTAACGTATAAGAATGCGTAGAAAAATTGAAGGATGAGATGGACCCGTCAAGTCCGTAGGGGAAAGAGAAAAAAAAACCTTAAAATTGTGCTGAGCCCCAATAGAGTCTGCATGAAAAATTTGCCCTACCACACTTAAGATTTCCGAGCTATCGTAAGATCTACACACAACTGAACATCCGATGAAACCTCACCTAGTGTTTAACTAAATAAACATCAATTAGCCTGGGGAACGTGCTAATTACGCTGCAAATACTCAACTGACAAGCGGCATCGTTTGAAGAGACATCGCGTTGATAGATCGGACGGTAGGCCGTGAGTCTCCAGGATGGACCGATTGAGACGAGGAGGAGGCAGCAAACGGCAGTAACAGCAGCTGCAGCGCCAGTGCGATGGGTGGGGAGGAAAGGATAGGAGAGGAGAGGGATCGGAGGGGAGGGGAGGAGGAGAGCGGTTGAGGAGAGTATGGAGAGAAGTAACCGCTTGATGGGTGGGGCGTCGAATAGAGAGAAGAGGAGGCGAAGAGTGTCTGAATGTGTCGCAACTGCTGCAATTGCGAGCTCGGTCACGTCGCGCGAGTGGATCAAAACTGCAGTGGAGTGGACTGAAAGGACTGCAGCAGCTACTTTAGCGGCCCCTCCCCTCCCCGGGCAGTTTTAACCGTTTGCTTCGCAGACCTCCTCCTGCACTTCGTCCGCTCACGCTCTCCTCACTCTTACTCATTCTCGCTCTCCAAGCTCACATCTCCTCCCTTCCTGGCTCACTGTTTCCTCTCTTTCTGTCTTTCTCTCCCCGGACAGACAGAAAGAAGACAGACGAGACAGCTTGCGATCTTGCAGGTCTGTTTCATTTCTCTCCAAGTCGTTAAAGTTGGATTCCATTCCAACTTTACTGCTGCGCCCCGAATCGCCGCAGGGGGAGTAACTACGAGAGCCGTGACAGTACGAGTTCGCGGTTGTCAAAATGAGAGAAATTCTGCACATTCAAGGGGGCCAGTGCGGAAACCAGATCGGTGCCAAGTTCTGGGAGGTTATCTGTGATGAGCATGGAATCGATCCCACAGGGACGTACCATGGAGACTCTGATCTGCAGTTAGAGCGTATTAATGTCTACTTTAATGAAGCCAGCGGGGGTCGATATGTTCCCCGTGCGGTGCTCATGGACCTCGAGCCGGGTACCATGGACTCCGTGCGCTCGGGTCCCTATGGCCAGATCTTCCGACCTGATAACTTCGTGTTCGGACAGACCGGAGCAGGAAACAACTGGGCCAAAGGCCATTATACAGAAGGAGCAGAGCTTATCGACTCAGTGCTGGACGTCGTCCGCAAGGAGGCCGAGAGTTGTGATTGCCTTCAGGGTACGCCGTGCGCGTCCAATGTTTGATCAATGAAGCCAATAAGATTTCCCTTTCCCTTTTCTATCTGAAAGGACTTGCAAATCCCAGGGGGGTGCAGCTATAAGTTTACAGTTTCCGGAAACATCTACACACTTACACCTGGTGTGAATTAATTGCTTCCTAAAGAGTTTCAAACAAGCCGCTTGAATCAGTTCTCTGACACATACGAAGAATAATCAATGCATATACATCGACATCAGTCAATTCAAAATTCGGCAGTTCATAAGAACCTTTGCTCCGTTCTAGAGAACATTAAACAAATGAAAAAGGTAAAACATATCGGAACTTCGTATGGTTTGTTTTGAGATTTGAAACATATATACACACATACAGTAATGAGGACCTGCGCTGGTGCTGGACTTGCAGAGACTCAACATGTGGGGTCTGTCAAAGATGGGCAGGAGTTGTATCGGTTTGAGACTTATCATTGAACATTTGTAAATGAGTCCGTGCAGGATTCCAAGTCTGCCACTCCATGGGAGGAGGGACCGGATCAGGAATGGGAACCCTGTTGATTTCCAAGATTCGAGAGGAGTACCCCGACCGTATCATGGTGACTTTCTCGATCGTGCCATCCCCCAAGGTGTCCGATACCGTCGTCGAGCCCTATAATGCAACCCTTTCAGTACATCAGTTGGTCGAAAATGCCGACGAGTGCATGGTGCTAGATAACGAGGCCCTCTACGATATCTGCTTCCGTACTCTCAAACTCACAACTCCAACATGTATGTTACTGCCACATGTTCTTCTAGATCTCAGCCCATGTCATTTCACTGCTCGTGTAGAAGCCATTGGGGGTGTCTCTCAGACTCATTACGCGCAAATATGTCCAGAATATTGATTGATGACCTGATCATTGTTTTGAATCTCTGAGATCTTCATAGCTTGTTTCCGTATCAAGATTCATTCATAACATTTGACATTCGATGTTGCATAAGTAGAGATTCTGAAGCAGTCTCAGGCAGGAAGTCTAATTCGCAGTGGAGTAAATCTGGCGAAAAAGCTCTACGTGGATAATGTTTGAAGTTTACATTTCGGTCTTGACAATGACGTTCGACTCAATAGGTAGTGATGGTTTTGACTGGTTTCATATATCGTCATGCGCACAGTCGGAGACTTGAACCATCTTATCTCAGCCACAATGTCTGGAGTCACTTGCTGTCTTCGATTTCCCGGCCAGTTGAACTCCGATTTACGAAAGTTAGCAGTGAATCTGATTCCCTTCCCGCGACTGCACTTTTTCATGGTTGGATTTGCCCCGCTAACATCCAGGGGATCGCAACAATACCGAGCCCTGACTGTGCCCGAGTTAACACAGCAAATGTGGGATGCCAAGAATATGATGTGCGCTGCCGACCCTCGCCACGGTCGCTATCTGACGGCGTCAGCAATGTTCCGTGGAAGAATGAGTACGAAGGAGGTCGACGAGCAGATGTTGAACGTTCAAAATAAGAACTCCTCATACTTCGTGGAGTGGATCCCGAACAACGTCAAGTCAAGTGTTTGTGATATACCGCCCAAGGGGCTGAAGATGTCATCGACCTTTATTGGAAACTCGACCGCCATTCAGGAGATGTTTAAGAGGGTAAGCGAACAGTTCACAGCTATGTTCAGGCGAAAGGCTTTCTTGCATTGGTACACAGGAGAAGGCATGGACGAAATGGAGTTCACTGAGGCGGAGAGCAACATGAACGATCTTGTCTCGGAGTACCAGCAATACCAAGATGCTTCAGCAGATGAGGAAGGAGAGTTTGAGGAGGAGGAGGATGCGGCAGCTTGAACCCACGATTATAGAGTATTGTCGATGATATCTATCAATTGGATGTCGAGGAGGAATAGTTGTCGGAATTCTCATATTTGGTGGTACGAGCGAATTCAATCTGAAGAAGCTAAAGAAAGAGGAGTATTGACATTTACTTATGAGATTAGAACTCTCGTGAATGAGGAGGTGCATGAGCGGGTGCATCCTGCTGGCATGGCTAGATTAGCTCTAGTTCACAAGGTACTCAGTCAGTCATGACCAGTTGACACCATCAGAAAGAGTTTTCGAAGTACACGTGACAGTGAACGTGAACATCGATGAGGAGGAGGAGATTCTGAAGGGGGAGAGATTATGAGACACGTACAGTCAGCCTCAGTTGTACACATTGAATGAATTGAACCGTAAAAATTATGGATTTGATTGAAGAAGGATGTGGATGTGTGGCGATATGGTAGTAGCTAGAGGATAGATGAGATAGAAGGCATGGGAAGGAAGGGAAGAAGTATACTTAAGTAGATCAGATGAGACGACGACATTCATGTGTCGGAAAATTTATGTAATCTTAGCACGCAACAAAAACTCTAGTGTTCTTTTCCACTCTTTTCCACTCCCTCCATTGCTGTCAAGACAATTCTAAGAAACTCGAGACACCAACATCAACATCAACACCCGATTCAACTGTATCAACACAGCTGTAGACATGAAACTTTTATGCAGAAATCCTAGTACCATAGCGTCAGATTCTGTCCGCAGTTAGCAGCACCCCAAATTCCTGTAAAGTGAACCGTCCTTTCTTTCCAAGGATCGGTCCGATCAATCAGCATCACCAGTGGCCCAGTTCGTGTCTCTAGACCAAGTCTCATTTCTCGCACTTCTAGTAATCTATCCCAGGCTAGTCTTCCTCTTAAAACCTCAACTCACTTCCATTTAAATTTTGCGGAGCACTTCGCACGTCACGCCTTCCGAATGACTTAAACGTCATTCGGTCAGATTGGTTCACTAGCTAGTAGCTATAGCACTAGGAGGAACCAACCAGCTGTGAATATTTTGCCATATTTTGATATAAAGTCATTATATTAAATTCAACTGAGTAGCACTCAAGGCAGGTAATATGAACCCATACGAATCCGTTTCTCTTTACCAAGTAATCCACTTCCATATCTGTTTGCTCACTGAAAATGTAACTGAAAGACGGGATTCGTTCTTGCTGCGAGATTGAGGGGTGTGTGCAAAGAATTCACCTGCTAGTGGTCTTTCATATGGTTTTCGATACCATAACGACCAGCTGAGATGGATAAAGGATACTTCTCGGCATTATGGTAGAGACAGATTTCCCGCGACTAAATACAAATCCGAACGGCTCCCATGGTCGCTTTCCTTCAGATCATTCTCAGGGCACATTCTGTGATCAGGTCAATTCTACAAGAATCTAACGCTGGGACGCATACAGACAGTGGTAGCTAGCGCTGACTGCAATAGGATTCCGGCAGCTCACATGATTCATTTCAGACCTTTATTTTGATCGTTAAATACACACAACACGTACTGAACGACATCTCACGAATCTAAACCCGGACGAGTACAGTGCTTAGACATGGCTTTGGACATGATTCAACTCGATCCGTGTGTAACTAAGGTTCAAGTGTCCCAGTTCGATTCCGCGAAAGGCGTTGTACCGGGATTGCAAGAACGTGGGTTCTAGTTCGTCAGGAATCAGCCGTTTGTTTGAGAACCTAAACTGTTGTACGGTACGGATCGGGACTCGAGACAATTCAATCCGTTTGCGTTACCATTCCCACAGACAGTACTCTTTCCTGCGATGCATTTCTCTGCATTCACCGGACAGGTCTCTTGAAGAAGAGCAAAGCAACTTACTCCCGACTAAGCGCAGAGAACTAGTAGATGTACAATGTTAGTTCAGTTTTCCAGTGTCCATGCTTCAGCCATGTTGTGTATTTCTAATTTGATTGATTGATGGTATTATCATATCGCTTCTCTAGAATGAAGCCCGTTTTAACTCCAAAATTAAAACCTAGTGTGGACAGAATGAAAATGTAAAAAATACATCATGTAATCTAATAAATGTAAATGTAAATCTGCAGAGCGTTTACAAAATACAAGGAATGTAAAAAGTATACAAAGCCCTTTTGTCTATTTCCTCTACGTGCAACTCTAGTTCGCATGAACTGAGGAATAGAATACTTGCCCCTTTAGCCGTTAGTAGGCAGGTTTTAAGCTAATGAAAAATTTGGTTTCGTTATCTAGCCTTGCTTTTTCTATATAGCTTCTCACACTTCCCATCGCTCAAGATTCTTGACTATGCCAATATGCAGGTTTTAAGTTAATTAAGAACTTGGTTGTGTTGTCCAGCCTTGCTACTCCGTATGGCTGCTCCACTACTCAAGCTTCTTGATTGTGCCGCCAACATCTCGATGGAACGGACGGCCGGCTATCTGAAAAGTAAGACGTAAATACTTTAACGCTAACTAATGTTGCCATTGGATGCTAAGTGCTATGTATAAACCCTAACACCTATAGTATATGTACATGTTATATCAATGTCACATGTATTACTATCTAGAATCTAGAACGTACTTTTAACACTCCCATTCATTCATTGAAGACATGATAGTACTCCAATCAAATTTATAAATTTCCAGAACTTATTTCCTAGTGAATCTTCCCTACAAATATCAACAAGTTCATCGTTGGTGTTGATGGAGCTAAAACATGTCTCTTGTTTGTCTTGTTGCTCTCTCACATATTGATAATGGATCTCTATGTGCTTGATTTTCTTGTGGGATTCTAGATTATACATAAGCTTGATAGAACTATGATTCTCACTATACATTGGAGTTCTACCATCTTGTCCAAACTGCAATTTCTTCAGTTACTTCATTAGGAAGTCATCAAACTTCATGTTCTAGTTCCTTGAGGTTGCTTTAAGCCATAAAGGCTCTTTAACAATATGCAAACACTCTTCTCCTTTTTTGCTTCTATGTATCCTTATGGCTGCTCCATGTAAATTTCCTTGGGTAAATCTCCATTAAGAAAAGATATATTGATATCAAATTTAGCTATCTCCAAGTCTTCTGCTATAGCTAGTGAAAGAATAGATTTGATATAATCAAACTTGAATAGTGGAGCAACTGTATCCTCATAGTCTATTTTTGCAAGTGATGAATATCCCTTTGGCTACAAGTCCAGCCTTGTGCCTTGAGATGTTACTCTTAGCATCAAGCTTGGTTCTATAAAACCACTTATATTTGACTATTTTTCTCCATTTAGGCAATTTTGTTAGCTTCAAAGTCTTGCTTTGCCTCAATGACTTGAATTCCTCATCCATGGGCTTCACCCAATCAGGTGATTGCAGTGCATCTTGGAAATCAACAGGGTGTGAGTCTACATCTCCTCCTTCAATCTTAGTTGCAACAATGCTAGCATAAGATGTCTTACCATAACCTCACTCACCAAGTCTTTGTGGTTGTCTTCTTTTTGTCCCACTTCTGTAAATTTCTCCATCTTAAGTGGTTGTTTGCAAATCATATTCTTGATTGCACTCACTTTCTTCTTAATGGATAGATGCTAATATCACTTGTTGATTCTTCTAAAGCTGTAGACTCCTTAAAAGCTTACCATGTTCCATGGAAAAAATTGCAAGTAGTTTTCTCTAAATTTATAATGAAAACTCTATTCAAAACATGTGTAGCAGATCACATTAGTTTTTCCCACAACTCTCTAAGAAACTTGTTAGAAATCAACATGGTTCTTGCAAATTCAAATACTATTCTATGATCTCTCTATGAGATACCATTTTGCTCAAGATTGTAAGCTGCTATAAGTTCATGTACTAATCCAAAATTGTACACAGAAAGCAAATTCACTTCCATTATACCCACTTCCTTTATAAGATTGTAGTTTCTTAATCTTCACACCACATTGAGTTTCTATATATCTGTGAAGTTGTTTGAAGCAAGAGAGAGTTTCTGGTTTCTCTTTCAAGAAAAATACACATCTGAAACCATTAGTATCATCCTTAAAAAGGAGATAATATCTTGATCCTCCTATTGAACTCTAGCTCATATGATCACAAATATCACTTTGTGAATTCTCAAACTTTGTATTTGCCTCTAATCTTGTTGGACTTGGCAAAAGTAATCTATGTTACTTTCCTTAGAGTGCATCCATAATCGTAGAATGACTTTTGAAAACCCAGCCTCTTCTAGTTTCAAAATGAGACCCTCTATCAATCCTTTTCTCTCCATCTTACCAATGTAAGCAAGATTGAGATGACAAGTCTTTGGTGCCAAAGTGCAATCTCTAACTTTTGACATTATTTTTGCTTTTCTAGCTTCTCACTCTTCCCATTTTTTGCAAAAATAGAGTTAGTTTGGGAAATGTTACCTATCTTGGTAACTCTAATATGAAGTCATATAGCTTTGAATCATAGACACACTCCATCACCATTACTCCATCTTTTTCCACGGAGCAGTCCTCTTTGGTGTAGGTGGTTTAGATTCCTTTGTCCATTGCTTGACCAATACTCAACAAGTTGCACTTCAACTCCAAAATGTAAAGAACTCTTCTGATGACCCCTTCTTGTCTTCTTGCACCAAGCTTACAAGAATTGGGATGTCTCCTACTCTAGCAACCCAAATCTTTAGATGATCAATAACATACATGGGCTATGTTCCTTCTTCAATCTTCCTAGAATCTTGGAACCACTCTCATCTATCTATCATGTGCTCTGAAGCTCCTATGTCAACATACCAGACATGATTGTCTACATGTTTGTTGATACTTGTAGCAATGCTAGAGCTAGCAACATATGCAATACTCTATGTTGTTAAATGTAATACCATTAGCTAGACATATTATCTAGAGGTGAAAATTGGCTTGGTAATATCTTGAAGGATTTTATATATGATGGTCTAAGTAGATCAGATAGAGGTTTCACCAAAAGAGTATTTTTACTAATAGAGTAGAGATTGAAAACACCCTCAAAACTTCAAAGCCAATTTTAGAGACCTAAATAGATCAATTAGGTCTCAAAAAATGAAATATTCCTTCTTCTTCAAGGACAAGAGAACTGCCTTTCACTCCCTTGTTTTTCTCCTTGAGAGCTTTCCAACAATACCTCACCCATGCTATTATGAGCTTCCTTTAAGAAGATTCTCCAAATATTCCCTTTGGTCAAACTTATTTGACCAACCAAGTAGAACAAGGATCAACATGTCACCAACCCATACAACTAATCTAAGGGTGGAGCTTGTTGATATATCGCCAATCTATGTATCTGATCCAAAGGTGTAGCTTCTTTTAAGTAGATCCTCTTTGCTATATAATAAAGACAAGGTGCTCTTATGGGACAACAAATTATCGAGGGATGAAGTCTTGTGTTCCTCTTGTTTTTTTCTCTTTGTTTCTCTTGGGGTTTCCTCTATCCTTGGAATATTATAATAGTATCAGAGCAAGTATTTTAATCCAAGTGAATGGATCAGCCTTGTTGGAGGAACACGTGCTTTTGAGACTGAGTAATTTTGAGGGGAGAAAAGTAATGCAATCAATAGATTGAGGATGTTTTAAAAAGAGGATGGGATGGATGCTCTTGGAGGATAATTCTTTGCACCTTGATTTCCATTCTTGAATCCATTCCACATCAAGATTATGTACATCTAGCGTGAGCAAGTGAGAGTATATCTTGTTTACAAGTTTGGAGTGGATTTTGTGGATATAGTAATGAATTTGCCACCAGGTGATTTTTTTGTAGTGATATACAATAGAGAGTGGGATTTGACAACTTACATTTTTTTTTGATGTAATGGATCTGAATATACCAAAGCCTCTCCCTTTCAATACTTAAGTAGAAATTTGCTATGTAGTTAGACCAAAAGTGATGTTTAGAGATTTAAGAATTTGTAATTTCAATTAGGAATAATATTAACAAGTGTTAGCTTTTGAGGTCCCAATGGTAGTACCAATTGTTTGTGCTCGTCCTAAGTGATCATATTAACTCTCTATTGAAGTAGGAAGTAGCGATTGAGAGTTTGTTGTGTTTACAAATCATGGAGCCATAGTTGTAGGATTTGATGCAAGGAATGGAAGGAATGAAAGGGATTTTGAATGAGTTACAAGAGATCAAGATGACAATAGAGGCATTATAAAGTCAAGTACATACCTTTAGGAATACTCAAGTAATGCAAGAAGAGAATCATCCCAAAATCAGATAACAACGGCGGATGTACCTAGAGAGTCACTCATACCAATGACACTAACCTCAATCAACAATGAAGCCACATTGTTATTATGGATGAAGAAGATGTGCAACATCAAGTATTACAAGGGATAACATTGCATGGGAGTGGTGGAAAACTAAATCTCAAGAATGAAACAAAATTTTTGATTATTCACAATTGAGATTAAAAATCATTTTGCAAGCGTGTTTGCATGTGAGTACTTGACAAATAAAGCACTCACATGGTATTATGCTTGGGAATTATCAATGTTAATAGAGGGATGAAAAATCACTTGGATGGCAATGCAAGAAGAGATGTTGAAGAATTTCCAATCCGTGGATTTTGTGTAGATGGCTCAAACTTTGACTATTGGGGTTGAAGTAGAAGAACAATATACAAGAGTACATGAAGGCATTTCTTGATCTATAGGTTGTGATAAACCATATGAGTCCAATAGAAGCTCTTGATATTTTCAAACGGGATTTAAAAGATCAAATTCACCAAGAGGTAATGGTACAAAATTCTTAACATTATTTTTTAAGCCATTACATGTGCTTAGAGAATAGCAAGAGTGATTGGAGGAGGTGAAGGGGTAGTCTTGATACAACACTATCAAGCTGAAACATTTTACTTTGGTGGACTAGTTCTTATGGAATTTGGCAACATCCATTTATGGGACCAAGGAGCATGACTTCTCCAAGGAGAACAAGGATGGGTTGAAGAAAGGAGAGATGGAGTCCTTGTGTAATACCATTAGCTAGATATATTATCTAAAGGTGAAAATTAGCTTGGTAATATCTTGAGGGATGTTATATATGATGGTCTAAGTAGATCAAATAGAGGTGTCACCAAAAGAATATTTTTGATAATAGAGCAAAGTCCAAAAACACCTTGAAACTTTAGAGCCAATTTTGGAAGCCTAAGCAAATGAATTAGGCCTTGAAAAGTGGGAAATTTCCAACCTTTGTGCAATGAGGTATTGCTTTCCTTCCCATTTTTTTTATCATAAAGAGCTTTCCAATGGTACCTCACCCATGCCATTTTGAGCTTCTTATAAGAAGATTCTCCAAAGATTCCCTTTGGTCAAACTTGTTTGGCCAACCAAATAGTAAAAAGATAAACATGTCACCAGTTCATGCAACTAAACTAAATGTGGAGCTTGCTAACATATAGCTATTGTTTTTATTATATAGCTTGCTAACACATAGCTTGCTATATAATAAAAACAATGTAATCCTTTGGGGGATCGGAGTATGGAAGGATAAAGTCTGATGTTAGTCTTGTGTTTCTCTTGGGATTTTTCCTGTCCCCAAAATATTACAATGGTATTAGAGTAGGTGTTTTAATCCTAGAGAATGGATCACTCCTCTTGGAAGAACATTGGCTATTGAGGTTGAGTAATTTTGAGGAAAGAAACCATAGTGCAACCAATAGATTGGGAGTACTTTAGAGAGAGGATGGGATAGATACTACTAGAGGGTATTTCTTGCACCTCATTTTCCATTCTTGAATCCATTCCACATGAAGATTATGTACATCCAACGTGGCAAGTGAGTATATCTTGTTTATAATTTTGGAGTAAAGTTCATGTACATAGTAATGAATTTGCAAAATCTGATTATTCTACATGTGGTGATATACAATAGAGAGTGAGATTTGATAAACTTCATTTTGTTATGATGTAATGGATATGAATATACTAAATCCGTTCCTTTTCAACACTCAAGTAGAAATTTGTTATGTAATTAGACCAAAAGTGATGTTTAGGGATTTCATAGTCCACAATTTTGGTGAAGAATATTATCAACAAGTGATAGCCTTTGAGTTCCCAATTGTAGTCCCAATCATCTGGGCTTCCTCCCAAGTGATCATATTAATCCTCTGTTGAAGTAGGAAGTAGCAATTGAGTGTTTGTTGTATATACAAATCATGGAGTTGTGTAATACCAAGAGCTAGCCATATGATCTAGATGTGAAATTTGGTTTGGTAACACTAGAGTGATGTTATACATGATGGTCAAAATATATCATATAGAAGTATCACCAAAAGAGTACTTGTACTAATAGGGCAAAAATTGAAATAGATTTGAAAATTTTAGAACCAATAGCTAGACATATGATTTAAAGGTGAGAATTGGTTTGGTAGCATCTAGAAGGGTGTACACATGATAGACTAAATAGATCAGAAAGAGGTATCACCAAAAGGGGACTTCTACTTATAGAGTAGGAACCAAAATATGCTTGAAATCTTTGAAGGCAATTTTGGAGGCCTAAACGGATGAATTAGGCCTAAAAAATGTGCACATTCCTCCCCCTTCCTACAAAGGGCTGTCCTTCCCTCCTCCTTGGTTTCTCTTGTCAAGAGCTTTCCAACTGTATCTCACCCACATGATTCTGAGCTTCCTATAGGAAGATTCCCTAAAAGATTCCTTCTGGTCAAAACTTGTTTGACCAACCAGATAGGACCAGAACCTACATGTCACCCATCCAAGTAAGTAATCCAAGAGTGGAGCTTGATGACATGTCACCTATTTGCGTGCCTAATCCTATGGTGGAGCTTCCTTGGAGGAGATCCTCTTTGTTTATATTATAAAGAGAAGGTGCTCCTTTGGAGCATCAAAGTTTGAGTGTGAAAGTGTGTGTTTCTCATGGTGTGTTTCTCTTCAGGTCTACTATCTTCAGAGTATTACAAGTTGTAGTTGTAGGATATGATGCAAAGAATACAAGGGATGTTGAACAAGTTTTGGAAAATCAAGCTAACAATGGAAGTATTGCAAAGTCCAGAACATACCTTCAAGAACAATCATGCAATGCAAGAAGAAAAATCATCCCAAAACCAAGTAACAACAGCCAAAGTACTTGGAGAGTCACTCATGTTGATGACACCATACAAGCAATCTTTGAACAACTTGGAGAGACAAATTGAAGAGGAAGATGCTTAAATCACATCAATAATATCATCACATCATAATATCATATCACAATATTGGAATCATATCACAAAGATCACCAATAAATGTACCTTGTGGCCTTATTGGCTCAATGGAGAAGAGTAATAGTGTGGAGAGGGAGGAAGAGGACAAGGGCACAAAGGTTGAGGAAGACAAACACACAATTGATTGTAGTAAATGGAGTCCTAGAAGACAATTGTGTGAGAGTATTGATAGACCTTGGAGCATTAGTGAATTTCTCATCTTGCTCTATTGTAATAAGGTTGGAGATAGAACTAAAGAAGGATGAGAATAAAGAAGTAGAGTTACCTAATGGTCAAACAGAGAGGATTGAGTCATTATCTAGAAAGGTAACATTCTATATGGGAGAGTATCAAGAAGAAATTGAGTGGCAAGTTATATGGTTAGCTCATTACAATGATCTTAGGCATGTTGTAGGTGGAGCACTACAATCCTATGATAGATTGGAGAAAGAAATAATGAAAACTAACCAATGGAAGATCATTAGAGATAGAGAAAACTTGCAAAAGCAAGAATTGCCTCTCTATGTCATAGGGACAAGAGCTATCCATAGGATAGATAGATGTTTCATGTGTCTAATAAAAGAAGTTCACAATGCACAACTAGATGCATAAAATCTTGAGAATTTTAGAGATGTGGTTTCAAGATGTGTTTCTTGATGATTTATCCTCATGATTACCACCAAAAAAGAGAGTAAAAATCATAAAAGATTGAGATACTTCTTCTAAATGCACCTCCTTGTAAGGTTCTATATTGTCTATCACCTCATGAGTTGGAGGAATGCTAGGCTCAAATCAAGGATATGTCAAAGAAAGGGTTTATCCAACCTAGCGTGTCACCATATGGGGCTCTTGTCTTATTTATAAAGAAGAAGAATGGTACAATACACATGTGCATTGACTACCAGGCCCTAAATCAACAAACTATGAAGAAAAAGTACCTATTACTTTGCATGGATGATGTGTTTGATCAACTCAACGGAGCAAAAGACTTCACACACTTGATCTATGGAGCGGTTATAACCAAAATAGGGTAGTGGAGTAAGACATACACAAAATTGCCTTTAGAACAAGGTATGGTCACTTGAGTACCTAGTGATGCTATTTGACCTCACCAATTCACCGACCACTTTCATGAGTTTGATGAATGACATATTTCATCCATACTTAGATAAGTCAATTATCATTTTCCTTGATGACATCTTAGTCTACAACAAGACAATGAAGGAGCAAAAGCAACATGTATGAGAAGTCCTCCAGATTCTATGAAAGAACCAATTGTATACCAAAGTCTCAAAACACAGGTTTGGCAAGTCTAAAGTAGATTACTTGGGGCATAAAGTAAGTGCTGAAGATATCCAAGTGTTAAAAGATAAAATAGATGTTATTCAAAAATGGAGTGCTCTAGAATATCAGACTCAACTCAAGAGTTTCTTGAGATTGACAAGGTTCTATCATCAATTTGTCAAGGACTTCTCCAAAGTCACACAAACTCTAATGGCACTACTTGGCAAGGGGAAGAAATGGATGTGAGAAATCGTAGGAGAATTGGCATATCAAGAATTGAAAGATACATTACTACATGCACCAATCTTGAAATAATATGATCTAAAATGTCTAATCAAGTTGGTTATAG
Source organism: Lunularia cruciata (assembly GCA_948567375.1). Taxonomy (NCBI): domain Eukaryota; kingdom Viridiplantae; phylum Streptophyta; class Marchantiopsida; order Lunulariales; family Lunulariaceae; genus Lunularia; species Lunularia cruciata. The sequence continues at coordinate 46,308,448 of OX419756.1, read as the reverse complement.
ATACATCAAGCATTGCAATAGATGCAATCCTACAACATGAATGGAATGGAAGGTAACAACCAATTGCATATTTCTCTCAAAAGTTGTTATGAGCAGAGTGCAGCTATCACACCACCAAACATGAAGAGTGGACTATTGTCTTTGTAACCAAGCATTGGAAATACTATCTTGGCAAGAAGGCATTTGTAGTGGAGATACACCACAAAACTCTAGTCTACCTCAAGACACAAAATGATCTATCTCTTTGTGAGATTCATTGCACAGAATGGAGACAACGATTCAACATGACAATCACATATATGGAAGGCAAGAAGCAACTTGCAGATGCATTCACCCAAATACCTATGGCAAACAATTTGGTGAAAGAGGTCAAGACAAACCCAAAATTTGGGCCAAGGATTCACCTTTTGTGATGACAAGTTATGGATCTTATATGCTCCAGACCTAAGAACAACTATCCTAGTGGAATGACATGATTCCACCATTCCAGGTCACATTGGAGTCAACAAGACCTTAGATGCAATCAAAAACCATTACTATTGGCCTAAGATGAGCAACAACAATGTGACGGAATATGTTCAAAGTTGCATACTTTGTCAACAAAATAAAGTTTCTAAGCAGGCTCCCATAGGACTCCTTCAACCCCTCTGTACTCTTACACAATGTTGGGAGTAAGTCAGCATGGATTTGGTCTGTGAATTGCCTCAGACCACTTTAGGACTCCATTGTAGTCTTTGTAGACCTACTTTGCAAAATGATTCATGTGTGTCTTACAACCAAGGATATGATTGCTCTACAATTAGCTCAATTGTACTTAGCTAGAGTCTTTCTCACCATGCCTATCTTGAGTGCTCATCACCAATCGGGGTACTCAATTCACTTGTTTGTTTTCAAGAACACTCTTTGGCATCTTCAAAACCAAACTTGCTACATCCAAGGCAAACTATTCACAAACCAACAGGCAAACAAAGCAGGCCAATTGCACTATCAAGGACATGCTCCGGGGCTTCATCTTAGAGGAGCAAGAAATGTGAGACACCTTACTTCCAATGGTGGAATTTTCCTACAACAATTTAGTGAATGCATCTACACAAGTCACACCATTCTTCCTCATGTATAGAGAATGCCCTTTCACACCTTCAAGCTTAGTAAAGATCTGCCCAATGATTACCAAATTTGATGTTGTCAACACTTTTGTTTCTAGAATCCAATAAGGGGTGAAAATGCCAAGCACAAGTTGTAGATAGCCCAAATTTGACAAAAAAACATGCAAATAAACATCATGGGCACATGGAGTTTAGCATTTGGATCAAATGTGGTTACCTACAACCAACCTCACATAAGTTGGCCTTCATAAGCTCCAACCTCATTTTATTAGGCCTTTTCCCATTATCCATTAAATTGGCACAATGGCTTATCACCTCAAAGTACTACCCTACATAAGATCCATCCAATGTTCCATGTTTCCTTACTACATAGATATGCACCCCAACCGCCCTACTTTCCTTCCATTCAAGAAGTTAGACCTTGTCCAATACTCATTGATGGCACAAAGGAATACAAAGTAAAATGCATTCTCCAAAAATGCATCCGTGGAACTTGCCATCCATATGTGAAATATCTCATACATTGGAAAGTGTACCTATTGTATGAGGCAACATGGGAGCCAATAGCTAACTTGACCCATGCATCGGTATTAGTCCAATCTTTTGGGCAATAGCTTAGCAACAATTACGTTGCATCTTAAAAGAGAGGAGGTTTGTAAACCTCTTCCTTTATATCTTGGGGTTGTATCTTGGGAGAAAATGTGTTGAATTCCTCCTTTCCTTGTTTGTCTCATCAAGAGCTTTACAATGGTATCTCACCCATGCTATTTTGAGCTTCTTATAAGAAGATTTTACAAAGATTCCTTTTGGTCAAACTTGTTTGACCAACCAAATAGTACAAGGGTCAACATGTCACCAATCCATACAACTAATCTAAGGTGGAACTTGCTTACATGTCACCAATCCATGTATCAATCCAAGGGTGGAACTCCCTTGGAGTGGATCTTCTTTGCTATATAATAAAGACAAAGTGCTCCTTTGGGAGCATTGGAGTATTGAGGGATAAATTCTTGTGTTTCTTCTCTTGTGTTTCTCTTGGGATTTCTTTTTTCTTTAGAAAACAACACCCATAAGAAGGGGCTCAAGTTTAGGGTCTAATGCAATAAGGTTGGGGATGGAACTAGAGAAGGATGAGAATGAAGAAGTACAATTATCTAATGGTCAAACAAAGAGTACTGAATCATTATCTAGAAAGGTAACACTCTTTGTGGGAGAGTATCAAGAAGCAATTGAGTGGCAAGTGATATGATTAGCTCATTGTGACGTGATTTTATCATGTCATGGATGGAGCACTACAACCCCATGGTAGATTGGAGAAAGAAAATAGTAAGAACTAGCCAATGGAAGATCATTAGAGATAGAGAAAGATTGCAAAGGTAAGAATTACCACTCTATGTCATTGGGACAAGAGTTATTTGTAAGGTAGATAAATGTTTCATGGGTCTAATAAAAGAAGTATAAAGTGCACAACTAAATGGATAAATTCTTGAGAATTTACAAGATGCGGTTAAGATGCCTTTCTTGATGATTTATCCTCATGATTACCATCCAAAATGAGAATAGAGCATAAAATTGAGATACTTCTTGGGAAGACACCTCCTTGTAAGGCTACATATTGCCTATCACCTCATGAGTTGGAGGAGTGCAAGGCTCAAATCAAGGATATGCTATAGAAAGGGATTATTTGACCCAACTTATCACCATATAGGGCTCTTGTCTTATTTGGGAAGAAGCATGGTGCAATACGCATGTGCATTGACTACTGAGACCTCAATCAACAAATTAAGAAGAAAAGAGTACCTATTACCTTGCATGGATGACTTGTTTGATCAACTCAATGGAATAAAAACTTGATCTACTTAGAAATTATAACCAAATTAGGATTATGAAGGAAGAAGAACACAAAATTGCCTTTCAAACAAGATATGGTCACTTTGAGTACCTAATGATGTTGTTTGGCCTCACCAATGGATCAACTACTTTCATGAGTTTGATGAATGATATATTTTATCCATACTTAAATAAGTCTGTTATCATTTTCCTTGATGACATCTTACTCTACAACAAGACAATGAAGGAGCTCAAGCAACATTGATGAGAAGTCCTCCAGATTCTATGACAAAACTAATTGTATGCCAATGTCTCAAAGTGAGAGTTTGGCAAGTCTGGAGAAGATTACTTGGAGCATAGAGTAAATGCAAAAGGTATCTAAGTGTTAAAAGATAAAATAGATGTCATCCAAAAATGGAGTGCTCTAGAAGATCAAACTCAACTCAAGAGTCTTTTGGGATTGATTGGGTTCTATCATCATGTTAAGGATTTCTCCAATGTTGCACAACTTAGCTAGTGGAAGAAGTAGATGTGTGGAACTACTCAAGAATTGGCGTTTCAAAAATTGAAAGATGCATTACTACATGCACCAATCTTGAAATGATATGACCCAAAATGTCCAATCAAGCTGGCTATAGATACATCAAGCATTGCAATAAGAGCAATATTACAAAAATAATGGAATGATGGATGGCACCAAATTGCATATTTCTCTTGAAAGCTATTATTGGTAGAGTGCAACTATCACACTACTAAACAAGAAGAGTTGGCTATTGTTCTTGCAACCAAGCATTGGAAACACTATCTTGGGGAGAAGGCATTTCTAGTGGATACACACCACAAACCTCAAGTCTACCTTGAGACACAAAAAGATCTATCCTATCAATAGATTCATTGTGCAGAGCGGAAACAATGGTTTAACATAACAATTACATACATGAAAGGCAAGAAGGAACTTGTAGATGCATTTACTTGGATGCCTATGATGAATAATTTGGTGGTAGAGGTCAAGATGAACCCAAAACTTTGGCCAAGGATTCATATTGCTACAAAGACTAACCCACAAATTATAAGAGCTCAATCATCCAAAGGTATAACCGCTACCCAAGGACTCACCTTTCATGATGGCAAGTTATGGATCTTGGATGCTCCTGACCTAAAATCACCATCCTAATAGATGTCATGATTCCGCCATTGCAAGTCACATTGGAATAGACAAGACCTTAGATGCAATCAAATGCCATTACTATTGGCCTAAGATGAGCAACAATGTGATGGAGTATGTACAAAGTTGCCTACTTTGTTAGAAAAATAAAACCTCTAATCAAGCTCTTGAAGAACTCCTTCAACCCTTCTCTACTCCCACACAATATTAGGAGTAGGTCAACATGGATCTAGTTTGTGAATTGCCCAAGACCACCTTAGGTTTTGACTCCATTATAGTCTTTGTAGCAACTTAGCAAAATGATTCATGTGTATCCTACAACCAAGGACATGACTACTCTACAATTAGCTCAATTGTACTTAGCTATGGTCTTTTCTCACCATCGCCTATCTTGAGTGCTCAACATCAAATGGGGCACTCAATTCACTATTTTGTTTTGGAGAATACTCTTTGGCATCTTCAAAGCCAAACTTGCCATGTGCATGGCATACCATTTGCAAACCAATGGACAAACAAAGCGGGCCAATTAGATTATGAAGGATATGCTCCAAGGTTTCACCTTAGAAGAGCAAGAAAGGTAGGACACCTTACTTCCACTTGTAGAATTTCCTTACAACAATTCAATGAATGCATCTACAGAAGTCACACCATTCTTTCTCATGTATGGAGAACACTCTTTCATACATTCAAGCTTGTTAAAGATCCATCCAATGACTACAAAAGTTGACAATGTCAATGCTTTTGTTTCTAGAATCCAACAAGGGGTGGAGAATGCCAAGCACAAGTTGTAGATAGCCCAAAATCAACAAAAAAATATGCAAATGAACATCACATGCACATCATTAGCATTGGGGATTAAGTGTGGTTGTCCACAACCAACCTCATAGTAATTGGCCCTCATAAGCTCATACCTCATTTTATTGAGCACTTTCCAATCATTGGTTGAATTGACATAGTGGTCTATCATCTCAAGCTACCACTACATATGAAGATCCATCCAATGTTCTTGTTTCCTTGCTACATAGATATGCACTCAGATTGCCCTACTTTCCATCCATACAAGAAGTAAGGCATTGTCCTATCTTGTCCTGTCTATTTGTGCATGTGTGTGGTATTATGATATTTAGCTTAGTATTACAAATACTTGAGAGATATTATTTATATAGAGATAAAGAATGGTTCTACATTAGTCATGGTTAGCTAAAGTTAGTCATAGCTAAGATAGTGGGGACCTTAATTTAGAGGAAGTGGAAAAGATGAGCATCACTATTTTGGATTCTGGTGTGTTGACTTTGTATTATTCCTAGGTGTTTGGCTTTGAGGAAAGAGTTGACAACTCTTGGGACCGATAGATTTTTTGTTTTGGATTCTTTTATAGGCCAAGGATAGCACATGTGAAGGAATCCTTGACTTAGTGGTTGGGTCAAGATAAGATCACATGCTTAGTGGAATATGTCCATGTGGATGGATATTCCTTTATACTTTTTGACTTGATTTGACTTTTAGCCTAGTAACTTGAGTTACTTTAGTAAATAGTAACTTTAGTGTGTACCAATCTCACAAGTATATAAACAAGGGGTGAGGAGGTACTCATCATCCTTTCATTTGCAACTATCTAACTCTCATTGAGTTCTTTAGTGAGCAATGTCTTGAATCTTGGAATGTTAACCTTGGAGGAGTATGATGGAGTTGGGGTTCCTTGCCTTCTTAGTCCATGGTGCGTTATCATAAGAGCTATCATAAGTTCATCTTGAGTGAAAGACAGGCCGACTCACATTTTTGGTTCTATTGCATGGACCTCTCTAGAAGGTAAGATAATGTTCCGCGTACAATTCTATATTAGACAAAAGGAGGTTATGAGAGCTCACTTGGAGAGAACATTAAGGGAGGAGAGAGCTGAACTTATGTTAGAGAACTTGGATTCATTTATATACCCTATAGTTCATTATGATGTCTTTGAGGTGATTTTCTATTTCCTGTACACATGAGAGGATTTGGAGAGATTGTGTGAGGTGGATTGCACATTTTGGGGATTAAGGTGATTTTGGGCAAAATCTCAAGTTTGAGATCTAGAATTGAAATTTCTACACATAATAGCTTGGGTTATCTTTCAGTTAACACACTTGAAATTATTATGAGAGCTACTATGCGCACTAGGCTATAATTTTTTAAAGTTAATAGAGTAAACTGCTCCTACAATTGCATGCTCTTTAGAAAATTGTACAGAGTATGCCATTTCTTTAATTTTCAATAGATTGTTCTAAAAATTTCCAATAAAATTAAGTGCATTGTATCCTACCTTTTGACACAAAAACTAAAAAGAGATCACTCTTGTGCAAAGAGTTATGAGTTTTAAAGTAAGAGGGGTTGTTTTCAAACCAAATCTGAAATATGTGTGCTGAATAGAAGAATTCCTAGGCCAAACGGCTCAATGAAAAGATCTAAAATTTTGCAGGGAGAGACTCCCTAGGGTTGGGATCAAGTGTGAAGAATTTTAAAGGACCATAGCATACCATTTGAGATATTTGAGTAACATTGTGAGGAAGGGTCAATTCTGTAGAGTTTAGATCTCATGCATGAGGAGTGTGAGAGCAACAAAAAGTATGTTTGAGTGTTTAGACTCATCTTGGGAACATGGAAGGTCAACAAGAATGGAAATTGAGGCTATGCAAGGTTCCCCAAGGTTTTGAGATGATTGTAGGGGTGGATATGAAAAAAGAGAGTTTAGAATAGAATTTGAAGAGAGTGTTGAGAGGATCCAAAAACCTACACCACTTGGAGGAAAGAGTGAGTCTAAGTACTTTCTATGTGGAGAGAAGGGACATAAGGCAAGTTCATTGACTTTTGAAAGCAAGAGATTGAGGGAAAGGATAGTATTACTTGACTTGGGTTTGCATGTTGGACCTTCTTCACCAAGATTGGGAGGGAGAAGATCTAAGACCAAGGAGTTATGTGAGGTTTTTGGAGTCAAAGGATTTCCAAAATGAGTGTAGTGGAGTAAAGACACTTTTGGAGACTTTGGTGAAAGATCTTGGAAAGAGTCTTAGTACAACTACATAAATACTACCACCTTCATTAGCTAGCTCTCAAGATTAGTGATGGAGATAATCTTTAAACTTATGGATAAACTATCCATGAGAGTTTGAATAATATACACTCTAGGATTTGATGTTGCTATGGAAATCTTGGAGCAACCTGAACCTTTTATGTTCCTTGGGGTTGATTAATCTCAAATGGTATTAGTCATGTATATAATCTATTAGTTATAGAGTGAGAGAAAAGAAAAGAGAAAAAAAATTGAGCGAAAAGAAAGATAGTGAGGGGTTAAGATGTGAAAGCTTTCAGTTTTCTTTGGCAAGGATGGAGAAGATGTAGAGGCCTTTGTGAGAGACTTCACAAGAGCTTGCATAGGAAAAAATGAGAGGATGAAGAATGAGTGGGCCTCATTATTACCAGATTTCTTTGAGGATGTAGCACTTACATGGTATGAGTCAAAATACCAGCAAAAAAAGAGGAGAGATGGGTAAGAAGAGTCTTGGGAGAGTTTGACTTCAACACTCATTGAGAACTTTCTTCCAGATGAGAGTTATGAGAGATTGATGAGTGAGGTTACCTTTCTAAAGCAAGGAGATGGAGAGAAAATGAGAGTCTATATGTAAAGAGTGGAAAAGTTAAAGTCCAGATTTTGCATAGTGTTGAGGAAGAGTGGGGATGATGTGGAGACTACTATGATTGGCATAGGGGCTATGCTCACCAAGAATTTTGTGGGAGGGTTGAGACCACAAATTAGAAGCAAGGTGAGATATGAGAAACCTTCTTCCAAGGTTGAAGCTATCAAGATCACAATTTGTATGGAGGAGAGTTTGGTAGGGGATGAAAGTGCTTTGGTTGTGAAGGAGGTTGTGCATTCTCTTCAAGGTTACAATAATGGTGGAAATTCTAATACTTTGGTGGCAAGGGTTGCACCACAAGTAGTAGTTTCTCTAGTTCTTGCACCTCCACCAAAGGATCCACTTCAAGCCATCATAGAACAACTTGTAGATCTAAAGATCAATGTGGTGCAACTATGGGAGAAGAGAGAGGTGGATCAGAATGTAGGGAGAGGGCCTAGGAGTTATGGAAACTATCCATATAGAGGAGGCCAACCAGTCAACAATTTCAATGATAGAAATTGTTTTGGTTGTGGAGGAAGAGGCCATATCTAAAATAATTGCCCAAATTCCACTTACTATGGAAGGAGTTATGAGGGAGACAATAGAGGGAAAGAGGGAGGAAGTGAAACCTAGGTGGCTCCTAACCCAAACAAAGGTAAGGGGATAACATCCATAGATGTGTTTGAGAGCAAGTATGAGAAGGGGGAGTGCTCAAACTCCAAAGATCTTCTCAAACTCCAAAGATCTTCATTTGGATCTTTCGGCATAAGAGAAGAAGAGAGCTCATTTTGCAGAGGATGTGCACTCTTCTTAAGGATTTACTCCTAGCCAAGATTCTCCTATGCCTACTAGGAGCACTTGCGCAAACATTTCAACACCATCAACAACAAAGACTCCAAGAAAGAAGTTGGGATGGAGGATTTCTTGATATCAAAGCAACAATGGAACTATAATATCTTGGAGGATGTTGGTAGTCACAAGGCTAACATCACAGTGGGCCAATCTATTGCTTTGAACCCTACCTTGAGAAAGGAGCTTATAGGTGGTTTGAGTTCTATAAGGAGCAAGAAGAAGAAGAAGACAAAAGCTTCAATACCAATGGGGGTGGTGGATGCCAAAAGAGCACCATGGGAGGCTTGTGAATATGCCTCCAAGATTGATGTGAGAGTGAATGGTCACAACATCAAGGATGCATTGGTTGATGGAGGATCAATAGTGAATGCCATGTTAAAAAGATTGATGAAGATTTTGAGTATGATACTCTCTAAACCTTCAACATTTGTGGTGAGCATGGTAAACAAGCAACAAGTTTGACCAGTAGGGATGATAGATAAGGTGGTAGTTTCAATTATGGGAGTTCAAAATCTAATGAATTTATGATCTTGAAGGATTCAAGCTATGACTTACTTCTTGGGAGGCCATGGTTGAGAGCAGCACGTACAACTGATCAATGGCACAAAGGGTACTTGAGGATTGGGCCATCAAACCATAGAGTCACAGTTCTTGTGACAAACACTACCAACACTTCACATTTAGATACACCATCTTCTGATTATTGAGAATCAGATTCAAAAGAAGGAGCTTTAGGTGTGGACACAAGCATGGAAGAGGAGACTTCCATGGAGGAGGATAAATCTAAATCGGATTCAGATGTGTATCCTTTGTGTGCTATGGATTTTTCACCTAAACCAAAGGTTTTGTAGGACCCAGAAAAATCACCATTGACACTTGAGGAGATAGAGATGAGGTTATTACCCTCAAGTATGGTCCAAGTGTTACCAAGGAGGAGAAGGTGAGATTTGAGGAGATTTTTTGCAAGTTCATCCACGTGTTTGCTTCAGTTACAAGGATCTAAAGGAAGTCACCTTAGAGGAGCACAAGATTGAGGTGGAGTCACATGCAAGACCAGTCCGTCAAAAGCAATGTCACATTAGCCCACCAATAGCTTTGGTCGTGAAGGAGGAGATTGATAAGCTCAAGGAGGTTGGATTTATCTTTGAGGTGGAGAGAATTCAGAATAAGTGTCTCTAATTGTGATTCTGAAGAAAAAGAATGGCAAGCTTTGAGTATGTGTGGATTACAAGAAGGTCAATGTTGTTACCAAGAAGGACTACTACCCATTACCATTCATTGATGAGATCTTGGAGGAGGTTGCAGGTCATGAGAGGTATAGTTTTGGAGATGGTTATAATGGATATAACCAAATCAAGATTGCACCAGAGTATCAACAACTCACCACATTCACCACACCTTGGGGAACTTACGCTTTCAAGGTAATGCATTTTGTGCTTTGCAATGTTCCAACCACATTCCAACAATTCATGAACAAGGTATTTGAACCTTTCATTGGGAAATTTGTGAGAGACTTTGTTGATGACTTTTGTGTCTATGGGAGCAAGGAGAAGCACTTTGAGCATCTAATCAAGGTCTTGCAATGTTTGGATGATGCAAATGCATCACTCAACCTAAAAAAGAGCACATTTGGATGTGAAGAAAGTCTACTTTTGGGGCACATCATCTCCAAGGATAGAATAGTAGTTGATCTTGAGAAGGCAAGGAAAATCTCAAACCTTCCATTCCCTTCAAGATTGACAAAGTATGCCAATTCTCGGGGATGGTTGGGTACTATAGGACGTTTATCTTTTCATTTTCCAACAAAGCTTATGAATTGACCATCTACATGAAGAAGGGTGTAGATTACATGGTGATTTTGGAGGACAAGGAAGCTCTCAAAGCTTTTGAGGAGCTCAAGCAATCCCTTCTTGTAGCTCTAATTCTTGCTTAACCTGATTGGAGTAAGCCTTTCATCCTCTACATAGATGCTTCTAATGTAGCTATAGGATGCACTCTTAGTAAATTAGACCAAGATGGGCATGATCATCCAATAGCTTATACTAGTAGGCAGATGGTTTCAATGGAAAAGAACTACTCTATCACGGAGAGAGAAGAGTTGATAGTGATCTTTGGTCTCAAGAAGTTTAGACACTACTTGATTGGAGGGAAAGCCACCATTGTCACAGATCACAAGGCTTTGAAGTACATCTTCAACAAGCCTAATGTGGAAGGGATGCTAGCAAGGTGGATGATAATCTTCTCTAGGTATGATTACACCATTGAAGATAGGCCAAGAGAGAAACATGCAAATGCTGATTTGTTATCTAGGGCCTATGATCATGATGGAGATGAGCCAGTGGATGATTCCTTCTCGAATGAGGAGCTCATGATAATCTCAGTCACTCAAGAGGTTCCAATGGAGTACAAGGAGATTGTGGACTTTGTGACAAGAGGTAACTATTCAGAAGGGATGCATGCTAGGGAGAGGGAGGCCCTTGCAGCAAAATCTAGACCTTACAAAATGGTGGAGGATATTCTTTTTCACCAAGGAGTAGATGATCTACTTCAAAGAGCAGTGGGTAAGGAAGAGTCTATCCTACTCATAAAGGAGATCATGAAGGTTTAGTGTGTGGAGGACACTTTGCAAGAAAGGTGACTGCTTTCAAGATTCTAGATGTAGGTTACCATTGGAAAGGGATTTTCAAGGATTTTCTTAATTATTGCAAAACTTGTCATGTTTGTCAAGCTTTTGCTAGAAAGTCTATATCCACTCCACTACTTAGATCAATTCCATTGCTAGGACCTTTTGAGAAGTGGGGAATTGATTTTGTAGGTCCTCTCAATAGAACTCTAAGGAACAATAGATACATTGTGGTAGTTATTGATTACCTTACCAAGTGGGTTGAGGCTAGACCATTGAAGGACAAGAATTAAGATGAAGTTTATAGATTTCTTTATGAATGCATTATCATTAGGTTTGGATACCCTTTGGAGTTGGTTTCTAATAGAGGAGGATAGTTTATAAGAAGCATCACTATAGCCATGCTATGAAATTTCTCTATTGCAGATAGAGTAACTACATCCTATAAGCCAAATTCCAATGGCTTGGCAGAGAGAACCAAATAGACCTTGTGCATGATGTTGGCCAAAGATGCATAAATGGAGGGGGCTAAACATCATTGGGACAAGAGGATTCATGCAATTTTGTGGGAGTATAGGACAACCATGAAGACTTCCACCGGATATTCTCCATTTCAATTGGTATATGGTATTGAGTCTACCTTACCTATTCACTTTGATCTTCCTACCTTCCAAAGCATTCATAAGAGATTGAAGAAAGCACAAAGAGGTGATGCAGAGAAGTCAAGGAAGGATTAACTCATGGAATTGGAAGAGGCAAGAGCAATTGCTATGGTTTGAGTGGAGCAAGCCCAAAGGAAACAAAAGGAGAGCTATGACAAGAGGCAATGCAAGAAGGTGGTGGAATATTTCAAAGAAGGTGATTGGGTAATGTTGTTTGATTCCATTCGATTCAAGAGAGTGCAAAAGAAGTTTTTGACTAAGTACTTTGGACCTTTCATAGTGGAGAAGGTATGGAGCAATTACACCTATGATCCCAAAGAGTTGGGAGGAAGACACTTTGATAGGATTAACCATTATAAGTTGAAGATGTATCATAGAAGGTAGAGAGACCTTCACTTTGAGAAAAAAGTGAAACTTAGTCTGGAGATAAATGTAACATCCATCTGTGCATGTGTGTGATATTATGATATTTAGCTTAGTATTACAAATACTTGAAAGATATTATTTATATAGAGATAAAGGATGGTTCTACATTAGTCATGATTAGTCTCCACTATCTTAGTCATATTTAAGATAGTGGGGACCTTACTTTAGAGTAAGTGGAAAAGATGAGCACCACTACTTTGGATTCTGGTGTGTTGACTTGGTATTATTCTTAGGTGTTTGGCTTTGAGGAAAGAGTTGAGAACTCTTGGACCCATAAGCTTTTTTGTTTTGGATTCTTCTATAGGCCAAGGATAGCACATGTGAAGGAATCCTTGACTTAGTGGTTGGGTCAAGATAAGATCACATGTTTAGTGGAATATGTCCATGTGGATGGATATTCCTTTATACTTTTTGACTTGATTTGACTTTTAGCCTAGTAACTTGAGTTAATTTGGTAAATAGTAATTTTAGTTTGTAACAATCTCACAAGTATATAAACAAGGGGTGAGGAGGTACTCATCATCCTTTCATTTGCAACTATCTAACTCTCATTGAGTTCTTTAGTGAGCAATGTCTTGAATCTTGGAATGTTAACCTTGGAGGAGTATGATGGAGTTGGGGTTCCTTGCCTTCTTAGTCCATGGTGCGCTACCAAAATAGCCATCAAAGGTTCATTGTGAGTGAGAGACAAGCCGGCTCACAGTCCAACACTCATTATAGTCCAACACTCATTGTTGGCATAGAGGAATATGAAATCAAATGCATATTCTCCAATATGTATTCATGATACATGCGATCCACATGTAGAATATCTTGTACATTGGAAAAGGTACATATTTTGTGAGGCAATATGGGAGCTTGTAGCTAACTTGACCAATGCATCAATGTTAGTGTAATCTTTTGAGCAACAACTTTGCAACAAGGACATTATGTCTTAAGAGGGAGAGGTTTGTAATACCATTAGCTAGATATATTATCTAAAGGTGAAAATTAACTTGGTAATACCTTGAGGGATGTTATATATGATGGTCTAAGTAGATCAAATAGATATTTCACCAAAAGAGTACTTCTACCAATAAGGCAGAGGTAGAAAACACTATCAAAACTTCAGAGCCAATTTTGGATGCCTAAGTAGACAAATTAGGCCTCAAAAACTGAAAGACCTCTCCCCTCCAAGGGAAAAGGTATGCATGCCACCCACTCTCTTTCTTCCCTTGTTCGTCTTGTCAAGAGTTTTCCAATAGTACCTCACCCATGCTATTTTAAGCTTCCTATCAGAAGATTTCCCAAAGATTCTCATTGGTCAAACTTGTTTGACCAACCAAATAGGACAAGGATTAACATGTCACCAATCCATGTATCTTATCCAAGGGTGCAACTCCTTTGAGTAGATCCTCTTTGTTGTATAGTAAAGACAAGGTGCTCCTTTGGGGCATCATAGTATTGAGGGATGAAGTCTTGTGTTTCTTCTCTTGTATTTCTCTTGGGGTTTCCACCTTCCTCGAAACATTACATAAGGGCATTAGTTGAATTCTATGATAATTTGCATTGTGTTGTTTTTTTTTCTTGGGAGGTTCTTCTCACCTTTGCATTCTCTTGCCTAATGTCCCTTCTTTTTGCATTTATTGAAGCTTGTTCTTTTCTTCAGTTCATAGATGTCGGTCCTGCCGGTGTTACTACCTCTAATGCTTCTTCTATAGGCAGCAAGAAAGGCTATCTCCCACAAACTCTTTTTTTTTCCTCTCCACATCTGTTCAAGGTTTCTTCCTTGAGCAGTATTGCAATGAGCCTATCTATGGTTATTGCTTCTGGAGTATATTATCCCATGCGGTTATTATATGGTGATAAGTCTATGGTGAACTACGGATATTCTTTGTGATGATTGAGGAATTGTCTATTCTAACACCAAGGTTACTCAATTGACTAGCGATACTTCCTACTTAGCTAATAAAACCCACTATCTCCTCTTTTGGTTTCATTTGTAATTGAAAGAATCTCTACTAGAGAATGTACTTGTTCTCTATTGCACGTTGCTCATCTAACATAATCAATATACTCCACATCTGGTTTGCAGTTCTGCAATTAATCAATATTTGTAAATACTTCCCTTCTATTGTTGCACAAATGTACATTTCTGCAACATCATTCTTGCTCTGCCAATTGGTCTCTTTCCTATCTGCTATGGCTTCTTGTATAGTCTCTATCTCATTAACGGTCCATGTAAATCTCTTTGACTTGAAGACGATCATCATCTAGAATTTCCAAATCAGGAAATTTTTCCCACTGATTAGATTGGTGTGTGCTATGTCTCTACATTGTTCCTTGTTCCCATTGGGTCCCAATCTACTCCGAGATTCTCAAAGATTTCTTCTAGTCTCTTCATCTCTTCAAAATCCAATGGCAAGGATAATTTTCTATCACTCTTGGTACATTGGGCAACATGGCCCATAACCTGTTGAAAATTGTCATAAATATTGATGCAAATCTGGACAGCATCTACAAAATACAAAGAACGCAAAAAGATATACAAAATACTTTTGCTTACTTCCTCTTATTGCAAATCCAATTGCATGAAGTAAAGAATGAAATAACTAAAGGTTCTAAACTAATGAAAAATCTGGTTGTGTTGCTTGGCCTTGCTTCTCCATATTGCTGGTCACATGTCCCTGTCCTTAAGTTTCTTGACTATGCCACCTGCATCTCTATAGGCTTAAGGTTTTTGACTATGCCACCAGCACCTCTATAGAATGAACTGACTTACTATTTGAAGGGTACAACCTAAATATTCTAACACTAACTCAAGTTTCCCACTTTCCCACTGGATGCTAGGTGCTATTTACAAACCCTAACATCTATAATATAGAGACGTACTATATCAATCCCACATGTTACTTCCAATTGAGTTGTATGCTAGGTGCTATGTACAAACCCTAACATCTATAGTATAGGGACATGCTATGTCAATACCACATGTTACTTCAAAATGAAATGTATTTTCAACACATGTTACTTCCAAATGAAATGTATTTTCAACGGGAAAAACGCTGCGAAGCAACGAGGAAATATTCATGCCTCTCATATGACAGTTCAGTTCCGTATCCCGACCCTAATCACCTCTCTAGTCCCTAACTTGCAATGATGCCCTTTGCTAGTCAATTTATTATTGTAGTAGAAGTGGGAACTTCCTTCTGTTTCGTGATTGCTGCTTCTTTTGTCATAGGTTCCCCATGATGGGAGAGGGCTGCGCCGGTTCAGAATGTAGTGCAATATCAAGGCGACACTTGAGACTCTCCCAGACAGCAAACTGCCTGATTCGATTGGAACCGCACCCTACAGAGAAATTAACTTGATATCGTGATTCTCGATGACCTTCGTATCAGAAATCAAACTGATTAGAACGGGTACTACGCTTGGTCTTAGCCAAATGGCCGTGAAAGGTATACCAAAAAGTCGAACGACGAGGTAAGTACTTATATGTTCTCCGAACTTGCCTTTCTGCATTGGACCTAAGGGTGGTGGAAGTACACTTTACACCTTTTACTGTATCGGAATAGAAACATGATTTACTCACAACAATGCGGAATGCTAGTAAGAATTCATTACGTCCTTTCACTTTCCAGTTTGTCCTATTGATCTGATGGTGTCATTCTTGTAGAAATATTTCTGATTATGTATATATTGGTACACAAGAATCGAAAACGGATTATCCATAATTGATGGGGTGCAAATGTTCGATAAACTATATATATATATATATATATATTGTTAGTTTTGATAATCTCTAGTTTAGTGTCTAGATACATGATTAAAATGAAGTGAGGGCATCGCCCTAATTAGAGCTCAGTCAAGCAACCTTCTAGAGTTTACTTGTGCATATATAGGAATGTTCTAAATTCATGTTAAGGTAAAATCTCATACAAGGATCATTCCCAGCACCTTGTATCTTGTTTTAGATGTATTTTATGCTGCTTACCACTACCACTCGGGTACCTTTCATGTTGTGTGAATGCTGCTGTGTACTATATTTGAAGACTTTGAGAGAGAATGAGTTAAATATTGCTGAATGTAATTAGGAGTGTCTATGGTGAGATTAAGAAAACTGAGTGCTAGGATGTCTTGATACATTAAAAATGAAAATGACTAAAGATAGACCATTTACTTCAAAGACTAGAAAGAAAGGTTCTCATCATATATATACCCATGAATTTTACTATTTACAAATGTAGATATGATAGCCATCAAGTATTCTGTTGTAAATATTCGCTTCTTTAGACTAGCCCTTCACTAATCATTCTGGTGAAGTTGTGGAAGAAATGAAAGGAGTCTCTTATTAGTAGTCTTGGTGGTCGGTTTATGTTGTAGCATAGATTCATGTGTCCTGGTTTCTATGGTAGTTATCTTCTCATGTAGGCAACCAAAATATGGAATCTTCATCCGGGCATATTCATGCTTGATGTGAGAATTGGATGTAAAATTTGAAATTAAGCATGGGCAGGGACTGGGTTGGCGATTAGTCGACGAACCGACAGAGGCAGTACTCAAATTGACACTATGTATCGTAACCTCTTTTCTACAATCATTGAAATACAAGACATTTTTACGATTTCATTCTCCTTCCGAGTTGGCTTAAATTCCATCGAATCGTAAAGAGTTGATCAAGAGAAGCCTCACATTGAATATTGCATTAGGGGATCTTTTCAAACGACACTCTAGTGAGGATTAAACTGAATTCTCGAAGTCGTCGATCCACCTGAATTGTCATAGCATGTATATCCACCTAAAAGCAATTGTAGTCCTTTTCTTATAGAGGTCTTTTATCATGTTAGCGTCAATTCCTGAGATAAGACAAATAAATTATCACATTGTCAACCAATTTCACCTGCCATCAGATAACAATAACTGTGCGCGAGGAAGACAAACTCCAAAAAGAGGATGAAAGCAGAATCAACTTTCACTTGCCATCAGATCTGATGCTAAACGACGGTTTAGTCACAACCGACACTGAAGAGGGTAAAGTTCTCACATTAGCAAGTAATTTGTATGAATACATGCTACAGAAAAGAGTCATCGTCAGTTGATAGTACCTTAGAATCAATTTGCCTACGAAAATCTTCTGGCTCAGTCTTTTCTACCCTATGTACATGACCCATTTCTAAAATGTTCGCAGTTAACGTAAAAGAAAGTTCGAAGATCTGGCTCAAGTAGTTCTGGCATTAGAATGTAGCAAGTGATGGTAGAACAAGCCCGATGAGGCAGTTAGTTGGTTGGGGAGAAATGGCAAGCAATGCACAAGTTTCAAGAGACCAGGGGAGGATATACAACATGCGAGGCCACATACTTTCTCCCTTGCCCTTGCCGATCTTGACGACGCCCGCTCGATCTCTTTGCTTCAAGTAAGAGATAAATTGCTGAAACTGCTCACACAGAAACAACATAAACTTAAAAGTGGACCAATTTACAATAGAGTATATGAATTATGACACAATGGTAGCCCTGAAATCTTGTGCGTTGGCCATCTAGCAAGAAATCTTGGTAGCAATTACTTTTCTTAGCAGTAATCATGGGACTTTAGTTGTAGAAGACCTCTGACCGCAATCAAACCATTCAGCTCTTCTTTCACTAAAACATGAACAATAACAAAACCCCGAGATCTGTTACTAGTTCTTACACTGATGGTGGTGAATCACCATGGAAACTTTACCCTAAGAGCCTCTAGAGCGTTTTACAAATCAGAATAAGAAGTAAACAAAGACGTGATGGACTTGGGTGGTTCGGCTTTGCCGTACAACATCACTATCACATAATTCACCTGGGAAAATGTACGGCATATTGAGTAATTAAATGGAAAAACCCGTTACAAGAACACAGTTTCAAACCCACGTTGACCATACTGGACAGGACATGACCCTGACATAAAGACTGAGTTCGTGTACGTAAGAATGTATGACATACCCCATCGTAATTCCCTGATCCAGGTGACACAAATATCCGACAAACCTCCCGCTGCAATATTAAGTTCGAGTCAAGTATGTAAGAGGCATGAGTGCTTTTGGTATCCATTAATGCTTTCAGATTGCAAAAATAAGATTGCAACAATAAGAAGAAAAACACTGAATTCTGTTTAAAACTTGGAGGGCACGATGTGGGGGTATTTTCGGAGAGCCTCACCTGGGAAGGTGACGTACAGGTAAAGGAACTTTTGACCGACTTGAAATCAGCTCGTTTAGTCACGTCAAGGCCTTCAGGCCATCTGCAAGAATCGAGTCGGAAGAACACTTAATGCAGCTACACTTAGTGAACATTCAGTGGTTCTGCTCTAAACATCTCACAATCGAGTCGGGAGAAAACTTAATGCAGCTACACTTGGTGAACATTCAATGGTTCTGCCCTAAACATCTCACACTTAGTTAACAAGCTTCATAAGCGTTTCCTATTCGCAGTTATCCAACTGCAAATTATTTACTTCTTCGTCGCACACAGGTAAATTTTGAAAGAATAAAAAACTTACTCTATGGGCTCTCGTATGTTCCGCTCGTAATGGCAGGCAGCTGAGTCTTCATGAAAGACAAGTACTTCACAGTACTGCATTCCGCTCTTACATAGAGGACCCCGCCAGTGCCTCTCTGCTGTCGAGTGGAAACCATAGCTGCCCAGAGGAACCTCAGGTGCAGAATCCGGAGGTGGTGGTGGTGGTGGTGGTGGTGGCGGGGAACTTGGTGGAGGAGGGGGAGGAGGAGGAGGTGTTTCACTCGGGGGAGGCGGGGGAGGTGATATAGGTGGTAGAGGAGGGAGAGGGGGTGGATTTTGTTGTTCTAAGTGGCACATCCGATCTGCAGGGTGTGCTAGGGGTTCCAAGGAATGGCTCATGTGATTCCGAGGCTGAACCATATGATGGACAGGAGGCTGATGAGGACGATTCAGAGGATGACCCATGTGGTCAAAAAGCTGGCCAGGTTGCGAAATATGATCTAGTGACTGAGATAACTTCTCCACAGGTTGGGACAAGGGTATAGGACAAAGAACTGGAGTGACAGGTGATTGTAGCGATGGCAGGGCATTGCGACTACCTTTGACCAATGTAGGGCCTCCGTAGGGCAGATTCAAATGAGGCCCACCCATAACAGACTTCATCCCTGTCGGAGAAACTTGAGCAAGTGGAGAAGACGGAACTGTCATCGGTCCACCTGACCAGGAACTTGTAGTGTTCATTCTCTCCGGGTGAGGCCACGGCGGATGTTTAGGGAGAGGCAAAGGTGCCAGAGTTGCCCCAGGGGGTGGTAGAGGAGGTCTAACAATTGACGTTGGGGTGGAAAGTTGGCGCTCCAGTACAGGCTTAGGCTTTAACAGGAGAGTATGACCAGGAAGGAGTGGACTGTCATGTGAACTCCCGGTAATATCAGAAGGACACCCTCGGAACCCAGAAAACGATGAATCTGACCTTGGTGTTCCTGTATCAACCTTAGCTATATTCTCTCTTGGATCAGCAGAGCCTTCAAATTGGGACCTGGCATCCCTGCGGAACCCTTCATGGGGATTTTCCTTCTCAGTATGTCCGCCCAAACTAGGCACCTGGGAAGGACGACCCTCAGTAATGGAAGCTCCTGCTTCTTCATGATCAACTACAGTTGGTGATCCAACATCTTCTGGATCATGGTCCTTGGTTCTTTGATGAGATCTATCCTTCTCCCGTTGATAGTCATATGCCCGTCGTCGTATGTCCTCTAGGGACATTTGTGAGGGTCCGCCGCTAGGGTGAGAATGCATATTCGGATTTTCGCTCTGTTGGAGAGATATTGCCGAATTACTGCAGGCAAGGAAACAGCCAGTCAGATACCAAACTACTGTACGGAAGTAAGTCCTCAACAAATAGGCCAACCTTCCGATTCAGAGCACTCCTCAGTCTCTTATACATGATTGATGTTGTACAGGAGGCGAACAGCTTTGCATAAGGCAATGAACAATTATGAAAGAAAAGGATTTAAGAACCAGAGGCTATATCTGTATATCCTGTGTCATGAAACGTCATATCCAGACTGTGATCTGCAACTCACCTAAACTCGATTTGTATGCAAGGATCGAGTTTCCCTGCGACATTTCGTAGGGCAGCTGCAGCCGCATCCACATGATCAAACTCAACAAACCGACATGGCCCACGACTAGTGCGGGCACTTCGCACCTTCGTTACATTTCCAACTCCTGCCGCTGCTAGAGAAAATATGTTTTTAAGCTCCATATCATTCATAAAGTTGGGTCCTACCACATCAGGCAATCCAATCCAGATTGTATTGGTGGGAACCCTTCCTGTACCCTCACGACCACCACCACGTCCCCCTCTGGGCCTGCCAGGACCTGTCAACCCCAAACCAGAACATCCAGATAACTTACTTTGCAGAGCGTTCAAAGCTGCAGCAAGCGCGGCACTTCCTCCAAACCTACTACCCGAGCTACTTATTGTAGGACTATGTATGGTGTTCGAGCCATGAGATGGAGAACCCAGATGAGGAACTGATGGAGTCCTTAACTGAGGGTTATGCTTGTACTCCACAGCAATGACCTGATTTCCAAACCTAGACCCATTTAATTGTGCCCTGGCAACTGTTGCAGATTCTGCGAGGCGAAAGTCAATGAAGCAGCATCCACTAGAGCGGATGAATTTCCACCCAGTAAGATCACCGTACTTAGAGAAGGCACTTAATAGTTCCTCTTCACGAACCAAGGGATCAACTCGACCAATCCAGAGATGCCCATTCCCAACGTTTGAACCTTCACCAGAGTTGGAATTTGACACCACAGCCGCTCCAGTTGTTGAGCTTCGCTCTGCACCGACTTTGGTGATCGATGACTGAGTACTCCCTTCCTTCCTCTGATGTCGTACATGAAGAATAACAGCGGTGGCATCTTCTGAAGCTTCAAATTCAAGTAGAAGGGCACTTGCACTGACGAGGGCGAAGACAGAGCGTGGACCTTTGAGACCTGCTGCGGTAAGTTCTTTCAAAAGATCTTCCTTCGCATTCTGGCACGTAATTCCCCCGACCCACACATGACAACTATTTAATGGTATAACCCCAGCACCTAAGGAACCACGAGTTCCTTTACTATCAGTAAATTTAATCTGCAAGGGCTTTCCCCACGGGGTTGTACCATGGGCCGCTTCTCTCGCCTTTGCTGCATCCCGTACATGTACAAAGTGAATAAGGGCGTAATCCTTATTTCGAGACAGGGTTGTGTTTTCCACCGGGCCAAATTTCTCAAAGTGAAACTTCAACTGAGCCTCGTTCACTACTTGGCCTAGTAACCCCACCAAGAGATGCTGACTCACAGGAAACACATCCAGGGCAGTTTGATCACCATCTGCGGATAGCCCTTGAGCTGGTGATGACAACTGGGATTGTGGCGTGGAAGGTTGCTGTGGGGATGGTAGTACAGTAAAAACAGTAACTGTTAAATCTTTCCGAGATCCACCAACTGTCGCACTGGCGGAGGTTCCACTGGTGTGATCTTTCGATCTTGACGGTGCCTCGCCATCGCTGATCAAAGTCTTCTCTGTTTCTCGTGCATCTCCTGACTTTCCTGTTCTCCAATTGTTTGACCATGGGCCGTCTGCACTTGCATCCTTCCTCGAAACCCCTGCATTCTCTTTCTCCTTGTTACTCCCGGTTACTTCTTCATCTACCGTCATAATTTTCTCAGTTTCTCTTGAACTTCCTGCTCTTCCCCCGCGCCGATGACCCTCCCAGGAACTAGTTACATCGTCTACTTTGTTGAAGCTCGGAACCGATGACTCCTTCGGTCCAGCATTTCCATGATCTTTATCCTTGCTCCAGCTCTCACCATCCAATGTGATTGATTTTTCCGTTCTAACCTCGCCAGATCGTCCAGATCGCCAGCGCCCTTCAGATTGAGCCGGAGCTGACTGGTCCACCTTATTATGACTGTTATCCTGCAAAGGTCTACCCTTCTGCTTTCCTGTTTTTTCGTCCTCTTTTGCTTCAACATCTAGTTCCAAATCTGCTGGCGAGAAAGTGTGGAGACTTCTGAGAAGAGAAAGTAATACAGGGAGATTTTGTGCAACAACATCCCTATTGACCGTTCGTCGAAAATGGCGTACAGCTGATACAAGCCACCTTTCCAGAGCAGGCTTTGGATGGACCACCTGCGGGTTATCAGTTGTTTTGTCAGTTCCTCCTGTAAATAATTGACCATAAATAGATGTAGCTTCTTGATAGAAAAGTCAAGTCCTCCCAAACGAGTGAAGAGAGGCTTATGAAAGGAGAGAGGAGTAAAGACAGGAAGGAAGAGATGAGAGCCAAAATGGCGTGCAGCAGCTGGAGACCCAGAAGTAAGAGGTCAGAGTACCACTACCACAGCGAGATAAAAGGTGGTGTCATTTCTCAAAAGTTTGCACGGACATCCAAGAATGGGTTTGAAAGATCGACATATCAGATAACCCCAAGTACGACCTAAAGAAGCCGAATCCAGCACGTCGAGGATTTGGAGATACATCTTAAAATGAACTTTTGCAAACACGGGTCAGAATTTGACAATAATTTTTTGAAGATTAGTTATTTTTTCCTTTATTAAAATTTCTGACAGAATTGCATCTGCTGTCTTCTTATGAGCACTTCTACTCCTCTGTTTTCGTCTCTCAGATTTCCGAGGTAGTTTGCTTATAATAGTAACATTAGTCTCCAAACGATCTTGATCGTTTTGAATAATGCAAGAAACTCCTGTTCCCATCGATGCAGTCGCTCAATCAGGCTTGAAATGAAATAGCGAGGGTAAGAGAACCCTGGTAAAATTCTTAAGCAGTGGTAATAGGGAATATTACCTTAGTAACCAGAGTCTGTCTGTGCGCTAGAGCCCTGGAGTTGCCGTCGAGATCACCTGTATCCTCAGTATCTCCAACAACGACCATGTTGGTCTCGGCTGCACCTGATATTGTTGGAGACCCACCATCTATAGGCTTCATTATCTGTGTTAGGAAATGAAGACCTTCCCGCCTCTGATCTGCAACTGATGACCGCAGAAGATCAAAACATGCGGTTAAAACACCTTCAGGATCAAGAGAGAATACTCTGTACAGGCTCAAGCTTACCAGCTTTCCTAGCTTGTCAGAGCCAGCAAGCTCACTGGTGGGTATCTTGACCCCAGAAGGATCTACCCCATGAAAAGGGGTGTCGAGTTCTTTCCGGTTCAGTTGGCGAAAAAGGTACAGCGCGATGTCCCGGCATACAGCAACCATGCTAGATTGCTCAGATGTAGTGATGGCTGCATTTGAGAGTTCTATTAACCCATCGAAACACGCCTTGGCAATTTCACCCGCAATTCCATCCTTATCGCGATCTTGGCGGACCAAGTTACTACTCCACTCACAAAGCTGCAAAGTGGCTTTTGAGGCTGCTTGGAGAGCAGACGGGCATAACCACGCATAACGAGGAATGAATTCAGCAGCAACTCTTCGCACACTTACACATCCTGAAAGCATGGGAATACCATGGTGAGTAACCTTAAGGTGATACAGCGGCAGAAGCATATATGCGATGAAACTGAGTGCAATATAGACGACATGACAGAAGAAAGATACTGAAATACTTATCCATATTGAAGAACGAAATATAGAACCCGTTGTGAACAACCCAGTTCCATACCCACGTCTGACCGGACTGACTCTGACATTTGACAGTCACGTAACAAAGATCTTCCGAACTGTCAGTTACATGGAGAGCATGCGTAAGTTTGCATACAGGGGTGTATGCAAACAGGGGATAAGTATCTTAGAAGAAACTAATCCACATACAGAAAATACTCATTCAGGGAAGAAGCTGCTGTTACCCTTGGAAAGCTCGAGCATTGAATGATAAGCTGCTTCCATCTCCAGCTTTCGATCATATCTCAGCTCGGGGTTTTCCTCCGGAACGAGACATGACTTCAGCATGCCATGTGCTTTAAATATATTATACAACTCCCTCCTGTTTCTTTTCTTGCTCAGTTCGTCATCTTGCCCAAAATCCTGCACCATGGACTGCTGAACAACCTCATGACTTCTACGGTCCTGTTTCTTGCTCCTCGGAGTGCCTTCCGCTTCTTCCGCAACTTTACTCGGAGAGGAGGTCGCATCTGTGACGAGAGTCTCGTATCGTCGCCGCTTTTTGAACGGTTGTTCAAATGCCATCCTTGCAGTGCTGTTTTCACTTGATGAACTTATATCCTACTCCGGTCAAGCTCAATGTTACAACAATTTTGTGGCCGTGTTTCCGCCGTCAAACTTAACCACAAAGGAACCGGAAATTGCACACTGCTCAATAAAAAGTCAACCAGCGAAGCTCACTCGATTAGCCGGATTGGTTGACAAGAATCCTCAAGCGCCACATTTGGGCTATGATAATTCAATTGGCTGACAACTCCCAGGTTTGACTATCATCTCATGGAATCCATAAGATAGCTCATACAGAGATGGATCGGCCGCCGAGAGAAATGTGTGAGAATTATTTGAGACGGCAGCAGATGACGAAAGAGAGTTCCGACATGGAATCGAGAACGAACATACACTGGCCATTATGAGCAACTTTGCCAAACGCTCAAATAACCTGAAGCCTGATTCACAGACAAAAGAAATTAACACCTTCAACTTGGCAGGTCTCACATTTATACATTCATTCCTCCCAGGAGTTAAGGCTTCAGCTAACTGGAGCTGAAGTATAAACAACATAAAAGAAACCACTTCTCTAATATTGGATGTCTGTAATTCCTCCTTGTAGTATTCGGAAGTACAAGGTAGCATACTCTCTCAGAGTAATCACAAGCGGTCCTGAGTGGTACCCGTGCTTACTCTTTTGGAGACCAGTACTTAAGCTCATCTAGCAGGTTTCACCAAAAGATGTTTGCAGGTGTAACAGAGAAAGTCGGCTGGAAACTTTTTGATCTCATTTTGTCTGACGAAGAAACTTTCATTCTTATTAGATGGGTCTTGAGTCATTTCTTCTGACTTAGAGCATTTCATTCCAATAGATTGAAACGGCCTTCAGCCCACATTTGAGTAAGGCTCGCTGATACTCGAAATTTTATTCGAAGACCATTCCTAATATTATCTACAGATGTAAAGGAGTAGAAGAAACCCAGTTGCCATAATGGCTCTTCGAGAATTTGGACAGTGCAAACCATGGGAGCTCCTTCAACACTCTAAATGTAGCAATAGTCCAATTTTTCAAACAATCGGAAGGGAATCCTACACCAAAGTTGTGAGTCTGACACTGTGTCCCTTCGTCCAATGTCCGGCCCTAACTCGGAATATGACAGGTAGTTCATGAGCGTACAATATCTCTCAATACTGGCATAAGGGACATCCGAATTCTTTGTCGACCACGAACGTGTTCACAATTCCTGGTCGAACAAATAACATAACAACAACGATTTCTTACCTAGCAAGCGTCTCGCTTGTCACCTTCGCTTGGTACCGGAGCAGCAGCAGCAATCACCCACAATAATCCACCTTTCCTACGTTCCAAGGCAAGGTTGCGTCCAGCAATTTTGTTGAGCTGCAGAAATCCTCTCTACCTCCTCACTGAATTGGCTTTCGAACAACCCCTCTCTCCAGGAACCGGACCGCGCGCGTTACGATGTTCGGACAAGCTCTCCTTCGCAGCCTGCGGCTATCTGAAGAAAATGGGCACAGAATGCAGGCCTGACCATCAGAACATCAAAGCAATTCCGATACAGGTGGCACAGTTCTAGCATATCGACCGGCAAAAGCCGGTATCCGTTACCAGAAGCTATCGGTACGCCTGTTCAGAAAGGTTTAAGAGTGAAAAGGCCACCGCGTAGGAAAAACGAAGGATGGGAAGACCCCATCAAGCCGTAAAGGGAGAGAAAAAAATAAAATATTAACATGGGGTTAAGTCCAATAGAGTCTATATGAGAAATCTATGAGCCATATCGCACCTAAGATATCCAAAAAGGTCTAAGTACAACTTGTATATTTAGCGTTAAACACTAGACGTACAGAATTTATACAGTATCATTTTCCTTTTCATTTCAGAAAATACTATTTTTTTAAAACATTTCACAGAACAGATTTTAGATTGTAGCTTAAACCTAGAACTCCAGAACTGTTACGGTTTTACTTCCCTTTCTCCTGTAAGATCAGATGGCACTTAGACTGTGCCGTATACCAGATTGGCCCAAAGACTGGGTTGATAACTTGACGTGGTGGTCATAAGTAATAGCTGGCATATATGAATGCATGAGTCCTACAAGCTGAACATGGAAAGAGACATTCAGGCGGTGGGTCATTGCACGGCCTTCATGCAAACACTAGTAAATTCATCAGTGTCCACAGCAGTGCCGAAGTAGTTGGGACAACGCCAGTACCTCTTGAGTTGAGTTCAAACCTTTGTGAGTGTCAAAGTAAACTCGATTGCTTTCAAAAGGGCTGATCAGACATGGTGACAGTGCGAAGTAAGGGACGTTGGAACTTATACATAACAGGCAGGCCATGTAGGAGCATTTGACACATTTGTCAAGGAGTGCACGAGAGCTTATCATGTTAGGCGTCAGGGGTACCGCTTTCACTTTTATATTTTGTAGCATATTTTAGACAACGTGTGTCCATTGCTCTACATAGAGCAATGGCTGGTGCAATCCATAAAAGAACAATCACATTAGGTGATGTTTCTTCAGATGCTCGTGTGGTGTGTAGACCATATGACTTGCATAGCTCAGATATCTTAGGTGTGGTAGGGCAGATTTCTCATATAAACTCTATTGGGGCTTAGCCCCATGTTACCTTTTTTGTCTCTCCCTTGTACGGCTTGAAGGTGTCTTCCCATCCTTCGTTTTTCCTATGCGGTCGCCTCTTTCCATGTAGAGCAAAAAAAGTAAAATGTTCCCTACAACTTAGATGACAGAATTTGGAAGAAGATAGCCATTGCAAATGCAAAATAGGAACCATGCACAAGGGAAGGAATTGAGACGCACCTTGGCAACACCCGAAAAGAAAACATCGATTAGTAGAGAATCAAACATAGCAAAATTACAATATGCTAATGAGAAAAATTAACATGAGTGAGTGAGATTCAAGCTAGTGAAGAGTAGGCAAAGGAGAGGGAAAAGATTGTGAAGAATAGGAAGAAGCAAAAAATAGCATTAGACGAATGTGAGAGATGGAGAGACACTAGAGCATTCAAATAGAGGTTTACTCGGTACCCATAAGATCTCTATAAAATATTTAATGGAAGTCTGTAAACTCCATCAAGATGTGCAGTGGAAGTAATAGGATTTTACATGCAACATCAGTGGGCCCTAAAATTTATAGGTCACCTTTTTTGTGACCCATAAAATAGATAGGCAAAAGTTAGACCAAAAATTTTGCACAGTAATAAATGATATCACTGGTCAAAGTTTTTGGGTTTTTGAAAACCCCATCTCTTGTATAATTTATGGATTTTATAGGTTTCCATAAAATTTGCCTTACTGTCTGCAAGAGGTGATGTGAGCAAGAGGAGTTGTAAAAGCAAGTGTGTCTTGTGCAGGTAAACAACAAGCATCCATTTTATAAAAAGTACATAATATAATATGCATTAATGTAGTCTATAAAGTCAAAAAGTAAAAATTAAACTCCCATAAGAGTGAATATTCTACATATATGAGGAGGTGGCTAAACTCACAAACATACCAAAAACTACACTCTTGGGAGTTTATCTTAAGTTTCCATGAGATGCTTAGGTGCAAATTTGCCTAACATGTCAAACAATGATCAAAGTGGGTCCAATTCTTTGTTTGAGAGTTACAAAGATGTCAATAACACGTGCAGAGCACTCACCACTATCAAAGAGCAACATGATCAGGTTGCACAAGCTTCTATAGTGGTGATTAATGTTTTCCTAGAGAATTATATTGGGTGATGGGGGATTACTTTATGAATTTGCTATTGTTTAAGGTTGAGAGCTTGGAAAATCTTATTTTGGAGCATGATTCTATCTTTTGGAAAATGACCGGGTTCACATTGTTTGAATATGAGCAATTGTGTACTATGATCTACCTTATTTTGGTGCAACATGCTCACAATACAGGTAGCATTGAACTCAAAGAAGGTTATTCTACCAAATTGTCACTTTTTGAATGTGTACCTTCTTATGTTTTATATATTAACAATGGAACAATAACAATGGAACCCATCATGAGGCAATCAATTAGAATTACTTGCATACCTCATAGAATCCAAATGCCATATTTTTAGTCTACTATAAATGGAACAATAAAAATGGAACCCATCATGAAGCAATCAATTAGAATTACTTGCATACCTCACAGAATCCAAATGCCATATTTTTAGCCTATTATAAATATTTTTTTGTAAGATAAGATTCAATGGCCCAATATTTTTGGCATAAATTACTTAGTTGCATGCTACCAAAATTTCTTGGCTACATTCGTCACATTGATTATACATTGTGTTGCTTTAGCCAACCAAGAATTGAGCTCCATAAGCACTATAACAATAAGAGGAAAGCAATGTATTGCTTTAATATTATTATGACTATTGATCACTATAGCCTCATAATTCATGTGGATGATATATATGAGGTTCATTTCATGATGTTAGATGTTTACAAGTCAATCACATTCACAAACACTAGCATGAATACTTTCAAATTGACAATCTTGACCTCGTTCAAAATATCTACTTGGAGATCTAGGTTATATGGGTCCAAAAAGTTTGTACTCAAATGCATGGATGGAAGAGAAGTCAAGAATATGCAAACTTTGGATTGCTTGCTTGCATATTCTTGACTTCTCTTCAAGAATATGCAAGCAAGCAATCCAAAGTTTAGGAATTCTTGACTTGGATTTCTTGCTTCCCAAGAAGCTTCCTAGATACTTTTAGAATATTCTAGCCTAATTTGGCCTATTCAATACTTTTTTAGCCTTGACTAACTTTGTTGCTAAACTCCAAATAGTTACATATTCCCCCACCACTAGTTGGTGATGTCTTCATTGCTATTGAAGCTTTAAACTCATGGATGGCCGTTTGGGCATTCTAAAGATGAGAAAGAGGCTCCTAAGTGGCATCATGAAGGGGATAACCCTTCCAAAGACCTTGTACTCTATATGTTGTCAACGGTCGCGTTGGATGTGGCGATGTGCAAGTATATGATCAACTTTGTACTCCTCATGACCATGGATGGGGATGGGAAGAGGAGGAAGAGGTTGGACACAAGAGGAAAAATAAGATTAATTAGGAACAAAGTGTTTTAACTTGGAAATATGAAAGACAAGGTGGATGCGAATATGACAAGGCAAGGCAAGTCAATAAGCAATAGGAGAGATGATTTGGGTGACATCAAAGGTTCCTATTTAATTAGAGGTGAGTTTATGAACTTGGTTATCAAGTGGGAGGGTAGGTTACTAGAGGAGAGCATGACTTTGTCACCAACTTGAAAGGTGAGATCACAACCATGGTGATACGCATATTCTTTCTGACAATTCTTAGCAACAAGGAGATGAGGCTTGGCTTGCTAGAAGGATTGGGATATAGTGGTCAAGAAGGTTGAAGTATGAGGGACATGAGATGGAGGAGGAGCAAGAAGGGAATCTGGAACAAGTGGATCTTGGCCAAAATTGAGAAAGAAAGGAGAGAATCCAATGCTTGCATGTTTGGAGTTATTGTATGCAAACTCCACAATTACAAGGCATTCATCCCAATTGGTGTGGTGAACGTTGACCAAGGCATGAAGCATATCTTTCAAGGTGCAATTTGCACGTTCAATTTGTCCATCAGTTTGAGGATGATAGGTTGTGGACAAAGCAAGCTTGGAGCTAAGTATCTGGAAGAGTGCTTGCCAAAACTATTGAGGGTCATAATCAAAGATGAGTACATGCGGCATCCCATGATGCTTAAAGATATTGCTGAAGTAGAGTTGCACTAGTGTTGGAGCATCCATGGTAACAAAGGTTGGTGCCAAGCGCATTTGTGTACCAAGCTTATCCAAAAACACCATAATTGCTATGTGACCTTGCTTTGTCTTGGGCAAGGACATGATGAGATCCAAGCTCACGTGTTCCCATTGAGTATATGGAATGGGAAGTGGTTGAATGAGTCCACTCTCTTTTTGGTTGTTGGCCTTGTTATATTGGCAATTCTCACATGATCAAATAAACTCTTGGATATCTCATGTCATGTTGGGCCACTACCATTGGCATTGGAGAGTATTCAAGGTCTTGTCTACACCCATGTGACCAACAAGTAAGTCATGGGTTTCTTGGAGGTGTACAAGTCAAAGATCACCCTTGGTTGGAACATAGATTTGGTCCTCATGTAATAGAAGGCCTTCCTTGATGGAGAAGGTGTTGTACTCCTTGTCATTGGTTGCAAGATGCCCTTGTATAATTTGAAAGAAAAGATCTTGAAAAGCTATCCTAAACTCAATTTGGACCTTGGAGTCAATTGACACCATCATAATTGTTGCGTTGATGAAAAGAATAGACTTCAAATTAGGTTTTCATGATATGGCATCAAGGATGATATTGAACCAATCAGGTTTGTACTCAAGTTTGATATCAAACAACTATAGTTGTTCCTCCCATCGATGATGTCAACTCTTCATGTGTTCCAAATGTAATGCTTGCAACAAGGGCTTGTGATCAATTCACATAACCACTTGTTTCTCCAAGAGATAATGTCTCCATACCTTAGTGGCATATACCATTACTAGTTGTTCTCGATCTCAAGCAAAGTAATTCCTTGCTATTTTATTTAGTTTACAAGACACAAAGGCAATTGGATGTAATCGATTTGTGAATTCTTATTGCAACATGGCTCCAATTGCAAAGTTAGAAGCATCAAAAGCAACCACACATGGTAGTTGAGAATCATATGGTTGAAGAATTGGTCTTGAAGACACCATATGTTTCAAATTCTAGAATGCTTCTTTGTGCTAATTGGTCCATTGAAAGCTTGAGTTCTTCTCCAAGAGATTGGTCAATGGTGCGGCTATGTGAGCATAATAGTGGATGAATTGTTGGTAAAAACTAGCCAATCCATTAAATGCCTATTCTTCAGTAGTATCTTTTGGAGTAGACCAATCAATGATGGACTTGATTTTCTCATCTTCCATCTTGACCCCCTTTGATGAGATCTTGTGATCCAAGAAGATAATTTCCTTCTACCAAAAGGTACACTTTGACTTCTTGCAGCAAAACTTCCACTATTGTAGTCATCTTAGGATTTCTCACATGTGATTCATATGTTTTACCTCTGTCTTGCTATAAATAAAGATATCATCTAAATACACCACCACGTGTTGATCCAACAATTTTTTCAACAATTAATGCATCTAATCCATGAAGACTATTGGAGCATTAATGAGCCCAAAAGGCAAAACTCTCCACTTAAAATATCCATACCTTGTGCAAAAGCTAATATTTTTCACATCCTCCTTATCAATGGGAATTTGCCAATAGCCATTGCAAAGATCCAACTTGGAGAAGTATTATGCTCCACTCAATTGATCAAACAAGTCATGAATTTGAGGCAAAGGGTGTGCATTCTTCATTGTTTGTTTATTGAGCCCATGGTAATCAATATAGCAATGAAGTCCTCCATCCTTCTTTGGAACAAATAGTATTGGTGCTTCCCAAGGAGATGTACTATGTCGTATGAAATCCTTCTTCAAAAACTTTGTAAGTGTTGTTTGCAACCCCTCCAACTCCTTTGGTGAGAGCCAATAGATTGGTCTACTCATTGGAGTACTCCCTGGTACTAACTCAATCTTGAATGGCATACCACAATCAAAGTGTAATCTCTTTGTTAGATCATCCAAAAACTCCTAAATTATGTGGTCAACCATTGCTTGATGAGTCTCTTGACTCTCCTTAGATTCTCCTTGTGCAATTGGCTTGACCCACATTGCAAAAATAGACTTATCTTCCTCCAAAGCTTACTCTATAGCTACTTCATTGACAAACTTCCCATCTAGAGACTTATCTTCCTTTAAGGCTTGCTCTATGGTTGCTTTCTTGACAAACTTCCCATCTTTGGGACTGACTATCCTTAGGTGTCTTACTCAAAGGTAACAGAACCTAATCAATAATTCCTACCTTGGTGTTGCAATAGAATTTGTTGTCGGGTCCAATCAAATTGAACCTTATGAAGTTCAAGTGTAATCCTCTGAGGACAAGAGAAGAGAGAAAACACAGATTGCATACTCAAACATTCGATGCCCCAAGGGAGCACCTTCTCTTTATTATATAGACAAAGAGGATCTCCTCCAAGGAAGCTCCACCATAGGATTAGGGACACAGATAGGTGATATGTCAGCAAGCTCCACCCTTGGATTACTTACTTGGATGGGTGACCTGTCTGGTCTAGGTCCTATCTGGTTGGTCAAACAAGCTTTGACCGGAGGGAATCTTTTAGAGAATCTTCCTATAGGAATCTCAGAATCACGTAAGGTACCGTTGGAAAGCTCTCAACGAGACAAAGCAAGGTGGAGGGAAGGCCAGCCTTTCCTTTCTTGGGGGGGGAATCTGTATCTTTTTGAGGCCTAATACATCTGTTTATGCCTCCGAAATTGCCTTCAAAGATTTCAGGCATATTTTGGTTCCTACTCTATTAGTAGAAGTCCCCTTTTGGTGATACCTCTTTCTGATCTATTTAGTCCATCATGTGTAACATCTTTCCAGATGTTACTAAACCAATTCTCACCTTTAAATCATATGTCTAGCTATTGGTTCTAAGGTTCTCAAGTCTATTTTGGTTTCTGCCCTATTAGTAGAAGTACTCTTTTGGTGATACTTCTATCTGATCTATTTTGACCATCATGTATAATATCATTCTAGATGTTACCAAACCGAATTTCACATCTAGATCATATGGTTAACCCTTGGTATTACAGACCTCCCTCCTTTTAAGACGCAACGTCCTCGTTGTGCAATTGTTGCTCAAATGCTTGCACCAACACCGGTGCATGTGCCAAATTGGTAGCGGGTTCCCATGTTGCTTCATAGAGGGGGTAACCTTTCCATCGTACTAGATAGTCCACCCGCGGATGGCGAGTACCACGCATGCGCTTTTGGAGAATCCGCTCCACTTCATATTCCTCTATGCCATCAATGAGTGTCGGACAAGGTCGAATGTCCTATGTGGAAGGACCTTGGCCTGATTGGGAAGCATATCTGCATAGTAGGGAGACATGGAACACTGGATGGATCTTCATGTGTGGTGGTAGCTCAAGGTGATAGGCCACAGCGCCGATGCAACAAAGAATCGAGAAAGACCCAATAAAACGAGGTCTGAGCTTACAAGATCCAACTAATGTGAGGTTGGTTGTCGATAGCCACACTTGATCCCCAACATTGAACTCCATGTGCCTATGGTGTGCATCAGCATATTGCTTTTGTCAATTTTGTGCAATCTGTAACCTGTGCTTGGCGCTCTCCACACCTTCTTGGATTCTAGAAACAAATGTGTTGACTGCATCAACCTTGGTAGTCACTGGACGGATCTTCATCAAGCTAGAAGGTGTGAAGGAATGCTCACCATACATGAGGAAGAACGGAGTGACCTGGGTGGAGGCATTCACTGAATTGTTGTAAGCGAATTCCACCAATGGTAGTAGGGTGTCCCACCTCTCTTGCTCTTCTAAGGTGAAGCCACGTAACATGTCTTCAATCATGCAATTAGCCCGCTCTATTTGGCCATCTGTTTGTGGGTGGTAAGCTGTAGACATGGCCAACTTGGTTTTGAAGAAACCAA
This sequence comes from Lunularia cruciata, assembly GCA_948567375.1. NCBI lineage: Eukaryota > Viridiplantae > Streptophyta > Marchantiopsida > Lunulariales > Lunulariaceae > Lunularia > Lunularia cruciata. The sequence continues at coordinate 46,274,380 of OX419756.1, read as the reverse complement.
AGAGTGTTTGCCAAAACAAACAGGTGAATTGGGTGCCTCTATCAGTGATGAGTACTCTAGACAAGCCATGGTGAGCAAAGACTGCATCTAAGTATAGTTGAGCTAGTTGTGGAGCGGTCACCTCCTTGGTGGTAGGGTATACATGAATCTTTTTGCTGAGCCGGTCCACAAAGACCACAATGGAGTCAAACCCTGAGGTGGTCTTGGGTAATTCACAAACGAGATCCATACTCACTTGTTTCCAACGTTGGGTAGGAGTGGGGAGAGGTTGAAGGAGCCCTGCAAGAGCTTGATTAGAAGCTTTGTTCTGTTGACAAAGTAGGCAGCTACGCACATAGTCCATCACGTCGTTGCTCATCTTGGGCCAATAGTAATGGCGCTTGATTGCATCCAAGGTCTTGTCCACTCCGACATGAGCTGCAATGGCCGAATCATGACATTCCGCTAAAATGGTGGTGCGTAATTTTGGGACATTTGGGATCCATAATTGGCCATCCCAAAAGGTGAGTCCTTGGGTGCTGGTGACACCTTTGGACGATTGCGCTTCTACAATCTATGGATCAATTTTTGTAGCAACTAGAATCTCTTGCCAGAATTCAGGGTTAATCTTAACCTCTACCACCAAGTTGTTGGCCATTGGCATGCGGGTGAATGCATCTGCAAGTTGCTTCTTACCTTCCACGTAGGTGATTGTCATGTTGAAGCATTGTTGCCACTCTGCCCACCAAATTTGGCGACGAGATAGATCCTTCTGCGTCTCGAGGTAGACTAGAGGTTTGTGGTCTATCTCTACTACAAATGCCTTCTCGCCCAAGTAGTGCTTCCAATGCTTGGTTGCTAGAACAATGGCCGGCTCTTCTTGTTCTGTGGTGTGGTAGTTGCGCTCTGCTGGTAACAACTTTCAAGAGAAATATGCAATTGGATGCCATCCGTCATGCCACTCTTGTTGTAGGACTGCTCCTATTGCTACGCCTGATGCATCTGTAGCCAACTTGATTGGATGTTTTGGGTCATACCACTTCAAGATTGGTGCATGTAGCAAGGCGGCCTTCAATTCTTGAAAGGCCAACTCTTGTGCAGTTCACCATGTCCACTTCTTCCCCTTGCCAAGTAGTGCCATTAAAGGCTGTGCAACCTTGGAGAAGTCCTTGACAAATCTACGATAGAATCTCGTCAACCCCAAGAAGCTCTTAAGTTGAGTCTGATCTTCTAAGGCACTCCATTTTTGAATGACCTCTATTTTATCTATCAATACTTGAATGTCCTCTGCACTTACTCTATGCCCTAAGTAGTCTACTTTAGACTTGCCAAACTCACACTTTGAGATTTTGGCGTACAACTGATTCTGTCTTAGAATCTGGAGGACCTCTCGTAGATGTTGTTTGTGTTTTGTCATTGTGCTACTATATACTAAGATATCATCCAAGAAGACAATAACAGACTTATCCAAGTATGGACGAAATATGTCATTCATTAGGCTCATGAAAGTGGCAGGCGCATTGGTGAGGCCAAAAGGCATCACAGGTACTCAAAGTGGCCATACTTGGATAAGTCTGTTATTGTCTAAACTTGGTTTGAAAGGCGGTTTTGTACACATCCTCCTCTGCAATTCTGATTTGATTGTAACCGCTCCGCAAGTCCAGTTTGGTGAAGTATCTCGCTCCATGGAGTTGATCAAATAGGTCATCCATGCGAGGTAATGGGTATTTGTTCTTCACTGTTTGCTGATTGAGACCCCGATAGTCAATGCACATGCGCATTGTACCATCCTTCTTCTTCACAAATAAGACAGGGGTCCCATATGGTGATACGCTAGGTTAGATGAACCCTTTCTGTAGCATCTCCTCAATTTGAGTCTTACACTCCTCCAACTCATGAGGTGATAGGCGATATGGGGCCTTACAAGGAGGTGTCTTCCCCGAGAGTGTCTCTATTTTGTGATCTACTCGCCTTTTAGGTGGTAATCTTGAGGGTAGATCATCAGGAAAGACATCTTGAAACTCATCCACCACATCCTTCAATTTCTCAAGAATTTGTCCAACGAGTTGTGCACTCTGGACTTCTCTTATTAGACCCATAAAACATCTATTGGTCTTACAGACAGGTATCATCCCTACGACATATAGAGGCAGTTTCTGCCTGTGTGATTTTTCTTTAACCCCAATGATTGACCATTGGTGGGTTCTCACTACTTTCTTCCTCCAATCCACCATTGGGTTGTATTGTTCCATCCATGGCATGCCTAAAATTGCAACATAACGGGCTAATTGTATCACTCGCCACTCAATTGCTTCCTAATATTCTCCTACAGAGAGGGTTACCCGTCTAGGTAATGATTCAATCCTCTTTGTTTGCCCATTTGGTAGCTCTACTTCTTCACTTCCATCTTTCTTTAGCTCCATTCCTAATCTTATTGCAACAGAGCAAGACAAGAAATTCTTTGTTGCTCCCAGATATATTAATACTCTCACTTGATTACCTTCTAGGATTCCATTCACGACAATCAATTATGAGGTTGCCTTTTGGGATCTTTGCGCATTATTCTTCTTCCTTCCCTTGCTTCTCTGCTTCCTTATTGAGCCAGTAAGGCCGCAAGGTACATTTATTGGCAATCTTTGTTTTCCAAAGTGGTTTCTACCTCCTCCTCTTCAATGTGCCTCTCCATGTTGTTCAAAGATCGCTTGTACAAAGGCCGAGGGCCTCTAGGGAAATGAGTGCAAAAATTGGTAGATATGTGCCTAATACGGCCACAATTGTAACAATGGCGTTGTTCTCCTCGAGTCCTTTCTCCTCGTAGCACTCCATCTCTTCATTCTTCTACCCATCCTTGCTCCCCTTGAAGCGGCCGTGCTCCTCGATCCCGGAATCGAAGGTTGCCCAATTCCATTGGTATTGGTCCATCCATGTGTGGCATTTCTGCCGGATAATGTTAAGGTGGAACTACTCCTTCACCTCCACCTAATGCTCCTACTATTCTTTGCACACAAGCAATGGCTTCAAATACCGTACGAGGGTTTTGCACCATGACTTTTTGGCAAATCCGCTCTTTCAACCCTCGTTTGAAATTGTTGAGAGCCTCTACTGGGCTCATGTTGGTAATTGCAACTTGTAGATCCAGAAATGCCTCCACATACTTTTGTACGCTCCTCTTCTGTCTCAATCCCCATAGTCGGGTTTGAGCCATCTGCACAGAATCCACCAATTGGAGATTCTTCAGCAGTCCTTCTTGCATTGTTGTCCATGTGACCTCCCTTCTCTCTACCAGCATGGATTGTTCCCAAGCATCATACCATGTGAGGGCTTTATCGGTCAAGTACCCACATGCAAACACGCCTGCAACATGCTCTGTGATCTCTATTGAGAACAATCGGAAATATCGATTCATTCTTGAGATCCAATTTTCCACTACTCCCATCATACACTGCCCCTTGTAAGGCTCGATGTTGCAGGTCTTCTTCATCCGGAGTAGCAATGTGGCTTTATCATTAATAGGGTTTGTAGGCACAGGTGCCTCTCCAAGTACTTCAGTCGAGGGTACTGGGTTTTGAGACGGCTCTTCTTCTTGTATGGCTTGATCGTTCATGAGGATCTGCACTTGACTTTGTAATGTCTCCATGGTCATCTTAATCTCTCGAAATTCATTCAGCATTCCTTGCATTCCTTGCACCAGCTCTTGTAACTGTGGATCCATGGTTCCTCCAACACCCAATTGCTAACGTCTACTTCAATACAAAGTCAATATAATCACTCGAGAAGGCGCACAAACTATCAGAAGTACCATTGGGACCTCCAAAGCTATCACTCGTTGATAATACTCCTCACCAAAATTCCTAACCACAAAATCTCTAAACATCACTATCGGCCTCACTACATAATGGATTTCTACTTGAGTGTTGAAAGGGAGAGGATTAAGGACATTCATATCCATATTATCATAATAGAATGTAGATCGTCAAATCCCACTCTCTGTCATATATCACCACAGGTAGAATCACCAGGTTTGGTGAGTTCATCACTCTGTCCGTGAATTCCGCACCAAAGTGATAAACTAGCGATACCCTCAGCTGCTCATGCTGGATGTACATAACCTTGATGTGGAATGGGTTTGAGAATGGAAAGCTAGGTGTGGGAAATTGTCCCCCCGGCGCATCCATCCCATCCGCTCTCTAAAGTCCTTCCTAAGTCTAGCGATTACTCTATGTTCTCCACCTCAAATTACTCAATTTTAGTAGTTCGTGCTATTCCAAGAGGGGTGATCCACTCTCTTGGACTAGAACACTCACTCTGATACCATTGTAATCCTCCGAGGACAAGAGAAGAGAGAAAACACAGATTGCATACTCAAACATTCGATGCCCCAAGGGAGCACCTTCTCTTTATTATATAGACAAAGAGGATCTCCTCCAAGGAAGCTCCACCATAGGATTAGGGACATAGATAGGTGACATGTCAGCAAGCTCCACCCTTGGATTACTTACTTGGATGGGTGACCTGTCTAGTCTAGGTCCTATCTGGTTGGTCAAACAAGCTTTGACCGAAGGGAATCTTTTAGGGAATCTTCCTGTAGGAATCTCAAAATCACGTAAGGTACCGTTGGAAAGCTCCCGACGAGACAAAGCACAAGGGAGGGAATGCCAACCTTTCCTTTGTTAGAGGAGAATGTGTATATTTTTTAGGCCTAATTCATCCGTTTAGGCCTCCGAAATTGCCTTCAAAGATTTCAGGCATATTTTGGTTCCTACTCTATTAGTAGAAGTCCCCTTTTGGTGATACTTCTTTCTGATCTATTTAGTCCATCATGTGTAACATCCTTCCATATGTTACCAAACCAATTCTCACCTTTAAATCATATGTCTAGCTACTGGTTCTAAGGTTCTCAAGTCTATTTTGGTTTCTGCCTTATTTGTAGAAGTACTCTTTTGGTGATACTTCTATCTGATCTATTTTGACCATCATGTATAACATCATTCTAGATGTTACCAAACCAAATTTCACATCTAGATCATATGGCTAACCCTTGGTATTACATCAAGCCAAGGTAGTCCTAGAATGCCATCATAGTGTAGAGGTACCACTACAAACCTCACACTCTACAAATACTCCTTTGCAATTTTGAAGGTAATAGGATGTGAGGTACAAAATGCAAAGCCCTTTTTACTATCCGCCATCATCAATCTACTTCTAATTATTGGCTTGATAGGAATACCCAATTCCTTGCTAATTGCATAGACATGCAATTCTCTTAAGTTCAGAATCAACCAAAATCCTACAACCAAAATTAGATATTGTACCTTGCAAGTGAAGCAAACTTGCATAGGTCAAGCCTTCAATCCCATTGGAACTAATCAAGTTCCTAATAGGCGGCTTGAAATCTCCTATTGGGATTTCTCATTTCCTTAATCATTCTGCTCTACAAATTCTATGTGTGCAACTTGTCAAGGTCACTCATTCTTGAGTGGACACTCTACAATGGGGTGTCCAATTTGGCAACAATAGAACCATCCACCATTTTGTCATAATCTTTCACAATCTATTGTGCTAAGTGGTCTTTGCTAGATGGCATTGATCTCCATTAGTATGGGCTCCTCCATTTGTGTGTGGTGTGTGGGTGGGTTTGGAGAAGGCCGAGATCAAGACCAAGTTGTCACAACCAAGGAATCAAAGCTCTCAACCAACTACATGGCTTATCTAGTATATTTGGAATTTTCATAATGGTGTTCTAGAATTGAAAGATATAGCTTCTTACCGAGCCAATCTGCTTCAATTTTGCCAACTTACCTTATGTGGCCCATGTGGCATTTATAGCTTGGAACCACCCAATTATTTCACTCTTGAGTTCTTCTCATGTCAAGATTTGCATGATAAACTACCACTCAGCTCATTCCACTCTGAATTGCCACCATAATTTAACCACTCCATCCAATTGGCTTGAGGCCAATAGAATTTGTCTCCAATCATCTTGAAGGTTTGTTGCTTCAAAGTAACATTCACAATCAAACACAAAAGTTTCCATTGCACCCAAAAGGTTCTTCCCTTCAAATACCTTAGGCTTTGGAAATTGGATTTGCTCTTCTCTTTCTTGAATTAGTGTTCTCTCTACTTGCTCTTGTGTATGACGGTCTTGTTCATCCAACAATTAAGTAAGGTGCTTAATTTGTTGCTACATAGCAAAGATAAATTTGGGTATCGTTACCATAGCTTCTACTCTATTACACTATCCCCAATTTATCTAATTTATTAATACATAGATGCAACACTTCCACCGTTCTCCATAAGTTACAACTAGAAGCACCAAGGGTTCCTCAAACAAGGTGATCATATGTAAAAAATCCTATCCAAAGCATGAGATGATGAATTGTGTGAGATGATGCTTGGGTAGTACCTGGAAACAAAAATCCCAATGGTTTGGTGGAAATGGATTTGGTGGTCCATAAATTCCATCCATCCTATTCTTACTCTAATACCAATGTAAAAGACCAAGACCGAGAAGGGAAATAGGAGAATGGAGGTCACATTGGGACACTTGAATGTGTGAAAATTCCAAATGCATAGCATGAGTTTTAGCTCTTGTATTTATAAAGAGCACCTTGAGAAGCTTCTCAAAAAGCTTCCTTGAACCGCTTTCTTGGAGTGCAAGCCAACTTTTGCCAAGAGGTGGTTTTGACCATTGCTCTTCGAAGTAGACCATCTGCTCCTTGGTGAAAAAGAATATCCTCTACCATTGTGTAAGGTCTAGATCTTGCTACAAGGGCCTTGCTCTCCCTAGCATGCATCCCTTCTGGATAGTTACCTCTTGTCACAAAATCCACAATCTTCTTGTACTCCATTGGAACCTCTTGAGTGACTGAGATTGTCATGAGCTCCTCATCCGGGAAGGAATCATCCACTGGTTCATCTCCATCATGATCATATGCTCTAGATAACAAATCAGCATTTGCATGTTTCTTTCCTGGCCTATCCTCAATAGTGTAGTCATACTCAGACAAGAGTATCATCCACCTTGCTAGTCTCCCTTCAACATTAGGCTTATTGAAGATGTACTTCAATGCCTTGTGATCTATGACAATGGTGGCTTTCCCTCCAATCAAGTAGTGTCTAAACTTCTTGAGACCAAAGATTATTGCCAACCCTTCTCTCTCCGTGACAGAGTAGTTCATCTCTGCTGAAACCATCTGCCTACTAGCATAAGCTATTGGATGATCATGCCCATCTTGGTCTAATTGACTAAGAGTGCATCCTATAGCTACATTAGAAGCATCAGTGTAGAGGATGAAAGGCTTACTCCAATCAGGTTCAGCAAGAATTGGAGCTACAACAAGGGATTGCTTGAGGTCCTCAAAAGCTTTGAGAGCCTCCTTGTCTTCCAAAATCACCATGTAATCTACACCTTCTTCATATAGATGGTCAATGCATAAGCCTTGTTGGAAAATGAGAAGATGAACCTCCTATAGTATCTAACCATCCCCAAGAATTGGTGTAACTTTGTCAAGCTTGAAGGGAATGGAAGGTTTGAGATTTTCCTCACCTTCTCAAAATCAACTGCTATTCCATCCTTGGAGATGATGTGCCCAAAAGTAGACCTTCTTCACATCCAAAAATACACTTCTCTTGGTTGAGTGATGCATTTGCCTCATCCAAGCATTGCAAGACTTTGATTAGGTGCTCAAAGTGCTCTTCCTTGCTCCCATAGACACAAAAGTCATCAATGAAGTCTCTCACAAATTTCCCAATGAAAGGTTAAAATACTTTGTTCATGAACCGTTGGAATGTGGCTAGAGCATTGCAAAGCCCAAAAGCATGACCTTGAAAGCGTAAGTTCCCCAAGGTGTGGTAAACGTGGTGAGTTGTTGATGCTCTAGTGCAATCTTGATTTGGTTGTATCCACTATAACCATCTCCAAAACTGAACCTCTCATGACCTGCAACCTCCTCCAAGATCTCATCAATGAATGGCAATGGGTAGTAGTCCTTCTTGGTAATAGCATTGAGCTTCTTGTAATCTACACATACCCAAAGCTTGCCATTCTTTTTCTTCACAATGACAATTGGAGACACCCATTTTGAATTCTCCACCTCAAAGATAAATCTAGCCTCCTTGAGCTTATCAATCTCCTCCTTCACAACCAAAGATATTGGTGGGCTAATGCGACGTTGGTTTTGGCGGATTGGTCTTGCATGTGATTCCACCTCTATCTTGTGCTCCTCCAAGGTGACTTCCTTCAAATCCTTGTAACTAAAAGCAAACACATAGATGAACTTGCAGAAAATCTCCTCAAATCTCACCTTCTCCTCCTTGGTAACATTGGGCCATACTTGAGGGTAGCTAACCTTCTCTCTACCTCCTCAAGTGTCAATGGTGATTTGTCTGGGTCCTTCAAAACCTCTGGCTTAGGTGCAAAATCCATAGCACACAAAGGATACACATCTGAATCAGATTCAGATTCATCCTCCTCTGTGGAAGTCTCCTCTTCCATGCTTGTGTCCACACCTGAAGCTCCTTCTTCAGAATCTGATTCCCGATAATCAGAAGATGGTGTATCTGAATGTGAAGTGTTGGTGGTGTTAGTCACAAGAACTGTGACTCTATGGTTTGATGGCCCAATCCTCAAGTACCCTTTGTGCTATTGATCAGTTGTGCGTGCTGCTCTCAACCATAGTCCCCCAAGAAGTAAGTCATAGCTTGAATCCTTCAAGACTTGGAAAGTCATGAGATTTTGAACTCCCATAACTGAAACTACCACTTTATCCATCACCCCTACTAGTCAAACTTGTTGCTTGTTTGCCATGCTCACCACAAATGTTGAAGGTCTTGAGGGTATCATACCCAACTTCTTCATCAACTTTTCTGACATGGCATTCACTGCTAATCCTCCATCAACAAGTGCATCCTTGATGTTGTGACCATTCACTCTCACATCAATCTTGGAGGCATATTCACAAGCCTTCCATGGTGCTGGCTTGGCATCCACCACCCCCATTGATACTGGAACTTTTGCCTTCTTCTGCCTCTTGCTCCTTGTAGAACTCAAATACCAAGAGCTAGCCATATGATCTAGATGTGAAATTTGGTTTGGTAACATTTGGAATGATGTTATATAGGATGGTCAAAATAGATCAGATAGAAGTAGTACCAAAAGAGTACTTCTACTAATAGGGCAGAAATCAAAATAGATTTAAAAACCTTAGAACCAATAGCTAGACATATGATTTAAAGGTGAGAATTGGTTTGGTAATATTTGGAAGGATGTTACATATGATGGACTAAACAGGTCAGAAAGGAGTATCACCAAAAGAGGAATTATACTAATAGAGTAGGAACCAAAATATGCCTGAAATCTTTGAAGGCAATTTTAGAGGTCTAAACATATGAATTAAGCCTAAAAATGTGTACATTCCCCCCCCCAACAAAGGGAAGGCTGGCCTTCCCTCCCCCTTGCTTTGTCTTGTCAAGAGCTTTCCAATGATACCTCACCCACGTGATTCTGAGATTCCTATAGGAAGATTCCCTAAAAGATTTCCTCCGATCAAAGCTTGTTTGACCAACCAGATAGGACCATGACCGACATGTCACGCCATCCAAGTAAGTAATCCAAGGGTGGAGCTTGTTGAAATGTCACCTATCTATGTGCCTAATCCTATAGTGGAGCTTCCTTGGAGAAGATCCTCTTTGTCTATATAATAAAGAGAAGGTGCTCCTTGGGGCATCGGATGATTGAGTGTGAAATTTGTGTTTTCTCTCTTCTCTTGTCCTCGGAGTATTACAATAGTATCAAAGTGAGGGTTTTAGTCCAAGAGAGTGGATCACCCCTCTTGGAAGAACACGAACTACTGCAACTGAGTAATTTGAGGTGGAGAACATAGAGTAATTGCTAGACTTAGGAAGGACTTTAGAGAGCGGATGGGATGGATGCACAGGGAGAACAATTTCCCATACCTAGCTTTCCATTCTTAAATCCATTCCACATCAAGGTTATGTACATCCAGCGTGAGCAAATGAGAGTATCCCTAGTTTATCACTTTGGAGTAGAATTCATGGACGGGGTGATGAACTCACCAAACTCGGTGATTCTACCTGTGGTGGTATACGACAGAGAGTGGGATTTGACAATCTACATTCTATTATGATGTTATGGATGTGAATGTCCCAAATCATCTCCCTTTCAACACTCAAGTAGAAATTTATTATGTAATGAGACCAAAAGTGATGTTTAGAAATTTTGTGGTTAGGAATTTTGGTGAGGAGTATTATCAACGAGTGATAGTTTATGAGGTTCCGATGGTAGATCCGATAGTTTGTGTGCCTTCCAAAGTGATCATATTGACTTTGTATGAAGTAGACATTAGCAATTGAGTGTTGCAGGAACCATGGATCCGCAATTGCAAGAGCTGGTGCAAGGAATGCAAGGGATGTTGAATGAATTTTGAGAGATTAAGATGACCATGGAGACATTACAAAGTCAAGTGCAGATCCTTAGGAATGATCAAGCAATGCAAGAAGAAGAGCCATCTCAAAACCCAATACCTACGGCGGAAGTACTTGGAGAGGCACCTGTGCCTATGAACCCTATCAATGATGAAGACACATTGCTACTCCAGATGAAGAAGACCTGCAACATTGAGCCTTACAAGGGGCAACGTATGATGGGAGTAGTGGAAAATTGGATGTTGAGAATGAATCAATATTTTTGACTGTTCGCAGCAGAGATCACGGAGCATGCTGCAGGATTGTTTGCATGTGGGTACTTGACCAATAAATCCCTCACATGGTACGATGCTTGGGAATGATTCATGTTGGCAGAGAGAAGAGAGGTCACGCGGACAGCAATGCAAGAAGGATTGCTGAAAAAATTCCAATTGGTGGATTCCATGCAAATGTCCCAAATCCGACTATGGGGATTGAGACAAAAGAACAACGTACAAGAGTATGTGGAGGAATTTTTGGATCTACAAGTTGCAATAACCGACATGAGTCTAATAGAGGCTCTTGACAATTTCAAACAAGAGTTGAAGGAGCGGATTTGCCAAGAAGTCATGGTGCAAAATCCTCACACGGTATTTGAAGCCATTGATTGTGCACAAAGAACAGTAGGAGCATTGGGTGGAGGTGAAGGAGTAGTTCCACCTCAACATTATCAGGTAGAAATGTCACACATGGGTAGACCAATACCAATGGAATTGGATAACCTTTGATTTTGAGATCGAGGAGCACGACCGCTTCAAGGAGAGCATGGATGGGTAGAAGAACAAAGAGATATAGTTCCACAAGGAGAAGGAACTCAAGGAGAACAATTCCATTGTTACAATTGTGGCCGTATTGTGCACATATCTACCAACTATCACACTTGTTTCCCTAGAGGCCCTTGGCCTTCATATAGGTGATCTTTGAACAACATGGAGAGGCGCACTAAAGAGGAGGAGGTGGAAATCACTTCGGAAAATGAAGATTGCTAGTAAATGTACCTCACAGCCTTATTGGCTCAATAAGAAAGCAGAGAAGCAAGGAAAGGAAGAAGACAAATGCGCAAAGGTCTCAAAAGGCAACCTCACAATTGACTATTGTGAATGGAGTCCTAGAAGGCAATCAAGTGATTATATTAATAGATCCAAGAGCAACAGAGAATTTCTTGTCTTGCTCTATTGCAATAAGATTGGGAATGGATCTAGAGAGAGATAAGAGTGAAGAACTAGAGTTACCTAATAAGCAAATAAAGAGGATTGAATCATTACCTAGATGGGTAACACTCTCTATATGAGAAAATCAAGAAACAATTGAGTGGTGAGTGATACAATTAGCTCATTATGATGCAATCTTAGGTATGCCATGGATGGAGCATTACAACCCTATGGTAGATTGGAGGAAGAAAATAATGAGAACCCAATAATGGTCAATCATTGAGGTTAAAGAAAAATCACACAAGCAACAACTACCTCTGTATGTCATAGGGACGGCAACTATTTGTAAGACCGATAGATGTTTCATGGGTCTAATAAGAGAAGCCTAGAGTGCACAACTTGCTGGACAAATTCCTGAGAAACTAAAAGATGTGGTGGATGAATTTCAAGATGTCTTTCCCGATGATCTACCCTTAGGATTACTACCAAAAAGGAAAGTAGATCATAAAATTGAGATATTCCCGGAGAAGAAACCTCCTTGTAAGGCCCCATATCACCTATCACCTCATTAGTTGGAGGAGTGTAAGACTCAAATTGAGGAGATGCTATAGAAAGGGTTCATCCAACCTAGCATATTACCACATAGGGCTCTTGTCTTATTTGTGAAGAAGGACGGTACAATGTGCATGTGCATTGACTATCCGGGTCTCAATCAGCAAATAGTGAAGAACAAATACCCCTTACCTTGCATAGATGACCTATTTGATCGACTCCATGGAGCAAGATATTTCACCAAATTGGACTTGCGGAGTGGTTACAATCAAATCCAAATTGCAGAGGAGGATGTGTACAAAATTGCCTTTCAAACCAAGTATGGTCACTTTGAGTATCTTGTGATGCCTTTTGACCTCACCAATGCACCTGCCACTTTCATGAGTCTAATCAATGACATATTTTGTCCATACTTGGATAATTCTATCATTGTCTTCTTGGACAACATCTTAGTATACAGTAGCACAATGATAGAACACAAACAACATCTATGAGAAGTCCTCTAGATTCTTAGACAGAATTGATTATATGCCAAAATCTCAAAGTGCAAGTTTGGCAAGTCTGAAGTAGACTACTTGGGCATAGAGTAAGTGCAGAGGGCATTCAAGTATTGAGGGATAAAATTGAGATCATTCAAAAATGGAGTGCCCCAAAAGATTAGACTCAACTCAAGAGCTTCTTGTGGTTGATGGGATTCTATCGTAGATTTGTCAAGGACTTCTCTAAAGTTGCACAGCCTTTAAAGACACTACTTGGCAAGGGGAAGAAGTGGACATGGGGAACCACACAAGAGTTGGCCTTTCAAGAATTGAAAGCCACCTTGCTACATGCACCAATCTTGAAATAGTATGATCCAAAGTGTCCAATCAAGTTGGTTACAGATGCATCAAGCGTAGCAACAAGAGCATTCTTACAACAAGAGTGGCATGACAGATGACATCCAATTGCATATTTCTCTCAAAATTTGTTATTGGTAGAGTGCAACTATTACATCACAAAATGAGAAGAGTTGGCCATCGTTCTTGCAACCAAGCATTGGAAGCACTATCTAGGTGAGAAGGCATTTGTAGTAGAGATAGACCATAGACCTCTAGTCTACCTCAAGATGCAAAAGGATCTATCTCGTTGCCAGATTTGGTGGGCAGAGTGGTGACAACACTTCAACATGACAATCACCTACGTGGAAGGTAAGAAGTAACTTGCAGATGCATTCACCCGCATGCCAATGACAAACAACTTGGTGATAGAGGTTAAGATTAACCCTGAATTTTGGCCATAGATTTTGGCTACTAAAAAAACTGATCTATAGATTGTAGAAGCACAATCATCCAAAGACGTCACCAGCACCCAAGGACTCACCTTTTGTGATGGTAGATTATGGATCTCAAATGTCTCAGAATTATGCACCACCATTCTAGCGGAATGTCATGATTTAGCCATTGCAGGTCATGTCGAAGTGGACAAGACCTTGGATGCAATTCCAATGCCATTACTATTGGCCCAAGATGAGCAACAACATGATGGACTACATGCGCAGCTGCCTACTTTGTCAGCAAAACAAAGCTTCTAATCAAGCTCCTGCAAGGCTCCTTCAACCTCTTCCCACTCTTGCCCAACATTGGGAACAAGTGAGTATGGATCTTGTCTATGAATTACCCAAGACCACCTTAGGGTTTGACTCCATTGTGATCTTTGTGGACTGGCTCAGCAAAATGATTCATGTACACCCTACCACTAAGAATGTGACTGCCTCACAACTAGCTCAATTATACTTAGATGTAGTCTTCTCTCACCATGGCTTGTCTCGAGTACTCATCACCAATAGAGGCACTCAATTCACTAGTTTGTTTTGGCAAAAACTCTTTGGTTTCTTCAAAACCATGTTGGCCATATCCACAGCTTACCACCCACAAACAAACGGACAAACAAAGCGGGCTAATCACACTATTGAGGACATGTTACACGTCTTCACCTTAGAAGAGCAAGAGAGGGGAGACACCCTATTCCCGTTGGTGGAATTCATTTGTAACAATTCAATGAATGCATCTACCCAAGTCACTCCGTTCTTCCTCATGTATGATGAGCATCCCTTCATACTTTCTAGCTTGATGAAGATCCGTCTGGTGGCTACCAAGTTCGACGCTATCAACACATTTGTTTCTAGAATCCAACAAGGTGTGGAGAGTGCCAAGCACATATTACAGATTGCACAAAATTGATAGAAGCAATATGCTGATGCACACCATAGGCACATGGAGTTCAATGTTGGGGATCAAGTGTGGCTATCGGCCACCAACCTCACATTAGTTGGACCTTGTAAGCTCAGACCTCATTTTATTGGGCCTTTCTTGATTCTTTGTCATTGTGGCCTATCACCTCAAGCTACCACCACATATAAAGATCCATCTAGTGTTCTATGTTTCCCTACTATGTAGATATGCTCCCCAATCAGGCAAATGCCATTCCACACAAGACATTTCACCTTGTCCAACACTCATTGATGGCATAGAGGAATATGATGTGGAGCGTATCCTCCAAAAATGTATGCATGGTACTCGCCATCCGTGGGTAACTATCTAGTATAGTGGAAATGTTACCCTCTCTATGAAGCAACCTGAGAGCCAGCTGCCATTTTGACACATACACCAATATTGGTGCAAGCGTTTGAGCAACAGTTGCACAACAAGGATGTTGTCTTAAAAGGAGGGAGGTCTGTAATACCAAGAGCTAGCCATATGATCTAGATGTGAAATTTGGATTGGTAACATCTGGAATGATGTTATACAGGATGGTCAAAATAGATCAAATAGAAGTAGCACCAAAAGAGTACTTCTACAAATAGAGCAGAAATTGAAATAGACTTGAAAACCTTAGAACTAATAGCTACACATATGATTTAAAGGTGAGAATTGGTTTGCTAACATTTGGAAGTATGTTACACATGATGGAATAAACATATCAGAAAGGGGTATCACCAAAAGGGGACTTCTACCAATAGAGTAGGAACCAAAATATGCTTGAAATCTTTGAAGGCAATTTTGGAGGCCTAAACAAATGAATTAGGCCTCAAAACTATGCGGATTCCTCCCAACAAAGAGATGGCTAGCCTTCCCTTACCTTGCTTTGTCTCATTGAGAGCTTTCTAACGGTACCTCACCCATGTGATTCTGAGATTCCTACAAGAAGATTCCCTAAAAGATTCCCTCTGGTCAAAGCTTGTTTGACCAACCAAATAGGATCAAGACCAACATGTCACCCATCCAAGTAAATAATCCAAGGGTGGAGCTTGTTGACATATCACCTATCTATGTGCCTAATCCTATGGTGGAGTTTCCTTGGAGGAGATCCTCTTTGTCTATATAATAAAGAGAAGGTGCTCCTTTGGGGCATCGGATGATTGTGTGTGAAATCTGTGTTTTCTCTCCTCTCTTGTCCTTGGAGTATTACAACTTCCTTCTTGAAGTCGCCTACTTGGCACGCAAGCTAAGGTGGTTGGAAGCTTCTAGAAACTTCCTTCTAGAAACTACTTACTTGGGGTGCAAGGTAAACTAGTGGGAAACTTCCCAAGAAGCTTCCTAGATACTTTTAGAATATTCTAGGCTAATTTTTCCTATTCACTACTTTATTAGCCTTGACTAACTTCATCGCTAAACTCCATATTGTTACAAGGTCCTTTGGACCCAAAGATCATACACCAATTTGAATGTACTACTACCTAGATAAAGAACTGCCAGCAAAAACTATTGATGTCCACCAAAGAGCTTGCATGTGTGGAGAGTAACTACTCATCCACTAAAGACCAATGATTAAAAAACATGGTTATAAAATTGAGTGCACATGGAGAAATTTTTTTTGCTAAGAGTTTCTAACCTGATTGAGATAGTAACCTTAGATCTTGGAAAGATTGAGTAGTAACCTTAGATCTTGGATTATCAAAACCCAAAGATTGAGTAGTAACCTTAGATCTTGGATTATTAACCTTAGACCTTAGTCTTTTGTAACCTTTGTAGATATCAAAATCTAGTTCTTTGTGCTTGCAACACTCCAATAAGAACATAGTGTTTACTTCCAAACTTAGTTGAAAGATCCCTAAATAATTCTCCATGCCTTAACACTAAACAAGTGGGTGATATATTGCAAGAGTGAGTTGGTCCAAAGCAAGCATCTCTCTTTCTTGCTCTCAAATTGAGAACTTAGCATTGCTTGAATCATCTAGGAGATGAGAAGCATGTCAAAGAGAGCAACATGGGATCTTTGGAAGAACACTTTTGCATAGATAGAAGAAAATTAGAACAATGTCTTTTGGTTAGATGCGGCTCACTCTAAGGTATGACTTTCAACACCATAATTAGGAATGTAGATGACGAGATGAACTAACAAATTTTTGAGTCCTTCAATGAAAAGAAATCTACCAACAATGGCTAAAAGGTGGGTAATTACAAGGACTTGGCTTAAAGAGCAATTCTAGAAGTAGTTATAAATTTTTCAGGCCAAAGAGAATGACCTACATCAATAATAACCAGGCCATCTTCTTTGAGTATATATACCAAGGAGAGGTGGTGAATTGTGCACACATGTTTTACCTACATGTTAGATGTATGGTCAAAGAATTTGAGGAAGACAATGGAACAACCTACTCAACTCCCTTAGCCATACACTTCTACATGGGGTTGGACTTACTCAGCAAGGAGGAAAGGGAGAAGTTCTTGAGAAACTATCACTTGGTGGAGTACTTCATCATGCAACCCAATAGAAGGTCAGTAATTTGGAAGTATTGAGCTACAAATGAAGATATGTGTAAACCAAGAAGTTTGTACCAATGGATGAAGTCAGAATCACCATAGTCAAGGAGAAGAGATTGGCACTATCAAGATTAAGGGCTAGCCAAAAGACCAAGGAAGAACTCCTATAGTAGCCCACTCAATCTAATTTTTTCATATTTTTCTCTTTCTTTTTAGTATCATACCATTTTGTAATAATTAGTTTACCAAATAGGATTTGAAGGTTTTACACATGATAGGTGAAAAGCTGAGTCCACAACATGCAATTTTTGTCAACAAGGAGTGATTTTCCTGATATCTTTGGTTTGGTACAAGTGCTCATAGCTCTTATCTCTTTGTTTATGACACAACTTTGGCTTTTTCATATCTTTATTTATGTCATGTCTTTGTTTGTGACACATCTTTGGGATTTACATATCTTTGTTTATGTCATGTCTTTGTTTATGATACATCTTTGGGTTTGTCATATCTTTATTTATGTCATGTCTTTGTTTATGTCATATCTTTGTCTGTGACACATCTTTGGGATTTACATGTCTTTGTTTATGTCATGTCTTTGTTTGTGATACATCTTTTGGTTTGTCATATCTTTATTTATGTCATGTCTTTGTTTATGACACATATTTGGGTTTGTCATATCTTCATTTTTATCATGTCTTTGTTTATGATACATCTTTTTTTATGACACACCCTTGGTTGTGACTATTCTTGGCTATGTAAGCAGAAATCTGAAAGGAAAATTATCCATGTCGGCAAATATGCACGTGTGGGAATACCACTTGTACCAAGAACTGATTTTGGTAACCATTTGTCTCACATGTGGGACAATGATATGCCATTGTAATTGCCTACCAAATTATTTAACCATTAATGACATGGTATAAACTTACAAGGAAAATAAAGATTTAGTTTTGATTGTTGTAGGCATAGACTTCTATCAATTTTTGAAGCAACTTCACTTTGTCAAATTTGCCAAGTATTTACTCACAATTTGAGAGCAAAAATGAGAGACTATGTGAGCGAGTGAGCAAGAATTGACTGTGGAGGAGTGACAAGAAAATAAGAGACAATTATGTCAAGTAGATTTGATAGCAATGTCCGAGAAGTACAAAGCTATGCCCAAGGTGAAATTAGTCACCTGGTGTAGAAAAGTGTGGAACTAATTACTATGTTAAGTATGTCATAACTCAATGGTTGCAATTTTTGATATGAAATTGGGAGCTACCCAATCTCCCAATGATACAAGAGGTTTGGGAAAGAAGGAGCCCAAATACCTCCAACTTGCATAAAGATGTGCTTGCATATGAGGTGATGCATTAATAGTGAGTTCTTGGGGATGCAATTTCCACTCCAAGTGCTATATACATGTTGGTTGTGCAATTGAGAAGGTGCAACAAGAATGTGTTGACCCTTAAGCCTATGCAAGTTTGTATAGAGGTAGGCACTTTGGAGCATTGGGACTAGAGCCAACTCGAGGAGGAGGTGCTTGAAGAAGAAGAAAGACCCTATATTGCAAGATCTGAAGGAGCTCCCTTTACAACCAAACCCATGATGAAGGAAATGGAGACATCCCAAAGTGAAGGAACATCTTTGATGGCAGAGGAGTTGCAAGCAAAGCACAAAGACTCTATTCAAGCAAGCATGGGTGGGGGGGGGGGGTGGGAAGTGAGTGGAGCATAAAGAAGAGGTAGCATCCCAATTTGAGCATGTGCTAGAAGGGAAGAGCACCTTGGTTGTTCTTGGACTAGAAGAAGGAACTATGCACCATTTTAATGTTGACAATGTTCCACCAATAGAAGAGATACTATAATGATATGGAGTTTACCGATGAGTTAGTCAAGGCTAATGAAGTAGCAAATAGGCCAAATTATTCTAAAATATTCTAAAAGTATCTAGGAAGCTACTTGGCACCTTCCAAGTATTGGGTAATGTGCATGCTAAGTGGTGACTTCTAGGAAGAAGCTTCTTGGCAAGCTTCCTAGCTAGCTTAGCTTGCACCTCAAGTAGGTAGCTTCTAGAAGAAAGTTTCTTGGGAAACTTCCAACTAGCTTAGCTTGCATGCCAAATAGACGACTTCTAGAAAGAAGCTTCTTGAGAAACTACTCAGCAAACTTGGCTTGCACTCCAAGGAAGTGACTTTAGGAAGCTTCCTGAGAAGCGTTCAAGAGCCTTGTATGTTCTTTATAAATACCAAAGCCTAAGCCTATGCCAGGCATTTGGATTTCTCTCATTCAAGAGTCCCAATATGATCTTTAATTTTCCATTTTACTATTTCTCTACTCAATCTTTTATATTGGTATAAGAGTAGGAATGGGATGGATAGAATTTATGGACCACCAAATCCATTTCTACTAAACCATTGGGATTTTTGTGTTTTGGTACTTCCCAAGCATCATTTCACATAGTTCATCACTCACACTTTGGGCAGAATTTTTGAATGCAATCACCTTGTCCAAGGAACCCTTGGTAGTTTTGGTTGTAACTTATGGGGAGCAGTAGATCCGTTGCATCTATGTGTTAATAAATTAGATAAATTGGAACTAGTTTGATAGAGTAGTAATCATGGTGGCAATGCTTGAGGTTATCATTGCTATGAAGCAACAAATCAAGCATCTTACTCAAGTGTTGGATGAACAAGACCATTAATGACAAGAGTGCATAAATAACACCATTCCAAGAAGTAGAAAAGCAAATCTGACTTCCAAAACCCAAGGTATTTGATGGCAAGAATCTCTCGAGTGTAGTGGAGAATTTTGAATTTGATTATGAACGTTATTTTGAGGCTACAAATCTTCAAGATGAACGGAAAGAATTTTTCTTAGCTTCAAGCCAATTGGATGGAGTGGCAAAACTATGGTGGCAATTCTTAGTGGAGCAAGCTAAATGGCAGTTTGTTATGCTAATCTTGACATGAGAAGAATTCAAGGGTGAAATAATTGAGCAATTCTAAGCAATAAATGCCACATGAGCTGCACAAGATAAGTTGGCGGAGTTGAAGTAGATTGGTTCTATAAGAAGCTTCATCATGCAATTCCAAAACAACATTATGCAAATTCTAAATATGTTGGATGATGAAGCTCTAGATTGACTTGTGAGGAGCTTGAATTCACAAACCAAACTAGAAGTGAGTATGAAAGAGCCAAAACACTTAGAAGAAGCCATGTAGTTGACTAAGCGCTTTGATTCCTTGGTTATAACAACTTGGTATTGACCTTGATTTTCACAAAACCTACCAACATATTACACACAGGTGGATGAGCTTGCACTCATGGAAATTGATGCCATCTAACTGAGACCAACTGTCATAAAAAATTGGGAAAGTTTGCAACAAAATACTGGTTGCTTTTATTATTGCTAGATTGGACATTGCATTGTTGAATGTCCACTCAAGAATGAGCAATCTTGACAAATTGCCCAAATGGAGTTTGTGGAGCAAAATGATCAGAGAAATAAGGAATCCTAATAGGAGATTTAGAGCCACCTAATGAGAACTTGATTAGTTCCAATGAGATTGAAGGCTCAACCTATGCAGGTTTGCTTCACTTGCAAGGTACAATATTTGATTGTAGTTGTAGGATTTTGGTTGATTTTGGAGGTTCAAAGAATAGCACGTCTATGCAATTAGCAAAGGAATTACGTATTCCTATCAAACCAATAATTGGAAGTAGATTGATGATGATAGATGGTAGAAAGGGTCATGTATCATGCCAGGTATCATGTTTATATTTTGTACCTTACATCTTGTTACCTTCAAGATTGGGAAGGAGTTTTTGGAGAGTATGAGGTCAATAGTTGCATCTTTGTGCTATGATATCATTTTTGGTTTACCTTGGATTGAACGTCATAAGGTTCAATTTGATCAAAGCCAATGATAAATTTAAGTACAACACCAAGGTAGGAATTTCTGATTAGGTTGTCTAGCGCCTTGGAGTAAGACACCTAAGAATAGTCTATCTTAGGAGAGGAAGTTTGGGAAAGCAACCATAGAGCAAGCTTTGAAGGAAGATAAGTTCCAAGATGAAAATTTTGTCAATGAAGCAGCCATAAAGCAAGCTTTTGGAGGAAGATAAGTCTATTTTTGCAATGTGAATCAAACCAATTGCATATGGAGGATTTGAGGAGGATCAAAAGCCTCATCAAACAATGGTTGATTAAATAGTCCATGAGATTTCAGATGTGTTTTTGGATGATTTGCCAAAGGGATTACCCTTTGATTGTGGTATGCCCTTCAAGATTGAGTTATTGTTAGGAAGTACTCTAGTGAGTAGACCAATCTATTGGCTCTCACCAAAAGATTTGGATGAGCTCTAAATAACATTGATAGAGTTGTTGGAGAATGATTTCATACAACATAGTCCAACTCCTTAGGGAGCACCGGTACTATTTGTTCCAAAGAAAGATGGAGGACTTTGCTTCTATATTGATTATTGTGGCCTCAATAAACAAATAGTGAAGAATGCATATTCCTTGCCTCAAATTGATGACTTGCTCATCAATCGAATGGTGCACAATACTTCTCCAAGTTGGATCTCCAAGCAGATTTCCATTGGCAGAGGAGATGTACAAAAGACTATCTTGTGCACAAGGTATGGGCATTTTGAGTGGAGAGTTCTATCTTTTGGGCTACTAATGCTCTAGTAGCCTTCATGGATCAGATGTATTGAGTGTTGGATGGACTATTTGATAGGTATGTGGTGGTGTTTTGGATGATATTTTAATCTATAGCAAGACAAAGGTAGAACATGAAAATCATATGCAAAAAGTCCTAAGATGACTATGTTAGTGGAAGTTTTCCTGCAAGAAGTCAAAGTATGCCTTTTGATAGAAGGAAATTACCTTCTTGGGTCACAAGATCTCACGAGAGAGGATCAAGATGGAAGAGGAGAAAATCAAGGCCATTATTGATTGGTCTGCTCCAAAGGATGTTACAAAAGTATGAGCATTTAATGGATTGGTAAGTTTTTACCGATGGTTCATCCACTACTATGTTCATGTGGCCACACTATTGACTAACCTCTTGGGGAAGAATTGAAGCTTTCAATGGACCACCGAGCACAAAGAAGCATTCTAGAAGCTGAAACAAATGGTGTCTTCAAGACCCATTCTTCAATCATATGATCCTCAACTACCTTGTGTTGTTGATTTTGATGCTTCTAACTTTGCAATTGGATCTGTGTTGCAACGAGAATTCCCATATGGATTACATCTCATTACCTTTGTGTCTCATTGGCTAAATATAATAAAAAGGAATTACTCTACTCAAGATCAAGAATAACTAGCAATGGTCGATATCACCATGATATGGATGCATTATCTATTGGGGAAACAAGTGATCACATAAACTAACCACAAGCTTTTTTGCAAACATTACATTTGGAACACATGAAGAGTCAACATCATTGGTGGGAGTAACAACTATAGTTTTTTGACATCAAACTTGAGTACAAACCCAATTGGTTTCATGTCATCTCTAATGTCCTATTATGATGACTTGATTTGAAGTTGCTTCTTCTCATGACAATGGCAATTATAATGGTATCAATCAACTCCAAATTCCAAATTGAGTTTAGGATAACTTTATAACAAGATCCTTTCTTTTAGATGGTACAAGGTCATCTTGTAGCATACAAAAAGGAGTAAAACAACTTCTTCTTCAAGGAAGGCCTTTTTATTTTGTAAGAACTCAATCTATCTTCTAACCAAGAGTGATCTTTGACTTCTGGGCCTCCAAGAAGCCCATGACTTACCAATTGCTGATCACATGGGTGTGGAAAAGACCTTGGGTACCCTCCAATACCAATGGTGGTGGCCCAACATGGCACAAGATGTTCAATAGTTGTTTGATCTTGTGAGAATTGTCAACACAACAAGACCAACAACCAAAAACCAAGTGGACTCCTTCAACCACTCCCCATTCCATTTGCTTGTTGGGAACTCATGAGCATAGATCTCATCACATAACAATCATGGTGTTTGTGGATAATCTTAGTTAACAAATCCATTTGGCACCAACCTTTGATACTATGGATGCTCCAACATTGGTGTAGATCTACTTCAACAATATCTTCAAGCATCATAGAATGCCTTGTGTACTCATCTCCGACCATGATCCTTGATTCATTATAAAATTTTGGCAAGCTATAATGTTCTGAGGATAGCAAAGAAACACAAAAAAGAAAACACAGGTTTCACACTCAAACACCGGAGTCTCAAAGGAGCACCTTCTCTTTATTATATAGCCAACAAGGATCTCCTCCAAGGAAGCTCCACCATAAGATTAGGTACATGGATAGGTGATGTGTCAGCAAGCTCCACCCTTATATTAATTGCTTGGATGGGTAACATGTTGGTCTTGGTCCCATCTAGTTGGTCAAACAAGCTTTGACTAGATAGAATCTTTTAAGGAATCTTCTTATATGAATCTCAAAATCATGTGGATGAGGTACCATTGGAAAGCTCTTGGTGAAACAAACCAAGAGGGAGGGAAGGCCAATATTTTCTCTATCTAGAGGGGGGCAAACATACAATTTCAAGGCCTAATTCATCCGTTTGGGCCTCCAAAGTTACCTCTAAAGTTATCCTATTTTGATTCCTACATATTAGTAGAAGTGCTCTTTTGGTGATACCTCTACTTGATCTACTTAGCCCATTATCTATATCATCCTTCTAGATGTCACCAACCCAAATTCTACCCCTAGATCATATATCTAGCTATTGATTCTAAAGTCTTCAAGCATGTTTCAGTTCATGGCCTATTAGTAGAAGTACTATTTTGGTGATACTTCTGTCTAATCTACTTAGCCCATCATGTATAACATCCTTTCAGATTTTACCAAACCAAATTTCATCTCTAGATTATATGTCTAGCTATTGGTATTACAAACCTCACTCCTTTTAAGACGTAACGTCCTCATTGCAAAGCTGTTGCTCAAAAGATTTCACTAACACTATTTTGTGGGTCAAGTTGGCTGTTGGCTCACATGTTGCCTCATGTAGTGGGGAACCTTTCCATTGTATGAGAGATTCCATACGTAGGTGATGTGTACCATGTTTTGGACATTTTTGGAGAATGCATTTGACTTCGTATTCCTCCATGCCATCAATGAGTGTTGGGCAAGATCAAATGTCTTGTATGGAGGGACATGCT
The DNA here is from genome assembly GCA_948567375.1 of Lunularia cruciata. NCBI lineage: Eukaryota > Viridiplantae > Streptophyta > Marchantiopsida > Lunulariales > Lunulariaceae > Lunularia > Lunularia cruciata. The sequence goes on along the minus strand of OX419756.1, from coordinate 46,250,288 downwards.
TGGTTGGGAGGCATATTTGCACAGTAGGGAAACATGGAACATTGAATGGATCTTCATGTACAGTGGTAGTTGGAGGTGATAGGCCACAACACCAATTTGACAAAAAATGGGAAAGGCCCAATAAAATGAGGTTTGAACTTACAAGGGCCAACTAATGTGAGGTTGGTTGTTGACAGCCAAACCTAATCTCCAACTTGGAACCCCATGTGCCTATGGTGTGCATTGACATAGTGCTTCTGTAAATTTTTGGCAATCTACAACCTATTCTTGGCATTCTCCACGCCTTGTTGGATTCTCAACCTTAGTAGTCACCAGACGGATCTTCATCAAGCTCAAAGGTATGAAAGGATGCTTGCCATACATGAGGAAGAATGGTGTGACTTGGGTGAAGGTATTTATTGAATTTTTGTAGGCAAATTCCACCAATGGAAATAAAGTGTCCCACCTCTCTTGCTCATCTAAGGTGGAACCCCAAAGCATATCTTTAATAGTGCAATTAGCCCACTTTTTTGGCCATCGGTCTGTGGATAGTAAGCCGTGGACATGGCCAATTTGGTTTTGAAGAAACCAAAGAGTGTCCTATAAAATAGACTAGTAAATTGAGTGCATCTATCAATGATGAGCACTCAAGATAGGGCATGGTGAGAGAAGATTGCATCTAAGTATAACTAAGCTAGTTGTGGAGCCATTATATCCTTGGTGGTAGGATGTACATGAATCATTTTATTGAGTTGGTCAACCAATACTATGATGGAGTCAAACCTTGAGGTGGTCTTGGGCAATTCACAAACAAGATCCATACTCATCTCTTCCCAACATTGCATGAGAGTAGGGAGGGGTCGCAAGAGTCCTACAAGAGCTTGATTAGAGGCTTTGTTTTGTTGACAAAGTAGGTAGCTCCAAATATATTCCATCACATTGTTGCTCATTTTGGGCTAATAGTAATGGCGTTGGACTGCATCCAAGGTCTTGTCAACTTTGATATAACTTGCAATGGTGGTGTGCAATTTTAGGGCATTTGGGATCCATAATTTACCATCATGTAAAGTGAGTCCTTGGTTGCTGGTTATGCCTTTGGATGATTGAGATCCTAGATTTGTGGATCTATTTTTGTGGTAGCTAGAATCTTTGGCCAGAATTTAGGGTTCATCTTGACCTTTGCCACCAAACTGTTTGCCATTGGTGTTTGGGTGAATGCATCTACAAGTTGCTTTTTACCTTCCACGTAGGTGATTGTCATGTTGAATCATTGTTGTCACTCTGTTGACTGAATCCAATGACAAGAAAGATCTTTCTGTGTCTCAAGGTAGACTAGAGGTTTGTGATCTATCTCCACTACAAATGCCTTATTGCCAAGGTAGTGTTTCCAATGCTTGGTTGCAAGGAAAATGGCTAGCTCTTCTTACTCTAAGGTGTGATAGTTGCATTCTATTGGTAATAGCTTTCAAGAGAAGTATGCAATTGGATGCCACCCATCATGCCACTCCTATTGTAGGACTACTCTTATCGCTATGCTTGATGCATTGGTAGTCAATTTGATTGGACGTTTTGGGTCATACCATTTCAACATTGGTGCATGTAGCAAGGTGTCCTTCAATTCTTGAAAGTCTAGCTCTTGTGCGGTTCTTCACATCTTCTTCTTACCCTTGCCAAGTAGTGTTGTTAAAGGTTGTCTCACCTTGGAGAAGTCCTTGATAAGCCGACAGTAGAACCCTGTCAACCCCAAGAAGCTCTTGAGTGGAGTTTGATCTTCTAGAGCGCTCTATTTTTGAATGACTTCTATTTTATCTATTAATACTTGGATACCCTCTACACTTACTCTATGCCCCAAGTAGTCTACTTCAGCCTTGCCAAACTTGCACTTTGAGATTTTGGCGTACAATTGATTCTATCTTAGAATCTGGAGGACTTCTCATAGATAATGTTTGTGTTTTTTCATTGTCCTACTATATACTAAGATGTAATCTAGGAAGATGATAATAGACTTATCTAAATATGGCTAAAATATGTTATTCATCACACTCATGAAAATGGCAGGTGCATTGGTGAGGCCAAATAGCATCACAAGGTACTTGAAGTGGCCATACCTGTTTCAAAAGGTAGTTTTGTATACATCTTCCTCTACAATCCAGATTTGATTGTAACCGCTTTGTAAGTCCAGTTTGGTGAAGTGTCTTGCTCTGTTGAGTTGATCAAACAGGTCATCTATGCGGGATAAGGGGCATTTGTTCTTCACTATTTGTTGATTGAGGCCCCGATAGTCAATGCACATGCGCATTGTACCATCCTTCTTCTTCACAAACAAGACAAGAGTCTTGTATGGTGATATGTTGGGTTGGATAAACCCTTTTTGCAACATATCCTCAATTTGAGCCTTGCACTCTTCTAACTCATGAGGTGATAGATGATATGGGACCTTACAAGGAGGTGTCTTCCCTGGAGGTATCTCAATTTTATAATCTACTCTCCTTTTTGGTAGTAATCTTGAGGGTAGATCATATGGGAAGACATCTTGAAACTCATTTACCACATCCTTCAATTTTTCAGGAATTTTTCCATCAAGTTATGCACTATGGACTTCTCTTATTAGACCCATAAAATAGATATCTATCTTACAGATAGATGTTGTTTGTATGACATAGAGAGGCAATTTCTACCTATGTGCTTTTTCTCTAACCCCAATGATTGTCCATTAGTGGATGCTCATTGCTTTCTTTCTCCAATCTACCATAAGATTGTATTGCTCCATCCAAGGCATGCCTAAGATTCCATCATAACGAGCTAGTTGTATCACTAACCACTCAATTGCTTCTTGATATTCTTCTATTGAGAGTGTTACATTTCTAGATAACGACTCAATCTTCTCTGTTTGCCCATTAGGTAACTCTACTTCTTTGCTCTCATCTTTATCTAGATCCATCTCCAATCTTATTGCAACAAAGCAAGATATGAAATTATTTTTTGCTCCAAGATCTATCAATACTCTCACTTGATTGCCTTTTAGGATCCCATTCACAACAATCAGTTGTAAGTTTTCCTTTTGGGATCTTTGTGCACTCATCTTCTTCCTCTCCTTGCTTGTGCAATTCCCTATTGAGCCAATAAGGCTATGAGGTACCTTTATTGGCAATCTTCATTCTTTGAGGTGATTTCTATATCCTCTTCTTCAATGCATCACTCCATGTTGTTCAAAGATCACCTGTATGGAAGCCAAGGGCCTCTAGGGAGACAAGAAAAATAGTTGATAGATATGTGCTCAATATGGTCATAATTGTAACAACAATTTTGTTCTCCTCAAGTTCATTCTCCTTGTGGGACTCTATCTCTCCGTTCTTCCACCCATCCTTGCTGTCCTTGAAGCGGTTGTGCTCTTTTATCTTGACATCAAAGGTTACCCAATTCCATAGGTGTTGGTCCACCCACGTGGCATTTCCGCCCCATAATGTTGAGACAAAACTACTCCTTCACCTCCTCCAAGTACCCCTACTATTCTCAAAGCACAAGCAATGGCTTCAAATATAATGCAAGGATTTTGTACCATGACTCTTGGTGAATCGGGTCCTTCAACCTCCATTTGAAATTATCTAGAGTCTCTGTTGGACTCATGTTGGTTATTGCAACTTGTAGATTCAAAAATGCTTCCGTGTATTCTTGTACACTATTCTTTTTTTTCAATCCCCATAGTTGGATTTTTTTCATTTGCACAAGATCCACATAGTGGAAATTATTTAGAGGTCCTTCTTGCATTGTTGTCTATGTGACCTCCCTTCTTTTTGCCAACATTGATTATTGCCAAGCATTGTACCATGTGAGGGCTTTATCAGTCAAGTACCACATGCAAGCATGCCCACGGCATGCTCGGTGATCTTTGTTGAGAAAAATCTAAAGTATTAATTCATTCTCAAGATCCAATTCTCCACTACTCCCATAGCATGCTGCCCCTTGTAAGGCTCAATTTTGCAGGTCTTCTTAATTTGTAGTAACAATGTGGCTTCATCATTGGCTAGGTTTGATGGCATAGGCACAGGCGCCTCTCCAAGTACTTCAATTGCAAGTACTAGGTTTTGAGACAATTCTCCTTCTTGCATTATTTGATCATTCTTGAAGGTTTGTACTTGATTTTGTAATGCCTCCATGGTCATCTTGATCTCTTGAAACTCATTCAACATCCCTTGCATTCCTTGCATTAGTTCTTGCAAATGCTCACTTGTTTCTTCCAACATCAATAGAGAATTAATATGATCACTCGGGAAGGTGCACAAACTATTGGGACTACCATTGGGACTTCAGAAGATATCACTCTTTGATGATATTCCTCACTAAAATTCTTGACTACAAAATCACTAAACATCATTTTTGGTCTAAATACGTAACAAATTTCTACTTGAGTCTTGAGAGGGAGAGGATTTGGGACATTTAGATCTATCACAACAAAATCTAGATTGTCAAATCCCACTCTATTGTAAATCACTACAGGTAGAATCATTGGGTTTGGTGAGTTTATCACTATGTCCATGAACTTTGCTCCAAAATGGTAAACAAGATAAACTCTCACTTGTTCCTGTTGGATGTACATGATCTTGATGTGAAATGGATTCAAGAATAGAAAATAGAGTGCAAGAAATTGTACTCCAGGAGCCTTCATCCCATCCTCTCTCTAAAACACTCATAACCTATCAATTGCTCTATAGTTTTTTCTCCCTAAAATTACTTAATCTCAATAACCTATGTTCTTCCAAGAGGTGTGATCCACTCTCTTGGATTGAAACATCCGCTCTGATACCATTGTAATTTTATGAGTATAGCAGAGAAACATAGAAAAGGAAACACAAGTTTCACACTCAAACTCCGGTGCCCCAAAGGAGCACCTTCTCTTTATTATATAGCCAAAGAGGATCTCCTCCAAGGAAGCACCACCATAGGATTAGGTATATAGATAGGTGATGTGTCAGCAAGCTCTACCCTTAGATTACTTGCTTAGATGGGTAACATGCCGGTCCTAGTCCCATCTGGTTGGTCAAACAGGCTTTGAATAGAAGGAATTTTTTAGGGAATCTTCTTGTAAGAATCTCAGAATCATGTGAGTGAGGTACCATTGGAAAACTCTTGGTGAGACAAACCAAGGGAGAAGGGAAGGCTAACCTTTCATCTATTGGGGTGGGGAGAATTTGCACATTTTCAAGGCCTTATTCATCTATTTAGGCCTCCAAAATTGCCTCTGAAGTTGTCCTATTTTGTTTTCTGCCCTATTAGTAAAAGTTCTCTTTTGGTGATACTTTTACCTGATCTACTTAATCCATTATGTATACCATCCTTCCAGATGTCACCAACCCAAATTCTACCTTTAGATCATATGTCTAGCTACTAATTCTAAAGTCTTTAAGCATGTTTTGATTTTTGGTCTATGGTAGAATACTCTTTTGGTGATACTTTTGTCTGATCTACTTAGTCCATCATGTATAAAATCCTACCAGATAGTACCAAACCAAATTTTATCTCTAGATCATATGTCTAGCTATAGGTATTACACAAGAACTCTTCTAGATACTCCACACCAAGCTTACTTTGTCCATGGCTTATCATCCTCAAATTGATGGACACATTGAATCTGAAAATTGCACCTTGGAGGATATGCTTCATGCTTTCATTAATGTTTGCCATACCAATTGGGATGAATATCATGCAATTATTGAGTTTGCATACAATAATTCCAAACAAACAAGCACTAAATTTTCTCCTTTCTTCCTTAATTTTGGCCAAGATCCACTTGTTCTAGATTCTCTTCTTGCTCCTCTTCCATCTCATGTCCCCCCTCATACTTCCACTTTCTTGACCACCATATCCCAATCTCTCTAACAAGCCAAATCTCATCTCCTAGTTGATCAAAATTATTAGAACTAATATGCTGACCACCATTGTCATGATCTCACCTTTCAAGTCAGTGATAAGGTCATGCTCTCACCTAGTAACCTACCCCCTCCGAGTTGATACCCAAGTTTCTAAACTTGCTGGTACTTGGATAGGACTAATTAATAACTTGCTCCCTTTGATGTCACCCAAATCATTTCTTCAATTGCTTATCAACCTGCCTTGTCTTGTCATACCCTATCTACCCTATCTTTCATATTTCCAAGTTAAAACCTTCTGTTCCTAATCCATATTTTTTTCCTCTTATGTCCAACCTCCTCTTCCTCCCATCCTTATCAATCATCATAAGGAGTATGAAGTTGATTGTATCCTTGCACGTTGTCATATTCAATGAGGCAGTCAACAACATATAGAGTACAAAGTCCTCTAAAAAGGGTATCCTTTCCATGATGCCACTTGTTAGCCTCTTTCTCATCTCCAAAATACAAAAGAAACCATTCAGGAGTTTGAACCTTCAATGGTGACAAGGGTGTCACCAACGAGTGGTGGGGGAATAGGTTACAATATGGAATTTATTGATGAGTTAGCAAGGCTAATGAAGTAGCAAATATGCCAAATTAGCCTAGAATATTCTAGAAATATCTATGAAGCTACTTTGCACCTTCCAAGTATTGAGTAACATGCATGCCAAGTGGTGACTTTGAGGAGGAAGATTCTTGGGAAGCTTCCCAACTAGCTTAGCTTGCACCTCAAGTAGGTAGCTTCTAGAAGAAAGTTTCTTGGGAAGCTTCCAACTAACTCAGCTTGCATGCCAAGTAAATGACTTCTTCAAAGAAGCTTCTTGAGAAGCTTCTCAATTAACTTGGCTTGCACTCAAAGAAAATGGCTTTAGGAAGCTTGTTGAGAAGCTTCTCAAGAGCCTTGTATGCTCTCTATAAATACCAAAGCCCAAGCTCATGCTAATCATTTGGAGTTTTCTTCATTTAAGAGGTCTTATGTGATCTTTCACTTTCCATTTTACTATTTCTCTCCTTGATCTTTTATAGATACCCTAACATCAACACCACCAATACCTAAAGAAGAAAATGAAAGAGAAGAATTGAATGTTCTATTAGGAAGCATTTGGATGTAATGATAGGTTGCTAATAAGCTAGGACCTATTTTTGCAATGATAGAGAAAGTGTTGGGAGAAAAAATAATGTGCAACTATAAATTTGAGAGAGTAGTGGGAAACCAAATCTTGCTATATGATGGAGCAACAATCATTCATCAATCTCATTTCATGTGGTTTGGCTAACATTTATTTATGTCCACAATTACATGGGATTTTTATTCATAGTTGAACTATTGATCAAGAATTGTCAAAGTCATACAAACTACCAACACTTACATTATTTATACACTTTCACTTAGAGACCCTTTTATAGTCATGGTGAAGATTGATCCCTTATCTAAAACCTAGATTTTTTGGTACCAAGTAATACACATCATCTCACCTAATTTCATAATTGAGGGCCATGCAAGTAGCCTTCTCATAGGTCTTATGCTTGTAGGTCCCGGAGCCATGCCCATATGAGCTATTCCCATAGATCGCATGTACATAAGTGTAATACCATAAGCTAGAGATAATATCTAGAGGTGAAAATTAGCTTGGTAATATCTTGAGGGATGTTATATATGATGGCTCTAAGTAGATTAGATAGAGGTGTCAACAAACTAATACTTCTACTTATAGGGAAAAGGTGTAATCTTTTGAGGATAAGAGACCTTAAAAGAAACACAAGAGAAGAAACACAAGCTTTACACTCAATCCTCTAATGCCCTAAAGGAGCACCTTGATTGTATTATATAGCAAGGAGGACTTCCTTGAAAGAAGCTCCACCCTTGGATCAGATACATGGATTGGTGACATGTCAACAAGCTCTACCCTTAGATTAGTTACATGTATGGGTGATATGTCAATTTTGACCATATCTGATTGGTAAAACTATCTTTGACTAGAGGGAATCTATAAAGAATCTCCAAATTGCATGGACAACTTACTATTGGAAAGCTCTCAATGAGACAAGCTTGGGGGACGGAAGGTCAGCCTTCCCTTTGTTTGGGGGAAGGTGGGGAGAGAGGAGAGGAATCTACATAGTTGCAAGGCCTAATTCATCCGTTTAGGTCTCCAAAATTGACTAAAGTTTTTAGACTATTATCAACTCTTGCCCTATTAGTAGAAGTAATCTTTTGGTGATACCTCTATCTAATCTACTTAGTCTATTATCTATAACATCCTCTCAGATATTACCAATCCAATTTTCACCTCTAAATCATATGTTAAGCTATTGGTATTATATTTTCAAGCTACTTTTGGCTCTTGCTCTATTAATAGGAGTCTTCTTTTTGTGACACTTCTATATGATCTGCCTTGCCCATTATACCTAAAATCCTTCTAAATTTTACTAAGTCAATTTTCATCTTTAGATAGTATATCTAGCTATTGGTATTACAAACCTCCCTCCTTTTAAGACGTAATGTCTTTGTTGCAAAGCTGTTGCTCAAAAGACTTCACTAACATTGGTGTATTAGTCAAGTTGGTTCCCATTTTTCCTCATATAATGTGTACCCTTTCTAATGAACAAGATATTCCACACATGGGTAGCAAGTATTATGGATGTATTTTTGGAGAATGCATTCAATTTCATATTCCCTCGTGTCATCAATGAGTACTGGACAAGGTCAAATTTCTTGTATAGAAGAGAAGTATGGCAATCAAGGTGCATATCTACATAGTTAGAACACATGAAATATTGGATGGATCTTCATGTTTGGTAGTAGCTCCACGTGATAGGCCATTGCTCCAATTTGACAAAGGATGGGAAAAGGCCCAACAAAACAAGGTCTGAGCTTATGAGGGCCAACTAACATGAGGTTGGTTGTTGATAGCCAGATTGGATCCCCAATATTGAGCTTTAAGTGCTAGCAATGTGCATCTACATACTATTTCTATCAATTTTGGGTGATCTACAACATATTTTTGGTGGTCTCCTCTATGTCTTGGATTTTGAAAAGAAAGTGTTGATGACATCCACCTTGGAATCCACTGGGCGGGTCTTCATCAAGCTCAAAGGTGTGAAAGGATGCTCTCCATACATGAGGAAGAATGGTGTGGCATGTGTAGATGCATTCACTAAATTGTTGTATGTAAATTCTCCTAGTGGGAGTAAGGTGTTCCACCTTTCTTGCTACTCTAGGGTGAAGCTCTAGAGCATATCTTCAATAGTGCAATTAGTATGTGGATGGTAAGTTGAGGACATGGCTAATTTGGTTATGGAAAACCCAAAGAGAGTTCCCTAAAACAAACTGGTGAATTGAGTGCCTCTATCAATGATGAGCACTTGAGATAGCCCATGGTGAGAAAATACTACATCTAAGTATAATTGAGCTAATTGTGGATTAATCATGTCCTTGGTGATAGGATACACATGAATCATGTTGTTGAGGCAATCAACAAAGGCTAAGATGGAGTCAAACTTGGAGAAGGTCTTGGGCAATTCACAAACTACATCCATGCTTAGTTATTCCCATCATTGTGTAGGAGTAGGAAGGGGTTGAAGGAGTCTTGTGGGAGCTTGACTAGAAGCTTTATTCTACTAATAGAGTTGGCAACTTCAAACATACTCCATCACATCATTTCTCATCTTGGGCCAATAGTAATGGCCTTTTTTTGCATCTAAAGTCTTGTCTATGCCAACTTGATCTGCAATGGTGGAATCATGACATTCTACTAGGATAGTGGTTCTAAAATTTGGGTCATCAAGGATCCAAAACCTACCATCACAAAAAGTGAGTCCTTGGGTACCGGTGATGCCATTCAATGATCAAGCTCCTATAATCTATGAATCAGTTTTTGTAGCAGCAAGAATTCTTGGCCAAAATTCAAGGTTCATCTTGACCTCTACAACCAAATTATTTACCATAGACATTTGGGTAAATGCATCTACCAACTACTTCTTGCCTCCACATATATGATTATCATGTTGAACCTTTGTCTCCATTCTACTCACCAAATTTGTTGACAAAGTATATTTTTTTGTATCTCAACGTAGACTAAAGGTTTATGGTCTTTCTCCATTACAAATGCCTTCTTGCCAAGATAGTGCTTCCAATTCTTGGTTGCAAGGACAATGGCCAACTCTTCTCATTCAATGGTGTGATAGTTATGCTTTTAGGAGAAATATGCAATTGGATGCCATCCATTGTGCCACTCTTGTTGTAGGATTGCTCCTATTGCTACGGTTGATACATCCATAGCCAATGTGATTGGCCATTTTGGGTCATACTATTTCAAGATTGGTGCATTTAGTAATGCATTTTTCAATTCTTGAAAGGATAATTCTTGTACGGTTCCCCACATCCATTTCTTCTCCTTCCCAAGTAGTGTTGTTATAGGTTGTGCAACCTTAGAGAAGTCCTTGACAAATTGATGACAGAAACCCATCAATCCTAAGAAACTCTTGAGTTGATTTTGGTCCTCTATAGTACTCCATCTTTGAATGACCTCTATTTTATCTATTAATACTTGGATTCCTTTTGCACTTACTCTGTGCCCCAAATTGTCTACTTCAGACTTGCTGAACTTTGCATTTTGAGATTTTGGTGTACAATTGATTGTTGTAGAATCTAGAGGACTTCTTGCAGATGTTGCTTGTGTTCAATCATTGTCCTACTATAAACAAGGATGTCATCTAGGAAAATGATAACAAATTTATCCAAGTATGGATGAAATATGTCATTCATCAAACTCATGAAAGTAGCTGGTGCATCGGTAAGACCAAATGGTATCACTAGGTACTCAAAGTGGCCATACCTTGATTGAAAGGTAATTTTGTGGATATCTTCTTCTGCAATCCGGATTTGATTGTAATCGCTCTATAGATCAAGTTTGGTGAAGTGTCCTGCACCATTGAGTTGATTGAACAAGTCATCCATGTGGAGTAAGGGGTATTTGTTCTTCAACAAATACACCCTTTACCTCGCTTGATTTAGACCCTAATAGTCAATACACATGTACATGAGCATACTGTCCTTTTTCTTCACAAACAAGATTGGAGCCGCATATTGTGATATGTTGGGTTGGATAAACCCTTTCTGTAGTATATCCTCAATTTGAGCTTTACACTCATCAAACTCAAGAGGTGATACACAATATGAGGCCTTACAAGGAGGTGTCTTCCTCAAAAGTATCTCAATTTTTTGATCTACTCTCCTTTTTGGTGGCAATCTTGAGGGTAGGTCATTTGGGAAGACATCTTGAAACTCATTGGCCACATCTTTCAATTTCTCAAGAACTTGTCTATAGAGTTGTGCACTCTTGACTTCTCTTATTGGGCCTATGAAATAATCTATCTGTCTTACAAATAGCTATTGTCCCTATGACATAAAGAGGAAAGTCTTGCCTATGTGCTCTCTCTTCAACCCCAATGATCTTCTATTGGTGATTTATCACTACTTTCTTCCTCCAATTGACCATAGAGTTGTAGTGTTCCATCCATGGCATACCTAAGATTATATCATAACAAGCTAATTGTATTACTTATCAATCAATTTCTTCTTGATACTCTCTTATAGAGTGTGCTACCTTTCTAGGTAATGATTCAATCCTCTTTGTCTACCCATTAGGTAATTCTACTTCTTCATTCTCATCCTACAATGGATCCATACCCAACTTTATTGCAATAAAGCAAGACAAGAAATTCTCTATTGCTTTAGTGTCCATCAACATTCTCACTTGATTGCACTCTAGGACTCCATTTACAATAATCAATTGTGAGTTTTTCTTCTTCACTCTTTGTGCACTTGTCCTCTTCCTACAGAAGATACTTGGTACATTCAAATCCATCACAACAGAATGTAGATTGTCAAGTTCCACTCCTTATCATAGATCACCATAGGTAAAATAGGGTTTAGGGGTTTAGGGCATTTGGTGAATTCATCACTATACCCAATTTGGTGAATTCATCACAATTATTATGAACTTTACCCCAAAATGGAAAATGAGATATACTCTCACTTGCTTACGCTAGATGTATATAATCTTGATATAAAATGGATTCAAGAATGGAAAGCGGAGTGCTAGATATTGTCCTCCTCTCTCTAACACTCTTTTAATCCATCTATTGTGCTATGATTTCTCTCCTCAAAATTTACTCAATCTCAATAGCCCATGTTCTTCCAAGAGGAGTGCTCCATTCTCTTGGATTGAAACACCTACTATGATACCATTGTAATCTTCCAAGGATAGAGAAACACATGAGAAGAAACACAAGCTTCATACTCAATCCTCCAATTCCCAAAGGAGCACCTTGATTGTATTATATAGCAAGGGAGACTTCCTCAAAAGAAGCTTGGATCAGATACATGGATTGGTGATATGTCAACAAGTTCTACCCTTAGATTAGTTATATGCATGGGTGACATGTCAATTCTGATCATATCTGGTTGGTCAAAGCATCTTTGACCAAAGGAATCTTTAGAGAATCTTCTTATAGGAATCTCCAAATCATGTGAGTGAGGTACCATTGCAAATCTCTAGATGAGACAAGGCTAGAGGAGGGAAGGCCAACCTTTTTCCCCCTCCTAATGGAAGAAATGGGAAAAGGATTTTTGAAGCCTAATTCATCCATTTTGACCTCCAAAATTGACTCAAGTTTTTAGGCTATTCTCAACTCTTGTCCTATAGTAGAATTACTTTCTTGGTGATACCTCTATATGATCTACTTAGTCCTTTATCTATAACATCCTCTTAGATATTACCAATCCAATTTTCACCTCTAGATCATATGTCTGGCTATTGGTATTATATTTTCAAGCTATTTTTGGCTCTTGCTCTATTAGTAGAAGTGCTATTTTTGTGACACTTCTATTTGATCTGCCTAGCCCATCATATCTAATATTCTTCTAGATATTACCAAGTCAACTTTCATCTCTAAATGATATATCTAGTTATCGGTGTTTATAATACCAATAGCTAGATAGATGATCTAGAGATGAAATTTGGTTTGGTAACATCTGGAAAGATGTTATACATGATGGACTAAGTAGATAAGCTAGAGGTATCACCAAAAGAGTACTTCTACTAATAGGCCAGAACTTGAAACATGCTTGGAAACTTTAGAATCAATAGCTAGGCATATGATCTAGAGGTGAAACTTGGGTGGTGGCATTTGGAAGGATGTTACGCATGATGGAGAACATAGATAAAATAGAGGCATCACCAAAAGAGCACTTCTACTAATAGGACAGAAACCAAAATAGGCCTAAAAACTTCAGGTAATTTTGGAGGCCTAAATAGATGAATTAGGCCTTGAAAATGTGCTCCCCTCCCAATAAAGGAAAGACTGGTGTTCCCTCCCCTGATTTGCCTTGCTAAGAGCTTCCAACGGTACCTCACCCATGTGATTCTTAGATTCCTACAAGAAGATTCCCTAAAAGATTGCCTTTGGTCAAAGCCTATTTGACCAAATAGATGGGACCAAGACTGACATGTCACCCATCCAAGCAAGTAATCTAAGGCTGGAGTTTGATGACAAGTCATGTATCCATGTATCTAATCCTATGGTTGAGTTTCCTTGGGGGAGCTCCTCTTTGGCTATATAATAAAGAGAAGGTGCTCCTTTGGGGCATCAAAGGATTGAGTGTGAAATCTGTGTTTTCTCTCTTGTATCTCTCTTGAAGAGTTCTCTTGTCCTTGGAGTATTACAATGGTATTAGAGCAAATGTTTTAATCCAAGAGAGTCTATCACCCTCTTGGAAGAGCACTAGCTACTGAAATTAAGTAATTTGAGGTGTAGAACATAATGCAATTGCTAGACTTGTGAAGTGCAGATAGGATGGATGCACCGGGAGGACAATTTCCTACACCTAGCTTCCCATTCTTGAATCCATTTCACATCAAGATTATATATATCCAGCATGAGCAAATGAGAGTATCGCTAGTTTATCACTTTGGAGTAGAATTCATGGACAGAGTGATGAGTTCACCAAACTCGGTTATTCTACCGATGGTGGTATATGACAAAAAGTGGGATTTGACAATCTACATTCTATTATGATGTTATGGATATGAACGTATTGAATCCTCAGCCTTTCAATATGCAAGTAGAAATCCAATATGTAGTTAGACCAAAAATGATGTTTAGGGATTTTGTAGTCCGCAATTTTGGTAAGGAATATTATCAATGAGTGATGGACTTTGAGGTCCCAATAGAAGTTCCCATAGTTAGTGCACCCTCCCAAATGATCATTCTAACCCTCTATTGAAGTAGGAAGTAACAAATGAACATTGATTGTGTGTAGGAATCATGGATCCATAATAGCAGGAGTTGATGCAAGGAATGCAAAGGATGTTCAATGAGTTTCAAGAAAATCAAGATGACCATGGAGGAATTGAAAAATCAAGTATGCACTATCAAGATGGATCAAGTAATGCAAGAAGGGGAGCCGTCTCAACAACCAGCACCAGCCATCAAAGTACTTGGAGAGTTATGCATGCCGTTGATATTGATTCCAATCAACAACCAAACTACATTGTTACTACAAATGAAGAAGACATGCAACATTGAGCCTTACAAGGGACAATGTTCCATGGGAGTAGTGGAAAATTGGATTTCAAGAATGAATTGATCTTTTGGTTGTTCACTATGGAGATCACTGATCATTCTATAGGTGTGTTTGCATGTGGGTACTTGATAGATAAGGCCCTCACATGGTATGATGATTGGGAATGATCATTATTGGGAAGGAAGAGAGATCACTTGGACAGCCATGCAAGAAGGGTTGCTCAAGAATTTCCAATCTATAGATTCCGTGCAAATGGCCCAAACCAGATTCTGGGGGTTGAAGCAAAAGAATAGCATAGAAGAGTACGTGGAGCCATTTCTAGATCTACTGGTTGCAATAACCAATATGATTCTAGCCATACAAGTAACCTTTGAACCACATGGAGAGACAAACTGAAGAGGAAGATATGGAAACCGCATCAAAAAACAAAGATTGCCAATAAATATACCTTATGGCCTTATTGACTTGATGAAGAAGAATAAAAGCGAGGGGAGGAAGAGGAAGAGTGTGCAAAGAAGGAGGGAGATAAATGCACAATTAATTGTCATAAATAGGATGCTAGAAAGCAATCCGGTGAGAGTGTTGATAGACCCTGGGGCAATAGAGAATTTCTTGTCTAACTCTATTGCAATAAGGTTGGGGATGAAACTAGAGAAGGACAAAATAGAGTTACCTAATTGTCAAACAGAGAGGATTGAATCGTTACCTTGAAAGGTAATACTCTTTGTAGGAGGGTATCAAGAAGCAATCAAGTTGTGAGTGATACAATTAGCTCATTATGATGCAATCTTAGGTATGTTGTGGATGGAGCACTATAACCCCATGGTGGATTGGAGAAAGAAAGTAGTGAAAACTAGTCAATGGAAGATCTCTGGGATTAAAGGAAGATCACAAAGGCAAGAGTTGCCTCTAAATGTTATAAAGACCAAATCTATTGGTAAGACAAATTGATGCTTCATGGGTTTGATAAGAGAAGTCCAAAGTGCCCAACACAATGGACAAGTTCTTGAGATATTGAAAGATTTGATCAATGAGTTCCAAGATGTCTTTCTGGATGAATTACCTACAAGTTTACCACCAAAAAGGAGAGTAGATGATAAAATTGAGATACATCTTGGGAAGACACCTCATTGGAAGGCCCCCTATTGACTATCACCTCAGAAGTTGGAAGAGTGTAAGGCTCAAATCAAGGATATGTTGTAGAAGGGGTTTATCCAACCCGGAATATCACCATATGGGGCTCTTGTATTGTTTGTGAAGAAGAAGGATGGAACAATGTGTATGTGCACTGACTACCAAGGACCGATACAACAAACGGTGAAGAACAAATATCCATTACCTTGCATGGATGACTTGTTTGATCAACTCAATGGGGCAAGGTACTTTACTGAACTTGATTTGTGGAGCACTTACAACCAATCAGGATTGTGGAAGAAGACATGCACAAAACGGCCTTTCAAACAAGGTATTCCACTTTGAGTACTTGGTGATGTTGTTTGATCTCACCAATGCTCCAACCACTTTCATGAGTTTGATGAATGACATATTTTTTCCATACTTGGATAAATCTTTTGTTATTTTTCTTGATGACATCTTAGTCTATAGTTGGACACAAACTAGCAACAAGCAACATCTACAAGAAGTCTTCCAAATTTTGCAACAAAATCAATTGTATGCCAAAATCTCAAAGTGCAAGTTTGGCAAATCTAAACTAGACTACTTAGGGCATAGAGTAAGTGTGAAGGGTATTCAAGTGTTAGTAAATAAGATAGAGGTCATTCAAAAGTGTAGTGCTCTAGAAGATCAGACTCAACTCAAGAGTTTCTTGGGATTGATGGGATTTTTTTGTCAATTTGTCAAGGACTTCTCCAAGATTGCACAACCCCTAACAACACTATTGGGCAAGAGGAAGAGGTGGATATGAGGAACCGCACAAGAATTGGTCTTTCACAAGTTGAAACATACATTACTACAATCACATTACACATTACTGCACCAATCTTGAAATGATTTGACCCAAAACGTCCAATCAAGATGGCTATAGATGCATCAGGTGTAGCAATAGGAGCAGTCCTACAACAAGATGGATGGCACCCAATTGCATATTTCTCTCAATAGTTGCAATGGGCAGAATGCAACTATCACACCATCAAACGAGAAGAGTTGGCCATTATCCTTGCAACCAAGCATTGGAAGCACTATTTGGGTGAGAAGGCTTTTGTGGTAGAGATGGACCACAAAATTTTAGTCTACCTTCAGACACAAAAGAGTCTTTCTCATTGATACATTTGGTGGGCAGAATGGAGACAACAATTCAACATGACAATCAAATATGTGGAATGCAAGAAGTAACTTGCAGATGCATTCACCTAAATGCCAATGGCAAACAAGTTGGTTGTGGAAATCAAAATGAACCTTAAATTTTGCCCCAAGATTCTTACTGCTACAAAAACAAATCCACAGATTGTAGGTGGTCAATCATCCAAAGGCGTCACAAGCACCCAAGGATTCACCTTCCGTTATAGTATGTTGTGGATCCCAAATGATATGGATCTAAGAACCACCATCCTAGTAGAATATCATAATTCTGCCATTGCAGGGCATGTTGGAATGGACAAGACCTTGGATGCAATCAAACGCCATTACTATTGGCTCAAGATGAGCAACAATGTGATGGAATATGTTTGGAGTTGCCTAGTGTGTCAAAAAATAAGGCTTCTAATTGAGCCCACAGGACCTCTCCAAACTCTCCTCACTCCTACACAATGTTGGGAGCAGGTAAGCATGATCTGGTTTGTGAAGTGTCCAAGACCACCTTTGGGTTTGAGTCCATTGTAGTCTTTGTTGACCAACTCAGCAAAATAATTCATGTATGTCCTACCACCAAGGATATGACTGCCCCGTAACTAGCTCAATTGTACTTAGATGAAGTCTTTTCCCCTCATGGTTGTCTCGAGTGCTCATAAAAAATAGAGGTACTCAATTCACTAGTTTGTTTTGGAGAACACTCTTTGGTTCTTCAAAACCAAATTGGCTATGTCCACAGCTTACCATCCATAGACCAATGGGCAAATAGAGAGGGAAAATCACACTATTGAGGACATGCTTTGGGGCTTTACTTTGGATGAGCAAGAGAGGGGGACACCTTTCTCCCATTGGTGAAATCTGCATACAACAATTCAATGAATGCCTCCATGCAAGTCACATTGTACTTCCTCATGTATGAAGAGCATCCTTTCACACCTTCCAGTTTGATGAAGGTCCGTCCGGTGGCTACCAAGGTGGACATTGTCAACACTTTTGTATCTAAAATCCAACAAAGGGTGGAGCACGCCAAGCACATGTTATAGATTGCCCAAAATTGGCAAAAGTAGTATGCAGATGCACATTGCCAACACATGGAGTTCAATATGGGAGATCAAGTTTGGCTGTCAAATATAAACCTCAAGTTAGCTGGTCCTCATAAGCTCAAACCTTGTTTTATTGGACCTTTCTCCATCCTTCATTGCATCGGAGCTGTGGCCTATCACCTTGAGCTACCGCCAAATATGAAGATCCACCTGGTATTCATGTTTCCTTATTATGCCAATATGCTCCTTGGCTGCTCAACCTCTCTTCCATCCAAGAAAGTTGACCATGTCCAACCCTAGTTGATGACAAAGAGGAGTATGAAGTCAAATGTATTCTCCAAAAGTGTATCCAAGGTCCTCGCCATCCACATGTGGAATACCTAGTACATTGGAAAGGGTACCCCTTGTATGAGGTGACATGGAAGCCAACAGCCAACTTGACCCACACACCAATGTTAGTGAAATCTTTTGAGCAATAGCTTTGCAATGAGAATGTTGCGTCTTAAAAGGAGGGATGTTTGTAATACCAATAGCTAGATAGATGATCTAGAGATGAAATTTGGTTTGGTAACATCTGGAAGTATGTCATATATGATGGACTAAGTAGATAAGCTAGAGGTATCACCAAAAGAGTACTTGTACTAATAGGCCAGAAACCGAAACATGCTTGGAAACTTTAGAATCAATAGCTAAGCATATGATCTAGAGGTGAAACTTGGGGTGGTGACATTTGGAAGGATGTTCCACATGATGTTGAATATAGATCAGATAGAGGTATCACCAAAAGAACGCTTCTACTAATAGGGAAAAAGCCAAAATAGGCATGAACTTAAGAGGCAATTTTGGAAGTCTAAACGGATCAATTAGGCCTTGAAAATGTATAGATTCCCCCCTCCCCCACTAACTAGAGTAAAGGCTAGCCTTCCCTCCCAATTTTTCTTCCCCTTGGTTTTTCTCACCGAGAGCTTTCCAATGGTAGCTCACCCACATGATTTTGAGATTCCTACAAGAAGATTCTCTAAAAGATTCCCTCTGTCAAAGCTTGTTTGACCAACCAGATGGGACCAAGACCAGCATGTCACCCATCCAAGCAAGTAATCTAAGGTTGGAGCTTACTGATAGGTCACCTATCTATGTACCTAATCCTATGGTAGAGCTTCCTTGGGGGAGATCCTCCTTGGTTACATAATAAAGAAAAGGTGCTCCTTTGGGGCATTGAAGGACTGAGTATGAAATCCGTGTTTTCTCTCTTGTATCTCTCTTGAAGAGTTCTCTTGTCCTCTAAGTATTACAGTATTACTAGAGTTCAAAAACACTTTGAAAATTTGAAAGCAACTTTGAAGGCCTAAGTAGATGAATTAGGCGTTGAAAAATAAAAGATTATCTCCTTTGAGGAAAAAAAGTTATTTTCTTTAACTTTTTTTCCTCATCTAGAGCTTTCCAATGGTACCTTATTGATGTAGTTATGAGCTTTCTACATGAAGATTCTCCAAAGATTTCTTTTGGTCAAACTTGTTTGACCAACCAAATAGGGCAAACATGTCACCAATCCATGAAAATAATCTAAGAATGGAGCTTACTAACATATCACCAATCCATATATTTGATCCAAGGGTGTAGCTCCCTTTGAGTGGATCCTCTTTGCTACATAATAAAGATAAGGTGCTCCTTTGGAGCATCAAAGTATTGAGGGATGAAACCTTGTGTTCCTCTTCGGGGTTCTCTTATCCTCGGGATATTACAAAAGATCTTTCAACCATACCCAAAATCCTATTGCCCATAGCTCTAGCAAGACACATTTATCTTGAACTTCAAGTGAGTCTTACTTGTTTTAAGAGCTCCATTTTCCATGACCTTGGTGTCTATGGAAACCCTTGAAAAGACACTTCCAACAAATTAGGCATGTCTCATTTTCATTTGTATTCATGTAAAAGATCTATCTTGTACCAACTCTTCAAAATTCTTGTGATAATTATCCTATAGAGCATTCTAATAATAATTAGACTCCACATTTAACAATCTCTCACTTGGAGTCTGACATAACTTATCACTCTAATTTTAAGACAAAAAATTCACTTTGAATTCCAATTGCAACTATGCATTGCTTGAGCTTCTCAATTATGACTATCTTGGTAAAAATATCTATGGGATTGCTTACTCCAGCAATATTTACCAAAGTCAATACTCCACCATCTATCAAGCCACAAATGAAATGATAGCTCAATTGAATATGCTTTGTCTTGGCATGAAACATAGGATTCTTTACAAGACTGATAGCACTATGGCTATCACTATGGAGTATATTGTCATCTTGTTTTGTGCCCAACTCTAGCATGAAGTTTTTCAACCAGATCATCTCCTTGCTAGGCTTTGAGATGGCCATGTACTCAACTTCTATGGTAGAAAGAGCAAAACTCTTCTACAAACAAGACATCCAACTAATTGAAATACCACCCAAGGTAAACACATACCTTGTAGTGCTCTTTTGATTGCCCAAGTCTCCTTCCACATCTGCATTAGTGAAGTCCTCTAAAATAACCTCTTTTTTTTGAAACAAAGTGCCTTATCAAAGGTATCTTTCAAGTAGCATAGCAACCATTTCACTACTTCCCATTGTTCTCTTCTTGGGTTTGACATGAATCTACTGACAACTCCCACTACATGAGTAATGTCTGACCTAGTGCATACCATAGCATACATCAAACTACCAATTGTTGATGCATATGGTACTTGCTCATATACTCTATATCTACATTAGTTCTCAACAATTGCTCCTTGGAGACTTTGAAGTGACTTCCCAAGGAGTGGTTCAATTTGTAGCATTCTAAAGACCAAACTTGTTCATCCACTTCTTGATGTACTTCTCTTGAGACAAATTCAAAGTACCTATAGATTTGTCTTTGATAATCCTCATTCCAAGTATCTATTGTGAAGGACCTAGATCTTTCATTTCAAATACATTAGACAATTGGTGCTTTAGCTTCTTAATTTCCCTCATGTTGGATCTAACAACCAACAGTCATCAACATAAATCAACAAGATGGTTTATGAATCAGAAAATGTCCATTTTGCATATGCTGTAACCATTGTTGGCTATAAAGCCATCAAACTTCAAATACAACGTTGAGAACTTGCTTCAAACCATATACACTCTTCTTTAACTTGTAGACAAAGCCTCCTTTATTTGTGATTTGAAATCCCTCAGGCTATGCCATATAGATATCCTTCTCAAGGTCTCCATGTAGAAATGTTGTTTTTACATCTAGTTGCTCTAGATGCAAATCCTCTATAGTCACAAGACCTAAGAAAAATCTGATGGTAGTCATCTTAATTAAGGGAGAGAAAATTTCATCGGCTATCCCTTTGGTATGTTGAAAACCCTTTGCCACAAGTTTGGCTTTGTATCACTTGCTTCCATCATGTTCTTCTTTGATTTTGTACACCACATTTGTTATGCAATGCCTTCTTTCCCTCTAGCAACTTGGTCAATGACCAAGTCTCATTCCTTTCTAGGGATGATATCTCTTCCTTCATTGCAAGCTCTCCCACTGCAATGAGTCTTCCTATTGCATTGCCTCTTAGTAGTACTCAAGTTTGCCATTTTGTGTTCAGAGTAAGTTATACATGGATGGCAAATACCTCTCCACTGGTCCTCACAATCTAGTAAATCTCCTCAAATAAGTTGTAGATATGACTAGATCTAGTATGACCTCTATGGTTTCTACCAAACTCCTATTTCCTACAACATCATGTTTTGAAATGTCTTCCAACACTACTTCTCAATGTTCTACCTGTTCTTTTGTAACCTCACAACTTGATCCAAACTTATCTTTGCACATAGCATTCTCATGGAAAATGACATCTCTACTTCTCAACACTCTTTTATCATCTTCATTCCAAAGACAATAACCCATATCATTTGCTCCATATCCAATGAAGAAATACTTCCTTGATTTTGAAGCAAGCTTGTCTTTATGTAATATTCTAAGTACATGAAAACCCCCAAGAGAAATATAATACAAGAGAAAACACAAAACTTCATCTCTCAATGCTCGGATGCACTAAAAAGGCATCTTTTCTTCATTATATAACAAAGAAATCACTTCAAATGAGCTCCATTTTTGATTTATATACATGGATTTGCAACATGTCTGCGAGCTCCTCCTTTGGATTAGTTACATGGATGGATGACATCTGAATCCTTTTCTATCTAGTTAGTCAAGCAAGTTTGATTTGAGTAAATTCGCTAGTGAATCCTTATATATAAACCTCAAGACAACATTTTATTCAGATTTCCTATACTTAAACAACTTACGTTTTAACGCTAGTGAGACAACGTAAGTACTATAGTCCATCATATGCTTCAATTCTACATACATCAGCGAGATTTTCTCGTCGACTTCAGATTACATGTGGACAAGTATCAAGAATTTCTTGGAAAGTTCCTCACTCCTTATACATGCATCCGAGGTTTCGCAAAAGCTTGCAGCGGAGTAGCTTTGTGTGAGGTGAGTCTTGAGATGTCGTAGGAATCCCCAGTAATTTTATTGTCGTTTTCATCACCGTCTGCAGGATCCAGATGCCACTCGAACTGCTGGATGAGAGTACCGATTATGAGTGTGCTTATTGTCATTGCTTGATTAATCCCCACACACATGCGTTTTCCGGCACCAAAAGGTAAAATTCGCATATCCTTGACACCTAGATCTATTTTTGGGTCGCTCAGGCAGCGATCGGGGTCCCAGACTTCTGGATTGAACCATACTTTCTTGTCCATTCCGACACCCCATTGGTTCACTATGACCTGTAATGAAATCGAATTCGAGGTCAAACGAATCCGTTGCATTATAAAAAATTTGAATCCAAGGACTTCCAGGGTCCTGCTTTGTAACAATGACATGTAAATTTGCAGAAAATAATGAAAGTAAATTTGCATAGCGATTCAGCTACGCTGAATCGCTATGCAAGTAGAAACAAAAATGTGCGTGGGTGATGGTACTCACGTCCCAACCCTTGGGGACGTCATATCCACCAAGAGTTATGTCCGCTTCGGCAGTGCGTGACGGCAAAACTGCCAGTGGATTGTGTCTTCTCAAGGTCTCTTTGAAGATAGCGTTTAGCAGAGGCAAATTTGGCAAGTCATCTTCACAAATTGGCCGATCGCCCACTTCTCTCCTAATGTCGTTATAAAGCCGCTCCTTTCGACACAAGAACAGCCGAATGTCATCAATTGCCTGGAAAATAGTATAGCTATGCATCGTGTTTTTGCGTAACTTAAAACTGAATTTTGAGTTCATATTTGCAGTAAATCCACCTTGATTGCATGAAAATGAAGACTGCTTACTTGAATATCTGGATGAGTAGCCAGTTCATAAATAGTCCATTCGTTGGTAATAGTAGAGGTGTCGCCCTGTGTAATAATCGCTTCCCAAATCAACTGTTCAACTTGTCGGTCCGTCAGGTATTTGCCTGCATCTGAAAACAGAAACTCACACATAGTTCCTGGTGTTGGCCCCTGTGATCACAAAATTCTGGGATAAGTAGGACGTTGAGCCCAGTTTTTTTGGTATGCAGAAATAGACAACGTTTTTCCTCCAGTGTACATGCAGGTCACGGTAAACTGATAGATATTGTTAGTTGAGATAAATGAACTCAGCTCAAATATAACTCATGAATACTGGAAATGGAATACCTTTTTCTTGGCCATCTTTACCAGCTCCCTGACCAACAAATCTTTCCTCCTTAGTATGTGCTCTACTTTCCTCTCCATACTATAGTTTGGTACCCAGCTGAATGTTGGCCAAAGATTCCTCCAATCCACCACTGTGGCGGTACTTATGCAATCTATGATCGACACTTTAAACATTTGGAGCATGTCAAGTTTCCCCACTTCTGGAACGTCAACTTCTTTGGGTGCAAATCCAAGTACCTGAGTGGCAGATATATTACAATATGACGTTAGTATTCGGCAGAAGATGGATTTAACCGCAGTTGGGACATCCTGTGAATTCTGGAAAAAGTTCATGAATGTCTAAGAAATATCAGCCTTCGACTTTTCTGAAAGATAAAGACAGCGATCCGAAGATAAGGTTGAACAAATAAGAGAAGCCATGTATATCGTACCTGGCGCATACCGAAAGCAAGCAGCGTATGTTGTAAGACTTCTCTTACATTAACCTTCATCCCTTCAACCGGTACCTCTGTGACCAAATAATTTCTCAAGCCACTGATTGTTTCCTCTCGAATTGACTTGTAGCCTTTCTGCATTCGGATAGCAGAGTTAGAATCCCAGCAATAGCCTCATCATATAGGTAACTGGACTGCGCGATGGACCGATACATATTCCTATTAAGTAGGTGAATTTGAAAAACTTAATAGGACAACTGCATATTGCACAACCTATACATCCAGGAATACGAATTCCTGGCTGGCACTTCAGCTGTGTCTGGTACGAAATTTCTTGCTCAGAATTAAGTTCCGAACCTGAGGATTAAATCCGGCGAGCTGGCCGACCATAATTTTCTTGAGCATCTTATGTTCATCACCGTAGTCGGACATGGAAACCATGACCTTCTGTCCAGAAAGAATTTGGAAAGCTGTTGGCAGCCGCCGCTTGGAGATTAAATCGTGCTTGGTTACCAGAACCTACAAATATATTTTTTACCAAGAGTATACTGGTAAGCACGGAGAGGACATTTTGACCAACAATAATCGTTTCCCTTACTAAACTTGGAATTAGTTAAAACGATAGAAGATACGCTTTCTTCGCTTTCTCTATGCTTACTATGACCCGTGATCAAGCTTTAAGTTAGCATCAGAATAGTTTCAAGGCTAGCCAAGGCCGAGACCTATTGACCAGAACTGATGAGAGGCATTTAGCTCTGTCATTCTAAACATAAACTTATTACTCCATCATCAGCTGATTGTATCACATATGTAACAGCCGTCTGCTGCTGTTCAAGACCTGTAGATGTTTTTGTGACTGCAGGTGATTATTGGCCCAACTTTGCCCTGCTAGTAAAATAAGCATGGAGCTTTATAGTGTCAATTAAAGTTAACTCGCACTTACCTCTTTAGCAAGTTCAGCGGAACTAACCACGACGGCGTTCGTTGACCCGGCTTTGAAACAGAAGATGGGGCCATACTCCTCTGCCCAATCCGTAAAAGATAAATGAGGTTTCTTGTTCCTCATCTGCAGGATGTGACCAAGTAAAGGTACACCACCAGCAATACCTACGTACAAGGTTAACGTTTAGTTCAACATGTACATGATCACTCAAACAAGAGAGAATTTCTGGCTGTTGGAATCTTGCAATTAGATCAGAATCTCCTGAAATTGACAATGCCTGAAGAAGAACATGATCAGTGACAGGATTGCGATTGCTACCTGGAGGGAGGTTTTTCTTCTTTCTGAAGAGGAAAACGGAGATAATGAACCACCCAAGAGTGATTCCAAAGAATAGTGTCGTCAACGTTGGAGCTTCAGTGGATATCATGTTCGATTTCTTCAGAACGTCTTCAGCACGGAGTTTTATAGTATCCAGACATCCATAGCTTTCTCCCAAACTTCTCATCGAATGCTCCACTTGTCCACTATGAAGAAATTGAGCACATATACGAAATCTGAAATAAGAAACCTATCTGCAACCAGTATCCTCTAATTAATTGATCGAATAGCTCCGAAGCTTAGTGTCTCTCATTTATTCCTCATTGCTGCACTCTTAAGAATAACGTCCGGCAGCTTCTAGGAATTCTCAGCATAGCCTGGAAGTTCACGATTTTCATGATAGGGGGAGTTTCGTCCAAGCATGTATCCGAAGCCAATACCAATGTGCTACATTCTGTCTCTGCTTGTCAACAGAGACAGAGTACGGCTGAACGAACGGAAAATATTGTAGGCGTTCACATATGACGCAAAAACTACTATGCTGTGACAATAAAATCTCGTTCAAAGCCGCCATCAGTGATAGCAATAATTCTCGGTTCAGCAAGTTCAAATCAGTCGCAACCTCCTCGAAAGCAACATTTACTTTCATAAGGAACCTAAGAATGCAAGGGATAGGTGAAAACTTACGGTAGTCACGATCAAAGTACATCTTCTTGGAGATTGCTGAGCGGCATTGATTCTCACCTTCAAATTCGCAGCAGCGCAGAAGTCAGCAGGTAACAGCTGTTTCTGAAGAAAACAGTGATGATCAAAGCCTCAATCTCGTCATCATCGTATTTCACACTAGCAGTAGCTACTTGTGGCTAGCTTGAACTCGAGTTCGAGATTGGTATCTCACTAGTAAGTTCCTATCTTATATACTCTTACCACAAACAGTGCTCTTCGCAAAACATTGTAAGGTTAATAAGCTGAAAATTTAAAGCCAAAAAGTCAACAAAGTAACGTCAGTGAATAGATGCGACAAGGTTGATCCAAAGGATCACTTTGTTGAAGTAAAGGGAGGCTCGGACAAAATCAATAGGACCCTA
The DNA here is from genome assembly GCA_948567375.1 of Lunularia cruciata. Taxonomy (NCBI): domain Eukaryota; kingdom Viridiplantae; phylum Streptophyta; class Marchantiopsida; order Lunulariales; family Lunulariaceae; genus Lunularia; species Lunularia cruciata. The sequence goes on along the minus strand of OX419756.1, from coordinate 46,223,988 downwards.
GGATCCTCAGAGCTGATCAATACCGGTTGCAATTGCAAGGAATCAGCCATGACAAATGACGTCATAAGAATGTTCCTGGCTTTTATTCTCTTGTTCTCTTATTCAGCCAAGAAAGAGTCCAAACAAGGTTTCTGTTGATTCAAGTAGAATATGTATAATTCTTTGAAGTTCGCATCTAGTTGAATGTTTAGCTCTTGTCGTATCAAGTTGTCGAGCATCTAACGTGGAGCTTAGTAGACGTCTGTCGGTACGAATCACATCCGACCACATCACACCTTCCTCGAATCAAGTTACAACTTCAATCTGCTTGATGTTCCTATTATGCTTGCCGAATCGAAGGTTTTTCAATGGTATCCCTTTTTGAGCAGCAGCAACAGACTGTCCACCACCTGTATTTGCGCTTTGATTATCCTCAAATTCTACGAGGAACTGGGACTTAGCTTCATTGTACCTTTCAGGATCTTTCTTTGTTTGGCTTTGATGGATTTCCATCTTCTCGTTACGTGTTCATAATACATTCTACTTCTTGTTATCTGTAAAACTCTACCAGAAAGCTGGGGGCTAACTCCATTTTATCTCTTAGATATATTCCTCGTTCAGCTTAACGGATCTTCCCATCTTGTTGTCCTACGGATCTCTCGAGATACTGTCTCTTAATTAAGCTTTGAATTATATTAATTGAATTATATTTTAATCTTCTTGGGATTCCTTTTTGGGATTTTAAACCGTCGAGGAAGCAGGTGAAAAGAATTAAATTTTTTCAATATTCTCGGATAATGAAACCGATATAGAATGGGAATGTAGGTCCTCGCCCTTTTTTAAACGTTGGTTTTTTACATACGAAAGAATTGAAACAAATCAATGTTGTTGAGAGTTCTTCATTTAGCGGTTTTCAGAAAATGAAAAGAAAATATTTTTCCAATAGTTAACTTATAGTGTGGTCTGGACATATCTTATATCGTTAAAAGATTTATATTTATTTTATTTTTGGAAACATACATATTAAAAGAGTTTATCATTTTAAGGACTGGTAAGAATTTCTTCATAGACACTTATTAGCTTAGCTTGGGAATTTTACTAATTTGAAATTGAAACTCTCCGCTTCTTAAAAGAGGCTTGGGGGTTGACATAATTACACCTCATCAAAAGCTTCGCAAAGTAGCTAAATTCTGTGTTTAGGGCAACGAGACTTCTTGCATAGTAGAACTAAAAGACACACCGCAGAACCTCTTCTGATTCAATTTCAGCAACGCGTAGATTAGGTGGTGGTATTTCACACCGGTTCTCCGAAAAGATAATTAGGACCTTTTGCCTCTCCACAGTCGAAAGGTCATGTTTTGTCGTGTGGTTGATGCTTTAGGAGTATCCACCGATGAAAAACGTGCTTGAAGCGCTGTAGAACGAAGACATGTATAGAAGTGAAAACCCCCAAAGGATTATTGCATGTAGATATCTGCAGAGACTCAATTCAATCAGCAGTAAAATAGCCTGGTTCCTACAGGTCGTGGTCAACGCGAACCCATAATCGGAGACAGTCAAACTGGAAAGACCACTCTATCTATTCATACCATACTCATATCATAAACAAATCAACGCACACGGCACCTCTGATAGTGAAATTTCGCATCGTGTCAGTAGCCATTGGACTGAAGCGGTTGGATTGCACGATTAGTTAGGATTCTTTCAAAAGCTGGTGCTTTAGAATATTCCATTATTGTAGCTGCCACTGCTTCAGATCCACCACCTTTGCAATTCAGGTTGTGCCATAGGAGTATAATTTAGAGATAATGTAACGCACGCATTAATAATCTATGACCTCAACTATTCCAAAAAGGATTTGATCCCGCTTAAACCGGAGTGCATGCCAAACCTCAGTTTCTTAATGAGATAAGAACACTGGCAAGAATGATATTCAGGCTTAGTTTCCTTATCTAATAACGTTGCGTCGGTACCAGCTACGAAATCCATCTTGGAACACATCTTGATGTCTTTTATCAAGTCGGGCATTGACGGCATCATCCATAGAAATAGAAACAGAATTACAAAAGTAATGATAAACCCAAAAATTAAAGTTTCAAGAGTACAATAACGTTGTCTGCAAAGTCCAAAAACTCACGTTAAATTCGCTATGAGAGGTTATTACACAAGAGTTCCACCAAACACATAAAAAAGTAACTTCCCATGAATTTCAGTAAGTTTGCACAAGGAACTTCTGTTCACTTAGAGAAACTTCTCATCCGAATCAAAGTGTGGAATTAACCCATAAGCAATGTTCCACTTGCGTGAGACTTTAGACAATAGTTACGGGCAATTCACAAATTAAATCCATAAGTGTGTACTTAAGAATAGATCAGAAATAATATATATCTCTAGGTGTGTTCCTAAGCTGCTGAGAAACTTCAGAGAGGTGAGTCGAACTGCAAGGTGGTTGGGGTAGGAGTACCCATCTCCTGAAACCAATTTTCAAAATAGAAAGCATACCAAATGTTCAATGGGAAATAACGGTAGTTTTTTGCAAATTGCGATAATATGATATAGCTTGATAGGAGTCGTAAGGTCACCCCCACTCCAAATTATTAGAATTTCCTCTATTGAATTTTAGTGACAATATTAGGTTCAGAATTTCCGTTTGCAAGAGTGAGTCTTGCATAATGAGGGGAGAATAGTGCATCTCCCAATGGAAGGACAATTGAGTTTTTTCTTGTTACAGTCCAATTCTTGGTGTGATGATTCCAACTTCATCTAGCAATCAACGAATTAATTCTTTAGATGAGAACAACTATATATGACATGAAATTTTGTGACTTTGTACTTTTTGAGTTCTTGTCTCTAGGTTAGAATTTCCTCTTTATTGAATTTTAGTGACCATGTTAGGTTTAGAATTTCCTTTTGCAAGGGTGAGTCTTGCATTATGAGTGGAGTGTAGTGCATCTCGCAATGGCACAGAAACTTAGTTTTTCCTTGCTACAGTCCAATTCTTGGGGTGATGGTTTCAACTTCATCTAGCAATCAACTAATTGATTCTCTAGATGAGAAGAACTATATGACATGAAATTTTGTGCCATTGTACTTTTTGAGTTCTTGTCAATTGTACAAGTATGTAGATGGGTCACAATTGTACAAGTATGTAGATCATCACAAAGTCCAAATAATAGTAAGCCATTGCACAAGGGAGAGAGAGATGGGATGTAGAGAAATTGGAAGCACACATGCACATCCTTAATATTAGAGCTTTGCAGCATAATCACATACTCAAATGTGACATAACAAAGGAGATGTGAGACAAAGATATAAAAAATTGCACGTGTTATGACTACGCTTTTCTTGCAAAACAAGCTCTACAATATTTGTTACCTAGATGGTAAGTCCATGGAAGGGTTTCTTTGCTAGATCTTTAACTTGAGAGATTAGTATATCTAAGCCAAAGGAGAGATGAGCAAGCGGAGTATGGCCTTCCTTGTATTGAACACACTACCAAAATTGTGGGATCTCTTAGTACAATCATTAGTGTTCTAAAAGCAAGATGAGATCACCAAAGTTGTAGTTGGGTCGATATTCCTTGAGGAGGAGACACAAAGGGAGGAGAGAATTGACACATTAGTCTCAACTCTTGCTTTGAACAAGCTTGGAAAGCAATTTGAAGAAGCAATTTTCAATGAATGTGAAGCAAAAAGCCAACATTGACAAGTCCAAGAGTACGTGTAGAGTTTGTGGACAAAAGGGACATTGGAAGGAAGATCCAGAATGCTCTATGTTAGCAACAAGATAAGTACTATTGTTGCTTTTGTGTTATCAACTCAAGAATTTGGATATAAATATTGGTTACAATTGCATCATTTTACCAAACATCAAACATCAAAGCATCAATTATGATGCCAATGTACACATCCAAGAAGATAGAAAGAAACTTCACAACTTCAAGAATGTAACAATTCAACTTCAAGGTTTCAATGGGAATGTAAGTGAATCAAGAAGCTCAAGTGAGATACATATCAAAATTTTGGATCTTAAGGGTGAATATGTTTTTTTGTCATCAAGGGTGTGCATTGGGTTCCTTGAGCATATCATACATATTTTTTCATCAACATTAGGCAAAAAGGATTCTAGGTTCAACTTGGATGGAATTGGAGTTGATTAGATACTACCATCAAGAGATACCCTCATACACAACAAAGTAGATAGTAAAGCTTATCATATGTCTTGTAAGATTGAGGAAATTGTGACTGTAGCTAGTACAAGTGATTCTAGTTGTATGCTTTGTAGAATTGCATCAAGCATTACACATGCATCAAGGTATACAATAACAAAGCCAAGCATTTGGGGATAGTTGATAGATTGGGTTGATAGATTGAATTGATCATCAAAGGAGAGAAGGTAGCATACCTAGTTGTGAGTTGTGCATTGCTAGTAAGGTGCACAAACAACATTTGCTTGACAAACATAAGCATGCAAATGACATTTTGGATGTAGTAGTATTGGATCTGGGGTACTCTATTATAGTTAGCTTTAGTGGTGCTAAATAGTTAGCTCTGTGGATAAATGAATATTTTGGTTATACTAGTTAAGCGTTCTTGTAGATCAAGGATCAACTCCAGGTTGCCTACAAAACTTGTGAAGCAGAAGTTCAAAGAAGAATGAATATGAAGATGAAGACTTTCCTCATAGATCAAGGCACCAAATTATTGTATAAGAAGCTTCAGACACGCTTCAAGGCTGAACACATTTGCTGTATGGTGACTCCAACCTACACACACAACATTGCTGGGATGGAAAAGTGCATGATCTATATGATCTTTGAAGGGGTATGCACACTGTTTGATGATGCAAGATTGAGTTGTCAATATTGAGCTTTTGCAGCTAAGTTTGTGATTTGGACTGCAATTTACAACCACTAGCAAAATTAGGTGGTATGATACCGCATGAAGCCTTCAATGGTAAAAGAACCCACAATCTCTTATTCTTGTTGATTTGGTTGTCTAACTTGGTTTTGTATATTAAAGGAGAAGCATCAAAAGCTTGGTGGACAGGCATAAACGGGTATCTTTGTTGGATATTCAAAAACAACCAAGGGGTACATAGCCTTCTAACTTGAAACCAAGAGAGATACTCTCCATAAAGATGTGATTTTTCTTGATGTTGATGTAGATATGGTGTTTGCTAAACCTCTATCAAGAGATGGAGAAGTCAACGATGAATCTAACAATGTTATAAATTCCTTGTTCCAACATTCAAGGTTGGAGAAAAGGATGTTGAGTTTGGAGCCGTAGGTCCATGAAGAACCTATCATAAGTTTGACAACAAGAGATGTAGAGGAACCACAATCATGATGCCATAAAATAGGTGGTGTTGATCTAACAACTATCATAGAAGGAAGAAGGCAATGTATACACTATTGAAAGGAGATGATGAGTTTGTGCAAGACATTGATCTTTTGATTGAGGTTTTAGATGTTATTAATATTGAATCTGATCTAAAGACTGTCCCACAAGCTATGAGCTCATCATTTAGCAAGGAGTGGGAACTTTCCATTAAGGAGGAGATTAATTCTTTGAAGGAGCATGGCACAAAGGAATTTGTAGATCTATCCAATGATCAATGAGCAATAGATTACAAATAGATATTTTGTAAGAAGTTTTCAAGTGATGGAATAGTTGATCAATTCAAAGCAAGCCTAGTAGCAAAGTGTTACTCTAAAGTAGGAGGATCAATTATCACAAAATTTTTGCACTTGTAGCTTGTTTTGTGATTTTTTTTTACATGTTGCTATTACTGCTACACTTAGATGGAATGAATTATAGCTTGATGTCATCTTAGCCTACTTGAATGGAGAATTGAAAGAGGAGAACATCTACATGAGAACTCCACATATGTTCTATCTGAACACAAGGGCAAGGTATTATGGTTACTAAAGACATTGTATAATTTGAAGCAAGCTTGCAAAGGATGGAATGAGAACTTGCATTCATCTCTCTTAAGCCTTGGTTGGCAATGTTCACAATTTTGTTCCTTGCTTGCACTTAAGAAATTTTGAAATTTTCACTATAGGAGTTTCAAGGATCCTATAGATGAAAGATCTTGGTGAACTCCTTCACTTCCTTGGCATCAATCTTCTATAAAATAAAGAAGCTATTACTATATTGCTAAGTCAAGGAAAATATATCTCTCAAAAACTATAGATTTTAGGATGTAGAATGCAAAGGCAATTGCAACACCAATCAAGAAGGGTCATCTCAATGAGCATTTGGGCAACAAGCCATTGGATGAAGATGAAGTAAAAATTTACCAAAAGGCCATGGGTTCTTTACTATATCTAAAAAATACTACAAGGTATGATAATTCATTTTCTTGTTGTTTCTTGCATGGTGCATTAGTGTATTCACATTGGTAGAGAGAGAAGTGAGTATTTTGTTACTTGCAAGGGATAAAGGACTTGTTGCAGTATGGTGGAAAACATGTAGGTTTTCAACTTGTAATTTATTCCAATGTAGATTAGGAAGGTTGTAAAGAAACATGTTGTTTAGTTGGTGGTTTTGCATTCACAATGGATGGAGCTACAATGACCTGGTCAAGCAAGAAATGATATATTATTTTTCTTTCATCAATTGAAGTAGAGTATGTTGTTGCATCTATAGTTACAAAGAAAGCCCTATGATTACAAAAGATACAATAAGATTATGAGATCAAAAAACCATGTGCAATTCTCATACACAAAGACAAAAAATCATGCATCAAGTTTGCAAGAAACCCTACACATCATGGTAACTCCAAACACTATGACATTCAACATCATTTTATTAAGCAATGTATAGAAAAACGAAAGGTTGAACTAAGGTATTGTGTTGACAAGGATATGGCAAGAGATATATTTACAAAACCACTTGATGGATCTAAATTTATTGCTTGCATAGACATGCTAGTTCCTAGTGATTTTTTAGTCCTTGTGGAGGAGTGTGGAATTAATCAATAAGCAATTTTGCATTGCGTGGTACTTCAAACAATACTTATAAGTGGTACACATTAAGTGATGTACTTATTGAAAGATCAATAATGATATATATTTAGGTTTTTTCTCTCTTACAACAAACCATGAGCTATAATCTAGAGGGTAGAGAGACCAAAGTATTGAGTGCAATTTCAAAATAGGAAATAAGAGAGTAATCGTATATAGATTACTACAACATAATATTATTGGCACCATCCACTCTTTAAGATCTGCACCATCACTTATTGTCAATTTTCCTTGAACATACCCATCACAACATCATGTTTGACCCTAATTTCATCTTAGGATTTTATTTTATTTCCATCAAGTTAGATAGGGAATATTGGCTTTCACTCTTGTCACTTTCCTAACAATTCACTTACCCTAGTGTAAGCTTTGTCACTTGATCAACATGATTAAGTTACAGATATGAGTGATTTAAGAAAATTGATTAAGTGTAATGTGTAACCTCTATCATTTCATCAATGTGATTAAGAAATGAGTGAGTGATTAAGATTGAGCAGATTTATTTAGTTTAAGAAAGCAAGCAATTTGTATTCAAATCCAAATTCAAAAATATAGACAAGGACAATAGAGATTGAGACTTTCACAATTGCAAGCTAACTCATGCACTAATTTTTGGCAAGTAGAAGCTTTGGGAGAGAACTTACTCACAATTAAATTTTAGAGATTTAATGATGATCAAGACTAGAAGTTTCACAAACCATCAAAAGTTGTTCAACAGATTCTATTTAAAAAAATATTATTTTTGGATCTAAAGTGCCATTTTCTTATAGTAGTTCAATTTGCATGGGTTAAGTCCAACATGCTTGACAAAAAGGAGCCACTTGAGGTCATATAACCTACTTGCTATTTACATGGAACACAAATTATCGTTATTCCTTTGTTGCAAGCTTCATAAGTATCTCAATCCCTTTAAACAAGTAATCTACCTCTAAAGCAAGAAGAATGTGCACAAATGTGTGTGACATGACATTCTAGAGATGCTCTTGGCATCTAGCATCTAGTACAACAAATCAACATGTGATGTGCTGGCAGAATTATGGATTTAGAGGTAGAACCAAGAGGGGTTTTTGGAGCACTTTTAGGAGCCTACCATGGGACCAATCTTTGTGCACATTGTTGGGGTTTTCTGGAGCAACTTTAGGAGCCTATCATGGATCTTACCTATGTAGTCTTCATTAGTGTGCAATGGATTTCTTTGATGACATTACCACACCTCTACCAAAGAGTAAGGGACATTTTTAAGTAGATTTAGAGGCCCATCTAATGTAATACTCCAAGGACAAGAGACGAGAGAAAACACATATTTCACCCTTGATCATCCGATGCCCCAAAGAAGTACCTTCTCTTTATATAGACAAAGAGGATCTCCTCCAAGGAAGCTCCACCATTGGATTACTTACTTGGATGGGTGAGGTATTGTTGGAAAGCTCTTGACAAGACAAAGCAAGGGGGAGGAAAGACCAGCCTTTCCTCCATTAGGGATGGGCTTTGCATATTTTTGAGGCCTGATTCATCCGTTTAGGCCTCTGAAATTGCCTTCAAAGATTTCAGGCATATTTTGGTTCCTACTCTATTAGTAGAAGTCCCTTTTTGGTGATACCTCCCTCTAATCTATTAAGTCCATCATGTGTAACATCTTTCTAGATGTTACTAAACCAATTCTCACCTTTAAATCATATGTCTAGCTATTGGTTGTAAGGTTTTCAAGTCTATTTTGGTTTCTGCCCTATTAGTAGAAGTACTCTTTTGGTGATATTTCTATCTGATCTTTTTAGACCATCATGTATAACATCATTTCAGATATTACCAAACTGAATTTCACATCTAGATCACATGGCTAGCTCTTGGTATTATAGACCTTCCTCCTTTTAAGATGCAACGTCCTCGTTGTGTAGCTATTGCTCAAACGCTTGCACCAACACCGGTGCATGTGTCAAATTTGCAATAGGCTCCTAAGTTGCTTCATAGGGGGAGGGTAACATTTCCACTATACTAGATAGTCTACTCGTGGATGGTGAGCACCACGCATGTGTTTTTGGAAAATATGCTCCACTTCATATTCCTTTGTACTATCAATGAGTGTTGGACAAGGTCAAATGTCTTGTGTGGAATAACACTGGCCTGATTAGGGAGCATATCTGCATAGTAGGGAAACATGGAATATTGAAATGGATATTCATGTGTGGTGGTAGCTTGAGGTGATAGGCTATAGCACCGACTCGACAAAGAATCAAGAAAGACTCAATAAAACGAGGTTTGAGCATACGAGGTCCAACTAATGTGAGGTTGGTTGTCGATAGTCACACATGATCCCCAACATTGAACTCCATGTACCTATGATGTGCTCAACATATGCTTTTGTCAATTTTGCACAATTTGTAATCTATGCTTGGTGCTCTCCACACCTGGTTAGATGCTATAAACAAATGTGTTGACTACATTGACCTTGGTAGCCACCGGATGGATCTTCATCAAGCTAGAATATGTGAAGGGATGCTCACCATACATGCAAAAGAATGGAGTGACCTGGGTGGATGCATTCACAAATTGTTGTAAGTGACTTCCACCAATGGGAGTAGGGTGTCCCACCTCTCTTGCTCTTCTAAGGTGAAGCTGTGTAACACGTCTTCAATAGTATGATTAGCCTGCTTTGTTTGTCCATTTGTTTGTGAGTGGTAAGTTGTGGATATTTTAAGCTAAACTCTTATTAGACCCATGAAACATTTATCGGTCTTACAGATAGTTGCCGTCCCTATGGCATACAAAGGCAATTCTTGCTTGTGTGACTTTTCTTTAACCCCAATGATTGACCATTGGTGGGTTCTCACTACTTTCTTCCTCCAATCTACCATAGGGTTGTAATGCTCTATCCATGGCATGCCTAAGATTGCATCATAATGAGCTAATTGTATCACTCACCACTCAATTGCTTCGTGATATTCTCCTATAGAGAGTGTTACACGTCTAGGTAATGATTCAATCCTCTTTGTTTGCCAATTAGGTAACTCTACTTCTTCACTCTCATATCTCTCTAGATCCATTCCCAATCTTATTGCAACAAAGCAAGACAAGAAATTCTCTATTGCTCTTAGATCTATAAATACTCTCACTTGATTGCCTCCTAGGACTCCATTCACAACAATCAATTGTGAGGTTGCCTTTTGGGACCTTTGCACGTTTGTCTTCTTCCTTTGCTTGCTTCTCTGCTTCCTTATTGAGCTAGTAAGGCCACAAGGTACTTTAACTAGCAATCTTTGTTTTCTAAAGTGATTTCCACTTCCTCCTCTTCAATGCGCTTCTCCATGTTGTTCAAATATTGCTTGTATGAAGGCCGAGGGCCTCTAAGGAAAGGAGCACAACATTTGGTAGATATGTGCCTAATACGGCCACAATTGTAACAATGGTATTGTTCTCCTTAGAGTTCCTTCTCCTTGTAGGACTCCATCTCTTTGTTCTTCTACCCGTCCATGCTCTCCTTAAAGGGGTTGTGCTCCTTGATCTCAAAATTGAAGGTTGCCCAATTCCATTGGTACTGGTCCACCCATGTATGGCATTTCTGCCCAATAATATTGAGGTGGAACTACTTCTTCACCTCCACCCAATGCTCTTGTTATTCTCTATGCACAAGCAATGGTTTCAAATATCATGCAAAGATTTTGCACCATGACTTCTTGGCAAATCTACTCCTCCAACCCTCATTTGAAATTATCAAGAGCCTTTGCTGGACTCATGTTGGTTATTGCAACTTGTAGATCCAAAAATGCCTCAACATACTCTTGTATGTTGTTCTTTTGTCTCAATCCCCATAGTCAGATTTGGGCCATCTACACAAAATCTACCAATTGGAAATTCTTTAGCAATCCTCTTGCATTACTGTCCATGTGACCTCCCTTCTCTCTGCCAACATAGATTGTTCCCAAGCATTGTACCATGTGAGGGCTTTATTGGTCAAGTATCCACATGCAAACATGCCTACTGTAAAAGACCAAGACCGTGGAGAGAAATAGGAGAATGGAAACTCACATTAGAACACTTGAATGAGGTAAAACTCCAAATGCCTAGCATGAGCTTTGGCTTTGGTATTCATAGGTAGTATACAAGGCCCTTGAGAAGCTTCTCAAGAAGCTTCCTTGAGCCGCTTTCTTAGAGTGCAAGCCAAGTTAACTAGGAAATTTCTCAAGAAGCTTCCTTCTAGAAGTCGCCTAGTTGGCATGCAAGCTAAGCTAGTTAGAAGCTACCTACTTAGAGCACAAGTTAACTAGTCTAGAAGCTTCCCAAGAAGCTTCCTAGATACTTTTGGAATATTCTAGGCTAATTTGCCTTATTCTTTACTTTGTAAGCCTTACTAACTATGTTGCTAAACTCCATACTGTTACATATTCCCCCACTGCTAGTTGGTGAAGTCCTTGTCGCCATTGAAGCTTCAAACTCTTGAATGGCCGTTTGGGCATTCTGGAGGTGAGAAAGAGGTTCCCATGTGGCATCATGAAGGGAATACCCTTTCTTAAGGACCTTGTACTCCGTATGTTTGCGGCGTCCTCGTTGGATGTGGCGACGTGTAAGGATACAATCTACTTTGTACTCCTTATGATCATTGATAGGGATAGGGGGAGGAGGAGGTTGGACTCAAGAGGAGAAGGAAGAGGGGTTAGGAACAAAGAGTTTCAACTTGGAAACATGAAAGACAAGATGGATGCACATATGACAAGGCAAGGCAAGTCAATAAGCAAAAGGAGAGACAATTTGGGTGAAATCAAAAGTTCCTATCCAATTAGGGGCAAGTTTACAAACTTGGGTATCAAGTGGGAGGAGTAGATTACTAGAGGATAGCTTAACTTTATCACCGACTTCAAAGGTGGGATCACGACGATGGTGGTCTACATATCTTTTTTTGACAATTTTGAGCAACAAGGAGGTGAGATTTGGCTTGTTGGACAGATTCAAATATGGTGTTCAAGAAGGTTGAAGAATGAGGGACTTGAGATGGAAGAGGAGCAAGAAGAGAATGTGGGACAAGCGGATCTTGGCCAAAATTGAGAAAGAAAGGAGAGAATTTGGTGCTTGCCTATTTAGAATTTTTGTATGCAAACTCCGTAGCTGCAAGACATTCATCCCAATTGGTACGGTGAATGTTGACAAAGGCACAAAGCATATCTTCCAAGGTGCAATTTGCACATTCATTTTGTCCATCAATTTGAGGATGATAGGCTGTGGACAAAGCAAGCTTGGTGCCAAGTATCTAGAAGAGGGCTTGCCAAAACTTTTCGATGAAGCGAGGATCATGGTTGGAGATGAGTACACATGGCATCCCATGAAGTTTAAATACATTATTGAATTAGAGTTGCACCAAGGTTGGAGCATCCACAGTATCAACCGTTGGTGCCAAATGGATTTGCTTACTAAGCTTATCCACAAACACCACAATTGTTGTGTGACCTTGTTGTGTCTTGGACAAGGAGATGATGAGATCTAAGCTCACATATTCCCAACAAGTAGTTGGAATGGGAAGTGGTTGAAGGAGTCCACTTGGCTTCTACTTATTGGCCTTGTTGCGTTGACAACTCTCACATGATCGGACAAACTCCTAAACATCTCGTGTCATGTAGGGCCACCACCATTGGCGTTGGGAGGTACCCAAGGTCTTGTCCACCCCCATGTGACCAACTATTGGTAAATCATGGGCTTCTTGAAGGCACACAAGTCGGAGATCACCTTTGGCTGGAACATAGATCTGGTCCGCATGGAATAGAAGGCCTTCCTTGAGGGAGAAGGTGTTGTACTCCTTGTCCAATGTTCTCAGACGACCATGTACCATTTGGAAGAAGAGATCTTGTTGTAGAGTTGACTGAAACTTGTTATGGACCTTGGAGTCAATTGACACTATCATAATTGCCACCGTGATGAGAAGAAGAGACTTCAAATCAGGTCATCGTGATAGAGCATTAGGGATGAAGTGAAACTGATCTTATTTGTACTCAAGTTTGATGTCAAAAAATTGGAGTTGCTCTTCCCATCAATGATGTCGACTCTTCATGTGCTCCAAGTGTAAGGTCTACAACAATGGCTTGTGATCAGTTTGCATGATCACTTGCTTCTCCAAGAGGTAATGCGTCCATACCTTGGTGGCATATACCATTGCAAGTTGTTCCTGATCTTGAGCAGAGTAATTTCTTTAGCTGTATTTAGTTGGCAAGACACAAAGGCAATGGGATGTAGTCCATCTAGGAATGCTTGTTGCAACACAGCTCCAATTGCAAAGTTAGAAGCATCAAAATCAACCACATAAGGTAGTTGAGGATCATATGGTTGAAGAATGGGTCTTGAAGACACCATATGCTTTAACTTCTGGAATGCTTCTTTGTGCTTGGTGGTCCACTGGAAACTCAAGTTCTTTCCCAAGAGGTCAGTCAATGGTGCAGCCACATGAGCATAATAGTGGATGAACCGTCGGTAAAAACTGGCCAATCCATTGAATGCTTGTCCTTCTATAGCATCCTTTGGGGTAGGCTAATCAGTAATGGCCTTGATCTTCTCTTCTTCCATCTTGATCCCCTCTGATGAGATCTCATGACCCAAGAAGGTAACCTCCTTCTGCCAAAAGGCACACTTTGACTTCTTGCAATAAAATTTCCGTTGTCATAGTCGTCTTAGGACTTCTTGCACATGATTCACATGTTCTGCCTCTGTCTTGCTATGGATTAAGATATCATCCAAGGACACCACTACCGACCGATCCAATAGTCCCTCCAACACCCGATGCTTCTAATCCATGAAGACTGTTGGAGCATTAGTGAGTCCAAAAGGTGGAACTCTCCACTCAAAATGCCCATACCTTGTGCGGAAGGCAGTCTTTTGCACATCCTCTCTTTCAATAGGAATTTGCCAATAGCCGCTATGAAGATCCAACTTGGAAAAGTAGCATGCTCCACTTAGTTGATCAAGCAGGTCATTGATCCGAGGCAAGAGATATGCATTCTTCACGGTTTGCTTATTGAGCCCACGGTAATCAATACAGAAACTATAACAATATGGAGTTTAGTGACAAAGTTAGTCGGACTTATGAAGTAGCACATAAAAAAAATTAGCCTAGAATATTCTAGAAGTATCTAGGAAGCTTTGTAGGAAGCTTCCCGGCTAGCTTAGCTTGCACTACAAGTAAGTAACTTCTAGAAGCAAGCTTTTAGAAGTTTACAACTAGCTTAGCTTGCACGTCAAGTAGGCGGCTTCTAGAAGGAAGCTTCTTGAGCAACTTCCTAGTTAACTTGGCTTGCACTTTAAGAAAGTGGCTTGAGGAAGCTTCTTGAGAAGCTTCTCAAGTGCCTTGTATGCTACCTATAAATACCAAAGCCAAATGCCTAGCATGAGGAGCTCATGCTAGGCATTTGGAGTTATCCCTCATTCAAGTGTCCCAATGTGAGTTTTCGTTCTTCTATTTCTCTCCTTGGATTTGGTCCTTTACATTGGTATTAGAGCAAGAATGGGATGGATGGAATTTATGGACCACCAAATCCACTTCCACCAAACTATTGGGATTTTCACGTCCAAATACTACCCAAGCATTGTTTCACACAATTCATCACCTCGCACTTTGGACAAGATTTTTTGCATATGATCACCATATCTGAGGAACCCTTGGTGCTTCCAAATGTAACTTATGGAGAACAGTGGACGCACTATTTATATGTGTTAATAAATTAGATAGATTGGGAGTGGTGTGATAGAGTAGTAACCATGGCGGCAATACCTAATGTTATCCTTGCTATGCAACAACAAATTGAGCACCTTACTTGATTGTTGGATGAACGAGATCTTTGACGACAAGAGCAGGTAGAGAGAGTACCAATTTGAGAAGGAGAATATTGGATCAGATTCCCTAAACCCCAAGGTATTTGAAGGCAAGCATCTTCCGGGTGTAGTGGAGAATTTTGTGTTTGATTGTGAACGTTATTTTGAAGCTACCAATCTACAAGACGAGCAAAAATAGATTCTCTTGGCTTCTAGCCAATTAGATGAAGTAGCAAAGCTATGGTGGAGATTCTGAGTGGAACAAGCTGAATGGAAATTTGTTGCACCAATCTTGACATGGGTAGAATTCAAGAGTGCAATAATTAGTAGATGCCAAGCTATAAATGCCACACGGGATAAGTTGGCAGAGTTGAAACACATTGGCCCTATAAGAAGTTACATCACACAGTTCCAAAATATCATCATGCAAATTCTAGATATATTGGAAGGTGAAGCTCTGGATTGATTTATGAGGGGCTTGAAGACAAGAACCAAATTAGAGGTAATCATGTGAGAGCCACAACACTTGGAGGAAGCCATGCGGTTGGCTAAACGTTTTGATTCATTGGTGGCAACAACTTGGTCTTGATCTCTACTTCCATAGAGCCTACCAATACACTACACACAAGTGGAGGAGCCAGCACCAATGGAGATTGATGCCATCTAACAAAGACCACTTAGCACGGTAGATAGAGAGAAACTACGAGAAAATGGTGGTTGTTTTTATTGTCGCCAATTGGGGCATCGCATTGCTGAATGTACACTCAAGAATGGACGACCTCGACAAGTTGCCCAGGTGGAGGTTGTCAAGCGGAATGATCAAGGAAATAAGGAATCCTAGTAGGAGATTTCAAGCCGCCTAGTAAGAGCTTGATTAGTTCCAATGGGATTGAAGGCTCAACTTATGCAAGTTTGCTTCACTTGCAAGGTACAATATCTAATTGGGGTTGTAGGATTTTGGTTGATTTTGGAAGTTCAGAGAATTGCATGTCTATGCAAGTAGCAAAGGAATTAGGTGCTCCTATCAAGCCAATGATTGGAAGTAGTTTGATGATGGCAAATGGTAGAAAGGGTTCTACATTCTGCACCTCGCATCTTGTTACCTTCAAGATTGGGAAGGAGTATTTGGAGTGTATGAGGTTTTTAGTGGCACCTTTACACTATGATATCATTTTGTGTCTACCTTGGCTTTGACATCATAAGGTTCAATTTGATTGGACCAGACGCCAAATTCAAGTACAATACCAAGGTAGAAATTTTTTATTAGGTTGTCTGGTACCTCTAAGTAAGACACCTAAGAATAGTCAGTCCCAAGATGGGGAGTTTGTCAAGAAGGTAGCGATAGACCAAACCTGGAAGGGAGATGAGTCCCAAGATGGGAAGTTTGCCAAGAAGACAACCAGAGAGCAAGCTTGGAAGAGAGATGAATCCCTAGAAGGGAAGTTTGTTAGTAAATGTAATACTCTGAGGACAAGAGAAGAGAGAAAACACAGATTGCACACTCAAACATTTGATGCCCCAAGGGAGCACCTTCTCTTTATTATATAGACAAAGAGGATCTCCTCCATGGAAGCTCCACCATAGGAGTAGGGACACAGATAGATGACATGTCAGCAAGCTTTACCCTTGGATTACTTACTTGGATGGGTGACCTGTCTGGTCTAGGTCCTATCTGGTTGGTCAAGCAAGCTTTGACCGGATGGAATCTTTTAGGGAATCTTCCTGTAGGAATCTCAGAATCACGTGAGTAAGGTACCGTTGGAAGACAAAGCAGGGGGGAGAGAAGGCCAACCTTCCCTCTGATGGGGAGTGGATCTGCACATTTTCGAGGCCTAATTCATCTGTTTAGGCCTCCAAAATTGCCTTCAAAGATTTCAGGCATATTTCGGTTCCTACTTTATTAGTAGAAGTCCCCTTTTGGTGATACCTCTTTCTGATCTGTTTAGTCCATCATGTGTAACATCCTTTTAGATGTTACCAAACCAATTCTCACCTTTAAATCATATGTCTAGCTATTGGTTCTAAGGTTCTCAAGTCTATTTCGGTTTTTGCCCTATTAGTAGAAGTACTCTTTTGGTGATACTTCTATCTGATCTATTTTGACCATCATGTATAACATCATTCTAGATGTTACCAAACCAAATTTCACATCTAGATCATATGGCTAACCCTTGGTATTACAGTAGTAGCTTCTAGAAGGAAGCTTCTAGAAGCTTCCAACTAGCTTAGCTTGCATGCCAAGTAGGCGGCTTCTAGAAGGAAGCTTCTTGAGAAGCTTCCTAGTTAACTTGGCTTGCACTCTAAGAAAGCGGCTTGAGGAAGCTTCTTGAGAAGCTTCTCAAGGGCCTTGTATGCTACCTATAAATACTAAAGCCAAAGCTCATGCTAGGCATTCGGAGTTTTCCCTCATTCAAGTGTCCCAATGTGAGTTTCCATTCTCCTATTTCTCTCCTTGGTTTCGGTCTTTTACATTGGTATCAGAGCAGGAATGGGATGGATGGAATTTATGGACCACTAAATCCACTTCCGCCAAACCATTGGGACTTTCATGTCCAGATATTACCAAAGCATCGTTTCACACAATTCATCACCTCACGCTTTGGGCAGGATTTTCTACATATGATCACCGTGTCAGAGGAACCCTTGATACTTCCAATTGTAACTTATGGAGAATGGTGGACGTGTTGTATCTATGTGTTAATCAACTAGATAAATTGAGGGTAGTGGAATAGAGTAGTAGTGATGGCGACAATACCGGATGTTATCCTTGCAATGCAACAACAAATTGAGCATCTTACTCGATTGTTGGATGAACGAGACCAACAACGACGAGAACAGATAGACAGAGCGCCAGTTCGAGATGGAGATCACATTCGACTTCCAAAACCCAAGGTGTTTGAAGGCAAGAATCTTCCAGGCATAGTGGAGAATTTTGTGTTTGACTGTGAACGTTACTTTGAAGCCACCAATCTTCAAGACAAGCGGAAACAAATTCTCTTGGCTTCTAGCCAGTTGGATGGCGTGACAAAACTTTAGTGGCGATTCCGAGTAGAAAGAGCTGAACGACAAATTGTTACACCGATTTTGACATGGGTAGAATTCAAGGATGCAATACTTGGTCAATTTCAAACTATAAATGCCACCCAAGCTGCACAAGATAAATTGGCGGAGTGGAGGCAGATTGGCTCAATGAGAAGCTACATCACACAATTTCAAAATATCATCATGCAAATTCTAGATATCCAAGAAGGTGAAGTTCTGGATCAATTTGTGCAAGGATTGAAGTCATGAACCAGATTGGAGGTGACCATGCGAGAGCCACAGAACATAGAAGAAGCCATGCAATTGGTTGAGCGTTTTGATTCCTTAGTTGCAACAACTTGGTCTTGACCTCGACCTACACAAAATCTACCATTACCACGAGTGGAAGAACCGGTACCAATGGAGATTGATGCTATCCAACGAAGACCACTTGGCACAGTAGATAGAGAAAGATTACAACAAAATGGAGGTTGTTTTTATTGTCGCCAATTGGGGCATCATATTGCTGAATGTCCCCTCAAGAATGGACGACCTCGACAAGTTGCCCAAATGGAGGTTGTGGAGCACAATGATCAAGGAAATGAGGAATCCCAGTAGGAGATTTTGAGCTGCCTACTGGGAGCTTGATTAGTTCCAATGGGATTGAAGGCTCGACCTATGCAAGTTTGCTTCACTTGCAAGGTACAATATCTAATCGGGTTTGTAGGATTTTGGTTGATTCTAGAAGTTCAGAGAATTGCATATTTATGCAAGTAGCAAAGGAATTGGGTATTCCTATCAAGCCAGTGATTGGAAGTAGTTTGATGATGGCGGATGGTAGAAAAGGTTCTGCATTCCGCACCTCGCATCCTGTTACCTTCAAGATTGGGAAGGAATATTTGGATTGTATGAGGTTTGTAGTGGCACCTCTACACTATGATATTATTCTAGGTCAACCTTGGCTTGAACGTCATAAGGTTCAATTCGATTGGACCCGACGTCAAATTCAAGTACAACACCAAGGTATGAAATTTTGATTAGGTTGTCTGGCACCTCTGAGTAAGACACCTAAGAATAATCAGTCCCAAGATGAGAAGTTTGTTGAGAAGGTAGCCATAGAGCAAATCTGGAAGGGAGATGAGTCCCAAGGTGGGAAGTTTACCAAGAAAGCAACCATGGAGCAAGCTTGGAAGAGAGATGAGTCCCTAGAAGGGAAGTTTGTTAATGAAGCAGCCATAGAGCAAGCTTTGGAGGAAGATAAGTCTATATTTGTAGTGTGGATCAAGCCGATTGCACAAGAACAATCTGAGGAGGGCCAGGTGCCACATCAAGCAACGGTTGATCGGATAGTTCAGGAGTTTGCAGATGTGGTTCCGGATGATCTGCCAAAGGGATTATCCTCTGATCGAGGTATGTCCTTCAAGATTGAGTTATTGCCAAGGAGTACTCCAGTGAGTAGACCAATCTATCGGCTCTCACCAAAGAAGTTGGAAGAGTTACGAACAACACTTACAGAGTTGTTGGAGAAGGATTTCATACAACATAGTACCTCTCCGTGGAGAGCACCGATACTATTTATTCCAAAGAAGGATGGAGGACTTTGTTTCTGTATTGATTACCGTGGGCTCAATAAGCAAACCGTGAAGAATGCATATCCCTTGCCTCGGATCGATGACCTGCTTGATCAATTAAGTGGAGCACGCTACTTTTCCAAGCTAGATCTTTGTAGCGGCTATTGGCAAATTCCTATTGAAGGAGAGGACGTGCAAAAGACTGCATTTTGCACAAGGTATGGACATTTTGAGTGGAGAGTTCTACCTTTCGGACTCACTAATGCTCCTATAGTCTTCATGGATCAGATGCATCGGGTGTTGGAGGGACTATTGGATCAGTCCGTGGTAGTGTTCTTAGATGATATCTTAATTTATAGTAGGATAGAGGTAGAACACAAGAATCATGTGCAAGAAGTCCTAAGACGACTACGAAAGTGGAAATTTTACTGCAAGAAGTCAAAGTGTGCTTTTTGGCAGAAGGAGGTTACCTTCTTGGGTCATAAGATCTCATCAGAGGGGATCAAGATGGAAGAAGAGAAGATCAAGGCCATTACTGATTGGCCTACCCCGAAGGATGCTACCAAAGTACGAGCATTCAATGGATTGGCCAGTTTTTACCGACGGTTTATTTACTATTATGCTCACGTGGCTGCACCATTGACTGACCTCTTGGGAAAGAACTTGAGCTTCCAATGGACTACCAAGCATGAAGAAGCATTCCAAAAGTTAAAGCATATGGTGTCTTCAAGACCCATTCTTCAACCATATGATCCTCAACTACCTTATGTGGTTGATTTTGATGCTTCTAACTTTGCAATTGGAGCTCTGTTGCAACAAGAATTTCTAGATGGACTACATCCTATTGCCTTTGTGTCTCGCCAACTAAATACAGCTGAAAGAAATTACTCTGCTCGAGATCGGGAACAACTTGCAATGGTATATGCCACCAAGGTATGGAGGTATTATCTCTTGGGGAAACAAGTGATCATGCAAACTGATCACAAGCCATTGTTGCAGACCTTACACCTAAAGCACATGAAGAGTCGACATCATCGATGGGAAGAGCAACTCCAATCGACATCAAACTAGAGTACAAACCAGGTTGGTTCCATGTCATCCCTGATGCTCTATCATGACGACCTGATTTGAAGTCTCTT
Organism: Lunularia cruciata; assembly: GCA_948567375.1. Taxonomy (NCBI): domain Eukaryota; kingdom Viridiplantae; phylum Streptophyta; class Marchantiopsida; order Lunulariales; family Lunulariaceae; genus Lunularia; species Lunularia cruciata. Next base: position 46,203,463 of record OX419756.1, on the reverse strand, counting down.
CCTCTCATCGCGGCAGCAATTACGACGGTGTCAATTGATCCCAAGATTCATAACAAGTTTTGGTTAGCTCTACAACAAGATCCCTTCTTCCAAATAGTACATGGTCAGCTAACAATAGGTGACAAGGAGTACAACACCTTCTCCTTCAAGGAAGGCCTTCTAGGCCATGCGGACCGGATCTATGTTCCAGCCGAAGGTGATCTTCGACTTGTGCGCCTTCAAGAAGCCCATGATTTACCCATCGCTGGTCACATGAGTGTGGACAAGACCTTGGGTTCTCTCCAACGTCAATGGTGGTGGCCCAACATGACACAGGATGTTCGAGAATTTGTCCGATTGTGTGAGAGCTGCCAAAGTAACAAGGTCAGCAAACAGAAGTCGGGTGGACTTCAACCGCTTGTCGTTCCATCAGCTCGTTGGGAGCATGTGAGCTTGGATCTCATCACATCCTTGCCAAAGACAAAACAAGGACACACCGCCATCGTGGTGTTTGTGGATAAGCTTAGTAAGCAAATCCACTTGGCACCAACCTGTGATACCGTGGATGCTCCAACCTTAGCGCAAATCTACTTCGACAATGTCTTCAAGCATCATGGAATACCATGCGTACTCATCTCCGACCGTGATCCTCGCTTTACCGGGAAGTTTTGGCAAGCACTCTTTCAGATACTCGGCACCAAGCTTGCTTTGTCCACGGCCTATCATCCTCAAACTGATGGACAAACCAAACGTGAAAATCATACATTGGAGGATATGTTGTGTTCCTTTGTCAATGTCCACCATACCAATTGGGATGAATATCTTGCCATTGCCGAATTTGCCTACAACAATTCCAAACAGGCAAGCACCGGATTCTCTCCTTTCTTTCTCAATTTTGGCCAAGATCCACTTGTTCCAGATTCTCTTCTTGCTCCCCCTCCATCTCAAGTTCCTCATACTTCCACATTCTTGACCACTATATCCCAATCTCTCCAACAAGCCATGTCTCACCTCTTTGTTGCTCAGAATCGCCAAAAACAATATGCGGACCACCATCGTCGAGATCTCACCTTTGAAGTCGGTGATAAAGTCATGCTATCCTCTAGTAACCTCCCTCTCCCACTTGATACCCAAGTTCATAAATTTGCCCCTAATTGGATAGGATCCTTTGATATCACCTAAATTGTCTCTCTTGTTGCTTATCGTCTTGCATTGCCTTGTCACATGCATATCCATCCTGTCTTTCATGTTTCCAAGTTGAAACCCTTTGTTCCTAACCCCTCTTCCTTTTCCTCTCGAGTCCAACCTCCCCCTCTTCCTATCCCTATCAATGATCATGAGGAGTACGAAGTTGATTGTATCCTTGCACGTCGCCAACATACGGAGTACAAGGTCCTTTGGAAAGGGTATCCCCTTCATGATGCCACCTGGGAACCTCTTTCTCACCTTCACAATGCACAGACGGCCATCCAGGAATTTGAAGCTTCACTGGCGACGAGGACGTCACCAACTAGCGGCGGGGGAATATGTAACAATATGGAGTTTAGCGACGAAGTTAGTCAGGCTCACGAAGTAGCACATAAGACAAATTAGCCTAGAATATTCTGGAAGTATTTAGGAAGATTCTTGGGAAGCTTCCCAGTTAGCTTAGCTTGCACCTTAAGTAAGTAGCTTCTAGAAGGAAGCTTCTAGAAGCTTCCAACTAGCTTAGCTTGCACGCCAAGTAGACGGCTTCTAGAAGGAAACTTCTTGAGAAGCTTCTCAAGGGCCTTGTATGCTTCCTATAAATACTAAAGCCAAAGCTCATGCTAGGCATTTGGAGTTTTCCCTCATTCAAGTGTCCCAATGTGAGTTTCCATTCTCCTATTTCTCTCCTCGGTTTTGGTCTTTTACAAAGACCCTCATCAAGCAATGATTGATCGGATAGTTCAAGAGTTTGCGGACGTGTTTCTAAATGATCTACCAAAGGGATTACCCTCCGATCAAGGTATGCATTTCAAGATCGAGTTATTGCCAGGGAGTACTCTAATGAGTAGACCAAAATATTGACTCTCACCAAAGGAGTTGGAGGAGTTGCGAACAACACTTACAAAGTTGTTGGAGAAGGATTTCATACAACATAGTCCCTCTCCTTGGGGAAGTACTATTTTTTCTAAAGAAGGATGGAGGACTTTGTTTCTGTAAAGGACCAAATCCAAGGACATAAATAAGAGAATGAAAACTCACATTGGGACACTTGAATGAGTGAAAACTCCAAATGCCTAGCATGAGCTTTGGCTTTGGTATTTATAGTAGCATACAAGGCCCTTGAGAAGCTTCTCAAGAAGTTTCCTCAAGCTGCTTTCTTAGAGTGCAAGCCAAGTTAATTAGGAAGCTTCTCAAGAAGCTTCCTTCTAGAAGCCGCTTACTTGACGTGCAAGCTAAGCTAGTTGGAAGCTTCTAGAAGCTTCCTTCTAGAAGCTACTTACTTGCGGTGCAAGCTAAGCTAGCCGGGAAGCTTCCCAAGAAGCTTTCTAGATACTTTTAGAATATTCTATGTTAATTTGTCTTATGTGCTATTTTGTAAGTCTGACTAACTTTGTCGCTAAACTTGATATTATTATATATTTGCCCACCGCTAGTTGGTAACATCCTCGTCGCCAATGAAGCTTCAAATTTGTGGATGGCCGACTGTGCATTTTGGAGGTGAGAAAGAGGTTCCTATGTGGCATCATGAAGAGGATACCCTTTCCAAAGGACCTTGTACTCCGTTTGTGGGTGACGGCCTTGTTGAATATAGCAACATGCAAGGATACGATCAACTTTCTACTCCTCATGATTTTTGATAGGGATAGGAAAAGGGGGAGGTTGGACTTGAGAGGAAAAGGAAGTGGGATTAGGAACAAAGGGTTTGAACTTGGAAATATGAAAGACAAGATGGATACGCATATGACAAGGCAAGGCAAGTCAATAAGCAATAAGAGAGATAATTTGGGTGATATCAAAGGGTCCTATCCAATTAGAGGCAAGTTTATGAACTTGGGTATCAAGTGGGAGAGGGAGGTTACTAGAGGATAGCATGACTTTATCACTGACTTCAAAGGTGAGATCATGACGATGGTGGTCCGCATATTGTTTTTCGCGATTCTGAGCAACAAGGAGGTGAGACTTGGCTTGTTGGAGAGAGTGGGATATAATGGTCAAGAATGTGGAAGTACGAGGAACTTGAGATGGAGGGGGAGTAAGAAGAGAATCTAGAACAAGCGGATCTTGGCCAAAATTGAGAAAGAAAGGAGAAAATCTGGTGCTTGCTTGTTTGGAATTGTTGTAGGCAAATTATACAACCGCAAGATATTCATCCCAATTGGTATGGTGGACATTGACAAAGACACGCATCATATCCTCTAATGTATAATTTTCACGTTCGGTTTGCCCATTAGTTTGAGTATGATAGGCCATGGACAAAGCAAGTTTGGTGCCGAGTATCTCGAAGGGTGCTTGCCAAAACTTCCCAATAAATTGAGGATCACGGTCAAAGATGAGTACACGTGGCATCCCATGATGCTTGAAGACATTGTCAAAGTAGATTTGCGCTAAGGTTGGAACATCTACGGTATCACAGGTTGGTGCCAAGTAGATTTGCTTACTAAGCTTATCCACAAACACCACGATTGCGGTGTATACTTGTTTTGTCTTTGGCAAAGATGTGATTAAATCTAAGCTTACTTGCTCACAGCAAGCGGATGGAATGGCGAGTGGTTGAAAGAGTCCACTCGGCTTCTAGTTGTTGGCCTTGTTACATTGGCAACTCTCACACAATCGGACAAATTCGTGAACATCTTGTGTCATGTTGGTCCACCACCATTGGCGTTAGAGGGTGCCCAAGGTCTTGTCCACTCCCATGTGACCAACTATTGGTAAATCATGGGCTTCTTGAAGGCGCACAAGTCAAAGATCACCTTTGGCTGGAACAAAGATCTGGTCCGCATGGAATAGAAAGCCTTCCTTGAAGGAGAAGGTGTTGTATTCCTTGTTGCATGTTGTCAGACAACCAAGTACCATTTGGAAGAAGGGATCTTGTTGTAGAGCTGATCAAAACTCGTTATGGACCTTGGGGTCAATTGACATCATCATAATTGCCATCGTGATGAGAGGAAGAGCTTTCAAATCAGGTCATCATGATAGAGCATCAAGGATGATGTGGAACCGACTTGATTTGTACTCAAGTTTGATGTCAAACAATTGGAGTGCTCTTCCCATCGATGATGTCAACTCTTCATGTGCTCCAAGTGTAGGATCTGCTACAATAGCTTGTGATCACTTTGCATGATCACTTGTTTCTCCAAGAGATAATGCCTCCATACCTTGGTGGCATATACCATTGCAAGTTGTTCCCGATCTGAAGCAGAGGAATTTCTTTCAGCTGTATTTAGTTGATGAGACATAAAGTCAATGGGATGTAGTCCATGTGGGAATTCTTATTGCAACATAGCTCCAATTGCAAAGTTAGAAGCATCAAAATTAACCACACAAGGTAGTTGAGGATCATATGGTTGAAGAATGGGTCTTGAAGACACCATATGCTTTAACTTTTGGAATGCTTCTTCATGCTTGGTAGTCTAGTGGAAGCTCAAGTTCTTTCCTAAGAGGTCAGTCAATTGTGTAGTCACATGAGCATAGTAGTGGATGAACCATTGGTAAAAGCTGACCAATCCATTGAATGCCCGTACTTCTGTAGCATCCTTTGGGTAGGCCAATTAGTAATAGCCTTGATCTTCCTTCTACCATCTTGATCCCCTCTGATGAGATCTTATGCCCCAAGAAGGTAACCTCCTTCTACCAAAAGGCACACTTTAACTTCTTGTAGTAAATTTCCATTGTTGTAGTTGTCTTAGGACTTCTCGCACATGATTCATGTGTTCTACCTCTGTCTTGCTATAGATTAAGATATCATCCAAGAACACCACCATGGACTGATCCAATAGTCCAACCAACACCCGATGCATCTGATCCATGAAGACTCTAGGAGCATTAGTGAGTCTAAAAGGTAGAACTCTCCACTCAAAATGCCCATACCTTGTGCGAAAAGCAGTCTTTTGCACATCTCTATCAATAGGAATTTTCCAATAGCCACTACAAAGATCCAACTTGGAAAAGTAGTGTGCTCCACTTAGTTGATCAAGCAAGTCATTGATCCAAGGCAAGAGATATGCATTCTTCACGGATTGCTTATTAAGCCCACGATAATCAATATAGAAACAAAGTCCTCCATTCTTCTTTGGAACAAATAGTATTGGTGCTCCCAAAGGAGAGGTACTATGTCGTATGAAGTCCTCCAACAACTCTGTAAGTGTTGTTCGCAACTCCTCCAACTCCTTTGGTGAGAGCTGATAGATTGGTCTACTCATTGGAGTACTTCCTAGCAATAACTCAATCTTGAAGGGTATACCCCGATTAGAGGGTAATCCCTTTGGCAGATCATTTGGAAACACGTCCACAAACTCCTTAACTATCTGATCAACCATTGCTTGATGAAGCTCTCGGCCCTTTGCAGATTGTTCTTGTACAATCAGCTTGATCCACACCGCAAATACAGACTTATCTTTCTCCAAAGCTTGCTCTATGGCTGCTTTACTGTAATACCAAGGGTTAGCCATATGATCTAGATGTGAAATTTGGTTTGGTAACATCTAGAATGATGTTATACATGATGGTCAAAATAGATCAGATAGAAGTATCACCAAAAGAGTACTTCTACTAATAGGGCAAAAACCAAAATAGACTTGAGAACCTTAGAACCAATAGCTAGACATATGATTTAAAGATGAGAATTGGTTTGGTAACATCTGGAAGGATGTTACACATGATGGACTAAACAGATCAGAAAGAGGTATCACCAAAAGGGGACTTCTACTAATAGAGTAGGAACCGAAATATGCTTGAAATCTTTGAAGGCAATTTCGGAGGCCTAAACGGATGAATTAGGCCTCAAAAATGTGCAGATCCCCCCCCCCAATGGAGGAAAGGCTGGCCTTCCCTCCCCCCTGCTTTGTCTTGTCGAGAGCTTTCCAACGGTACCTTACTCACGTGATTCTGAGATTCCTACATGAAGATTCCCTAAAAGATTCCCTCCGGTCAAAGCTTGTTTGACCAACCAGATAGGACCTAGACCAGACAGGTCACCCATCCAAGTAAGTAATCCAAGGGTGGATCTTGCTGACATGTCATCTATCTGTGTCCCTAATCCTATGGTGGAGCTTCTATGGAGGAGATCCTCTTTGTCTATATAATAAAGAGAAGGTGCTCCCTTGGGGCATCAAATGTTTGAGTGTGCAATCTATGTTTTCTCTCTTCTCTTCTCCTCGGAGTATTACAATGGTATCAGAGCAAGTGTTCTAGTCCAAAAGAGTGGATCACCCCTCTTGGAATAGCACAAACTACTGAAATTGAGTAATGTGAGGTGGAGAACATAGAGTAATCGCTAAACTTAGGAAGGACTTTAGAGAGCGGATGGGATGGATGCGCCAGGGGGACAATTTCCTGCACCTAGCTTTCCATTCTCAAACCCATTCCATATCAAGGTTATGTACATCCAGCGTGAGCAGATGAGGGTATCGCTAGTTTATCACATTGGTGCGGAATTCATGGACAGAGTGATGAACTCACCAAACCCGATGATTCTACCTGTGGTGATATATGACAGAGAGTGGGATTTGACGATCTACATTCTATTATGATAAAATGGATATGAATGTCCCAAATCCTCTCCCTTTCAACACTCAAGTAGAAATCCGTTATGTAGTGAGGCCGAAAGTGATGTTTAGAGATTTTGTGGTTAGGAATTTTGGTGAGGAGTATTATCAACGAGTGATAGCTTCTAAGGTCCCAATGGTAGTTCCGATAGTTCGTGTGCCTTCCAGAGTGATTATATTGACTCTGTATTAAAGAAGACATTAGCAATTGGATGTTGCAGGAACCATGGATCCACAGTTGCAAGAGCTGGTGCAAGGAATGCAAGGGATGTTGAATGAATTTCGAGAGATTAAGATGACCATGGAGACATTACAAAGTCAAGTGCAGATCTTGAGGAACGATCAAGCCATGCAAGAAGAAGAGCCACCTCAAAACCCTGTACCTTCGACTGAACTGCTTGGAGAGGCACCCGTGCCTACGAACCCTATCAACGATGAAGCCACATTGCTACTCCGGATGAAGAAGACCTGCAACATCGAGCCTTACAAGGGGCAGCGTACGATGGGAGTAGTGGAAAATTGGATCTCGAGAATGAATCGATATTTCCGATTGTTCTCAACAGAGATCACTGAACATGCTGCAGGCGTGTTTGCATGTGGGTACTTGACAGATAAAGCCCTCACATGGTATGATGTTTAGGAACGATCCATGCTGGCAGAGAGAAGGGAGGTCACATGGACGGCAATGCAAGAAGGATTGCTGAAGAATTTCCAATCGGTGGATTCTGTGCAGATGGCTCGAACCCGACTATGGAGATTGAGACAGAAGAATAGCGTACAAGAGTATGTGGAGGTCTACAAGTCACAATTACCAACATGAGTCCAACAGAGGCTCTTGACAATTTCAAATGAGGGTTGAAAGAGCGGATTTGCCAAGAAGTCATGGTGCAAAACCCTCGCACGGTATTTGAAGCCATTGCTTGTGCGCAGAGAATAGTAGGAGCATTAGGTGGAGGTGAAGGAGTAGTTCCACCTCAACATTATCGCGCAGAAATGCCACACATGGGTGGACCAGTACCAATGGAATTGGGCAACCTTCGATTCCGGGATCGAGGAGTACGACCACTTCAAGAGAGCGGGGACGGGTAGAAGAACAAAGAGATGGAGCCCCACGAGGAGAAGGGACTCGAGGAGAACAACGCTGTTGTTACAATTGTGGCCGTATTGGGCATATATCTACCAATTGTCGCACTCATTTCCCTAGAGGCCCTCGGCCTTCATACAGGCGATCTTTGAACAACATGGAGAGACACATTGAAGAGGAGGAGGTGGAAACCACTTCGAAAAACAAAGATTGCCAATAAATGTACCTCGCGGCCTTACTGGCTCAATAAGGAAGCAGAGAAGCGAGGGAAGGAAGAAGAATAATGCACAAAGAGCCCAAAAGGCAACCTCTCAACTGATTGTTGTGAATGGAATCCTAGAAGGTAATCAAGTGAGAGTATTAATAGATCCAGGAGCAACAGAGAATTTCTTGTCTCGCTCTGTCACAATAAGATTGGGAATGGATCTAGAGAGAGATGGAAGTGAAGAAGTAGAGTTACCAAATGCGCAAACAGAGAGGATTGAATCATTACCTAGACGGGTAACCCTCTTTGTAGGAGAATATCAGGAAGCAATTGAGTGGCGAGTGATACAGTTAGCCCGTTATGATGCAATTTTAGGCATGCCATGGATGGAGCAGTACAACCCAATGGTGGATTGGAGGAAGAAAATAGTGAGAACCCACCAATGGTCAATCATTGGGGTTAAAGAAAAATCACACAGGCAGAAATTGCCTCTATATGTCGTAGGGACAACAACTGTCTGTAAGACCGATGGATGTTTTATGGGTCTAATAAGAGAAGTCCAGAGTGCACAACTCACTGGACAAATTCCGGAGAAATTGAAGGATGTGGTGGATGAGTTTCAAGATGTCTTTCCTGATGATCTACCCTCAGGATTACCACCTAAAAGGCGAGTAGATCACAAAATAGAGACACTCCCGGGGAAGACACCTCCTTGTAAGGCCCCATATCGCCTATCACCTCATGAGTTGGAGGAGTGTAAGACTCAAATTGAGGAGATGCTACAGAAAGGGTTCATCCAACCTAGCATATCACCATATGGGGTCCCTGTCTTGTTTGTGAAGAAGAAGGATGGTACAATGCGCATGTGCATTGACTATCGGGGTCTCAATCAACAAACAGTGAAGAACAAATACCCCTTACCTTGCATGGATGACTTGTTTGATCAACTCCATGGAGCAAGATACTTCACCAAACTGGACTTGCGAAGCGGTTACAATCAAATCCAAATTGCAAAGGAGGATGTGTACAAAACTGCCTTTTGAACCAAGTATGGCCACTTTGAGTATCTTGTGATGCCTTTTGGCCTCACCAATGCGCCTGCCACTTTCATGAGTCTAATGAATGACATATTTCGTCCATACTTGGATAAGTCTAGTATCGTCTTCTTGGATGATATCTTAGTATATAGTAGCACGATGACAGAACACAAACAACATCTACGAGAGGTCCTCCAGATTCTAAGACAGAATCAATTGTACGCCAAAATCTCAAAGTGTGAGTTTGGCAAGTCTGAAGTAGACTTCTTAGGGCATAGAGTAAGTGCAGAGGACATTCAAGTAATGACAGATAAAATAGAGGTCATTCAAAAATGGAGTGCCCCAGAAGATCAGACTCAACTTAAGAGCTTCTTGGGGTTGACGGGATTCTATCGTAGATTTGTCAAGGACTTCTCCAAGGTTGCACAACCTTTAATGGCACTACTTGGCAAGGGGAAGAAGTGGACATGGGGAACTGCACAAGAGTTGGCCTTTCAAGAATTGAAGGCCGCCTTGCTACATGCACCAATCTTGAAGTGGTATGACCCAAAACGTCCAATCAAGTTGGCTACAGATGCATCAGGCGTAGCCATAGGAGCAGTCCTACAACAAGAGTGGCATGACCGATGGCATCCAATTGCATATTTCTCTCGAAAGTTGTTACCGGCAGAGCGCAACTACCACACCACAGAACGAGAAGAGCTGGCCATCGTTCTAGCAACCAAGCATTGGAAGCACTACCTGGGCGAGAAGGCATTTCTAGTAGAGACAGACCACAAACCTCTAGTCTACCTCGAGACGTAAAAGGATCTATCTCGTCACCAAATTTGGTGGACAGAGTGGCAACAACGCTTCAACATGACAATCACCTCCGTGGAAGGTAAGAAGCAACTTATAGATGCATTCACCCGCATGCCAATGGCCAACAACTTGGTGGCCGAGGTTAAGATTAACCCTGAATTCTGGCAAGAGATTCTAGCTGCTACAAAAACTGATCCACAGATTGTCAAAGCACAATTGTCCAAAGGCGTCACCAGCACCCAAGGACTCACCTTTCGGGATGGCAGATTATGGATCCCAAATGTCCCAAAATTACGCACCACCATTCTAGCGGAATGTCATGATTCGGCCATTGCAGCTCATGCCGGAGTGGACAAGACCTTGGATGCAGTCAAGCGCCATTACTATTGGCCCAAGATGAGCAACGACGTGATGGACTATGTGCGTAGCTGCCTACTTTGTCAACAAAACAAAGCTTCTAATCAAGCTCCTACAGGGCTCCTTCAACCTCTCCCCACTCCTACCCAACGTTGGGAACAAGTGAGTATGGATCTCGTCTGTGAATTACCCAAGACCACCTCAGGATTTGACTCCATTGTGGTCTTTGTGGACCGGCTCAGCAAAATGATTCATGTACGCCCTACCACCAAGGAGGTGACCGCTCCACAACTAGCTCAAATATACTTAGATGCAGTCTTTGCTCACCATGGCTTGTCTAGAGTACTCATCACCGATAGAGGTACCCAATTCACCAGTTTGTTTTGGCAAACACTCTTTGGTTTCTTCAAAACCAAGTTGGCCATGTCCACAGCTTACCACCCACAAACAGATGGCCAAATAGAGCGGGCAAATCGCACGATTGAAGACATGTTACGGGGCTTCACCTTAGAAGAGCAAGAGAGGTGGGACACCCTATTACCATTGGTGGAATTCGCTTACAACAATTCAGAGAATGCGTCCACTCAGGTCACTCCGTTCTCCCTCATGTATGGTGAGCATCCCTTCACACCTTCTATCTTGATGAAGATCCGTCCAGTGACTACCAAGGTTGATGCAGTCAACACATTTGTTTCTAGAATCCAACAAGGTGTGGAGAGCGCTAAGCACAGGTTATAGATTGCGCAAAATCGACAAAAGCAGTATACTGATGCACACCGTAGGCACATGGAGTTCAATGTTGGGGATCAAGTGTGGCTATTGACAACCAAACTCACATTAGTTGGATCTCGTAAGCTCAGACCTCGTTTTATTGGGCCTTTCTCAATTCTTCGTCGCATCGGCGCTGTGGCCCATCACCTTGAGCTACCACCACACATGAAGATCCATCCAGTGTTCCATGTCTCCCTACTACGTAGATATGCTCCCCGATCAAGCCAAGGTCCTTCCACACAGGACATTTGACCTTGTCCGACACTCATTGATGGCACAGAGGAATATGAAGTGGAGCGGATTCTCCAAAAGCGCATGCGTGGTACTCGCCATCCGCGGGTGGAATATCTAGTACAATGGAAAGGTTACCCCCTCTATGAAGCAACCTGGGAACCCGCTGCCAATTTGGCACATGTACCGGTGTTGGTGCAAGCATTTGAGCAATAATGGCACAACGAGGACGTTGCATCTTAAAAGGAGGGAGGTCTGTAATACCAAGGGTTAGCCATATGATCTAGATGTGAAATTTGGTTTGGTAACATCTAGAATGATGTTATACATGATGGTCAAAATATATCAGATAGAAGTATCACCAAAAGAGTATTTTTACTAATAGGGCAAAAACCAAAATAGACTTGAGAACCTTAGAACCAATAGCTAAACATATGATTTAAAGATGAGAATTGGTTTGGTAACATCTGGAAGGATGTTACACATGATGGACTAAACAGATCAGAAAGAGGTATCACCAAAAGGGGACTTCTACTAATAGAGTAGGAATCGAAATATGCTTGAAATCTTTGAAGGCAATTTCAGAGGCCTAAACGGATGAATTTCAGAGGCCTCAAAAATGTGCAGATTCCCCCCCCCAACAGAGGAAAGGCTGGCCTTCCCTCCACCCCTACTTTCTCTCATCGAGAGCTTTCCAACGATACCTTACTCACGTGATTCTGAGATTCCTACATGAAGATTCCCTAAAAGATTCCCTCTGGTCAAAGCTTGTTTGACCAACCAGATAGGACCTAGACCAGACAGGTCACCCATCCAAGTAAGTAATCCAAGGGTGGAGCTTGCTGACATGTCATCTATATGTGTCTCTAATCCTATGGTGGAGCTTCCATGGAGGAGATCCTCTTTGTCTATATAATAAAGAGAAGGTGCTCCCTTGGGGCATCGAATGTTTGAGTGTGCAATCTGTGTTTTCTCTCTTCTCTTGTCCTCGGAGTATTAAGTTTACTTAAGGTGCAAGCTAAGCTAGATACTTCCGGAATATTCTAGGCTTATTTGTCTTATGTGCTACTTCGTGAGCCTGATTGACTTTGTTGCTAAACTCCATATTGTTACAGTCTTGGTCCTCCTTGGATTGTTCTTGTGCAATCGGCTTGATCCACACCGTGAATAGAGAATTATCTTCCTCCAAAGCTTACTTTATGGCTGCTTTACTAACAAACTTTCCTTCCAGGTACTCATCTCTCTTCCAAACTTGCTCCATGGTTGCCTTCTTGGCAAACTTCCAATCTTGGGACTCATCTCCCTTTCAGATTTGCTCTATGGCTACCTTCTCAACAAACATCTCATCTTGGGACTGACTATTTTTAGATCTTACTCAAAAGGTGCCAAACAACCTAATCGGAAATTCCTACCTTGGTGTTGTACTTGAATTTGTCGTTGGATCCAATCGAATTGAACCTTATGACGTTCAAGCCAAGGTAGACCCAAAATGCTATCATAGTGTAGAGGTGCCACTACAAACCTCATACACTCCAAATACTCCTTCCCAATCTTGAAGGTAACAAGATGTGAGGTGCGGAATGCAGAACCCTCTCTATCATCCGCCATCATCAAAGTACTTACAAACATTGGTTTAATAGGAATACCTAATTCTTTTGCTACTTGTGTATACATGCAATTCTCTGAACTTCCAAAATCAACCAAAATCTTACAACCTCGATTAGATATTGTACCTTGCAAGTGAAGCAAACTTGCATAAGTCAAACCTTTGATCCCATTGGAACTAATCAAGCTTCAAATAGGCGGCTCAAAATCTCCTATTGGGATTCCTCGCTTCCTTGATCATCTGTTCCACAATCTCCATCTAGGCAACTTGTCGAGGTTACCCATTCCTAAGTGGGCATTCAACAATGTGATGTACTATTTGGTGGCAATAAAAATAACCTCCATTTTGTCACAATCTTTCTCTATCCGCTGTACCAAGTGGTCTTCGTTAAATAGCATCAATCTCCATTGGTGCTAGTTCTTCCACCCGTGCATTGTGTATAGGTAGGCCTTGTGTAGGTGGAGGGTGAGACCATGTTGTCGTAACCAAGGAATCAAAGCGCTTAGCCAATTGCATGGTTTCTTCTACGTTTTGTGGTTCTCGCATGGACACCTCCAATTTGGTTTGTGACTTCAATCCCGACACAAATCAATCTAGAACTTCACCTTCTTGTATATTTGGAATCTGCATTATGAGATTCTAAAATTGTATGATATGGCTCCTTACTAAGCCAACTTGCTTCAACTCCACCAATTTATCTTGTGCGGCACAAGTGGTATTTATAGTTTGAAAGTGACCCAATATTGCATCTTTGAACTTGGTGCATGTCAAAATTGAAGCAACAATCTGTCGTTCAGTTTGCTCTATTCAAAATCGCCACCAAAGTTTTGCCACCAAAGTTTTGCCACACCATCTGATTGGCTCCAGACCAAGAGAATTTGTTTCCGTTCATCTTGAAGATTGGTGGCTTCAAAGTAACGTTCACAGTCAAATACAAAATTCTCCACTATGCTTGAAAGATTCTTGCCTTCAAACACCTTGGGTTTTAGAAATCGAATGCAATCTTCTCCATCTTGAATTGGCGCTCTCTCTATATGGTCTCGTTGTTGCTGATATTGTTCATCCAGCAATCGAGTTAGGTGCTCGATCTATTGCTACATCGCAAGGATGACGTTTGGTATTGCCGCCATAGCTACTACTATATCCCACTACTCACACTTTTTCTAGTTGATTAACACATAGATGCAACACATCAACCGTTCTCCATAAATTACAATCAAAAATATCAAGAGTTCCTCAGACACAATGATCACATGTATAAAATCCTACCCAAAGCGCGAGGTGATGAATTGTGTAAAACGATACTTGGATAATATCTGGATATGAAAATTCCAATAGTTTTGCGAAAGTGTACTTGGTGATCAATAAATTCAATCCATTCCATTCTTACTATGATAAAATTAGATTTCAAAAAAGATTTACAACATCAAGTTTTATAAGGTGCAATGTATAATGGGAGTAATGAAAAATTAGATTTTGAAAATGGATTGGTTTTTTTTATTGTATTTCATCGAGATCACAAAATATATTATAGGGGTAATAGTATAGAGTTTAACAATGTAATTAGTAAGACTAGTGAAGTATAGAATAAATCAAATTAATCTAAAATATTTTAAAAGTATTTAGTAAGTTTTTGGGAATTTTTTCGATTAGTTAACTTTTGTTCAAAATAGATCATTTTTATAAAAAAAAATTCTAGAAGTTTGTAATTAACTTAGTTTGCATGCCAAATATGTTATTTCTAGAAGGAAGTTTATTGAAAAATATTCTAGTTAATTTGGTTTGCATTTAAAGAAAGCGGTTCAAAGGAGTTTTTTGAGAATTTTTTCATAGATCTTGTATGCTATCTATAAATACCAAAGTCTAAGTTCATGTTAGACATTTAGAGTTTTCTTTCATTCAAGTGTTCCAAAGTGAGTTTTTTTTTTTTTTTTTTTTTTCTCGGTCTTGGTTTTTTATATTGATATAATAATAAGAATGGAATGAATTGAATTTATGGATCACCAAATACACTTTCTCAAAACTATTGGAATTTTCATGTCCAGATATTATCCAAGTATCGTTTTACACAATTCATCACCTCGCGCTTTGGGTAGGATTTTATACATATGATCATTATATCTGAGAAACTCTTGATATTTACGATTGTAACTTATGGAGAACAATTGATGTGTTGCATCTATGTGTTAATCAATTAGAAAAAATATGAATAGTGGGATATAGTAGTAGTTATGGCAGCAATACCGAACGTCATCCTTGCGATGCAACAATAGATCGTGCACCTAACTTGATTGCTGGATGAACAATATCAACAACGACGAAACCATATAGAGAGAACGTTAATTCAAGATGGAGAATATCACATTCGATTTCCAAAACCCAAGGTGTTTGAAAGCAAAAGTCTTTCAAACATAGACATAGTGTAGAATTTTGTATTTGATTGCGAAAATTCCAATAGTTGTGCGAAAATATATTTGATGATCCATAAATTCAATTCATTCTATTTTTACTCTGATACCCATATAAAAAACCAAGATCGAGAAAAAAAATACAAAAATAAAAATAAATAAAAAATACAAAAATATAAAAATAAAAATTCACTTTGGAAAACTTGAATGAAAGAAAACTCTAAATGTTCTAATTTGAATTTTAACTACAATATTTATAAATAACATACAAGATCTATGAAAAAATTATTAAAAAATTGTTTTGAATCGCTTTCTTAAAATACAAATCAAATTAACTAAAATATTTTTCAATAAATTTCTTTCTAAAAATAATATACTTGGTATGCAAATTAAATTAATTATAAATTTCTAAAATAAATAAATTAATTTTAATTATCTGTCTTGAACAAATAAAAATCTGTTCTCATTATATATTATATTTTATAAAACTTGATGTGATAAATCTTTTTTGAAATTTAATTTTTCACTGTTCCCATTATACATGTTTTCATTATATATTGCACTTTATAAAATTTGATGTGATAAATCTTTTTCGAAATTTAATTTTTCACTATTCCCATCATGCATCGCACTTTATAAAACTTGATATTATAAATCTTTTTCATTCGATGTAATCTCATCATTGACCAGATTCATAAACTCAAATTCCTAAACACATATATCTCTCCATATATTTAATACTGAATTTTAAAACAACTATTTTTTTTACATTACTTGATTATTCTAGAAAATATATATTTTACTTTATATTATTTTTATGATTATCTTATATCGTCTCCATGGTTATCTTAATAAATTAAAATTAATTTAACATTCATTATATTTTTTGCATTAACTCTTCCAATGGTGGTGGATCTATATTTCACTTAACATTCAATTGTTAATGTATATTTTAATACAGAGTTCGATATGATATGCTCACCCGGGACACTTTAATATAGAGTATATAGAGTCGAGATGATCGCCTCGGACGGGCAAATTGAGTGATCATATACAAAGACCAACATGTCATCGTTATTTCTGTTTGCCTCTATCTCCTCTCGCTGGCCACTTGTTCCCAAATTCGCCCGTTCACCTGCTCCATCAGCAGCTGCCGTGTTTCCTTCGTTTGACAATCTCGAGTCTAACTCTTCAGCCACCAGACTGCAGCAGTAACTTCCCAGCTATCTCTCCTGTATTCGTACGTGTGCAGGAAGAAGTTAAGACTTGCAAACAAAAGCATTTCAACAAACCCAGAGTAAAATTGAAGCTTCAATACAGAAGTTCATATCATCCGATATATTCACTTTAAGGACATCTTCTTGAAATTATCGCAGAGAATGCCAAGGGCAAGAGAGCAGAAGAGTCTACTGAGCTCTATGACATGAGAATGAGGACATTACTTTATCCAGTCTCCGGATCTCATGTCGAGAACATTGTGCAGTAAGGTAAACGGCTGGAAACGAGAGGAAACGTATAGTCGTCATGAGAAATGAATTGGGTACGCACCACCCTTACCATTTACTGCATAAGTTATCAAACCAGAAACAAAACCCATACGGATATGAAGTTCTTAGCTAGTTTTCTGGAGTCGACCCAAAGTATGTGCATTATAAATAACTACAATAACTAGAAATGACTACAAGGAATGAACTCCTCATCCTTCATTTGCGAAATCCAAAGTCAGGTTCCACCAGTATTTTCCTCAATCCTCAACATACGCTTTACCTCGAAGTCGAAAAGCAGGTAGAGATTTACCGAATGGGGGAAGACAGGCCGCAAAGAACTGCCAGAGGTGAAAGTCCGGCCTATACGATACCCCCACAAGCAAGCAACCTTCAATCAAACAAACAAGCATCACCAACTATATCATGAACAAAATGTGCGATGCAACAGTTACCATGCCGATTGTTCATAGAATGAGGCAGTTTATAACAAAAGCGGATACTCGTATTGCTTCTTGAGGTTCCGGCACTTGCCACAGAAATCGACAGCCTGCTTTAAGTACTCCATTTAAAACAATAAGAACTGTGAGCTGATTCACCTGGCACGTGGGTCTGTTATGGATATATTAGTGATAGCAATGTACTAGCAAAACAGTGTTCGATGCATACGACTTGGCAATGTCAATGCACATGTCTGCTAAAAGTAGCAGAATTCCAGAAAGCAAAATTCTAATATCTTTAAGTGTCCATAATAAGATAACTGATTGGAAACTGGTGTTCACTCCTGATACATGGCACACTTCCCGAAATTGTAAAATTGAACCCTAATTACATCACCCTAGCAAGTATGCCTCAGGGAGCAGAGTATGTTCCAGTCATTCCATTTCTTTGGCCGACCTGCATTTTATCATAAAGCGAAGGGTAGCGGAGAATCGGGAAAAAATTAACCCAGAAGCACCTTAACCAAACTTTCTGGGTTTCGCTGGAGCAGAGAAGAGAATCTTCGCCGCTGTGAAGAAATCCAACCGATCTTCTCTGGGTGCAGCTTCCACCTGCTGCCTCACTGCTCCAGGTTCCTCCCGCCCTGCACTCCCCTCGACAATAGAGGACCTCATTCGCGCTGCACTCATTTTCTTCCCCCAATTCAACATGATCGGAGTTCGGTAGCGGCCCATTAATCCTGCCATGTTTTGACTCTACAGTGCTCTGATAAGATTCATCCACGAACAAACCACCGAGTCCCAGCAATCCACCCAGTCATGCCATTTGAAACTTGAGTGAAGCTCTGATCCTCCCTAATAGTAAACACACCAGTTGGCCCAACCTTCAATACCTATCCTCATTTAAAGTCCACCAGACTCCCAAAGAATTCGCAACCCCGGAGCTTCCGGTCTAGCGATCCCCGATTCGCTATGCAATATCCAATCACTTAGCTTCATGAAATTGCACAAAATCTGCAAACCCTAACCCTTCCGCATCACTCGAACGCAGAGACAGCTGAGAGCCAAAAACAGGCACCATCCATCGATCTTCGTTCCTCGAAGTGCGCGCTGAATGATTAACCAACCACTCTTACCTTACACCAAAGCAAGTAAAGCACCAAAGCACACGCGGTACCTTATTGGTGAGAAACTCTCACTCTTAATGGTAGAGTTGGAGAACGCTTTTAATAGTGTATCGCGTGCATCCATCTTTAGAGAACTTAGAGAGATGGGTGGATCTTTGGCGAGTCTCATTTTTTTTGTGCGGTTTTTTATGGTTCTTCTGTTTCCCTTTACTATCAACATGATGGTTCAGAGGAGGGAGTCACAATCTTGTAGACAACTGTTAATACACGTCAGTGAGATCTTTTGGGGGTCCTTATTTGCCATGGCTCACTTTAGAGTTCTACTCTTTACTACTTTGGCCATGCCAGGTTATGTATTCACTTCCTTGGCATATGATACACACATCGTAGGCCTTGTAGATCAGATTAGGCAGACCTTTGACTACTTGACTACCGAGCTACATCTAGTATGCTTGAGAGTCAAGGTGTCAAAATGTAGTGCATGGTCTCCTTTAGGTATCCCTCCCCACCTTGAGCTTCCAAAGGGGTGTATCACATCCACAGATGGACTTCGTGTTCTTGGAGTACGAGTAGGATCGGAGGATTTTGTCACTTGCTTCTTGGACACTACCCTTGCAGAGGATGTTCTCCATGTGGATGACCTTCCATTACTAGGAGATCCGCAGATGGCATTTGGTATACTCTCTTCCAATATTGCTCGTCTACCATCCTACCTCATCCGTATAATTCCCCCCTCACTGTCTTTCCTATCACGTCTGAGAGCATTTGATAGGAGGATTATGGGAGTCTTTGGTGATATTATTGGACCAAGGACTTTTGAGTGTGTGATAGGGGATTTGGCATGTAGACAGACGGCTCTACCGATCTCATGTGGTGGGGTTGGCTTGCTTTTTATGGAGGAGATGGCACCTATAGCATTTTTGGGTAGTTGGGCTCTCTCGGCACCCCTACTTTCCTCTCGTTTTGTGGTTGCTGATAGGCCGGTTTCAGAGACTTATGTGATAGAGGTGGAGGGAAGATCCTTTTCTCTCCAGGTGTTATTGCGGCAGACGAGAGATAGTTTATCACCACGAGCATGAGAGGGTTTTCCACCGTTTGCTTCACTATCGTCAGATTGGACTAGAGGTCTATAGTCTTCCTTGATGGAGCGACAGTGTGAGCATACGCTACATTCTCTTAGTCAACTCGTCCATTCCTCAGGCTACTAGAGCACGTCTACGCTCTTGCTCCGACAAGGGTGCAGGCTCGTGGATCCTAGCTCGATCATGCATTAGGGCTTTCTGACTCGCACCGGCTACTTTCTCTACAACAATGAGGTTTTGCCTACGTTTGGTCCACCCATCTGCATCTTCACTACTCACTTGTGAGTGTGGTTCTACATTAGATGCAGCGGCGGTCCACATGACACGGTGTCCTTTTGGAGGACAAAGGATAGCTACCCATGATGCCATTAGAGACATAGTGTTTGCTATGGTGCAAGAGAGTGGATACTTGGCTTGGAGGGAGCGTATGCGTTGGAAATGACATGTGTCAAGGTAGACTTATACTTGGTCCGAGATGATCAGGTGACAGTAGCAAATGTCATGGTCACGGACCCTACGCGGGATACAGTTTCGGAGGGAGTGATTACCCATCCCCCTTGATGGGCGGCGAGTGCAGCAGCAGGTTGCAAGGTCTCCAAGTATAGGGGCATGTAGCGAGGTCACCTCTTTGTTCCTCTAGCCTTGGAGTTATATGGAGCGATGGACACGATATTTGACACATTTGTCAAGAAGTGCACGAGAGCTTATCATGTTAGGCGTCAAGGGGTATCACTCTCACTCTCATACTTTGTAGCATATTTTAGACAGTGTATGTCTATTGCTCTATAGAAGGTAGTGGCTGGTGCAATCCATAGGAGAGCAATCACATTAGATGATGTTTCTTCGGATGCTCCAGTTGTGTGTAGACCGTACAACTTGCACAGCTCGGATATCTTAGGTACGGTAGGGCAGATTTCTCATACAGACTTTATTGGGGCTTAGCCCCATGTTACCTTTTTTGTCTCTCCCTTGTACGGCTTGATGGGGTCTTCCCATCCTTCATTTTTCCTACGCGGTCACCTTTTTCTCATAACGGTTTAGAACGAGGGAGAGGAGAGGGAATGGGAGAGAGAAAAGACAAGGAATGAAAGGACATTAAAGAGTTTTACATAGTTCACTTGTATGCATGACATCACTTGTATGTATCACATGAGTCAATAATCAATTATGTTTGTCTTTTAATTTTGGTGGAAAAGTATTTAGATGGGAAGTTACTAAGAAATGAATATGTATGCATCGCATGAGTGAATAGTTGATTCCGTATATTTTTTAGTTTTGATGCTATAGATATTTTAGTAGAGAAATATTTAGATGGAAAGTTACGGGGAATTGAATATGTAAGCATCACATGAAAGAATAGATTATTCTATATACTGTATATCTCAATTCTATTGGTATTTAGATTGAAAGTTATGGAAAATTGAATAGAAAATTATAGAAAATTCTATTGGTATTTAGATTGAAAGTTATGGAGAATTAAATAGAAAATTATATAAGATTGAGATTGAAAAGTGTAAAATCACATTGGGACATTTGAGTATATTGAGGGTATGGAACTTAGAATACTTAACATTAGTTTTGTTTTTGGTGTTTATAAAGAACATATAAAACTCTTGATAAGCTTTTAAAAAAAATTTGAATCATTTTTTTGAATGCAAACCAAGTTTTTCAAGAAATTTCTTTCTAGAAACTGTCTATTTAGAAGCTTCTTGAAATTATCAACTTGGGGTCCAAACTAAGCTAGCCAAAAGTTTCCCAAGAAGCTTCCTACATACTCAAAAAATTGTTACGCACCTCATAAAAAAATGTCATCATAGGTATTGTTATATGTGTGTGTGAAGACATTTTTTAAGATTTACAAAGCAGGTTGGAATATTCTAGATTAATTTGGCCTATTTGGTACTTCATTAGCCCTAGTTGACTTTGTTGCTAAACTTGATATAACAATATATTCCCTCTTCACTAATTGATGATGTTCTTGTCTCAATTGAAGCTTCAAACTCCTAGATGGCCATTTGTGCATGAGAAAGAGGTTCCCATGTGGTATCTTGAAGGGCATAACCTTTCCAAAGGACCTTGTACTTTGTATGTTGTCGATAGCCTCGTTGAATGTGACGATACACAAGGATACGATCAACTTTGTACTCTTTATTATCATTGATAGGGACGAGAGAAGGGGGAGAAGGTTAGACACAAGAGGAAAAATAAGATGGGTTAGGAACAAAGGGTTTCAACTTGGAAACATGAAATACAAGGTGGATATACATATAAAAAGGCAAGGCAAATCAATAAGCAACATGAAAGATGATTTGGGTGACATCAAAAGGGGCGAGTTTATGAACTTGGGTATCAAGTGGAAGGGGTAGGTTATTAGAGGAAAGCATGACCTTATCACCAACTTGTAAGATGAGATCATGATGATGGTGGTCCACATATTTTTTCTGTCAATTTTGAGCAACAAGGAGATGAGATTTGGCTTATTGGATGGATTGGGATAAAGTGGTCAAGAAGGTGGAAGTATGAGGGACATGAGATGGAGGAGTAGCAAGAATGGAATCTGGAACAAGTGGTTGGCCAAAATTGAGTAAGAAAGGAGAGAATCTGATGCTTGCCTAATTGAAATTATTGTATACAAATTCCGCAACTACAAGACATTCATCCCAATTTGTAAAAGACTGAGACTGAGGAGAGAAATAAGAGAATGGAAACTCACATTGGGATACTTGAATGTGGGAAAACTCTGAATGCTTAGCATGAGCTTTGACTTTTGTATTTATAGGTAGCATACAAGGCTCTTGAGAATCTTCTCAAGAAGCTTCCTCAAGCCGTTTTCTTAGAGTGCAAGCCAAGTTAACTAGGAAGCTTCTCAAGAAGATTCCTCAAGCCATTTTCTTAGAGTGCAAGCCAAGTTAACTAGGAAGTTTCTCAAGAAACTTCCTTCTAGAAACCATCTACTTGGTGTGCAAGCTAAGCTAGTTGGAAGCTTCTAGAAGCTACTTACTTGAGATGCAAGCTAAGCTAGCCGGGAAGCCTCCCAAGAAGCTTCCTAGATACTTCCAGAATATTCTAGGCTAATTTGTCTTATGTGCTACTTTGTAAGCCCAACTAACTTCATCGCTAAACTCCATATTTTAACATATTCCCCCACCGCTAGTTGGTGATGTCCTCGTTGCTAGTGAAGCTTCGAATTCTTGGATGGCCGTCTATGCATTTTGGAGGTGAGAAAGAGGTTCCCATGTGGCATCATAAAGGGGATACCCTTTCCAAAGGACCTTGTACTCTGTATGTTGGCAACAGCCTCGTTGAATATGGTGATGTGCAAGGATATGATCAACTTTGTACTCCTTATGATCATTGATAGGGACAAGAAGAGGGGGAGGGTGGACTCAAGAAAAAAGGAAGAGGGGTTAGGAACAAAAGGTTTCAACTTGGAAACATGAAAGACAAGATGGATACAAATGTGACAAGGCAAGGCAAGTCGATAAGCAATAGGAGAGACAATTTGGGTGATATCAAAGGGTCCTATCCAATTAGGTGCAAGTTTACAAATTTGGGTATCAAGTGGGAGAGGGAGGTTACTAAAAGATAGCATGACTTTATCACTGACTTCAAAAGTGAGATCATGATGATGGTGGTCCGCATATTGTTTTTGGCAATTTTGAGCAACAAGGAGGTGAGATTTGGCTTGTTGGAGAGATTGGGATATAGAGGTCAAGAATGAGGAAGTATGAGGAACCTAAGATGGAGGAGGAGCAAGAAGAGAATCTGGAACAAGTGGATCTTGGCCAAAATTGAGAAAGAAAGGAGAAAATCCGGTGCTTGCCTATTTGGAATTGTTGTAGGCAAATTCTGCAATTGCAAGACATTCATCCCAATTGGTATGGTCGACATTGACAAAGGCACGCAACATATCCTCCAATGTACAATTTGCATGTTTGGTTTAACCATCAATTTGAGGATGATAGGTCATGGATAAAGCAAGCTTGGTGCCCAATATTTGGAAGAGTGCTTGCCAAAACTTCTCAATAAATTGAGGATCACGGTCAGAGATGAGTACACATGGCATCCCATGATGCTTGAAGACGTTCTTGAAGTAGATTTACGCTAAGGTTGGAGCATCCACGGTATCACAGGTTGGTGCCAAGTACATTTGCTTACTAAGCTTATCCACAAACACCACGATTGCGGTGTGTCCTTGTTTTGTCTTTGGCAAGGATGTGATGAGATCCAAGCTCACATGCTCCCAACAAGCAGATGAAACGGCGAGTGGTTGAAGGAGTCCACTCTGCTTCAGGTTGCCCGCCTTGTTACATGGGCAGCTCTCACACGATCAGAAAAATTCTCAAACATCTTGTGTTGACATTGGAGGGTACCCAAGGTCTTGTCCATACCCATGTGACCAGCGATGGGTAAATCATGGGCTTCTTGAAGGCGTACAAGTTGAAGATCACCTTTAGTTGGAACATAAATCCGGTCCTCATGGAATAAAAGGCCCTCCTTGATGGAGAAGGTGTTGTAGTCCTTATCACATACCATAAGGTGACCATGTACCATTTGGAAGAAGAGATCTTGGTGAAGAAACTTGTTTTGGACCTTGGAGTCAACTAACATTATTGAAATTATCATTGTGATGAGAGGAAGAGACTTCAAATCAGGTAGTCATGATAAAGCATCAAGGATGACATGGAACCAACTTGGTTTGTACTCAAGTTTGATGTCATATAGTTAGAGTTGTTCCACCCATCAATGATGTTGACTCTTCATGTGTTCCAAGTGTAAGGTCTACAACAATGGTTTGTGATCAGTTTGCATGATCACTTGTTTCCCCAAGAGGTAATGCCTCCATACCTTGGTGGCATATACCATTGCAAGTTGTTCTTGATCTCAAGTAGAGAATTTTTGTTCAACCGTATTGAGTTGGTGAGACACAAAGGCTATGGGATGGAGTCCATTTGGGAATTCTAGTTGCAGCATAGCTCCAATTGCAAAGTTAGAAGTATCAAAATCAACCACACAAGGTAGTTGAGGATCATATGGTTGAAGAATGGGTCTTGAAGACACCATATGCTTTAACTTCTGGAATTCTTATTCATGCTTGGTGGTCCACTGAAAGCTTGAGTTATTTCCCAAGAGGTCAGTCAATGGTGTAGCCACATGAGCATAATAATGGATGAACCGTCGATAAAAATTGGCCAATCCATTGAATGCACATACTTCTGTAGCATCCTTTGGGGTAGACCAATCAGTAATGGACTTGATTTTCTCTTCTTCCATCTTGATCCCCTCTGATGAGATCTTATGACCCAAGAAGGTAACCTCCTTTTGCCAAAATGCACACTTCCACTTCTTGTAGTAAAATTTCATTGTCATAGTCGTCTTAGGACTTCTCGCATATGATTCATGTGTTCTACCTCTGTCTTACTATAAATTAAGATATCATCCAAGAACACCACCACGGACCAATCCAATAGTCTATCCAACAATTGATGCATCTGATCCATGAAGACTGTTGGAGCATTAGTGAATCCAAAAGGTAGAACTCTCCACTCAAAATGCCCATACCTTGTACAAAAGGCAGTCTTTTGCACATCCTCTCTATCAATAGGAATTTACCAATAGCCGCTACAAAGATCCAACTTGGAAAAGTAGCATGCTCCACTTAGTTGATCAAGCAAGTCATCGATCTGAGGCAAGGGATATGCATTCTTCTTAGTTTGCTTATTGAATCCACGTTTATTAATACAAAAACAAAGTCCTCCATCCTTCTTTGGAACAAATAGTACTAGTACTCCTTAAGGAGAGGTACTATGTTGTATGAAGTCCTTCTCTAACAACTCTGTAAGTGTTGTTTGCACCTCCTCCAACTCCTTTGGTGAGAGCCGATAGGATTGGTTCTCTCATTGGAATACTCCTTGGCAATAACTTGATCTTGAAGGGCATAACTTGATCGGAGGGTAATCCCTTTGGCAGATCATCCGGAAACACATCTGCAAACTCTTGAACTATCCAATCAACCATTGCTTGATGAGGCTCTTGGCCCTTTTCTAATTGTTCTGGTGCAATCGGCTTGATCCACACCGCAAATATAGACTTATCTTCCTCCAAAGCTTGCTCTATGGCTGCTTTACTAACCAACTTCCCTTCCAAGGACTCATCTCTCTTCCAAGCTTGCTCCATGGTTGCCTTCTTGGCAAACTTCCCATCTTGGGACTCCACTCCCTTCAAGGTTCACTCTTTGGCTACCTTCTTGACAAGCTTCCCATCTTGGGATTGACTATTCTTAGGTATCTTACTCAGAGGTGCCAGACAATCTAATTGGAAATTCCTACCTTGGTGTTGTACTTGAATTTGGCATCGGGTCCAATCAAATTGAACCTTATGACGTTCAACCCAAGGTAGACCTAGAATGATATCATAGTGTAGAGGTGCCACTACAAACCTCATACACTCCAAATACTCCTTCCCAATCTTGAAGGTAATAGGATGCAAGGTGTGGAATGCAGAACCCTTTCTACCATCTGCCACCATCAAACTACTTCCAATCATTGGCTTGATAGGAATACTCAATTCCTTTGCTAATTGTATAGATATGAAATTCTTTGAATTTCTAGAATCAACCAAAATCTTACAACTCCAATTAGATATTGTACCTTGCAAGTGAAGCAAACTTGCATAGGTTGAGACTTCAATCCCATTGGAACTAATCAAGCTCCCAATAGGCGGCTCAAAATCTCCTATTGCAATTCTTTGTTTCCTTGATCATTTGGTTCCATAAACTCCATTTGGGCAACTTGTCGAGATCGCCCATTCCTAAGTGGACATTCAGCAATGCAATATCCAACTTGGCGACAATAAAAACAACCTCCATTTTGTCACAATTTTTCTCTATTTGCTGCACCAAGTGGCCTTTGTTAGATAGCATCAATCTCCATTGGTGCTGGTTCTTCCATTCGTGCGTATTGTACTGGTAAGCTTGGGTGTAAGTCGAGGTTGAGACCAAGTTGTCGCAACCAAGGAATCAAAACGCTCAACCAATTGCATGGCTTCTTCTATGTTTTGTGGCTCTTGCATGGTCACCTATAATTTGGTTTGTGATTTCAATCCCCGCACAAATCGATCCAAAACTTCTCCATCTTGTATATCTAGAATTTGCATGATGATGTTTTGAAATTGTGTGATGTAGCCTCTTACGGAGCCAATCTGCTTCAACTCCGCCAATTTATTATGGGTGGCTTGGGTGGCATTTATAGTTTGAAATTGACCAAGTATTGTATCCTTGAATTCTGCCCATGTCAAGATTGGTGCAACAATCTGTCATTCAGCTTGCTCCACTCAGAATTGCCACCAAAGTTTTGCCACACTATCCAATTGGCTAGAAGCCAAGAGAATCTATTTCCGTTCATCTTGAAGATTGGTGGCTTCAAAGTAATGTTTGCAATCAAACACAAAATTCTCCACTATGCTCAAAATATTCTTTCCTTCAAACACCTTGGGTTTTGGAAATCAAATACAATCTTCTCCATCTTGGACTGGTGCTCTCTCTATATGTTCTCGTTATTGTTGGTCTTGTTCATCCAACAATCAAGTAAGGTGCTCAATTTGTTGTTGCATGGCAAGGATAACATCCGGATATTGTTGTCATAGCTACTACTCTATCCTACTACTCCCAATTTATCTAATTAATTAACACATAGATACAGCACGTCCACCTTTCTCCATAAGTGACAATTGGACGTATCAAGGGTTCTTCAAACACGGTGATCATATGTATAAAATTCTGCCCAAAGCGTGAGGTGATGAATTGTGTGAAGCGGTGCTTGGGTAATATTTGGACATGAAAATCCCAATGGTTTGGCAGAAGTGGATTTGATGGTCCATAAATTCCATCCATCCCATTCCTGCTCTAATACTAATGTAAAAGATCGAGACCGAGGAGAGAAATAAGAGAATGAAAACTCACATTGGGACCCTTGAATGTAGGAAAACTCAGAATGCCTAGCATGAGCTTTGGCTTTGGTATTTATAGGTAGCATACAAGGCCCTTGGGAAGCTTCTCAAGAAGCTTCCTCAAGCCGCTTTCTTAGAGTGCAAGCCAAGTTAACTAGGAAGCTTCTCAAGAAGCTTCCTTCTAAAAGTCGCCTACTTGGCGTGCAAGCTAAGCTAGTTGGAAGCTTCTAGAAGCTATTTACTTGAGGTGCAAGCTAAGCTAGCCGGGAAGCTTCCCAAGAAGCTTCCTAGATACTTCCGGAATATTCTAGGCTAATTTGTCTTATGTGCTACTTCGTAAGCCCGACTAACTTCGTCGCTAAACTCCATATTGTTACACAATTGGTATGATAGATGTTGACAAAGGTACAAAGCGTATCCTCCAAAGTGCAATTTTCATGTTCAATTGTTCGTCAATTTGAGAATGATAGACCATTGACAAAGCAAGCTTGGTACTGAATATCTGCAAGAGTGCTTGCCAAAATTTCCCAATGAATTGAGGATCACAATCAGATATTGTAATACCAAGAGCTAGCCATATGATCTAGATGTGAAATTTGGTTTGGTAACATCTAGAATGATCTTATACATGATGGTCAAAATAGATCAGATAGAAGTATCACTAAAAGGATACTTCTACTAATAGTGCAGAAAACCAAATAGATTTGAAAACCTTAGAACCAATAGCTAGACATATGATTTGAAGGTGAGAATTGGGTTGGTAACATTTGGAAGGATATTACACAAGATGGACTGAATAGATCAAAAAGAGGTATTACCAAAAGGGAACTTCTACTAATAGAGTTGGAACTAAAATATACCTGAAATCTTTGAAGGCAATTTTGGAGGCCTAAACGGATGAATTAGGCCTCAAAAATATGTGCAACCCCCCCCCCCCACCAGCAAATGAAAGGCTGGCCTTCTCTCCCCCTACTTTGTCTCATTGAGAGCTTTCTAACAGTACCTCACCCACGTGATTATGAGATTCCTACCAAAAGATTCCCTAAAAGATTCCCTCCGGTCAAAGCTTGTTTGACCAACCAAATAGGACCAGGACCGACATGTCACCCATCCAAGTAAGTAATCCAAAGGGGGAGCTTGCGGACATGTCACCTATCTATGTACCTAATCCTATGGTGGAGCTTCATTGGAGGAGATCCACTTTGCCCTATATAATAAAGAGAAGGTGCTCCTTTGGGGCATCAGAGTTTGAGTGTGAAAGTGTGTGTTTCTCATGGTGTGGTTCTCTTCAGGTCTCCTATCCTTGGAGTATTACAATGGTATTAGATCAGGTGTTGTCAAAGAGAGCGGATCACCCTTCTTGGAAGAACAGGGGCTACTAAGATTGAGTAATTTTGAGGAGAGACATTCTGGTGTAATTGGTAGATTAGGAGGATAGAATGGATGCTCCGGGAGGACATTATCCAATGCCTTGCTTTCCATTCTTGAATCCATTCAACATCAAGATTATGTACATTCAGCGCGAGCAAGTGAGAATGTATTTGGTTTTTCACTTTGGAGTAGAGTTCATGGATATATTAATGAATTTGCCAAACCCAATGATTTTACCTATAGTGATTTACGATAGAAAGTGGGATTTGAAAATTTACATTTTGTTGTGATGGATTTGAATGTCCCAAATCCTTTCCCTTTTAACACTCAAGTAGAAATTTGTTATGTAGTGAGACCAAAAGTGATGTTTAGGGATTTCATGGTCAGGAATTTTGGTGAGGAATATTACCAATGAGTGGTAGCTTCTGAGGTCCCAATGGTAGTTCCAATAGTTCATGCGCTCTTCAGAGTGATCATATTAACTCTCTATTGAAGTTTAGGGTATAGCAATCAAGGGTTACAGGAACCATGGATCCGTAGTTGCAGGAGTTGGTGCAAGGAATGTAGGGAATGTTGAACAAATCTTGAGAGATTAAGATGACCATGGAGGCATTACAAAGTCAAGTGCAGACCCTCAAGAATGATCAAGCAATGCAAGAAGAAGAGTTGTCTCAAAATACAATACCTACAATTGAAGTACTTGGAGGGGCACCTGTGCCTACAAACCCTATCAATGATGAAGCCACATTACTACTCCGGATGAAGAAGACTTGCAACGTCAAGCCTTACAAGGGGCAGAGTACGATGGGAGTAGTGGAGAACTGGATCTTGAGAATGAATCGATATTTTTGGTTGTTCTCAACAAAGATCACCGAGCATGTTGCATGCGTGTTTGCATGTGAGTACTTGACCAATAAAGTCCTCACATGGTATGATGCTTGGGAACGATCCATGTTGGCCAAGAGAAGAGAGGTCACATGGACAGCAATGCAAGAAGGATTGTTGAAGAATTTCCAATCGGTGGATTCTGTGTAGATAGTTGGGATCCGATATGGAGATTGACAATTTCAAACGAGGGTTGAAGGAGCGGATTCACCAAGAAGTCATGGTACAAAATCCTTGCACGATATTTGAAGCCATTGCTTGTGTGCAAAGAATAGCAGGAGCATTAGGTGGAGGTGAAGAAGTAGTTCCACCTCAACATTATTGAGCAAAAATGTCACCCATGGGTGGATCAGTACCGATAGAACTGTGCAATCTTTGGTTTCAAGATCAAGGAGCACGACCGCTTCAAGGAGAACGGGGATGGGTAGAAGAACGGAGAGATGAAGTCCCATGAGCAGAAGGAACTCGAGGAGAACAACGCCGTTGTTACAATTGTGGTCGTATTGGGCATATATCTACCAACTATTATGCTAGACTTCCCAGAGGCCCTCGACCTTCATACAGGCAATCTTTGAACAACATGGAGAGATGCATTGAAGAGGCGGAAGTGGAAATCACTTTGGAAAATGAAGATTGCTAGTAAATGTACCTTACGGCCTTACAAGCTCAATAAGGAAGTATAAAAGCAAGGGAAGGAAGAAGATGAGTACACAAAGGTACCGAAAGGCAACCTCACAATTGATTGTAGTGAATGGGGTCCTAGAAGGCAATCAAGTGACAGTGTTAATAGATTTGGGAGGCACAAAGAATTTCCTATCTTGCTCTATTGCAATAAGTTTAGGAATGGATCTAGAGAGAGATGAGAGTGAAGAAGTAGAGTTACCTAATGGACAAACAGAGAGGATTGAATCATTACCCAAGCGGGTAACACTCTATGTAGGAAAATATCAAGAAACAATTGAGTGGCAAGTGATACAATTAGCTCGTTATGATGCAATCTTAGGTATACTATGGATGGAGCATTACAACCCTATGGTAGATTGGAGGAAGAAAGTAGTGAGAACCCATCAATGGTGGATCATTGGGGTTAAAGAAAAATCACATAGGCAGGAATTGCCTCTCTATGTCATAGGGATAATAGCTATTTGTAAGACTGATAGGTGTTTCATGGGTCTAATAAGAGAAGTCCAGGGTGCACAACTCAAGGGACAAATTCTTGAGAAATTGCAGGATGTCGTAAATGAGTTTCAAGATGTCTTTCCTAATGATCTACCCTCAAGATTACTACCAAAAAGGAGAGTAGATCATAAAATTGAGACACTCCTGGGAAAGATACCTCCCTATAAGGGCCCATATCGCCTATCACCTCATGAGTTGGAAGAGTGCAAGAATCAAATGGAGGATATGCTGCAGAAAGGGTTCATCCAACCCAGCGTATCACCATATGGGGCTCCGGTCTTGTTTGTGAAGAAGAAAAACGGTACAATGCACATGTGCATTGACTATTGGGGTCTCAATCAACAAACATTGAAGAACAAATACCCCTTACCTTGCATTGATGATCTATTCAATCAACTCAATGGAGCAAGACACTTCACCAAACTAGCTTTGCGGAGCGGTTACAATCAAATCCAAATTGCAGAGGAGGATGTGTACAAGACTGCCTTTCGAACCAAGTATGGCCACTTTGAGTATCTCGTGATGCCTTTTGGTCTCACCAATGCACCTGCCACTTTCATGAGTCTAATGAATGACATATTTTGTCCATATTTGGATAAGTCTGTCATCATCTTCTTGGATGACATCTTAGTATATAGTAGCACGATGACGGAACACAAATAGCACCTACAAGAAGTCCTCTAGATTCTAAGACAGAATTGATTGTATGCCAAAATCTCAAAGTGTGAGTTTGGCAAGTCTAAAGTAGACTACTTGGGGCATAGAGTAAGTGCAGAGGGTATTCAAGTATTGATAGATAAAATAGAGGTCATTCAAAAATAGAGTGCCCTAGAAGATCAGACTCAACTCAAGAGCTTCTTGGGTTTGACGGGATTCTATCATTGATTTGTCAAGGACTTTTCCAAGGTTGCACAGCCTTTAACAACACTGCTTGGCAAGGGGAAGAAGTGGACATGGAGAACCGTACAAGAGTTGGCCTTTCAAGAGTTGAAAGCCGCCTTGCTAGATGCACCAATCTTGAAGTGGTATGACCCAAAACGTCCAATCAAGTTGGCTACAGATGCATTAGGCGTAGCAATCGGAGCAGTCTACAACAAGAGTTGGCCATCATCCTGGCAACCAAGCATTGGGAGCACTATCTGGGCGAGAAGGCATTTGTAATAGAGATAGACCACAAACCTCTAGTCTACCTCGAGACGTAGAAGGATCTATCTCATCGCCAAATTTGATGGGCAGAGTGGCGACAACACTTCAACATGACAATCACCTACGTTGAAGGTAAGAAGCAACTTGCATATGTATTCACCTGCATGCCAATGGCAAACAACTTGGTGGCAGAGGTTCAGATTAACCCCAAATTTTGGCTAGAGATTCTAGCGGCTACAAAAACTGATCCATAGATTGTAGAAGGGCAATCATCCAAAGGCATCACCAGCACCCAAGGACTCACCTTTCGTGATGGCAGATTATGGATTCCAAATGTCCCAGAATTGTGGACCACCATTCTAGCGGAATGTCATGATTCAACCATTGCAGGTCATGTTGGAGTGGACAAGACCTTGGATGCAGTTAAGCGCTATTACTATTGGCCCAAGATGAGCAACAATGTGATGGACTACATGCACAGTTGCTTACTTTGTCAATAGAACAAAGCTTCTAATCAAGCTCTTGCGGGGCTCCTGCAATGCTCTTGCAACCTCTCCCCACTCCTACACAACATTGGGAACAGGTGTGTATGGATCTCATCTATGAATTACCCAAGACCACATCAGGATTCAACTCCATTGTGGTCTTTGTAGACCGGCTCAGCAAAATGATTCATGTACGCCCTACTACCAAGGAGGTGACCGCTCCACAACTTGCTGAATTATACTTAGAAGCAGTCTTCTCTCACCATGGCTTGTCTTGAGTACTCATCACCAATAGGGGTACTCAATTCACCAGTTTGTTTTGGTGCACCCTCTTTGGTTTCTTCAAAACCAAGTTGGCCATGTCCACAACTTACTACCCATAAAAAATGGACAAATAGAGCGGGCTAATTGCACTATTGAAGACATGTTATGCGGCTTCACCTTAGAAGAGCAAGAGAGGTGGGACACCCTACTCCCGTTGGTGGAATTTGCTTACAACAATTCAATGAATGCATCCACCCAGGTCACTCCGTTCTTCCTCATGTATGCTGAGCATCCCTTCACACCTTCCAGCTTGATGAAGATCCGTCTGGTGGCTACCAAGGTCGATGTAGTCAACATATTTGTTTCTAGAATCCAACAAGGGGTGGAGAGCGCTAAGCACAAATTATGAATTGCACAAATTATGAATTGCACAAAATCACCAAAAGTAGTATGCTAATGCACACCGTAGGCACATGGAGTTCAATGTTGGGGATCAAGTGTGACTATTGACAACCAACCTCACATTAGTGGGACCTCGTAAGCTCAGACCTCGTTTTATTGGGCCTTTCTCAATTCTCGGTCGAGTCGACGCTATGGTCTATCACCTTGAGCTACCACCACACATGAAGATCCATTTAGTGTTCCATGTTTCCCTACTATGCAGATATGCTCCCCAATCAGGTTTGGGTCATTCCACACAAGACATTCAACCTTGTCCGACACTCGTTGATGGCAACAAGGAATATGAAGTGGAGCGTATTCTCCAAAAATGCCTACGTAGTACTCGTCATCCATGGGTGGATTATCTTGTCCAGTGGAAAGGTTACCCCCTCTATGAAGCAACCTTGGAACCCGCTGCCAATTTGACACATGCACCAGTGTTGGTGCAAGCATTTGAGCAACAGTTGCGTCTTAAAAGGATGACATTGCGTCTTAAAAGGATGGAGGTTTGTAATACCAAGAGCTAGCCATATGATCTAGATATGAAATTTGGTTTGGCAACATCTAGAATGATGTTATACATGATGCTCAAAATAGATTAGATAGAAGTATCACCAAAAGGGTACTTCTACTAATAGGGCAGAAAACCAAAATAGATTTGAAAATCTTAGAACCAATAGCTAGACATATGATTGAAAGTGAGAATTGGGTTGGTAACATCTTGATGAGGTTTTGATCTTCCTTAAATTCTTTGTGCATAATTGGCTTGATCCACACCACAAAACTAGACTTATCTTCCTCCAAAGTTTACTCTATGGTTGCTTCCTAGACAAATTTTCCATCTTGGGATTCATCTTCCTCCAAAGCTTGCTTTATGGCTACTTCATTGACAAATTTCCCATATTGAGACTCATCTTCCTCCAAAGCTTGCTCTATGGCTGCCTTCCCAAGAAATTTCCCATTTTGGGACTGATTATTCTTAGGTGTCTTACTTAGAAGTGCCGAATAACTTAATCAAAATTTTCTACCTTGGTGTTGTACTTGAATTTATCATTGGTTTCAATCAAATTGAACCTTGTGACGTTCAAGCCAAGGTAAACCTAGAATGACATCATAGTGTAGAGCTGTCACTACAAACCTCATGCATTCCAAATACTCTTTCTTAATCTTGAAGGTAATAGGATGCAAAGTATGGAGTACAAAACCCTTTCTACCATCCACCATCATCAATCTACTTCCAATTACTTGCTTGATAGGAGGAATATGTAATTCCTTTCCTAATTGTATGGACAAGCAATTTTATGAACTTCTAGAATCAACCAAAATTCTACAACCATGATCAGATATCATATCTTACAAGTAAAGTAAACTTGCATAGGTCAAGCTTTCAATCCCATTGGAACTAATCACGTTCTCTATAAATGGCTTGAAATCTCCTATTGTGATTCCTCATTTCCTTGATCATTTTGCTCTACAAACTCTATCTAGGCAACTTGTCGAGGTCACCCATTCTTGAGCAGACATTCAACAATGTGATGTCCAATTTGGTGACAATAGAAACAACCACCATTTTTTCATAATTTTTCTCTATCTATAGTGCCAAATGGTCTCCGTTGAATGACATTAATCTCCATTGGTGTTGGCTCTTCCACCTATAATAGTGTATTGGTAGGTTTTGTGGAGGTCGAGGTCAAGACCAAGTTGTTGCAACCAAGGAATCAAAGCGTTTGGCTGACCACATGGCTTCCTCCAAGTGTTGTGATTCTCGTATAGTTATCTCTAATTTGGTTTGTGACTTCAAGCCTCTCACAAATTGATCTAGAGCTTCACCTTCCAATATATTTATAATTTGCATGATGGTGTTCTAGAATTGCATGATGTGACTTCTTATAGAGCCAATCTACTTCAACTTTGTCTACTTATCTTGTGCAACTTATGTGGCATTTATAACTTAAAATCAACCAACTATTGCACTCTTGAATTCTACCTATATCAAGATTGGATGCAACAATTTTCCGTTCAGCTTGTTCTAGTCAAAATTGTCACCATAGCTTTGCTACTCCATCCAATTGGTTGGAAGCCAAGAGAATCTATTTTTGCTCTTCTTGAAGATTAGTAGCTTTGAAATAATGTTCACAATCCAACACAAAATTCTCCATTGCACTCATGAGATTCTTGCCTTGAAAGATCTTGGGTTTTGGAAATTGGATTTGATCTTCTCTTTATCAAACTTGTATTCTCTCTATCAAACTTGTACTCTCTCTACGTACTCTTACCGTCGATGATCTTGTTCGTCCAACAGTTGGGTAAGGTGCTCAATTTGTTGTTTCTATAGCAATGATAATCTCAAGAATTGCCACCATGGTTACTACTCTATCACACCAAGTTCAATCTATCTAATTTATTAACACATTAGATGCAACACGTCCATTGTTCTCCATAATTTACAATCAGAAGTACCAAGGGTTCCTCTAACAAGGTGATTGTATTCAAAAAAATCCTTCCAAAACATGAGGTGATGAAGTGTACGAAATGATACTTGGGCAGTACCTAGACATAAAAATCCTAATGGTCTCGTGGAAATTGAGTTGGTGGTCTATAAGTTCCATCTATCTCATTCCTGCTCTAATACCAATATAAAAGATTGAGACCGAGGAGAGAAATAAGAGAATGGAAGATCACATTGAGACACTTGAGTGTGGGAAACTACAAATGGCTAGCATGAGCTTTGGATTTTGGTATTTATAGGGAGTATAAAGGGGTCTTGAGAAGCTTCTCAAGCAGCTTCCTTGAGCCGCTTTCTTGGAATGCAAGCCAAGTTAACTCAAGCTTCTCAAGAATCTTCCTTCTAGAAGTTGCCTACTTGGAAGCTTCTAGAAGCTACCTACTTTGGATGCAAGCTTAGCTAATTGGGAAGTTTCTCAAGAATCTTCCTTCTAGAAGTTGCCTACTTGGAAGCTTCTAGAAGCTACCTACTTGGGATGCAAGCTTAGCTAACCAAGAAGCTTCCCAAGAAGGTTCCTAAATATTTTTGGAATATTCTAGTCTAATTTGGTCTATTTTCTATTGTATGGAGTTTAGCATTGTTCCTAAATTGTTACAAAAATTATGAGGATTTGAAGATTTTTTTAAGATTTAGAACAATTTTTTTATATTACATGGATCAAGAATTTTCATTTCTAATCTCTCAATATTTATGCTTGAATTCTATATGAATTTAGTTTTAAATAAAAATTATAGTTTTTAGAGTTTGGAGAAACAATATTTATTCATGTGAGTTAGAACGGTTATGGTTTTGTAAGTATGGAGAGACATGGAGAAGAGCATTGCGTGTTACAATCATTATTCTTGTGCTAGCAATGACTAGACTTCCCCATGTGGGACTGCGTAGAGAGACTTGGGATACCCCATGCCTAGTGTGTAACCCACGCTTTACCTCACAAGAGATAAAGACCATGTAAGAAAGATATACAAAGATTATGATTGGACCACTTGGAATGCTCACGTGAGGCGAGTGATCACATTGACAACTATGACACTCAGGATTACAAATACTTCTTTTGTCCCTTCATTGACTATTCCGAGGTGACCAATCAAGTCATAGGAGTGGTTAGCATCTCATGTAGGTTGTATCTTGGAGTTATTTGAGACTAGTTTTCTATGTCCATGTCTATTCCATAGGCTACTCCATACATTCCATGATGAGACTAGACAAGCTTTTTGCCTACCACTTGATTGTTTGGCACGTGATCCCTTGGACAAGTTAACATGGTTCTTATTCCCCTTAATCCCTTGATGGTGCCTTCATTATGCTAGAGGGGGATGTGCGGGGTATATAGATGTGGCTTCTAGACTTCATTGATTCCAAGTGTAGGATTGAGCTACCTTACAGGAGGAGTCCATTAGGGTTGCATGTTTTAAGAGACACATTTTTGCCATAAGATACCATAAAATTCACTCAATTACAATAATGTATGACATTGGGTTGATGGGGAGAGTTTAGTAGAGTAGCACAAGCGCTACATCCTTTGTCTATAGCTAGTCCCATTGATGAGACTATCTCTTCCCTATGCTACTAAATCCTATGGCAAGAGAGGGAGTACCATAAGAGCTCTTAGATTATCATCTTGAGTAGCTTTTATCTCTTTATAGGTCGCTTTTTTCACAAGTGGTGTGCACTACCTCTCGCTTCTCCTCAAGAAAATTGTTAAGGATGGTATAAAAGAATCTTAGAGATTGCTTCAGGCATATGATCCTTCTAGTGGTTTTTTGAGCTATTTCAAGTGGCGGCAATAATAGCAAGGAGAGATATTTGTACGTCAATTAGTCAAGTGTTAGGGGCTAGTCGACTTCTCATGATGGAGAAGGACACAAGGGGCATTATATATATTGTTATTGGAGAGATCTTTTTGTGCTTGATTAATTGTATCATTGTCTCTCAACATCAATCTCACATCTAAGAGCATCTCAGTCCACATCAATTTGGAGTAGCTACTCTTGGAGGTTGTGAGGCTATTTCTCTAGGTATTAGGGCACTCCTAGATATCCATTTGGAGTGGGTTGTCCTATTGGTGGATGTTGAGAACATATTTAATAGTATCTCTAGGGCATCCATCTAGAGAGCTTAGGGAAGTCAGTGGATCCTTGATAAGTCTCATTCCTTTTGTGCAGATGTTCTATTGCTCTCTTGTTTCACTTTACTACCCAACATGGATGGTCATAGGAAGGAGTCATTGTCTTGGAGTCAATTGTTTGTACAAGATAGGGAGATCCTTTAAGGGGACCTTTGTCTGCCATAGCTCACTTCAAAGCTCTTTTATTTACTACTTTGGCCATGTTAGGTTGTATATTTCCCTCCTTAGCAGATGATACATACATTGTGGACCTTGTAGATCAGATTATGCAAGCCTTTGATCACTTGAATACCAAGCGACATCTTGTAGGCTTGAAAGTCAAGGTGTGAAAGTGCAAAGCATGGTCTCTCTTAGGTATCCCTCCCTACCTTGAGCTTCCAAAGGGGTGTGTTACATCTAAAAATGGACTTTGTATTCTTGGAGTGCCAATAAGATCCAAGGAATTTGTCACATGTTTTGTAAACGGTGCCATTGTAGAGGATATTCTCCATGTGGATGACATTCCTCTATGAGGAGATCCATAGGTGGTATTTGGTATATTTTCCTCTCGTATTCCATGTCTATTGACTTACCTTCTCCACATGGTTCCCCCTTCCTTGACTTTCCTATCATGTTTGATAGCTTTTGATAGGAGGATTATGGGAGTCTTTGGTGATATCATCAAACTAGGGACATTTGAGTGTGTAATAGGGGATTTGGCATGTAAACAAGCATCTCACCAATCTTGTGCAGAGGAGTAGGACTATTATCTATGGAGAATATATCACCTATAGTGTTTTTGGGTAGTTTGGCTCTCTTAACACTCCTACTTTCCTCTCATTTTGTAGTTGCTAATAGGCTAATTTTGGAGACATATGTGATCAAGATGGAGGAAGGATCTTTATTTCTCCAAGTTTTATTGTGACAGATGGGAGATGGTTTATCCTCATGGCCATGGAAGGATCTTCCATCCTTTACTTCACTATCATCAAATTGGACCAAAGGTTTGTAGTCTTCCTTGTTGGAATGACAATGTCAACATATGATACATTCTCTCTTATTTGATTCATCCATTCCTCAAGCCACTAGAGCACATCTTTGCTTTTGCTCTAGCAAGGATGCAAGCTTTTGGATCTTAGCTTGACCATTCATTAGGGCATTCTGACTCACACCATCCACCTTCTCTACAATTATGAGGTTCCTCTTAGGTTTGGTCCACCCATCTGCATCTTTGTTACTCACTTGTAAGTGTGGTTCTACAATAGATGCAACAACAGTCTATATGACATGGTGTCCTTTTGGAGGATAAAGGATAGCTACCCATGATACCATTAAGGATATAGTGTTTGTTATGGCACAAGATAGTGAATACCTTGCTTGGAAGGAGCAATTGTATTCTTTATAGACAACACATGTTAGAGCATACTTATACTTGGTCCGAGATGATCAAGTGATAATGGCGGAAGTTGTGATTACAAATCCTATATGTGATGTAATTTTGGAAGGAGCAATTACTCATCTTCTTGGATGGGTGGCAAGCGGAGTAGCAGCACATAAGGTCTCCAAGTAAAGGGGTATGCAGCAAGGTCACCTCTTTGTTCCTCTAGCCTTGGAGTTATATGGAGCAATGGACATTGCATTAGACACATTTTCAAGGAGTGCAAGAGAGCTTATCATATTAGATGTCAAGGGGTACCACTCTCAATCTCATACTTTGTAGCATACTTTAGATAGCGTGTGTCCATTGCTCTATAAATAGCATTGATTGGTGCAATTCATAAGAGAGAAATCACTTTAGATGATACTTCTTCAGATGCTCCAGTAGTTTGTAGACCTTACAACTTGCATAGCCTGGATATCATAAGCATGGTAGGGCAGATTTCTCATATTGATACTATCGGGTTCCTAGCTCCATTTTACCTCTTTTGTTCCTCCCTTGTATGGCTTGATAGGGTCTTCCCCTCCTTCATATGTTATACATGGTCCCCTCTCCTCCCCTCCCCTCTCCTCTCCTCTCCTCTCCTCTCCTCTAGACTTGTACCACATCCAATCCAATACAAAGTGAATTCTCAAATCCCAATTCTATTCAGCCATGCATATCTTTAATAACAAAATTTAGAATATTCTGATTCTTAACTAGATATTAGTGTTTTCAGTTTTTCAATGATCAGAACTAAATGCACTTAATGTAGGAAATAGAATCCTAATATGTTTGATTTTTGCAATTGTATATTTCTCCATATATCTTCTACATAATGAATTGTGTACATGTACTACTAAAAGAAAGGAAATGTTAAATAAATATACAAATCCCTTTAAGAACTATAGAAGACTTTTAATCCTCAAACTATCCAAACATAATAATATTGTCTACTATGTTTTCCCACCACTTCTTGAAGTTTGGGTATTTTAGAAAGAGGTATTCAGAGTCTTGTATGTATTTTTAATATACTTTTATGTTTGTTTAACTTTACCCTAAAAGAATCATCTAATCTTATGGTCTTGTAAGGATTCTTTTGCTTTCTTTTTGGACTAAACATTGCATCCCAAGATATACCAATGTATATGTTTAGATTTAAACTACAATTCAGGTCAATGTCAATGTTTTAAGAGTTGATCAATCAAATGTAACAAGCACAACATCTTCTTTTTCATGAAAAGTGGCAATATATTTAGAGAAAATTTAAGTTTTGCATCATGTACATTTTTTAGGTTCCCTAGTTCATTTTTCTCTCATTGATGTTTTTTATTGAGGCCATTGTTGCAATTTTGTTTCTTTGATTTGAATAAAATAGCTACAAAATAGTTCCTATCTGAATTTTTGCAAGCTCCATTCAATCTAAGGTATTAATGCTTCAAATCAAAGTCTATGAAATACAATTCATAATCATTAGATTTATAAGAATACCCATGTTCTATATATATATATGCTCATATGGCTCTATTAACATGTACTATAAATCATGTAAATTGATCATCTTGATTTTTTAGTCATCATTCAAAAGGAAAGTTTTACTTTAATCTCTATACAATTTTGAAAAACCATCATATCATCATTTTGTTACCTTACTTACAACATATTGACATGGGTTGTGTATTTCTTTTCCTTTTACACCAACTATTTTGAGGGATAAATGATACATTTGCATATCAAAGATATAAATAACCTAAAGTAGCGCAAAGAGAATTGTGTGTGTTGATATTCCACTTGAGTTAAACCCAAACCTGTTTTAGTATGTTTAAGAGTGGAAAACCACAAACGCGTGTGGAAACAAGAAGAATGGGAAGACCCCATTAAGCTGTACAAGGAAAAGGCAAAAGTGGGCCGAGCCACAATAATATTAGTAAGAGGAATATGCCTTACAACACCTAAGATGTTTGAGCTATACAAGTTGTATGGTCTCCAAACAGTTGGAACATCCAAGGAACCATCACTTTGTGTGATTGCTCTCCGATGGATTGCACTAGAAAATGCTCTTTGTAGAGCAATGGACACATGTTGTCTAAAATATTCTATGCATTATGAGAGTGAGATTGATACCTCTTACATCTAGAATGATATTCCCTCATGCATTCCTTCAAAAATGTGTCAAACACTATGTCCATCACTCCATATAATTCCAAAGCTAGAGGAACAAAGAAGTGATATCACTACATACCCCTATCCTTGGGGACCTTGCCCATTGCATCCAAGAAGATGAGTGATCACTCCCTTTGACACCACATCATGTGGAAAGTCCGTTTAAGATCACAACATGTCAATCATCATTTCAATACATAAAGGACTATTTGTCTAAGTAATTTTGGTAATTTTTTGTCTACTTAAGAGACTAAGAGTTGCATGACTAAGTTTTAAGTTAATTAGATACTAGATTAAAGACTAAGTGATGATATAAACAACCCAATGGATTATAAATTTGGACCATAGATCTACAATATATCCAATTTTGTTAAGGAATCCAAAACACTCATATGTAAATACTTAAGCATCACTCTGATTGTATTAGCACCCCGTTTGACATGGAGTCCTTAATGTAACAACCCAACAAATATCACTTTTGTGGTAATTAGGTAAGTAAAGTTTGTTCCCACAAAGATACAAGTCAAAATTGGTCAAATACAAAGCAAAATGATCAAAGTGTCGTTCTTCTTGATTGCATCTTTAATCTCTCAGGTAGAAACTATACCCAAAAGAGAGTAACAAGCATTGACTCGTAGTCTTGTCACAACAATTTGTCATCCATAATCACAAATCATTCAATTCTATCCAAACAAACTCGTTTGTGATGATTCAGTTCTTCTCAAAAATGTCTACTTCATTGTAAAATGACTTTGCTAAGAATTGTGTTCCACCTCTCCATTGAAGGCACAACTTACTCATTCAAAATTACTTCACATCAACTTAGTGTTGTACTCACAAATGCAAAATACTACCAACACTACAATTCCTCTCAGATCTATCAAGGCATT
Source organism: Lunularia cruciata (assembly GCA_948567375.1). NCBI lineage: Eukaryota > Viridiplantae > Streptophyta > Marchantiopsida > Lunulariales > Lunulariaceae > Lunularia > Lunularia cruciata. The sequence continues at coordinate 46,161,319 of OX419756.1, read as the reverse complement.
GCTTTGATTGCACTTCACTGAGGATCAAACACACAAAATGCAAATCAAGGCTGTGGAATCAAACATCCAACAAGCACATTGACTTGCACTTTGAAATTCTCCACACACTCACAAACACAATCACACGATTGATACTTGGAATTAAGCTCAAGCAACAAGCACTACTTCATAGCACTTTGCTTTATCTATTCTCAAGAATAATGAACACCAAATAACAACACACTCCAAATTCCACCTTTAAATAGGCAGATCTATTGACAGTTATCTAACTCCCTAAACTATTTCCTAACAACTTTACCAACTTGCATATCCAAAATGACAATGCACCTCTTCATATTTACCTCTTCAAATCTCAAAAACTATCCTAATCTGATCCAATGTCTACCTTGACTTTGGCTTCTAAACCCAAAGAAAGTCCCTTCACCTCATGTACTTTGGGTTCTACAGCTTCCAACTCTTCTACAAATTCTAACATGTCTTCACTCTGATCTACAATTAACCTCATAGGTAATCTATCTACCTCCGTATCTTGTAACCCACTCTTCTCTAATAGCTCAAGTGACAAGTCCAAAGACACCTGCACTCCTATATCTCTTACTTCAGGTCTGTTATATACAATATTCCATAGATTATCTAACTCCAACTTAATCAAACCAAGCTTGATAGAAATGTTATTCTCTACATCTAACATCTTCTTATCTATCCGAGTTCTAAGACTGATTAACAAGGCATTCAAGTCCTTGTCCTTTGCATACTTATTCCATGTCTCTTGCACAAGCAATCATAACTCATGTAACCTTGATTTCTCCATTACTTTGGCTTCAGTGGTTAACCTTGCCTTCATCTCTATGATTGCTTCTTCAACTGATTCTGCCGATTGCTTCTTCTATCTCTCTTCCTCCATCACAACTTTACTTATCTTCAACTCCTCCTCATACTCTGTTGTGCGATCATCTAACTCCTTCACATACTTATCAATCTTCACCTCCAGTGTCTTCACAAGATCTCTCAACCTCCCTTCTTCTTGATGGCGCTTGGTCCACTGATAGAAACACTTCACCTACTTGATTGGCTCTCTTGCAAACATCTTATGGAAGAACAGTGCATGTTGCTTTGTAACATAGGTATTGTGCTTGGATTTAAACAATGCCATCATTGCCCCTACAATACTTCTCCGCATTGGGTCCCAATAAGTCTCCACCTTGTACCCCTTCTTTGTACGCTATAAGGTGAACAAATTTCTGATCTCTTGGGTTTCTTCTACAACTTCTCCCTTCCCCAAGAACATGGCCCCATGCTCTTCCCCACTCTCTCTTCCTAACACCAGTGTCCAATCTGACTTTGTCCATCGAGCCGGATTGGCTCTCTTCCCCACTATTGCCGGCCCATCTACACACTTACTATCCGCAATCTCTACCATGAAATTGGGAAAACTCAAGTTCCAATTCCATGCGAGGAATATAATACAAAGTTTAGTAAAAACTTTGATGCAATCCATCACGTCTAACCTTCTAATCACTGGGTTCCTCACTGCCAATGTAGGGCACTTCCTGATTCCCTTCATTCTCCTCTCCTTTGTGATATGCTTCTGCAAGACAATTCTCCTATCCCTTAGACGTGCAACTCTCAATCCCTCTAGATTCCTCAAAAATTCACTCACTACCACTCCTCTTCCTTGGTATCCCTTAGGACAACTATGCAAAGGCAAAGGAAATTTACTTTTCATTCATCTTGTTCTTGATTCAAAACCTACCTTTATAGTCCGACGTTTCTCTGTCATTCTTCAAATGCTTGTCTAGCAAGAAATCACACCTTCTGCATGCACTTCTCCTGTCATTGTCAATTTCTTCCATCATGCCTTAGCCATTTTTGTGTGCGGTACAATTCTTGAATTTCCAACCCAAAGGAAATCTGTTACTTTGTCTTTGCATTGGGTTGATCACCCCAAGGCAAGTCTCCTTACTTTGGGTTGAACTCTGACCGATCCGATCCAAGTACTTTACGTCTTACACAAAGTCACTTTACTTTGGGTTACAAACCAAAGGCACAATTCTTCTACTTCCAATGCCATTTGGGATCAATACAACTTTGTATGTACACTTCTTCTTCCAAATGGAATAGTTCTTCCAAAAACTTAAAAATCAAAAAAATGTGGGTACCACCCTTAATTTACAAAATCATGATCCAAGCAAGATATGAAATTCTATAAAAAGGTGAAACCCTCTAAAATGTCCCCTATTATATCATAAAACAAGAATATTTAATTATCTTTACTCAATTTTCCTTATTCCCTTACCATCCGGTACATTAGACCATAAAAAATAAAAACATATGAAATTTATCTTTTCTATCTCCTTTTCTTTTTAGCATTACTCAGTTTGATAGTCTTATATGACAAGATAATGCGTGCATATTTCAATTATTGTTATTACCTTACCTTTTCTCTACCTTCATTTGCTTTATTAGACCAAAAAATGGAATACATCCTATGTAAATTGATAGGGATAAATATTCTTATATTTATTACAATGTAATATTTCTTCAACCAGAAATTATAGTGTAATTTTTGGTGGAAGAATGTTGTGGGATTGCATGACAACCCTTTTTACTATTCTACCAAATTTATTTTGCTTCAAAAAGATCTAGTGCTATGATTAAAATATACTCAGATCGTTATGACCTAAAATATTGGAGGAATGGGAACATAAGTGGGTAATGTAGAACCACTTAGGACTAGATTTGATGTTTAAATAAGCAAGCAAGAAGAAATACAAACATGCAAAGGATTGTAATCCAAGAAACACATGCAAGAAGAATTACAAGTAAACTCAAAGAAAAGCAAGAACATAGCAAGTTGAGTGAGCAAAGATTGTGGCATTATTAAACAACAAAAGAATAAAAGAATTCTTCTATTTCATACAACAACAAAATAACACTAGATCAAATTTGATAGAAAAAAAACAACCAATCATGGTTTCATACATCACGTATATAGTTTATAATCAACATAATCATCCAAAAAAACAAGAACCTTGTCAAGAAAATCAAAACAAAAAGGGGAAAAGAAGGAGAATTGGGGAATTTTTTTTGGGTGAAAAATTGGATTGAAGCAAAGTCTGATGGATTGGATAGTGTATATCCATCAAGCATTATGAACGCATGAGCCCCAAAACACTCCATAAGAGTGTCTATGAAATAGCTTGGTAATGCTTATATCCTCTTTACCAAATTTTTATTCTAAAAATTTTGGGTGTCAAGATCGAGTTGGTTGCTTCTAAAAGTGCACTCAATAGAACGTGAAAAGCATCTAGTAGAAATTTGGAGAACATGAAAAGAAAGGTCATAGAACATGCATACATAAAAAAACACCTGTAAATAGTAAGTTGACGATACTAAAAGAACACAGGTCAATATTGTGTGTAAATGAAAAGCATAGCAAAATTGCATGGGGTAATAGCAAACGAAAAGAGGTAAGACTGAGGAAAAACCTGAAAAAGAAAAGAGTAGAGAAATAGAAACACAAGAAGAGGAGAAATTTAAACATAACATGCGAGAGATGATCGAGTAAGAGAGGCAAGTGACAAGTGGATCCTACACAAGAAATTACAATTTCATGAGACATAGTGTGCTAATGCTCGTCCGAGTAAAAAAAGGGCAAGTGACATACCAGTCCCATGCAAGAAAACACAAGCTCACTATCATACATTGTACAACTAATAGAGGGAAATTATAGTAATATATGTTTTATACATGGTTATAGAGAAAAAGTACAGTAAGGAATGACTTTGAAAGCTATGGGCTAACTATTGACAAGCTTAAACAATATTTGAGAGAGCAGAGTTTCTAATTTTCCATAGATACTGAAGTTTGTATAGCCAATGATATTCTTCTCTTTTTGGAGAAAAAGCCAAAAAGAATCCTAGTAAGGTGAAATGGATAGCTTCGCAATCAAAATTATCTATAGATTATCTTCAAACAGCCAAGTAAGATTTCTTAGAGTTGCATACTCTCTTATATATCTCTTTGACTCTGATTTATATTCTCAAGTTTGCTCTTGGAGAAGATGTCCGAGAGAACATGCCGCAGATAGATAGTCTTGATTTGAGCAAAAGTAGTCATCTCTTTTCTTTTGTTGTGGTAGATGGCCACAGAGACTTTTGTTCATCCTGAGTAAATGAAACAGTGGAGATAATCCAGAGTGGATGACAGTGGAGATAATCCAGAGTGCCATCCACTCTGGATTATCTCCACAACCAGCATGGACTTTCCATCCCGATTGATACTTATTGGACAATAAAGCATCAATAAGGATACTTTATTTTTCGGTCGATACTGCAATCGATAAATATCAATCGAATCTCGTAAGTATGGCCATCCTGGTTCTGGGTTCCTGCAGGTGAACTTTAGTGGAAAGTGTTGTGAAGTCAAAACTCTGGAAGTGAACTTTTCGAGAATAGCACGAGGAGTTGTATTTGAAGGGCTCGGCCGACGAGTAAGATGACAGTAATTTACGTAGCGTTCGCACTTTCTCGATGAAGAAAGAGGGTACCCCAGAAGGGTCGTCCATGATCCAGCAGGTGTCGACATTGAAGATCTATTCGAAGGGACTCAGCCTTCCAGAAATCGGGAGCATGGCTTTGAAGAAGCCATGCTGAAGGCACGCGGTTCTTTTTTCTTTTTGAAGAAGGGCTCAACCAACGTGACTGTGATTTATTCCCAAGCTGCGCAGAAATAAGCCAACGTGTCCGGGTCCTTGGAATGACGGAATCCATTAGCAATATTGAAGGTTCCGCGACAATCCAGAATCTTTTGTCGTGTCATCTAAAATAAATCAATATCTATTTATTTATGGACGACCACAGAATATGGGCAATAAGTTGAATAAGGCCTTTCCAACAGAAGGAATCATAATAACAAGTCTAGCAATCTATGATGCGCTACGACTGACGCATGAGGACAAAATGCCATCAGCAGACGGCTGATGCCATTCTGAACAATGATGACGAAATGGTGTCTACAGATAACGGGGACTTGTTCACACGCTAAGTAGTCACTGCTACTTGTCGCACAACATGGGGCTTAGCCCCATGTTACCTTTTTTCTCTCCCTTGTACGGCTTCGACGGGGTCTTCCCATCCTTCATTTTTCCTACGCGGTCGCCTTTTTTCTCTTGTGCACAACAGATTAAAAATAAAAAAGATAAACTGAAGCCCCCTGTATTCTTGCCAGGAAGCATATTCTCATCAAAAGCGACACACATACACATATGCTCTACATACTATACTGTGCATTTCCGTGAAAAATGAATTGAGTATTCAAAGTGTTTTATATCCCCATGGTCTGTACTTACCCGACGACGTTGCATCAAGCTTTCTTGCGGTTGGAGACCGATACTCCTGGAGCTTAACCCCATTTGACCTCTTGTGTTTACCCTTGTGCGGTTTGATTGGTTCTTCCCATCTTCTTGTTATCCTACGCGTTCGCACGGTTGGCGACCCCACGAATTTGTGAGCCCACTCACAAATTGGAGCCAATGGACATTTCTTCTCAGGAAAACTACAGGAGCAATATCCACGACAGAGAAATATGAGCAACGGGGAAAAGTAAAGTACTCATGTCGGATCATGAGGAAGTCGAGGTTAAACTACCTCAAAATCGATAGTAGACAATGTTTATCAAGGACTCTGAAGTTCTGTCACATTGCATTGGGAAGTAAGGTTCTGTAAGTATGATCACAATGATTTATCTCTACACGAAATATAATGATTTGCATGGGGCTTTGCTCTTTTTCTTCCTCATGGCCGTGTGCTCTTTTCCATTCCCCACTATTTGGTGCCTCGCAATGATCCACGTTTTCTGTCTGATTTGCATTTTGACTCACTTCTTCTATAGAAGAGCTGACAACTGTTGGAGGTTATAATGCCTTCTTTATTTTGCGATGCGTGTATGCATGAGTTTTTGGCTCTATTAATGTAAATTTAGCGCAAGAACCTAGAAAATGAGATTAACAACATTGCACGTGATCTCGTTATGCTATTACGATCTTTGCCGGTCCATGCTGCGACGACTTACAAGGATGAGTTAAGAATCTACTCCCATCTTTACACGAAACATCTCTTGTCGAATGTGTTTCCCAAAAGTTTAGGATCCTTCTTCAAAGTGACGACAAGAGTTGACAACAGTTCGCTTGAATTTACCCAAACTCCTGTACGGTATCCTGAGAAATCTGATGTAAATGCTCCCTGAACAGGAACTCGGTGGAACTACCAAGCCCAGGTGCAAGATTCGTTCACGAAAATAGCTTCAAAATGACGTAGTATAACATTGCTCTTAAAGAATGACAAATACAAAGCTGCTGGCTTCCACCAAAATTTCTCCCTCAGATATGCACTGAACGGCATCCCAAGTCGCCAGAAAGACTTAGCAGTATCCTTTTTTCCTTGACGTGGCGCTTGAGTCCTACTTGGACTCATGGACTTTTACTTCCACATGTTCTGATTGATGAGCTCGTTTAACATGGAAAAAATTAACAATTTGGATTGGAAAAATGGGGACCGGATGCTGTTTCGCGTTGAGTTTTTCGTTTGTTTTCGTTCTAAAACATTTGAGGTTGAGTTTCCATCCAACTCGAAGTTCAGAGCAGATCAACTGTATCCGGTCCAATATTGGGTACAGGCTGAGGTCCGAAATACTCAGCAGTATCCTTTTTTAATCATTTCACGAAATCACTCAAAATTCCATAAAGCTCAATTAAAATCCTCTACTGTTAACTCCATTTGCTGACGCCTTGTATTCCTGTTCGTTTTTCTTGTTTGTATCTCTGATTTAGTCTGCAGAGTTTCACATGAACCGCGGGAAACCTTCCCAGGGAGAGGAGGGAACGCCAGAAGAGACAAAAGTGTCGTAGTTCCTTTCGTGTAAGGAGAAGGAAAACACTCATCTAGTTTGCACCAGAAACCCGGTCCGGGCAGGCGGAAGATTCTATCCGACGATTGGGCGACAGTCTACAAGGCATAAGAGGAAACATTCCTGCCTGTAGACCCCACTGGGTATTATTTCATATAAAACTGCTTGTCATGACCTTGGGATTCTGATCATGCATCTGGCACGCATGTACATAATAAAATTCTAGTCGTGTGGCATGCTATGCTGTACAAAACAGGAGGAGGCGACCGCGATAACAAGAAGGATGGGAAGACCCCATCAAACAGAATAAGGGAAAGCATAGGGGGGAAAATTGGGGATGAGTTTCAACCGCGTGTGATAACAAGAAGGATGGGAACACCCCATCATGCGGAATAAGGAAAAAAACGTAGGGGGTAAAGTGTGGGTAAGTTCCAACAGTATGGTAAGAGAAATCTTTCCTTTACAGAGACCTGATATATTTCAGTTGTCTATATAAATACTTTTATAGAAAATGACAAACAATTTTATGATTCAAGAGTAATCTAAAGCTATAAAATAGACGTAGAAAATATTGGATATAAAGAGATTTATGGGTCGTAGCATATCTTTCTATGATACTCGTTAAAATTATACTTTATTATAGCTTATTTTCATTGAAATTGAAGGTATCCAAGAAGGATAGTTGGTGAAATAACATTAAAAAATGAAAAAATTTAGATTAACTCTATGCTAATAAAGAATGGTAAACTTCTAATATAGTTCTTTTGTGCAGGGAGCTTTAGAAATTTTACATATTCTTAAATGTAACGAGAATTATATCATATTGCATAGATATAAACATGATCGAAACCAGATTTTCCTTGGGTTTTAAACTTGTATTATTTCTGTTTTCATAAATTTATTTAATTAATTGCAAAACATATAAGTAAAAGCATAAACCATAACTAAAATGTTAACATCTTCTCCTGATCCTTCTTACTATTTACTATGGATTACAATAAGTTAGAGAATCTATAGGGGTATGTTTATGCGGATGTTAACTCACTTTATTCCAATATAATTTTAATTTTTACTGTATATTTTGTAATTTTGAACCCTCTCTAAAATATAGCATTCTATTTCCTTAGAATCGTATTATTTCTCTTTAGTCCTTGGGCTTTCGCGAGACCCGTTAATGTATACAAGCCATTTCCATAATATATGCGTACACTCATGTAATATCAAAGAATAAAATATCCATATATATCAAAGAATTAATTTGATTTAAAACGAAATCTATGACAGTTCTTGGGCTTTTTTGTACATTCCATCCTCCATCAATGTATGTTAAACACACCATCTCGTTGATGGTCCGCACTTTGTCAATGAAATCTACTCAAAATGACTCTAAAATCCATGCTGTGTAATTGATTTCGTATTCTGTCAAATTTATGCATGAGTAATTAACTCAAAATGACTCCATGAGTAAAATACGTGCTATGTGTAATGCGTTTTCAACTCGTATTAAATTGCACTTTGTCAAATTGATCGTGTCATAGATCTCACTTATGTCCGTTTAGCGATTTTCCACATTTTTAGACACCATTTTCCAGCAAATAATATAGATTTATAGTTGTTCAAAATGTTCACGCTGTTGTCGTGGTTTTCTCTAATCTGTCCCAACTTCTGTCGGTGAATACTTGCGATTGAAACATATGTCCATCGATGCTTGCCATTGAGTCACGCTGGGAATGTAACTCCGATATCAAAACTGAATGTGAACAAATAACAATTTGACTGGTAAACAACTAATCAGTTCATTTCATGGCTTTAGAAGGAGAAGGAGAGAAGAAGACGAACGGGACCCACAAGGCCAACTAATATACAAGAAAAAGAAAAAGAATATAAGACGCTAAGAAGTGCAAAAGAGGATAACTAGCATGATAACCAAAGGAGAAGTTTGGAGAGAAAATATAAAACGCTCTTGTCAATGTTTTCTGCTCTAGAGAATGAACTGGTCTACGTACAAATTGATCATACAAATCGTCATCTCTCGAATTAAATTCATTTTGCAAGGTCACCGTGGAAGGATCCATTTTCTTTAGTCATATTTCGATTACAATACGAACAAATGTAGTCCACTCTAGCTAATGCCATGCGTACACATAAAAAATGTGCACTCATCCACCTTTAGTATTTAGACAACGTGCGCATATTTACTTAAAAGTGTACGGGGTAAGGAGATATCTTGATTTTATAATTTAAAACTATTTGAAATACAATTTAAGTTAATCCAAGAGTATCTCTTTTTGTAGGCATGACTTTGAGGAGCCACGGGAGATGTCTTCTCATGTCTCTCTCTCCTATCTCGCCTCCACACTCGTGGAGGAGAGGAGTGTGGAAGAGAGGAGAGGGAAAGACATGAGAATACATATCTATAATTCCCTAGGGCTCTCTAGCATATAGCACTCGAGTGAATAGTCGATTCTTTTCGTTTTTCAATTTAGGTTCCATTGGTACCTAGATTTGAAGACTATGGAGAATGGAGTAGAAAGTTATGAGTATTTTTAGCTTTTTAAGGTTTAGTTAGAGTGATCATTACACATTGAGAGTTATGGGTCGAGAATTTTCATTTCTAATCTCTTGGTTTTCATGATTAAGTTCCAAGGGATTTAGTTTGAAAATTTTGGAGATGGAAATTGAAAGTTATGAGAGTTTATAGTTTTTAGGGTTTGGAGAAATTATTTTCTTATGTGAGTTGGAATGTGAGTGGTTGTGGTTTTGCAGAAATGGAGAGATATGGAGAGTAGCATAATGTGTTATTATCATTATTCTTGTGCTAGCCATGACTACACGCTCCCATGTGGGGTCGCCTAGAGCGGCTGGGGATACACCATGCCCGGTATGTCACCGACGCTTTACCTCACAAGGGGTAAAGACCCATATGAGAAGGATGCACAAGAACTATGATTGGACCACCTGGGATGCCCACATGAGATGAGCGACCACATCGACACCAATGACACTCTGGATTATGCATGCTTCTTCTATCCTTTTGTTGATCATTCTAGGGATATCGATAGAGTCGTGGGAGTGGTTAGCTTCTCAAGCGGGTTGCATTTTGGGTTATTTGAGACTAGTTTTACATGTCCACGTATATTCCATAGGCTACCCCGCACACTCCATGATGAGGGTAGACAAGCTTTTTGCATACCACTTGATTGTTTGGCACGTGATCCCTTGGACGAGTTAGCATGGTTCCTATTCCTCTTCCTCCCTTGATGGTGTCTTCGTTATGCTAGAGGAGGACGTGCGGGGTAAAGAGAGGTGGCTGCTAGATTTCATTGATTCCAAGCAGGGGATTGGGCAGCCCTTCAAGAGAAGTCTGTTAGGGCTACATGATTTAGGAGACAGGCATTGCCATAGGATACCACAGAGTCCACTTGGTTACAATGGTGTAGGACATTAAATCAGATGGGGGAGTTTAGTAGAGCAGCATGATCGCTACACCCTTTGTCTGTGGTGAGTCCTACAGATGAGACTATCTCTTCCCTACGCTCACTACATCCTATAGCACTAGAGTGACTACCACTAGAGGTCTTAGATTATCTGCCTGAGCAGCCTTTATGTCTTGATAGGTCATTATTTGCACAAGCATTGTGCATTGCTCCTCGCCTTTCCTCAAGAGGCTTATTAGAGGTGGTTTATGAGCACCTTAGAGATTGCTTCCAAGCATATGATCCTTCTAGTGGTTTTATTGAGTTGTTTTAGGTGGCTATAGTAGTAGTGAGAGGAGACATTCCTATATCTGTTAGTCGGGTGTTAGGTGCTAGTTGACTTCTTGTGATGGAGAGTGACATAGGTGCATTAGACCAATTGCTATTGGAGAGATCTTTTTTTGTTTGGTCAGTCATACTATTGTCCTTCATCATTGTTCTCACTTTTGACAACACCTCAGTCCACATCAATTTGGAGTAGCTACACCTGGAGGACGTGAGGTTATATCTTTAGGCATTAAAGCACTCCTAGATATCCATCTAGAGTGGGTCATCCTATAGGTGGATGTTGAGAATGCTTTCAATAATATTTCATGGGCATCCATCTTTAGATAGCTTAGGGAGGCTGGTGGATCCTTGGCAATTCTCATTCCTTTTGTGTGGTCTTTTTATGGCTCTCCTACTTCCCTTTGCTACTAGCACAATGGTTCATAGGATGGAGTCACTGTCTTAGTCAACTGTTGGTACATGGCAGGGAGATCCTTTGGGAGGGCTCTTATTTGCCATGGCTCACTTTAGAGCTATCCTATCTACTACTTTGGCCATACCAGGTTGTATATTTCCCTCTTTGGAAGATGATACACACATTGTAGGCCCTGTAGATCACTTACATGAGGGAGTCAACTATTGGTACATGTCAGTGAGATCCTTTGGGAGGGCCCTTATTTGCCATGGCTCACTTAAGAGCTCTCTTATCTACTACTTTGGCCATGCCAAGTTGTATATTTCCCTCTTTGGAAGATGATACACACATCGTAGGCCATATAGATCAGATTAGACATGCCTTTGACTACTTGACTACAGAGCTACATCTAGTAGGCTTGAGAGTCAAGGTGTCAAAGTGCAGGGCATGGTCCCCTTTAGGTATCCTTCCACACCTTGAGCTTCCAGAGTGGTGTATCACATCCACATATGGACTTTGTGTTCTTGGAGTGCTAGTACGATTGGAGGATTTTGTCACATGCTTCTTAGATGTTGCCCTTGTAGAGGATGTTCTCCATGTGGATGACCTTCCATTACTAGGAAATCTATAGGTGGCATTTGGTATACTCTCCTCGAGTATTGCTCATCGACCATCCTACCTCATCCGTACAGTTCCTCATCGTCCTTCATATCACGTCTAAGAGCATTTGGTAGGAGGATTATGAGAGTCTTTGGTGATATTATTGGACCACTGACATTTGACGGCTCTATTGATCTCATGTAGTGGGGTTGGCTTGCTATCTATGGAGGAGACTGCACCTATAGCATTTTTGGGTAGTTGGGCTCTCTCTACACCCCTACTTTCCTCTTGTTTTGTGGTAGTTGAAAGGCCGATTTTGGAGACTTATGTGATAGAGGTGGAGGGAGGATCCTCTTCTCTCCAGATGTTATTGCTGCAGACAAGAGATAGTCTATCTCCACAGGCACGAGAGGATTTTCCACCTTTTGCTTCACTACCGTCAAATTGGACTAGAGGTTTACAATCTTCCTTGATGGAATGCTAGTGTGAGCATATGCTACATTCTCTCTAAGTAAACTCATCCATTCCTCAAGCTATTAGAGCACGTCTTTGCTCTTGCTCCGGCAAGGATGCGGGCACTTGGATCCTAGCTTGACCATGCATTAGGGCATTTTGACTCGCATCAGCTACTTTCTCTATAGCGATGAGGTTTCACCTAGGTTTGGTCCATCCATCTGCATCTTCATTACTCACTTGCGAGTGTGGTTTTACACTAGACGCAATAGCGGTCCACATGACAAGGTGTCCTTTTGGAGGACAGAGGATAGCTACCCATGATGCCATTAGGGACAAAGTGTTTGCTATGGCACGAGAGAGTGTATACTTGGCTTGGATGGAGCATTTGTGTGCTTTGTAGACGACATGTGTTAGAGCAAACTTATACTTGGTCTGAGATGATCAGGTGACAATAGTGGATGTCGTGGTTATAGACCCTACGCGGGATAAAGTTTTGGGAGGAGTGATTACCCATCCCCTTGGATGGGCGGCGAGTGCAACAACAGGTCACAAGGTCTCCAAGTATAGGGGCATGTAGTGAGGTCACCTCCTTGTTCCTCTAGCCTTGGAGTTATATGGAGCGATGGACACGACATTTGATACATTTGCCAGGGAGTGCGCGAGAGCTTATCATGTTAGGCATCAGGGGGTACCACTCTCACTCTCATACTGTGTAGCATATTTTAGACAACATGTGTCCATTGCTCTACAGAGTGCAATGGCTGGTGCAATCCATAGGAGAGCAATCACATGAGATGATGTTTCTTCACATGAGATGATGTTTCTTCAGATGCTCCAGTTGTGTGTAGACAGTACGACTTGCATAGCACAGATATCTTAGGTGTGGTAGGGCAGATTTCTCATAGACTCTACCGGGGCTTAGCCCCATGTTACCATTTTTGTCTCTCCCTTGTGCGGCTTGATGGGGTCTTCCCCTCCTTCGTTTTTCCTACACGGTCGCCTTCTTATTTACGTTAATTGATCGAAGCTGGCAGATTCTGGCTCCGTGTTCATGGCAGACCAAGTTCCTGATCGGAAGACCGAATGCTTGTCGTCTACAACCTTGACCTTGCCGTGAGGAAGATGCACAGAAATATATATTCTGAAGGAAAGCGATAAAGAATACAAAGCACTAAGGAATGCCATAAAGGAACCGAGCACGTGAGGAACTCTACAGAACTTGATCATCTCCAAATCGGATCAATATCCGATTTGGAGATGCCTTGCAATTGAGTTCTAAAGACAAAAGGGACAAAAGGCCAAATGGTATACTCCAAAGGAACAAGGAACTACAAGAGAATCCAGATGTGCAAATGGGCAACACGAGAGAATTAAAAGGCGAGGAGAAATAACCACCTCTGCAAACATGGAAAGGAAACAAAGTGATCTATGAAATAAATATATAATATAATATTTCATATGAGATGAATTCTCGGACATTCTGGGAGGGAAGGTCTAAACGTGAGGGGAGTTTTGAAAGTAATTTACCCTGGGTTGTATGATATGAGTATTCCGAAGGTGCATCTGGTAGGTAAACGAGAGAACCACACAAAAATAATATACCCCGAAGGAAAAAATATAGGAGTACAAAGCAAAAGCGGTGCAAGAGGGAAACAGACCATAATGCCCAATGAAACCAAGGTACAGAAAAAACAGCAAAATCCTAGGATTCCAAGTCAACCCAAAAGGTAAATGGGGAGGGAGTGGCAAGACGTGACAGGAGGAGTTCTGAATTTAGGGGGAATGGGTACGTCCGATAGTTCCCCTGCAATGCGGGAGGTAGCGTATAAATAAAAAGGATGCGTATCATATGCTGAATATAAGCCGCCACATCACGAGGTTAATGAATTCTGTTCTTGTGCAGCTCAGATTACTTAACTCAATTCAGCAGCATGCGGTGTTCATTTTCTTGCCCAGTAAAGGCGCTTGAGGACACACTCATTCTGGAATTGACGGTTAGAGACCCTTGCGATCTAGTGCCCAGTACCCATGACCAATTTTGGCTTTCCTAGAGTCGGGAAATTGTGCTGAGACAGTCCTTGGGTGGCCGCTTGAGGACGAGTACTTAACAGCTGCTGTGCACAGTGGAAAAATTGCGGTGGGACAGAACTACTTGGGAGTTCAGTGCGAAGAACTTGGTAAGTAGCGGGCGCAGTGCAATCCATGGCTGCGTCCAGCTGCCTGAGGGTCTCGTCTTCTGTTGCAGCTTTGTCCCACAAACCTAGAAAGGGGCTGCAGCGGCCCGCTGTGTTTGATTTCAGAACTTCTTGTCCCCGCTTGAAGTTGGTTGGCACTCGACGACTGAATGCCAAGGTCTTGTGCAGCGCAATGTCAGTCGACACGGTAATTGACGCAATGCAGCCTTTATACGTGAAAGCTCTTGCCGCTCTTCCACCTCCTGCTGCGGATGTCGTGAAAAGTGTTCTGGGCGAACAGTTCAATATGTGGGGTGTGCTTCTCGCTTTTGTGGCTGCCTTTCTGTCCTTCATGGTATCCGCAAACATCCTCAAGGGGAAGAAACAGAATTTACCTCCATGTAAGTTCATGTTTCGAAATATTATAATCCTTCGAGTTTCCGCAACCTGATCTGCTCTCTGCACCTCTCGGTTAGGAAACATTTGGAGATGGATTTCTTCCTCATTACATTTTGGATTCTTTTTCCAGCCATCCCAGGAGGCCTGCCTTTCCTAGGAAATATGTTGCAGCTGACTGAGAAGAAGCCCCACAAAACTTTCACCAAGTGGGCTGAGAAGCATGGCCCACTCTTTCATGTGAAAACCGGCACTATAAATAACGTAGTCATCAATTCGGCGGACCTTGCAAAGGAGGTGCGAATCGACTGTGAAAATTTTGCATTCCCACTAAATCTCGATCCTGTAATTTTCCCGCTACTTACATTCATAAAGATTGGCTCGATCTACAGGTTATGGTCACTAACTTCGACTCGGTTTCCACAAGGCGGATGTCCACAGCTATGTGGATCTTGACCGGCGGAAAGAACATGGTGGCAATGTCTGACTACGGGGAAACACATCGTATGCTGAAAAAGATAGTTGTTTCAAATCTTCTCGGAGTGAACTGCCAGGTGAGTTATGGACCATTTCCCTTCACTTCGAGCGTAAATTGGTCGATCACGGATTCTTCTGAGCTGACTATTATGATTCGTTCCCAATCAGAGAGCGAATCGGTTTATCCGAGGAAATGCGCTAAATGCAATGATCGACGGCATCTTCGCTGAGCTGAACGACAAGGAAGGCGTGGTGGATGTTCGTCGGTGTATCATATACGCTTTGTTTCCTTTCTCCATGGAGCAGGTACGCACCTTCACTTGCTGCTTGGCTTCTTGGCAAGCTAGAGTGGATTATTCATTTTCTCCAGATTTGACTCATGACGCAGACATTACAGCCCACGAGGATTTTTGTCGTGTCACAGGTGTTCGGGTACGTTCCTGAGAAGCTGTTCGTACCAGAACTCGGAGAGCTTAGCAAATGGGATATATTCGACATCCTGGTCATCCACCCTTTGAAGAGTGTCACCGAAGTGGATTGGAGGAATTTTTTCCCCACCCTGTCCTGGATTCCGAATTCGAAGCTACAAGCCAGGATACAGAACACACACGACCGCAAGCTAATGGTCGTGGATGCTCTGATCCAAGAACAGCGCAAGCAGCTCCAGTCTCGGGTCGGTCTCCAGAATCCCTATAAGAGGTCTTAACTTTCGTAGTCGTCCGTTATGAAATCTTCTAGTGTTTAAACACTGCTCCTTTATGTGAAATGCAGGCACCGGGCAGATGCTATGCCGACATTGTGCTGACGGAGCACACACATCTCACTCCAATCCAGTTGCAACATACCATTTGGGAACCCATCATCGAGAGCGCGGATACAACCCTTGTGACCACCGAGTGGGCGATGTACGAAATCGCGAAAGATCCTAAGATGCAGGTTAATATTATTCTCAGTTTGACTGACACTTCCCTTTATTTCTCAATGAGCTGTCGTGATCGGATCACTCTGCATTGTGTGATGGTGGGATCACTCTGCGATCTGTGATGGTGGTGGCAGGAACGGCTTTATACTGAAATCAGCAGCGTCGTGGGCGATCGCATGGTTATTGAAGAGGATCTTCCTAACCTTCCCCTCCTGGAAGCAATTGTGAAGGAAACACTACGATACTATGCCCCAATCACAATTCTTCCGCCTCGATATGTAAGCGAGGACATCAAAGTCGGCGGCTATGACATTCCCAGGGATTGGGATGTTAGTACTTCCTCCCCCTCTTTACAAGTTGAACAGATCACTCTGCTGCATTTGCTCGTTAGTTCATTTTCAGCCAATCCTTGTAAAATCCGAAGCTTCCTGTACTCGAGCAATATTACCAGTAAAACTAGGATGTAAAGAGAGAGGGGAGCATTGTTGCCTTTGCTGATAGGAGATGGGTGGAATCGATTGGCGGCTCAATTTATTCCTCACTCGTGCTGATCGCAGGTACTTATAAACATCTACGGCATTAACTGGGATCCGAGAGTGTGGGAAAACCCCGAAGTTTGGAATCCCGACCGCTGTTTGGGAGATAAAAAGCTAGATCTAGGAATCAAGGATTTCCGAATCCTTTCATTCGGAGGTGGTAAGCGAATGTGCGCAGGGATGACGCAGGCTTTCAACATTATACCGATGAACATCGCCGCCTTAGTGCAGCATTTCGACTTCTTCTTGCCACCCGAAGAGAACCTTAATGCACCAGACACCGCATATCTAACCTCACACAAACTCTATCCCCTTAAAGCTCTCGCCAGACCTCGAGTTACTCAGAGATTGAGTACCAAGCCGTACTCTCGTTCTACATCAGAAAATATATCGCCCGAAGGCTGCCCAGTGCAAGCCAAATAGGAACTTTCCCATATAATTTATGTGCTGCTAGGTTAGGTATACTCGGCCCGAGTTTGTCCAGTACAACCGCGATTGAAATAGGTTACGGCTTTGACCAACTACTAGTTGCTCTCCCTCCTTGGAGCGTTTAAGCCCCTCTATTTGCGGGGAGAGGCAGACTCTCTATTTGGTAGACAAACTTGACGACGTGCCCTTCATTACAGTTACTAACCGGCATGGTGCTGTTAATGTAATGATCTTCATTTGTAAATGTTTACATTTCTGTTGATGATGTGATACCGTCTATATCATGCCCACGATTCTAACACGTACTTCCATCCACTTCCTCAAAACTTCTTTCGACACTGATTTATATCACTCGGTCTCCAGTCTTTCTCGCGGTTCGTCTTCTGTTCCGTCAAGTACCAGTTCCCGAGCTGGGATAGCTCGGAAGCACCTGATCGGCGTCAAAATCATTTATAATACTATCATTTATCAAAATACTAAACGTTGTTG
This sequence comes from Lunularia cruciata, assembly GCA_948567375.1. Classification (NCBI taxonomy): domain Eukaryota; kingdom Viridiplantae; phylum Streptophyta; class Marchantiopsida; order Lunulariales; family Lunulariaceae; genus Lunularia; species Lunularia cruciata. The sequence continues at coordinate 46,143,776 of OX419756.1, read as the reverse complement.
ATCAGTCCAGTTTCTGTTCTATGTACATCATCCTCGTTGCGCCCTGGTTGTCATTCAGGACTAATGTATCTGTGATGGTGACAACTACACTGGAGTATGTAGTGCCTGGGCCTTCTCACACAGCTCTAGAGATGCAATAAAGTTCTCGGGGGTAAAGTACAGTCAATAATTTCAGCAGAAATCAGGTGATTCCGAGGAGGATTGAAGAGCAGGCATTGTCATGATCACGTTTGTTCTTCGGAGGATTGACAGGTTTACCATGCACCTTGTTTCCCTGGAGGAATCTAGAATTTTACTTCGATCCACGGCTTGTTGCTATCTTTGCTTGCGGGAAGAGCGACTTGCGATCGTTCTCATGAAAGATCCTTGATTGGTTTCCTTACATTCCGAACACCGTTCGCCGAAGTCAGCAGCTAGGTGCTCGAGCTCCTCTTCAACGCAATTATCCAATCGCTGACTCAAGTAATTAGTCAACTGTATTGATGGTGATCGATCATGGTTTTGAAAGTATATATTCAATTGCATATTATATTTCCAAATTTTTAAGTAATAGAGCGATCTAGATAATGATTAATAAGTCAAAATTAGTCAAAATTATTACCACAAAGTTTGGAACGCAGTTCTACTCTCCAAATTTAATATAATATCTTTAGATATTAGGGGAAAAGACATCGAGTATATTTTCTATGAGTTTTGAAAAACTTTGGTTTGCTATTAATTTAGACCACTCGAGAATTACTACGTATTATTAGCTACAATCCACATTCTGATTATACATAGATAACGTGGATACTAGCAGTTCATGTGCATTACTTAAAATTAATGGATTTAGACAAATAGAAATCACGTATTTACAAATATCAAAATTCTCAATAATTATTGTGTGCTCTTGATTTATGTAGAGCCAAATAATAAGAAAAATATCCTTAAAAACTAAATTACTTGAAAATTCTTTCTAGTCTACTTTTAGTATGATAATATACTTATGATGGGTTAAACAACTCACGGGCCATCAAAAACTTAATAATCAAACCTGGTTGTGAACTACAACTAGCTATATTTGAAGAGCTATATATTTTAAGAGCCATGATGATTTAAATTAACCAAGGAATAGCTTTACTGCAATATATACAAGTCTATGCCTATTAAAAAAAAGAAAATTTGAGTATGGATAACATACTACCTATACCATTATCAGATTGTATCTTTTGGAAGTCATAAGAATTGGTTTGAATATTTGAATATAAAAATTACCTAAATCTTGGTTAAATTATAGTCAATTCAATCATGATAACGGAGCATTTAACTATGAAATACTCAAACAATATGCTTAAGCAGAGCATATATAAAGTGTTTTTTATAAATTTTTGCTAACCCCTACTCATGTTATTGTACCATTAGTGGTTCATTGATACTTCTCGAAAACTATACTTTTGTGATTTAAATAAAAATTTTACTACTTCAAATAAAAGAAAAATATCTTTCCCTATGTAACAAAGGATGGTAGATAGCTTTTATTGATGTAAGAAATATCTATGGACTAGCCTGTATCTCTTGAAATTCTGACTCCTTTTATTACTTTCTTTTGAATTCAATTTCAATGTTGTTTCGAAGATTTTGACTGGTCAGAATCCAAGAGGCGTAGATCAACCTTATGTTTGATAAATAAATTAGTTAATTTCTCAGATTTGAGGTTCAATCCCTTGTATTTTGATTAGAAGTAAGGATATCATTAATATAAGTCTATATTAAATAGATAAGACATATGTAGAGCCATCATATCATATATAATTGACTCAAGTATTCAACTCGCTACTTTCTTTTGAATTAAAAACCTTGAGACTGTTTTTAGTAAATTAACTAAGTAATATATTCAAAGGATTTGTGATCAATATGTGTAGATATTATGAAGTAAAGGATGACAAAAGTGTTCTTTGAAGTTTGATTTAGTGGATTGGAAGATTGTAAGATGAGTAATCAATCACAACACATGCTGAAAATATCCAATGAATATGATTGAAAAATAATAGAAATATTTATTTTTGCAATATATTGGAATATAAATATTTACTTAGAGCAACAAATTGAGATAATGAATGAGATAATTTGGTACATTTTAAATTGGTCGTTTGTTTATATTCTCTAACTGTGAGGTTTAATAACTGTACCACCTTTATAAAATTTAAATAATCTATCTTTTAAGGAATTAAAAAACACATTTTTATTTTAAAATGTATCTCTTTTACTTTTGATGTACTTATTACTACAAAAATACCATCATTAAAATATTGAGATAGACTATATACATATATATATGTATATATATATATATATATATATATATATATATATATATATATATATATATATATTTGAGGGATAAAATGAAGAAGAAAGTACTAATAGTAAGCCCTCTAATTTCAGACCCAGAACTAGGAAAAACAACAAGAAAATTTAATTTTTATGATATGATATTCTAGAGTTTGTTCATAAACATAGGTTATTTACCATTGAAAATTCATAAATTTTCTAATATATATATATATATATATATATATATATATATATATATATATATATATATATATATATATATATATATATATATCCACTCTATTTTAAAAATTATTTATATATCTACTAAATTATAGACTTCTATTGATTCAAAGACATATTGCCACACAAACATCAAAGTGGGGATTGCTACATCAATCATATTTCTTAGTATCAATAATTTTTAACTTAAATATCAATAAGTTAATAATTAAATGTATTTTAGCTAAATTAATTGCAATATATGCATCAAGAGGGTAATTAATATAAACACTGAATGTTATCTCAAAATAAAATGAATTACTTCAGTAGATATTCATGAAGTGTTTCTCTTCATAGAAATATTATGAAAGTTAAGTGGTGATGATATCCATTATTCTAATTTGAAATCTGGCTAATAATATTGAGATAATATTATAAATCTGCAATATGAATTTTAGTAATATCATATTCTATATAATCTAATTGATGCAAATTTTTTGTTGAATTTTGATCTTCTACTCTTCTAATTTTGATCATACTCATCAAATTTTGATAGTTAGGCTTTTCTCCAAGTTTATCTTGATATTCCTTAAAGAGTGAATCTGCATAGATAAATATAATTGATAATTATGGTGGCATTCACAAATATCTATAATATATAACTGAATCAGATGAATAAATTTGTGATTGAACATTATATAATATACATTAAATTATAATTTACAACATAATTTTCTATTCTTGTTTTTTTAGTAAATAATTAAATTTAACATTATTTGTATCTCAAGATTAGCATGTAAGTTTTAGCACATGAACATAGAAAAAACAAATCCAATGAGTTGGAGACAAAGAAGTGTTATGTACTTTGGATCACAAGCATTGAAGACCAAATTCTAGAGTAATGTTAAGCTCTTAGAAGAATATATCAAGATAAAAATCATGAAAAGATTCAAAATTTAAACACTTGAAATATTTTATCATTAAGACTGTAATTGGTGGGATTTTAGTATCTTATTTGATTCAATAAGAAACCTAAAACTACTCTTTCAAAGGTTTCTCATTACATGATCCATTAAGATTGAACTATAACATAACATGATACAAATTTGTATCATATATATCCATTATGTAATCTGAATGATCAGGTTAAACCTTGTTCTCTTTCCTAATCTATTTTTAGTTTTTCATCTAATGAGATTTTGATAAATAAGCCTATCAGAAGAATAATCTAGTAGAGGATCTTTTTAGTTAGACAAAATTGTTAGCTATAACTTTCTAATATTGAATAAAATAATAAAAATAACAATTATACATTAATTCAAAAAGATTCTTGTTTTTATCTATCTAAAACCATCTCTAATAGATATATTTAATCACAATGAGGATGTAGACCAAATTTATATTCTAGATGTAAAACATTTTGTCGAATTCTAGATAATACATGCATTTACATATCTCAATTTAAGAAAATACTTAAATTTTTTTATATATTTTATATTTATGATAATAATAGAATGGTATCTAGATATCTGGAAACTAGTGACCCAATTGATTTATCTATCTTAGGTGCGATAGGGCAGATTTCTCACATCGATATTGTTGGGTCCTAGCCCCATTCTACCTCGTTTGTCTCTCCTTGTAAGGCTTCATGTGTTTATGTGGTAGCCTTTTTTTATTGTATTGATGATCTATCCAAGTTATATTCTTAGTATTTACATTGTTCGAGTCACTAACTTTAAATTTTGTAGCATCGATAAGCCTTGATAAAGATATATTACACTCAAGAAGACTAGCTTGAACCAAATAAGGTTATATTTAGGTTGTTTAGGTGGTGATAAACAAAGGAATTAATTTCTTATAAGTATAGTTGAGAGCACCAACTTTACCAAATTTATACAAATTTCCTTTGAACAACCCTATTGATGGTACTTTTACCTTGAGGAGATCTTTTTGCATTTCTTAGTAATGGTTAACTATTTGATACTCATAGAATGAGATATTCTGTCCTTTGATAACTAGATAATAAAACTTGTCATATAACTAGATAATAAAACTTGTGATATCAATATTATATATTTTCTCATATAGATTATAATATACCATGATTTTCACTCATCTATGATAATTCTCAACAATTATTTGAAACCAACCAAAACTAAATCATGGTTATTAGTTGTAAAAAACATAAGTTATTTCCAAAGGCATTAAAGGCAATCAATCAATAAAGACAATAAAAAATGGGCCTTTTGAGTTTTCTAACTTTTGAGTCTATGATAACTTTGTGGCTGATCTTATATAGTCTCTTTAATACTAGATTGTCAACACTCTACAATGAAGACTTGACAAATATATTAAATGATTACTAAACTAAGTCATTATGTGAATGCTTTTGCAAATATATCCAACTGTATTTAAATAAGGAATATAAATCAACAAAATGCAAAAAAAGTATCATTTATTCACATATATGTAGAAATAAAAAATATTGCATATAAAGGAAGAAATATTTGACATACTTGTAAAAGACCGAGACCGGATACAAGGACAAGGAGAGAAATAGGAGAATGGAAGATCAAAGTGAAAGATCACATTGAGACTCTTGAATGAGTGAAACTCCAAATGCCTAACATGAGCTTGGGCTTTGGTCTTTAGGGAAATATACAAGGCTCTTAAGCTTCTCAAGAAGTTTCCTCAAAGCCGCTTTCTTAGAGTGCAAGTCAAACTATTTGGGAAGCTTCCTTCTAGAAGACACCTACATGGCATGCAAGCTAAGCTAGCAAAGAAGCTTCCCAAGAAGCTTCCTTCTAGAAACCAACTACTTGGTGTGCAAGCTAAGCTTCCCAAGAAGCTTCCTCTTATAAGTCACCACTTGCATGCATGTTACCCAATACTTGGAAGGTACCAAGTAGCTTCTTAGATGCTTCTAGAATATTCTATGCTAATTTGACCTATTTATTGCTTTTTTTTAATCTTGACTAACTTGTTATAAACCCCCTATTATTACATATTCCTCCACCGCTAGTTGGTGACATCCTCATCACCATTGAAGCTTCAAACTCCTAGATGGTTGTTTGCACATTTTGGAGATGAGAAAGAAGCTCCAAAGTAACATCATGAAGGGGATATCCTTTCCAAAAGATCTTGTACTCAATATGTTGTTGGCTGCCATGTTGAATGTGATGATGTTCAAGCATATGATCAACTTCATACTTCTCATGATCGTTGGTAGGCACGGAAGGAGGAAGGGTTTGGACACTAGAGGAAAGATACAAAAGGGTTTAAGATGGATTAGATACAAAGGGTTTCAATGTGGAAACATGAAAGATAGGATGGATTCACATATGAGAAGGCAAGGCAAGTTGATAAGCAATAGGAGAAATGATCTGGGTGATATCAAATGAGTTTATCCAATTAGGAGAAAGTTTTCAAACTTGGGTATCAAGTGGGAGGAGTAGGTTACTAGAAGAAAGCATGATGTTATCACCAAGTTGAAAAGTGAGATCACAATGATGTTGGTCCACATATTGTTTTTGAAAATTTTGAGCAACAAGGAGATGAGATTTGGCTTGTTGAAGGATTGGAATATGGTGGTCAAGTGGAAGTATGAGGTACATGAGATGGAAGAGGAGCAAGAAGAGAATTTGGAACAAGTGGATCTTGGCCAAAATTAAGGAAGAAGGGAGAGAATCTAGTGCTTGCATGTTTGGAATTATTGTAGGTAAACTCAGCAGTTGCAAGACATATTGTCCTAGTTGGTATGGTGGATGTTGACACAAGCACAAAACATATCCTCCAATGTGCAATTTGCATGTTATGCTTACCCATTAGTTTGAGGATGATAGGCCATGGACAAAGCAAACTTGGTGTTGAGTATCTAGAAGAATGCTTGCTAATTTTTTGGGTGAAATGAGGTTCATGGTTGGAGATGAGTACACAAGACATCCCATGATGTTTGAAGACATTGCCAAAGTAGATCTGGGCCAATGCTGGAGCATTCACTATATCAATAGTTGGTGCCAAATAGATTTGCTTACTAAGACTATCCACAAACAACCACAATTGTTGTGTGACCTTACTTTCTCTAGTACAAGGATGTGATGAAATCTAAGCTCATGTGTTCCCATAAAGTAGATGGGATGGGAATTGGTTGAAGAAGTCCACTTGGTTTCTTGTTGTTGGCCTTATTTCATTGATAACTCTCACAAGATTGGACAAACTCTCAAACATCTCATGTCATGTTGGGCCATCACGATTGGTGTTGTAGGGTACCCAAGGTCTTGCCCACATTCATGCAATCAATGATTAGTAAGTCATGGGCTTCTTGAAGGTGCACAAGTTGTAGATCACCCTTGACTATAACATAGATTTGGTTCTCCTAGAAGAAAAGACCTTCTTTGGATGAGAAGGCATTGTATTCCTTGTCATGAGTTGCAAGATGACCTTGTACCATTTGAAAGTAGGGATCTTGTTGTAAAGTGGTCCTTAACTCAATTTGGACCTTAGAATCAATTGACATTGTTGTAATTGCCATTGCGATGAGAAGAAGAGACTTCAAATCAGGGCATCATGATAGGGTATCAAGGATGACATGGAACCTATTGGGTTTGTACTCCAATTTGAGATCAAATAATTGTAGTGTTCCTCCCATTGATGATGTCAAATTTTCATATATTCCAAATGTAATGCTCCAATAAAGGTTTGTGATTGGTTTGCATGATCACTTGGTTCCCCAAGAGATAATGCCTCCATACCTTGGTGGCTTATACCATTGTTAGTTGTTCCTAATCTTGAGTAGTGTAATTTCTTTCTATGGTGTTTAGTCAGTGAGACATAAAGGTAATGTGATTTAATCCATCTAGGAATTCTTGTTGCAACACGGCTCCAATTACAAATTTAGAAGCATCAAAATCAACCACACAAGGTAGTTGAGAGTTATATGGTTGAAGAATGGGTCTTGAAGACACCATATGTTTCTGCTTTTGGGATGCTCCTTCTTGCTTGGTGGTCTATTGAAAGCTCAAGCTCTTCTCCAAGAGGTCAATCAATAGTGCGGCCATATGAGCATTGTAGTGGATGAATCACCCAAAAAACTTGCCAATCCATTAAATGCCCATACTTCTATGGCATCATTTGGAGTAGTCCAATCAATAATGGCCTTGATTTTCTCTTCTTCCATATTGATCCCCTCCAATGAGATTTTGTGACCCAAGAAGGTAAGTTCCTTCTACCAAAAGGCACACTTTGACTTCTTGCAATAAAAATTCCACAAACATAGTCATTGTATGACTTCTTGCACATGATTTGTATGTTCTACCTCTGTCTTACTATAGATTAAGATATCATCCAAGAACACCACCACGTATCTATCCAATAGTCCATCCAGCACTTGATGCATCTGATCCATGAAGATTGTTGGAGTATTAGTGAGCCTATGTAAAAGACCAAAACTGAGGAGAGAAATAGGAGAATGGAAACTCACATTGGGACACTTGAATAAGGGAAAACTCCAAATGCCTAGCATGAGCTTTGGCTTTGGTATTTATAGGTAGCATACAAGGCCCTTGAGAAGCTTCTCAAGAAGCTTCCTCAAGCTGCTTTCTTAGAGTGCAAGCCAAGTTAACTAGGAAGCTTCTCAAGAAGCTTCCTTTTAGAAGCCGCCTACTTGGCGTGCAAGCTAACCTAACCGGGAAGCTTCCCAAGAAGCTTCCTAGATACTTCTGGAATATTCTAGGCTAATTTGTCTTATGTGCTACTTCGTGAGTCTGACTGACTTTGTCGCTAAACTCCATATTGTTGCATATTCCCCCGCCGCTAGTTGGTGACGTCCTCGTCGCCAGTGAAGCTTCAAATTCTTGGATGGCCGTCTGTGCATTGTGGAGGTGAGAAAGAGGTTCCCAAGTGGCATCATGAAGGGGATACCCTTTCCAAAGGACCTTGTACTCCGTATGTTTGCAACGGCCTTGTTGAATGTGGCGATGCGCAAGGATACGATCAACTTTGTACTCCTCATGATCATTGATAGGGATAGGAAGAGGGGGAGGTTGAACTCGAGAGGAAAAGGAAGAAGGGTTAGGAACAAAGGGTTTCAACTTGGAAACATGAAAGACAGGATAGATACGCATGTGACAAGGCAAGGCACGACGATAAGCAACAGGAGAGACAATTTGGGTGATATCAAAGGGTCCTATCCAATTAGGGGCAAGTTTACGAACTTGGGTATCAAGTGGGAGAGGGAGATTACTAGAGGATAGCATGACTTTATTACCGACTTCAAAGGTGAGATCTCGACGATAGTGGTCCGCATATTGTTTTTGGCAATTCTGAGCAACAAGGAGGTGAGACTTGGCTTGTTGGAGAGATTGGGATATAGTGGTCAAGAATGTGGAAGTATGAGGAACCTGAGATGGAGGGGAAGCAAGAAGAGAATCTAGAACAAGCGGATCTTGGCCAAAATTGAGAAAGAAAGGAGAGAATCCGGTACTTGCCTGTTTGGAATTGTTGTAGGCAAATTTGGCAGCGGCAAGACATTCATCCCAATTGGTATGGTGTACATTGACAAAGGCACGCAACATATCCTCCAATGTATGATTTGCACGTTTGGTTTGTCCATCAGTTTGAGGATGATAGGCCATGGACAAAGCAAGCTTAGTACCGAGTATCTGAAAGAGTGCTTGCCAAAACTTCCCGGTAAAGTGAGGATTACGGTCGGAGATGAGTACGCGTGGCATTCCATGATGCTTGAAGACATTGTCGAAGTAGATTTGCGCTAAGGTTAGAGCATCCACGGTATCACAGGTTGGTGCCAAGTGGATTTGCTTACTAAGCTTATCCACAAACACTACGATGGCGGTGTGTCCTTGTTTTGTCTTGGCAAGGATGTGATGAGATCCAAGCTTACATGCTCCCAATGAGCTGATGGAACGGCAAGCGGTTGAAGGAGTCCACCCGGCTTCTGGTTGTTGGCCTTGTTACGTTGGCAACTCTCACATGATCGGACAAATTCTTGAACATCCCGTATCATGTTCGGCCACCACCATTGACGTTGGAGAGTGCCCAAGGTCTTGTCCACACCCATGTGACCAGCGATGGGTAAATCATGGGCTTCTTGAAGGAGCACAAGTCAAAGATCACCTTTGGCTGGGACATAGATCCGGTCCGCATAGAATAGAAGGCCTTCCTTGAAGGAGAAGGTGTTGTACTCCTTGTCACCTATTGTGAGCCGACCATGTACCATTTGGAAGAAGGGATCTTACTATAGAGCTAACCGAAACTCATTATGAATCTTGGGATCAATTGACACCGTCGTAATTGCTGCCGCGATGAGAGGAAGAGACTTCAAATCAGGTTGTCGTGATAGAGCATCAGGGATGAGATGGAACCGACCTAGTTTGTACTCAAACAATTGGAGTTGCTCTTCCCATCGATGATGTTGACTCTTCATGTGCTTTAGGTGTAAGGTCTGCAACAATGGCTTGTGATCAATTCACATGATCACTTGTTTCCCCAAGAGATAATGCCTCCATACCTTGGTGGCATATACCATTGCAAGTTGTTCCCAATCTCGAGCAGAGTAATTTCTTTCAGCTATATTTAGTCGGCGAGACACAAAGGCAATAGGATGTAGTCCCTTTGGAAATTCATGTTGCAACACAACTCTAATTGCAAAGTTAGAAGCATCAAAATCAACCACACAAGGTAGTTGAGGATCATATGGTTGAAGAATGGGTCTTGAAGACGCCATATGCTTTAACTTCTAGAATGCTTCTTCATGCTTGGTGGTCCATTGGAAGCTCGAGTTCTTTCCCAAGAGGTCAGTCAATGGTGCGGCCACGTGAGCATAATAGTGGATGAACCGTCGGTAAAAACTGGCCAATCCATTGAATGCTTGTACTTCGGTAGCATCCTTTGGGGTAGGCCAATTAGTAATGGCCTTGATCTTCTCTTCTTCCATCTTGATCCCCTCTAATGAGATCTTATGACCCAAGAAGGTAACCTCCTTTTGCCAAAAAGCACACTTTGACTTCTTGCAATAGAATTTCCACTGTCGTAGTCGTCTTAGGACTTCTTGCACATGATTCCTGTGTTCTCCCTCTGTCCTACTATAGATTAAGATATCATCTAAGAACACTACCACGGACTGATCCAATAGTCCCTCCAACACCCGATGCATCTGATCCATGAAGATTGCTGGAGCATTAGTGAGTCTGAAAGGTAGAACTCTCCACTCAAAATGTCCATACCTTGTGCGAAAGGCAGTCTTTTGCACGTCCTCTCCTTCAATAGGAATTTGCCAATAGCCGCTACAAAGATCTAGCTTGGAAAAGTAGCTGCTCCACTTAATTGATCAACAAAGGTCATTGATCCGAGACAAGGGATATGCATTCTTCACGGTTTGCTTATTGAGCCCACGGTAATCAATACAAAAACGAAGTCCTCCATCCTTCTTTGGAACAAATAGTACCGGTGCTCCCCACGGAGAGGTACTATGTCGTATGAAGTCCTTCTCCAAAAACTCTGTAAGTGTTGTTCGCAACTCCTCCAACTCCTTTGGTGAGAGCCGATAGATTGGTCTACTCATTGGAGTACTCCCTGGCAATAACTCAATCTTGAAGGGCATACCTCGATCAGAGGGTAATCCCTTTGGCAGATCATCCGGAAACACATCTACAAACTCCTGAACTATCCGATCAATCGTTGCTTGATGCAGCACTTGGCTCTCCTCAGATTGTTCTTGTGCAATCGGCTTGATCCACACCGCAAATACAGACTTATCTTCCTCCAAAGCTTGCTCTATGGTTGCTTCATTAACAAACTTCCCTTCTAGGGACTCATCTCTCTTCCAAGCTTGCTCCATGGTTGCCTTCCTGGCAAACTTCCCATCTTGGGACTCATCTCCCTTCCAGATTTGCTCTATGACTACCTTCTCAACAAACTTCCCATCTTGGGACTAACTATTCTTAGGTGTCTTACTCAGAGGTACCAAACAACCTAATCGGAAATTCCTACCTTGGTGTTGTACTTGAATTTGACGTTGGGTCCAATCAAATTGAACCTTATGATGTTCAAGCCAAGGTAGACTCAAAATGATATCATAGTGTGGAGGTGCCACTACAAACCTCTTACACTCCAGATACTCCTTCCCAATCTTGAAGGTAACAGGATGCAAGGTGCGGAATGCAGAACCCTTTCTACCATCCGCCATCATCAAACTACTTCCAATCACTAGCTTGATAGGAACACCTAATTCCTTTGCTACTTGCATAGACATGCAATTCTATGAACTTCCAAAATCAACCAAAATTCTACAACCCTGATTAGATATCATACCTTGCAAGTGAAGTAGACTTGCAAAGGTCAAGCCTTCAATCCCATTGGAACTAATCAAGCTCCCAGTAGGCAGCTTGAAATCTCCTACTGGGATTCCTCATTTCCCTGATCATTGTGCTCCACAACCTCCATTTGGGCAACTTGTCGAGGTCGTCCATTCTTGAGGGGACATTCAGCAATGCGATGCCCCAACTGGTGACAATAAAAAAAACCTCCATTTTGTCGTTATCTTTCTCTATCTGCTGTGCCAAGTGGTCTTTGTTAGATAGCATCAATCTCCATTGGTACCGGTTCTTCCACTTGTGGTACTGGTAGATTTTGTGTAGGTCGAGGTCAAGACCAAGTTGTCACAACTAAGGAATCAAAAAGCTCAGCCAATTGCATGGCTTCTTCTACGTTTTGTGGCTCTCGCATGGTCACCTCCAATCTGGTTTGTGACTTCAATCCTTGCACAAATTGATCCAAAACTTCACCTTCTTGGATATCTAGAATTTGCATGATGATATTCTGAAATTGTGTGATGTAGCTTCTCATTGAGCCAATTTGCCTCAACTCCGCCAATTTATCTTGTGCAGCTCGGGTGGCATTTATAGTCTGAAATTGACCAAGTATTGCATCCTTGAATTTTGCCCATGTCAAAATCGGTGTAACAATTTGTCGTTCAGCTCTTTCTACTCGGAATCGCCACCAAAGTTTTGCCACGCCATCCAACTGGCTAGAAGCTAAGAGAATTTGTTTCCGCTCGTCTTGAAGATTGGTGGCTTCAAAGTAATGTTCATAGTCAAACACAAAATTCTCCACTGTGCCTAGAAGATTCTTACCTTCAAACACAAAATTCTCCACTGTGCCTAGAAGATTCTTACCTTCAAACACCTTGGGTTTCAGAAATCGAATGCAATCTTCTCCATCTCAAATTGGCGCTCTGTCTATCTGTTCTCATCGTTGTTGGTCTTGTTCATCCAACAATCGAGTAAGATGCTCGATTTGTTGTTGCATTGCAAGGATAACATCCGGTATTGCCGCCATCGCTACAACTCTATTCCACTACCCTCAATTTATCTAGTTGATTAACACATAGATACAACACGTCCACCGTTCTCCATAAGTTACAACTGGAAGTATCAAGGGTTCCTCTGACACGGTGTTCATATATAGAAAATCCTGCCCAAAGCGTGAGGTGATGAATTGTGTGAAATGATGCTTTGGTAATATCTAGACATGAAAGTCCTAATGGTTTGGCGGAAGTGGATTTAGTGGTCCATAAATTCCATCCATCCCATTCCTGGTCTGATACCAATGTAAAAGACCGAAACCAAGGAGAGAAATAGGAGAATGGAAACTCACATTGGGACACTTGAATGAGGGAAAAATCCGAATGCCTAGCATGAGCTTTGGCTTTGGTATTTATAGGTAGCATACAAGGCTCTTGAGAAGCTTCTCAAGAAGCTTCCTCAAGCCGTTTTCTTAGAGTGCAAGCCAAGTTAACTAGGAAGCTTCTCAAGAAGCTTCCTTCTAGAAGTTGCCTACTTGGCGTGCAAGCTAAGCTAACCGGGAAGCTTCCCAAGAAGCTTCCTAGATACTTCTGGAATATTCTAGGCTAATTTGTCTTATGTGCTACTTCGTGAGCCTGACTGACTTTGTGGCTAAACTCCATATTGTTGCAGCCTAAAAGGTAGAACTCTCCATTCAAAATGCTCATACCTTGTGCAAAAGGCAGTCTTTTGCATATCCTCTCTATCAATGGGAATATGCCATTAACCACTTTGGAGATTCAACTTGGAGAAGTATTGTGCTTCACTCAATTGATCAATCAAGTCATCAATTTGAGGCAAGGGATATGCATTCTTCACTGTTTGTTTATTGAGGCCATGATAATCAATATAGAAGCAAAGTTCTCCATCCTTCTTTGGGACAAATAGTACCGGTAGTCCCTAAAGAGATGACCTATGTCATATGAAATCTTTCTCAACAACTCCATAAGTGTTGTTTGAAGTTCATCCAACTCCTTTGGTGAGAGTTGACGGATTGGTCTACTCATTGGAGTACTTCTGAGCAATAATTCAATCTTGAAAGGCATATCATGATCATAGGGTAATCCTTTAGGCAGATCATTTGGAAACACATCTCAAAATTCTTGGACTATTTCATCAACCATTGCTTGATGAGGCTTTTGGTCCTCCTCAGATCTAGTATGGGCAATTAGCTTGATCCACACCACAAAGATAGACTTATCTTCCCCCAAAGCTTACTCTGTGGTTGCTTTATTGATAAACTTCCCATCTTGGGACTTATCTTCATTCAAAGCTTGCTCTATGGCTACTTTCTTGATCAAGTTCCCAACAGGTGGCTCAAAATCTCACATTGGGATTCTTCTTTTCCCTATGTCATTCTGCTCCACAAATTCCATTTGGGCAATTGGTCAAGGTTGTCCATTCTTGAGTGGACATTCAGTAATGCAATACCCAATTTGGTGATAATAAAAGCAACCACCATTTTTTCATAATCTTTCTTGATCTGCTATGCCCAATGGTCTCCATTAGATGGAATCAATCTCCATTCGTGCCAGCTCCTCCACTCGTGTGTTATATGTTGGTAGGTTTTATGAAAGTTGAGGTCAAGTTCAATTTATCACAATCAAGGAGTCAAAGTGCTCAACCAACTACATAGCTTCCTTCAAGTGTTTTGGCTCTCACATACTCACTTCCAATTTAGTTCACGACGTCAAGTCCCTCAAAAATTGATCTAGAGCTTCACCATCCAATATATATAGAATTTGCACAATGTTATTCTAGAATTGCATAATATAGCTCTTTATAGAACCATTCTATTTCAACTTTGCCAACTTATTGTGTGTAGCTTGTGTGACATTTATTGCTTGAAATTGTCCAATTATTGCACACTTGAATTCTTCCCATGTCAAGATTGGTGCAACAAATTGCCATTCAACTTGCTCCATTTGGAACCGCCACCATAGTTTTGCCACTCTATCCAATTGGCTTGAGGCTAAGAGAATCTATTTTTGTTCATATTGAAGATTTGTAATCTCAAAATAACATTCATAGTCAAATACAACATTCTCCACTACACTTGGGAGATTCTTGCCTTCAAATACCTTGGGTTTTGGAAATTGGAATCGCTCTTCTCTTCTCAAAATAGTGCTCTCTTTATGTGCTCTTATCTTTGATGGTCTTGTTCTTTCAACAATGTAATAAGGTGCTTGATTTGTTGGTGCATAGCAATGATAACTTTGGGTATTGTCACCATGGCTACTACTTTATCAAACTACCTACAATGTATCTAAATTAACAGGTAGATGCAACACGTCCACCGTTCCCCATAAGTAAGAATCATAAGTACCAAGGGTTCATTGGACAAGTTGCTTGTATTCAGAAAATTTTACCCAAAGCATGAGGTGATGAATTGTATGAAAAAGGTGCTCGGGTAGTACATTGACACAAAAATCTCAATGGTTTGGTAGAAATGGATTTGGTGGTCCATAGATTCCCTCCATCCCATTCTTGCTCCATAGATACCAATGTAAAAGACCAAGACCAAGGAGAGAAATAAGAGAATGGAATGTCAAAGTGAAATATCACATTGGAACTCTTGAATGAGGGAAACTCCAAATGCCTAGCATTAGCTTGGGCTTTGGTATTTATAGGGAAATAAGTATACAAGGCTCTTGAGAAGCTTCTCAAGAAGTTTCCTTCTAGAAACTACCTACTTGGCGTGCAAGCTAAACTAGCCATGAAACTTTCTTCTAGAAACCACTACTTGGCATGTGTCACGCCATTTGTATTGTCACATCTAGATTGCTTGGCCGCTGGAGCTCTAGTAATAGTAATTAGAGTTATTTTAGCAGTTTCTCAAAGACTACTTTCCAACAGTCAGATTTTTTGTTCGGGGTATTGACTTCACGGTGGGGCCCATTGTCACTTCGCACCGTTTGCACCATCAAGTGTGCAGTCAATGGACCCATTAGGGTTTCAGACCTAGCTCGAGTCCAGGGGTATACTTTTGAAGTGCAACTCTAGAGAGCTCACTTCTCTGATGTTGAGCCTTTGAGTTCCCGACTATGGTGGGCAGAGGCCGGTGAGCATCACTTGGATTCTCTTAGCTAGAGTGGGTGTGACTTTGACTGTAATCAGTGCCTAGTTGTTGACAATTTATAGAATGATAGATCAAGTACTAAGTTGAGTTGAGTTGAGTTGAGAGTGGTAAACAATATCATTACATCATAGAAGTGAAATCGGGGAGAAATCGGGTGCAAGAACTTTGAGTGTTGATGGTATCTCCAAGCTCAATGGATCGTTGGTAGCTCAATTGAAGTTCAGTTTTTCCCTGGTGTGCAGAAGCTCGTTGCTTGATGGAGATTTGGCAGTAAGGCAAACGTTGTGCGAAAGCGTTGGCCAATTTTTGAGCACCAAAGGAGCAAATTTCAAGCAATGGTTGTGATTTTGAGCTCAGGAGGTGAAGACAAGACTAATTTGTTGTGAGTTGGGCTTAGAAAGTAAAATTGAAGTTGGAGTTGGGAAGCTATTCTTGTGAATTTTTGATTTGGAGAAACCCATGTTTTCAATTTGGCTTGAGTGAAGAGTTAGCAGGGGATATGGCAATCAGCCAACTTTAGGGTTTACGTCAGATTTTGGCTGGATTTTACATCAGATTTTGGCCAGATTTGGAGGAGTTTTATTGTTTGGCCAAATTAGGAGGGGTTTTGCTAGTTTGGAAGACTTTCCCAAGTTTGGAGGAGTTTTGCCAAATTTTGGAGGAGGTTCGAAGTGGCAAGAAGAAAGGCCCCATTTCGGCGTTTAAAGGCTTTGAGGCATAGGGATGTGGGCTATGAGAGGCAACAAAGGCCTAGAAGGGCTAGCAAGCCAACTTGCTTGCGTGAGGCTAGCTAGTTTAGAGTAGATCTTGGTCATTGGTTGGCAAAATCTGCCTTTCCTACTAGATGTACGCAACAAGGTTTGACCCCTAGATCTCTTGTTCCTAAACTGGTGCCCTAGCCAACTAGTCCACCCTCACTTGTTGTCCTAGTGACTATGCCACTGTTATCTATACACTTGTAGCTTTGGCTAGGGAGGCAGTTTGATCCCATTCTTGGTGATCCTGGTAGCTCAAGACTTAGATACGAACTTCTCTTATATCAAATGCTAAATGGTTGTAGAGTCAATCTTGTGTTGTTTTATGAGATGGAGGGTTTTTGTTTAGATTTCTTGTGATTGGACCCCTTCTATTCTCTACTTCTTGTTTGTGCACCATGTTTGTGTGAGGTGGCCCTAACTTTTGAGCATTGGTGCTCTGGTGTATTCTTGGTAGTGAAGCTGGAGTGATGACCAGTTAGACTATCTTTGTTTCTCTCTGGTGAGACAAGTAGTGATGACATGCAAACTGTGAGAGTGCGTGTTGTGATGGCAAGTTACATGTTGTCCTTTCTCCTAATGTAGTTATCTTGGTTAGAGTTACATTAGTGGGTGGTGCTTAGTTGGTGTTGGCACTTGGTGGGGAACTTGCGGTTGCAGTTTGTGGTCTGGTTTGCGGTTTTGGTTGTGGTTACTTTGTCACGACGGAGTTCTTTGGGGATTCTAGAGGAGATAGCCCTGCAATACATAGTGGGTTTACTCGGAGTGGTACTTAGTATCAACCTGTATCTTAGGTCCCAGTGAGGGAGGAGATTGACTCTGAGTTGGAGTTTGACATAGGAGTTGATTTAGTTGAGAGTGCACTTGGTATGTCCACACCGTTGTTGTGGGACATAGATGAGATTTATGGGGCCTCCAAAGGCCCTAGGCATTACTCTGGTATAGTGAGTACCATTGAGTTGGATGATTTCATCTAGGAGTTCAATAGTTGGTGTGATCTGCAGCAGATGTGGAACCCGACTTTGTTTACACTCTTCATGGCATGGAAGGGGTTGTTTCAACATCTAGAGGGTCCGCCAATGGATGACTACCATGAGTTCAGTAGAGCTCATTTGGAAGAGATTGAGTTATGGAGATAGTATTGGTCTCCAAACTATATCTCTATCACTTCAGGCTCAGTGGCCAAGAGTAGATTGGCAGTACCTACGAGTTCTAGCTCAAGTAGTGTTGGTGGAGCTAGTGGAGGTGCACTAGCTGGAGATAGTGCTACTACATGTGGAGGTACCACAACAGGTGATAGTGTGATACCGGGGTTTAACCCCATGGTGGAGTTCTTCCAACGTTTGAGGCAGAACTACCAAGGAGTGCGGACTGACAAGCTGAGGAGCTTGTAGGAGTTCCAGCAGAAGGTTGGAGAGAGCCTACGCAAGGCATACACTTGCATGAGGTGGCTGATCAGTTTCACTCAGGGAGTTACTAAGGCCTAGATAGTCTAGTTTTGGTATGGAATACTAGATAGGGAGTTGTAACGTAGAGTTTGTGATGCTAGGTTGTTACAAGCTACTTTGCCTACTTTGGCAATGGTCTTTGGTTTGGCTTAACGTATTGAGCTCAACATGGTGGAGGAGAGGGTGGTGACATCTGGATTTGGTAGGGAGACCTCATCCACAACTGTTACTTCTTCTAGAGTACAGAAGAGTGCACCACGCCTAGTTGGTTTTTGAGGACAGGGTGGACAACCAAGTTCCTATGGAGCGAGTGGGGGGCCTAGTGGAGTTAGATTCTTACCTTCATTTTTGGGTCAGCAACAGCCAATGAGTGACGTTGTTGCTTGTTGGACTTGTGGTGGACCTCACCATCGGAGAGAGTGTACTCAAGGCAGTGGACCTAATACCTCAGGTGCATCACAATCAGCAAGGTAGTGTGAGCATTGCCACAGATTTGGTTACACTAGTGACGGGTGTTTTGACCTACACCCGGAGTTACGGAGTGGTAGGGCTACTATGGCAGGTAGTAGAGGAGCTCTAGTTCATGGAGGACAAGGTAGTAGAGGTGGTGGTAGAGGATCTACACCTAGTAGAGGTGCAATACCTGCTCTTACTTCTAATACAACTATGGCTACTCGGATTGAGCAGTTGGAGCAAAGATTGGCTAGTATGGCTATTGCTTAGAGGAGATCAAATTTGGGTGCTGAGGCCTCCACCTCATATGTTGGTGATAGAGATGCTTTGGACTTCATGTGCGGAGCAGTACAGGTAGATGCATCTGTAGTAGTGACTAGGAGTGCAGTACGTGCTCCAAAGCCTAGAGGAGCATCAGTGGAGTTAGAGCCACAAAGAGGAGAGGTTGGGAGATAGGTCAGACTTCCCTAGTCTTTCATGCTTGCTAAGGCATTATAGACAACATCCATGGTTCCTAGACGACCCAGTGCATGTGTGGTAGGTGGTGATGGAGTGCATGATGGACTACTTGCTAGTAAACCACCTACTACTACATAGATTGAGTCTAGCACAATGTTGGGAGCGGCTCAACTGATTATGTGGTGCTCTTTGTTTTCAACCAGTGACATGTTTACATTGAGAGTTGACCCAACCTAGTGTTCCGATTGGTTGCCATGTTGTGTGAAAGTAGGGATGATGCGGTTCCTACTACTAGAGTAGAGGTGGTTGATAGTAGAGCTGACTTGGTTGAGGAGCATGGGATCCGTTCAGCGACCAATGGTTTATGGCAGGCAGTAACGGCTAGACTGGAGGAGTTGCCAGCTAGACCGGCCTTTGAGAGAGCACGGTTCACACCTAGTGTTGTCCTTTTGGATAACTAGAGGGAGATTTTCCATTTTGTGGGACCTTCAAGGAAGTTCTATACACCATAGAGAGTCATGTTAGACTTTGATGTGTAGTCTCTTATGTTGGGGAAGGCTGGAGTTAGTTGTCGGTCTGGAGTTATGGAAGACCAATGTGGAGAGGTGTCTATTTCAAATCCAAACTTCTCTAGGTGGTGGTTCGATACAATACATCACGCATGGAGAGCTTGTCATCCAAGTTCAGCTTGGACTGATAGCTTGGTGGTGAGAGCTCACGCTATTGCAACAATAGTTGAGTCATATGATGTGCTAGTTGCAAGAGCAGTGTTATACCCCATGGGTTTCAACATTGACTATTGGGAGGAGACAGCCTCCTATAGACCAGGTTGGCATTATGGTGAGGGACGGGTATGTCACCTATCAGTATGCTTCAGTAGTGGCAGTCTTGGCTCACTACCGTCCGAGACCATGGCAACATCAGTTTTAGCTTTCAATGGTGTAGTTACTTGGCCTGGTGACTTGTTTGAGAGGAACGCCCATGCAAAGGATACTTCAGTACCAAAGGAGATCACTCAGATTTGGAGTACAAGTGGGATTGTTCCATCCACCTTGGATGTTCCATTGTGGAGTTCAAAGGAGGCATTGCAGCAACATGCAAATCAGTTGGTGCAATAGGCTTGGAGTGGAGCCTTCGTACCATCAGGAGATGAGTGTGAGGATGAGCCTCTAGAGTTGATTACTTCAACACCTCTGGATACCACACTCATTGCTTGGCAGTATCTTATAGAGGGGATATGTCTATTGGAGTTGTTTGGTGAGATTAGCACCAGACTAACTGCGGTATTATAGATTGGTGTACGAGTACAGAGGTACTTGTATGTAGAGAGAGATGAGATTGCTAGGCAAGCCTCTCTACATCATGTGGTACACTTGGCCTATCAATATCCGGAGTTATTACCAATGTCAACAGTCAGAGGTTACCAAAAGGCCTAACCAACAAACATTTCCTTACTAGGGGGCGCATGATCTGAAGAGACATGGGCCTATTCACTTGGTGATTTTTGGATGGCCATGTCAGGGACATACACATGGTGGTAGAGGTTTGGGTCTTTAGGATCCTCGTTCTGGTGTGTTTTGGGAGATGTTACGGATACTACGACATCTCTAGGTTCATCAGTCTATTTCTCTAGCTTACCTTTTGGAGAACATTTGTTTGATGTGTGATTCTCACACTAGAGTGGTGGCAAGTACACATCAAGTCCATTCTTGGATGGGACTTGTGGTATTTTTAGATCTAGCTTGAATGAGATCACGGGCTCATCATCTTCATCTTTGGTGGACAAACCTCCTACCTAGAGAGGTTCTACAACGTGCTTATGATGGGATTCAACTACTTGACCACATCCTTGTTGATGATATCTTGGATGTTGGGCGTTAGTCTCAAACAATGGTAGTGGCTGATAGGTCACCTATGGTAGTGATGAACCTAGTTGGACAGCCTAGAGCCGCATTTCCCACACTCATGAGTTTCCCAGACTCTCATGCTTTTTGAGAGGGAGGACTTGGACTTGTTTGGGACTCACAGTTACAATAGTTGGTGGAGCCCAACGTTGATGAGAGAGAGCGGGCGATGGGTTTTCACACCGGTATTACCACTATTCTAGTAGTGTTAGAGGCATCCAAGCATCAGCTGTAAGGTCAGGCTGTGGACTTGAATTGTTTGACTTGGATTGTGAGCCTTGGCTTGGCAGAGCAGCGTAGGATGCGCTTGATAGGCATCACCACTTGAACACTTGTGAGCCTTGTGCCTATTGAGATGATTCAATCACATGTTGGGAGCGATGGACCGAGTGGACATGGTATTCTTGGGACACAGCCAGTAGCTACTAGGAAGAGTGGTCTACTTGGAGTCCATCTAGGTGAGCGCGGGCTACTTGGATTACACCCTTGGTCCACTTGGGATGCAGCTAGAGGACGTGTGGAGCTTGTAGCCAAAGTGGAGGGAGTTTTTCACAAAGAGGTTGGGACCTCTAGTGGTCGGAGGCATGCCACTATTGCTCCCAAGGGCCCAATGTAGCAGCTAGTCAATACGTCTTCCACTCCTACTATAGTTACAGAGGATACTTGGGAGCCAAATCTTGGACCCAAGCTTAATGGAGAGGAAAGATGGAGAGTTTCGAGGTTCTTGAGGAGCCACACGAGTTGTTTTGCCTTCAGTATGAAGGATTTGGGTGCTCTGAAAGGACTTGGTATACGGATTGAGCTGGCTAGCAATACACTAGTTTTCTGATGTCTTTATCAATATAGTGAGATGGAGAGGACATTGATTCAGAGTCGGAGTAGTGACCTTTTTGGGGCTGGTTTGGTAGAGATTTCACATGGAGAGTATGCATTAGTGACAATGATGCCAACCAAGAAGGATATGCATGGCAACTACACATATAGGCGGATGTGTGGAGATTACCATCTTATTAACCAACAGACCAGGGCTGATTGGTATGCCATGCCTACACCGGAGGAGATTTTTGGTGCAATTGGGCATGCAAAGGTCTTCAATACTTTGGATCTTCAAGCGGGATATCATCAATTGCCAATCAAGGAGGAGGATAAGTCCAAGATAGCATTCTTGGCTATTGATCCTCATGGCAAGGATGTGTTATATCAAGGGAGGTTCTTACCATTTGGGTTAAAGAAAGCTCCTGCTAACTTCCAGAGGATCATGGATAGGATCCTAGCTGGACTGGATTTTGCTCGATGTTATATTGATGACATTTTGGTCTATAGCACTATAGTGGAGGAGCATGAGAGACAGTTGCTGGAGGTGTTTGAGAGGTTGAGATCTCATGGACTCAAATTACATCCTGGGAAGTGTAGGTTCTTCCATGAGCAGGTTGAGTATTTGGGTCACACTATCTACCCCAGAGGACTTGGCGTTCAGTAGACCAAGGTGGAGGCTATTGCACATATTCCTTGGCCTACGGATGTGAGCAGAGTGCAAGCATTCCTTGGGTTGGCAAACTTCTATTGCCGCTATGTTAGAGGATTTATTGTCATTGCCAAGGCCTTGACAAAGCTGACCAAGCTTACACAAGAGTGGTGTTGGGGAGATGAGCAGGAGAGGGCTTTTGTAGAGCTCAAGGAGAGGTTGATATCTGCTCCTATTTTGAGGAGACTGATCAGAGGGTGACCATTTTAGGTTCATACTGATTGGAGTATGTTGGGGCTTAGAGCGGTGCTCACCCAACATGATGATGAGGGGAAGGAGTTTGTGGTGGTTTATGCTAGTTGCTCCAACAATTCAGCGGAGATGAAGTATATTTCATATGAGGGAGAGTGCTTGGCAGTAGTTTGGGCAATAGCACATTTCCGATGTTACCTATTTGGTAACCCCTTCACTCTCATCACTGATCATCAGCCATTGAAGTGGTTGATGGAGTCCAACAAGCTTTTAGGGAAGCTTGCATGATGTGCTCTAATTTTATAGGAGTATGATTTCATGGTTGTTCAGAGACCTGGAGTGGTGAACCGAGATGCAGATGGGTTGAGTAGAAACCCATGTCCGAGCCAACAGGATCAGACCAGAGCATGTTGGCATGGTGAGAGAGATGAGGAGATGGTGCCAGGTTGGCATGCATCGACCTTTTTGTGTATATTTTTAGAAGCTTTGGTGGTATCTCTCTTAGCGTATACAAGAGGAGTTATTGAGGTCATAGATCTAAAGAGTGAAGATATTGGTACAATTCAGCAAGACATTCATGATGATGTCTTAGTGATGGACTATCTCTGCACTGAAGTTGTGGGTGGCACAGTTGGGGCTAAGGAGAGAGATTGTGTCCTTCAGCAAGCCAAACGATTCAGATTGGAAGGCAAACACCTTTTGCATGTACGGGAGGATGGTAGAGTGCGAGTAGTACCACTTCCATCTCGGAGACCATAGTTGGTCCGTCATGCTCATGAGGAGCTAGGACATTTTGGAGTAAAGCGTACATATAGCTTACTCTAGAGTCACTATTGATGGCGCGGTATGTAGACCAAGGTACAATAATTTATTGCCAGATGTGTGGTTTGTGAGCAAGTTAGAGCATCATTCAATGCTCCTACACCACAGCTACACCCATTACCTATCATGGGATTGGGTTACCGTTGGAGTTTGGACTTTGCTGGACCTTTACCATTGACTGTGAGACATCATCAATATGTTTTGGTGATAGTGGAGCACTTCTCTAAGTGGATTGAGTTGGTGGCACTTCCTGACAAGTCTAGTGAAGGGACAACTTACTCGTTCTTGGATCAAATTCTTAGTCATTTTGGTGCACTAGCTGAGGTTTTGACTGATTAGGGTATAGAGTTCTTGGGGAAGTTTTAGGTCTTGTGTGACAAGGCTTTGATTGATCATTGTACTACATCTTGGTCACCCTGAGGCAGATGGCTTAGCAAAGAGAGTGGTTCAGACGGTGAAGACAAGATTGCAAAAGTATGGTTTGCAGAGAGGCCACTTGGGAGATTGGGATCTCCAATTACCTTGGTTGGCCATGGGCTATTGGTTGAGCCGGCAAGACTCCTTAGCATCCTTCTCTCAATACTTTCTACTTTATGGACGAGATCCAGATTTACCTACAGCCATTTGTCAAGATGCTATTGTAGTTTTGGACTTGGATGACCCCGATGTATGGATGAGTGCATGTTCTCAACGGGCAAAGATATTTTGGAGAGTGATGCCAATGGCCTTTGAGAACTTGGCAATTGCTCAGCATAGAGATATTTTACGCTATGCTACCATTTGAGAAGGAGGTTATAGACCCTTGATCTATTGATTTCATCTAGGAGACTTTGTATATCTACAATAGACAACACCGATGACACTTGATGTTTCAATAGGCCGCACTATCTTGAGAGTGTGTGAGGTTTTACCATCTGGAGTCCTTGTGTTAGAAGGACGTGATGATGTTGTTTGGAAGGATCATGTTTGCAATTGTGCACCATGCCACCTCCCAAACATTGATGGTACTATGGACCCAAGCTTGGTACTTGTACGTGCAAGCTTGAGGTGTATGTTATGTGGCTCTTTTGGTGGAGCTGCTACTATGTTAGTGTGTGATAGCTGTTCGAGAGGATGGCATATGGCATGTATGACTCCTCTTCTCACGATGGTTCCTCAAGGACAGTGGTTATGTCCTAGATGTACTTGACATATAGCTAGTTCATTCTTTATATGGTATAGATTGCAGACATGCAACTAATGATGGGGCTCCATAGCATCCGGCCTCTTGATCTTTGCCCATTATAGGGTATACCATATACTTAGAGTAGATGGCTATATGGAGTTAGAGAGACCTAACCACCAGCTGGGGGGCAATTGTGGCACTTTAGAGTCTATGTATGACTTGTGTGTGAGTTGTGCTTCTATAGTGTATGATGTTGACAACAATGTATGTTGTCTAGCAATGTATATACGCATAACAATTGTCACACCATTTGTAGTGTCACATCTAGATTGCTCAGACATTGGAGTTCCAGTAATAGTAGTTAGAGTTATTTTAGCAGTTTCTCAAAGAGTACTTTTTGATGGTCAGATTTTGTGTTTGGGGTACTGACTTCACGGTAGGGCCCACCATCACCTTGCACCATTGAGTGTGCCATCAGTGGGACCATTAGGGTTTCAGACCTAGCTCGAGTCCAAGGGTATACTTTTGAAGTGCAGCTCGAGAGAGCTCACTTCTCTGATGTTGAGCCTGCGAGTTCCTGGCTATGGTGGACAGAGGCCGGCAAGCATCACCTTGATTCTCTTAGCTAGAGTAGGTGTGGCTTGACTGTAATCAGTGCCCAGTTGTTGGCAATTTATAGAGTGACAAATCAAGTATTGATATGAGTTGAGTTGAGTTGAGAGTAGTAAATAATCTGATTATTGTGGCACTTAGAGTCTATGTATGACTTGTGTGTGAGTTGTGATTCTATAGTGTATGATGTTGACAGCAATGTATGTTGTGTAGCAATGTATATACGCACAACACGTGCAAGCAAAGTAGCTGGTCCTTTTCCAAAACACTACAAAGGCCAAATAACTCTATGAACATCTTACCATCCTTAATCTAAGAGCTTATAATCTAGATCTCTTACTTGTTTGTAAATTTTGGGACATTAAACTTCTTGAAGTTTGATTGATACCAAATACAAACAATGATCTTATTCACATCAAGCTCTCAAAAGCTACAAAGATATCCATCCATTTTTAAGAATTGTGGTAAATGACCAGTACTACAAAGATGTCCTCCCAAAAAATACCACAAGTATCTAGTAAATATCTTTCCTTGTGTATGACTTTGCTTATTGTGTATGAAGTCTTTAAAAAATGAATAGCTCTTTCTCCAAATCCAATGGGTCAAAAACATTCCTATTGACCACCAATTAGATGTGTATTTTATTGCCTTTGGCAATAGTGCATTAGCTATAATCATATCTTCTATAGAAAGATACTCCATATATCATTTTCTTTTTTGATGCTCAATATGATCTTTGCTCTCTTAATATATTGAAAAAGCTTTATTGGTAAGTTATAAACCAAATATGCTTTGGGCATGTTATGCTTGTGCTTCCTAGGTGCTTCTTCTTGCACAACTTCTTTCTTGGCCACCTTCATTTCTTTGTGGAAGTTATGCTCATTCTTTGTATTCTTTTACAAAATAATTTAATAATATCCATAAGATATCAAACTAACATTTAGAAATAGATGACAAAATTTTAAAAAATAATAAACTACAAAAGATAAATAATGAATACCTGCTAAAATCTTGGCAAATGACAACTATAACATCATCAACTTCTGGTTTGAAATAAATCTCCTAAGATAGAATGAGTTCATGCTTCAAGATTTGAAATCCAACTACTTGATCATGGCAAATTTCATAGAGTTATGCACCCTAGTACAATTATATTCTACAAAAATTCCATTAATGCCCAACTCTTTGATCTCCACATGTCCAAAAATACTAAGCATCCTATTATAAAAAAACTCATGTGCCTTCACTAAGTGAGCATTAGGACTTATCCTTATGTCTTAAGAAGTATCCCCACGCTTGGGTTTGCTTCTTGCTTCTATCTTTTCCATAGATTTTTCTCCCAGATGTAGAAGATACTTGCACATCAAACAATTTAGTTATATAATGTGCAAGCTACCAATAGTTATCATTTAAAAAGAACTATAGCTCCCAATTGTGCATCCAATGAAGCACATTAGATGCAGTTCTTTATCTTGAGGAGCAATCTCTTCCACAAATTGTAAGGACAAGTCTATTCTCCTTATCACAATGGATAATAATACAATGTTAATCTCTCTCATGGAGCAAAGAGTGGACCTAGCTCTCCTTTATAAATCTTAATTTCCTCATGTATGCTTGGCTCATGAGACCTTGAATAGTGCTTCCTTTACATCTTTATGACAATAGAGCTAATTGAGGGTTTAAAGGATACAAAGGCTATGAAAAAATACTTGTTGCTAGCTGAACATAAAAGAGTGAAGATTGATAACGATCTTGTTTTGAAGTATTTTTTGATGTGAGAGTAGATATGTATGACCTATTGGGTGCATACCTTAATATGCATAGTTCATATTAATTTATCAATTAACATGAAGTAAAAATTATTTTCTCTTTTGTTAGAGATTATATTGGGAGTCAATAATGTTTCTTACCTAAGAATTGTTGTGTTTGATCTATGAGATATTTTTATTTTCTTTTGGTAGAGACTGTATGGGGAGTGAATAAGGTTTCTTACCAGAGCTCAAATTGTTGTGTTTGATCTATGATACACAAACCCCTTGGCAAGCTCTATTGAACTAACTTCTACAATAAATGGATTAAATTCATTAATATTCAACTGGAGTGATTTGACAGTCATCCCTTTTTAACAAAATCTAATGTGGATTTCAGATTGTTATATAATTGGAAAATTTTCTAGACTACCTACTTTTCACTTTTATTTAAAATAGCACAAAAATTCAAATTTGAAGCATTAAAATTTTTTGAGTAGTATTCTATCTTGGGATATTCAACAGAAGATATTTATACTCATACTTGAAAAAGTGACATTTTAGAATCTTTGATAGCAAAAAAATTATAAATTTTGTAGAAAGAAGGAAAGGTTCATAGACTAAAATGGTGGTCCTTTTTAGTTGTCATGATGAATTAAAATAATATTGCATCAATTTTATTATTTATAAATAGAAGTAGTAATAAAAATCCTTGATCATTTTATCTCCAATAGAATGTCTTATTAATTGATTGAATATATGAATTCTTATATTTATCTATATATATTTAATTTCTCAAGAGGTAAAATGTAATAAATGATATCAATCAATATCATTTGGATATTGATTATAATAGATCTTCCATATACTCAAATAAAATGAATTTCCAATTTTTCATTTCTTTCTTTCATTCAAAGTTTAATCTTTCAAAGTAATAACAAGCCTTGATATGTATCAAAAGATGCATAGGAATCATATCATCTCTTTATGAACTATGCCAAAGCAATATACTTGATGGAAAGTACTTTAGAAATGTTTCTTTTTCCTCAAAATTAAACTTCAGTTTGAGCATTTATGAATTTGATCATAAATAATCATTATATTTTCTTACTTTATATTGTATCAAATTCAATATTTATACAAATTTGGTATAGGTATTATTATGCTTGTAATCTAAAATTCAAGGTCATGATAATTCACTCAATTTTACATATAGAAAATAATTTATTCTTTCAAAATAAATAAATAAATATTCTTGATAAATCATATCACATTAACCTAAATCTAGAACATAAAAGAAATTATTAGTGGAAGTTAATTTTATATTATTACATATGATACAAAATGTGTAACAATGTGGAGTTAGCATGCGAGTTAGGAAAAGCTAGTGGCTTTGTAGGCTAAGCTAAATATAGCAAAAGTAAATAGAACTAGCCTAAGAATGTGTTAGAGGCATCAAGAAAGCTTGTGGGTAGAATATTCTAGAAGCACACATGAAGCTTCTTGGTGAAAAGCTTCTAGGAACTTTCCAAAGGTAGAGTAACTTGTACATCAAGATGACGACTAGCTTAGCTGGTATGCCAAGTAATGGCTAGCTTAGCTTGCACTCCAAATAAGGCGGCTCTATGAAAGAACCTTCCTTGGAAGCTCCTTGTGAGTCTTGTACCCAAGCTACTTATAAATACCCAAGCCAAGCTCAAGGTAAATATTTAGAATTTTTCCTCACTTGAGAGTCCCAATGTGATCTTCCACTACGATCTTCCTTTCTCTTATTTATCTCCTTGGTGTTTTACATTGGTATTAGAGTAGGATTGGGATGAATAGAAATTTTTTTAGACAACCCTTGGCCCTTTGTTTTGTCGGACAGTTCTTTATGAACTTATGGACCACCAAATCCATTTCTTCCAAACCTTTTGGGATTTTTATGTCCAGTTACTACTAAAAGATCATTTCACATAGTTCATCATTTCATGCTTGTGTAGAATTCTTTGAACATGATACTTTGTCAGATGAACCATTGATACTTCTAATTGTAACTTATGGAGTGAAGTGAACATGTTGCATCTACTTGTTAACTTACATAATTGCAAGTAGTTAGTTTGATAGAGTAATAGCCATGGCAACAATACTCAAAGTTATAATTGCTATATAGGCACAAATTGAACACCTTACTTGAATTTTGGAAGAAAGAAATCATCAATGTCAAGAGCATGTAGAAAGAGTAGTATTTTGAGAAGGAGAAGAACAAATCAGATTTTGGAATTTATTTGAAGGCAAGAATTTCACGGGTGCAATGAAGAATTTTGTGTTTGATTGCAAATGTTGTTTTGCCTCAAATCTTCAAGATGAACAACAATAAATTCTCTTTGCTTCAAGCCAATTAATTAGAGTGACAAAAGTATGGTGGCAATGCTAGGTAGAGCAAGCTCAATGGAAATTTGTTGCACTAGTCTTATTAGGGAAAGAATTCAAGGGCATAATAATTGGGAGATTCCAAGTGGTAAATGTTGCAAAAGTTACATGAGATAGATTGGTAGAATTGAAGCAGATTGGTTTTGTGACAAGCTATGTCACTTAGTTCTAAAACACCATAAAGCAAATCCTAAAGATACTAGAAAGTGAAACTCTGAATCAATTTGTGAAGGGCTTGAAATCATGTACCAAACTAGGAGTGACCTTGCAAGAGCCCAAACACTTGGAGGAAGCCATGCAATTAGTTGAGGGTTTTGATTCCTTGGTTGCTACAACTAGGCCTTGACCTAGACCTCCACAAAACCTACAAACAAACCACACACGGGTGGAAGAGCCATCACCAAAGGAGATTGATGCCATCTAATAGAGACCACTTGGCACTACAAATAGAGAAAGATTATGATAAAATGATAGTTGCTTTTATTGTTGCCAACTAGGACATCACATTGCTAAATGTCCAACTAGGAATGGACAAACCTTGAACTATTGCCCAAATGAAGTTCTCAGAACATAAGATTAGGGAAACAAAGAATATCAATAGGAGACATCAAGCCTCTTATTCAGAACTTCTAACAAGATTGAAGGCTTGATTTATACAAGTTTGATACACTTGCAAGGTATGATATCCAATTGTTGTTGTAAGATTGATTTTGGTTGATTGTTGGAGTTATGAGAATTGTGTGTCTATGTAATTAGCAAAGGAATTATGTATTCATATCAAGTCAATATTTGGTAGTAGATTGATGATGTACCTCACATCTTGTTCCATTTAAGAATGGAAAGGAGTATTTAAAGCGTATGATGTTTGTAGTAGTTCCTGACACTACAATGTCATTTTAGGTCTACCTTGGCTTGAACATAATAAAGTTCAATTTGACTGTACTTGACAATAAATTCAAGTACAACACCAAAGTAAGAATTACCTATTAGTTTGTTTGACACCTCCTATGTAAGATGTATAAGAATAGTTAGTCCCAAGATTGGAAGTTTGTTAGTATAACAACTATAGAGCAAGCTTTGGAGAAGATAGTCCCATCTTTCTCGTGTGGATCAAATCAATTATGCAAGAAGAACCTGATGAGTGTAAGTAGTTTTGACAAGCAATGGTTGATTAGATAGTGCAAAAAATTTCAGATGTGTTTCCAAATAATCTTCTAAAAGGGTTAACTTTTGATTGAGTTATGCTCTTCAAGGTCAAGCTATTGGCAAGTTGTAACAATATGGAGTTTAACAAAAAAGTTAGTAGGGCTAACAAAGTAGCTAATAAGACAAAATTAATCTAGAAAATTCCAAAAGTATCTAGGAAGCTTCTTGGGGAAGCTTCCCAACTAGCTTAGCTTGCACCCCAAGTAGGTAGCTTCTAGAGGGAAGCTTCTAGAAGCTTCCAACTAGTTTAGCTTGCATGCCAAGTAAACGGCTTCTAAAAGGAAGCTTTTTGAGAAGCTTCCCAATTAGCTTGGCTTGCACTCCAAGAAAGAGGCTCAAGCAAACTTCTTGAGAAGCTTCTCAAGAGCCTTGTATGATCTCTATAAATACAAGAGCCAAAGCTATTGTGCATATATACATTGCTACACAACATACATAACTGTCAACATCATACACTATAGAAGCATAACTCACACATAAGTCATACATAGACTTTATGCATGACTTATGTGTGATTAAATCAAGGGTCTATAACCTCCTCCTCAAATAGTAGCATAGCGTAAAGTACCTCTATGCTAAGCAATTGCCAAGTTCTCAAAAGCTATTGGCATTACTCTCCTAAAGATCTCTGCCCATTGAGAACATGCGCTCACTCATACATCTGGATCATCCAAGTCCAAGACTATAGTAGCATCTTGACAAATGGTTGTAGGTAAATCTGGATCTCATCCATAGAGTAGAAAGTACGGAGAGAAGGATGCTAAGGAGGCTTGCCGGCTCAACCAATAGCCCATGGCCAACCAAGGTAATTGGAGATCCCAATCTCCCAAGTGGCCTCTCTGCAAACCATACTTTTGCAATCCTCTCTTCACCGTTTGAACCACTCACTCTACTAAGCCATATTCCTCAAGGTGATCTTGGGATGTATTACAATGATCAATCAAACTCGTGTCACAGAAGACCTGAAACTCTTCCAAGAACTTTGTACCTTGATCAGTCAAAACCTCAGCTGGTGCACCAAAATGACTAAGAACTTGATCTAGGAACGAGTAAGCTGTCACTTCACTAGACTTGTCAGGACTGCCACCAACTCAATCCACTTGGAGAAGTGCTCCACCATCACCAAAACATACCAATGATGTCTCACAATCAACAGTAAAGGTCCAACAAAGTCCAAACTCCAATGGTAACCCAATCCCATGATAGGTAATGGGTGTAACCATGGCATATGAGCATTGAATGATGCTCTAACTCAGTCACAAACCACATATCTAGCAAAAAACTGCTATACCTTGGTCTGCATACCGTGCCACCAACAGTGACTTTGGAGTAATCTATGTGTATGCTTTACTCCAAAATGTCCTAGCTCCTCATGAGCATGACGGACAAACTGTGGTCCTTGAGATGGAATTGGTACTACTCGCACTCTACCATCCTCACATACACACAAAATGTGTCTGCACTCCAATCTGAACCGTCTGGCTCGTTGACGAACATGGTCTCTCTCCTTGGCCTCAATTGTGCCACCCACAACACCAGTGCAAAGATAGTCCATCATTAAGACATTATCATGAATGTATTGCTGAACTTTACCAATATCTTCACTCTTTGGATCTATGACCTCAATAACTTCTCCTGTATGCGTTGAGAGAGATACAACCAAAGCCTCTAAAAATATACACAGAAAGTCCAATGCATGCCAACTTGGCACTATCTCCTCATTTGTCTCACCATGCCAACATGCTCCGGTTTGGGATGCTGGCTGGGACATGGGTTTCTACTCAACCCATCTGCATCATGGTTCACCACTCCAGGTCTGTGAACAACCGTGAAATCATACTCCTATAAAATTAGAGCCCATCGTGCAAGCTTCCTTGAAAGCTTATCGGACTCCATCAACCACTTCAGTGGCTGATGATCAGTGATGAGAGTGAAGGGGTTACCAAATAGGTAACATCAGAAATATGCTATTGCCCAAACTGCTGCCAAGCACTCTCCCTCATATGAACTATACTTTGCCTCCACTAAATTGTTGGAGCAACTAGCATAGGCCACTACAAACTCCTTCTCCTTATCATCATGCTGGGTGAGCACCGCTCCAGGCCCCAATATACTCCAATCAGTATGAATCTGAAATGGTCATCCTCTGATCGGTCTCCTCAAACTATGAGCATATGTTAACCTCTCCTTGAGCTCTACAAAAGCTCTCTCCTACTCATCTTCCCAACCCCACTCCTATGTAAGCTTGGTCAGCTTTGTCAAGGCCTTGGCAATGACAATAAATCCTCTAACATAGAGGCAATAGAAGTTTTCCAACCCAAGAAATACTCGCACTCTGCTCACATCCGTAGGTTGAGGAATACGCACAATAGCCTCCACCTTGGTCTGCTGAACGCCAAGTCCTCTGGGGTAGATAGTGTGACCCAAATACTCAACCTGCTCATGGAAGAACCTACACTTCCCAGGATGTAATTTGAGTCCATGAGATCTCAACCTCTCAAACACCTCCAGCAATTGTCTCTCATGCTCCTCCACTATAGTGCTATAGACCAAAATGTCATCAATATAACATCAAGCAAAATCCAGTCCAGCTAGGATCCTATCCATGACCCTCTGGAAGTTAGCAGGAGCTTTCTTTAACCCAAATGGTAAGAACCTCCCTTGATATAACACATCCTTGCCATGAGGATCAATAGCCAAGAATGCTATCTTGGACTTATCCTCCTCCTTGATTGGCAATTGATGATATCCTGTTCAAAGATCCAAAGTACTGAAGACCTTTGCATGCCCAATCACATCAAAAATCTTCTTCGGTGTAGGCATGGCATACTGACAGCCCTAGTCTGTTGGTTGATAAGATGGTAATCTCCACACATCTGCCTATATGTGTAGTTGCCATGCATATCCTTCTTGGTTGGCATCATTTTTGCTAATGCATACTCTCCATGTGAGATCTCCACCAAACCAACCTCAAAAAGGTCACTACTTTGGCTTTGAATCAATGTTCTCTCCATATCACTATATCGATAAGGACATCAAAAAACTAGTGTATTGCTAGTGAGCTCAATCCATATACCAGGTCCCTTCAGAGCACCCAAATCCTTCATACTAAAAGCAAAACAACTCGTGTGGCTCCTCAAGAACCTCCAAATCCTCTATCTTTCCTCTCCAATAAGCTTGGGTCCAACATCTGGCTCCCAAGTATCCTCTGTAATTGTA
Organism: Lunularia cruciata; assembly: GCA_948567375.1. Taxonomy (NCBI): domain Eukaryota; kingdom Viridiplantae; phylum Streptophyta; class Marchantiopsida; order Lunulariales; family Lunulariaceae; genus Lunularia; species Lunularia cruciata. Next base: position 46,109,884 of record OX419756.1, on the reverse strand, counting down.
GTAGGAGTGGAAGACATACTGACTGGCTGCTACACTTGGCCCTTGGGAGCAATAGTGTCATGCCCCCGACTACTACAGGTCCCAACCTTTGTGTGAAAAACTCCCTCCACTCTGGCTACAAGCTCCACATGTCCTCTAGCTGCATACCAAGTGGACCAAGGGTGTAATCTAAGTAGCCCACACTCACCTAGATGGACTCCAAGTAGACCTCTCTCCCTGTAGCTACTTGTTGTGTCCCAAGAATACCATGTCCACTCGGTCCATTACTCCTAGCATGTGCCTAAATTGTCTCGATCGGCACAAGGCTCACAAGTGTCCAAGTGGTGATGCCTATCAAGCACATCCTACGCTACTCTACCAAGCCAAGGCTCATAATCCAAGTCAAACAATTCAAGTCCATAGCCTGACCTAACACCTAATGCCTAGATACTTCTCACACTATTGGAACAGTGGTAACATTGGTGCAAAAACCCATTGCCTGCTCTCTCTCTCATCAGCATTGGGCTCCACCAACTGTTATAACTATGAGTCCCAAACAAGTCCAAGTCCTCCCTCTCAAAAAGCATGAGAGCCTAGGAAACTCATGAGTGTGGGAAATGTACTCTAGGTTGTCCAACTAGGTTCACCACTACTATAGGTGATCTATCAACCACTACCACTGTCTGAGACTAACACCCAACATCCAAGATATCATCAACAAAGATGTGGTCAAGTCATTGAATCCCATCATAAGCACGTTGTAAAACCTCTTTGGGTGAGAGGTTTGTCCACCAAACACAAAGATGATGAGCCCGTGATCCCACTTTGGCTGCATCCAACAATATAGCAGGTCCTATCCAAGAATGGACTTGATGTGTACTCGCTACCACTCTGGTGCAAGAATCACCCATCAAAGGAACTTTCTCCAAAAGGTAAACTAGAGAAATAGACTGATGAACTTGGAGATGTTGTAGTATCTGTAACATCTCCCAAAACACACCAGAACGAGGATCCTGAAGACCCAAACCTCCACCAGCACGTGTATGTCCCTAACATGGCCATCCAGAAATCACCAAGTGAATAGGCCCATGTCTCTCTAGATCATGCACCACCAGTAAGGAAATATCTGATGGAAGGGACTTTTAGTAACCTTTGATTGCTGACATCGGTAATAACTCTGGATACCAATAGGCCAAGTGTGCTACATGATGTATAGATACTTGCCTAACAGTCTCATCTCTCTCAACATACAAGTACCTCTGTACTCGTATACCCGCTTGTAATATCACAACTAGTCTGGTGCTAATCCCACCGAACAACTCCAAGAAACATATCCCCTCTATTGGATACTACCAAGCAATGAGTGTGGTATCCAGAGGTGTCAAAGTAATTGACTCTGGAGGCTCATCTTCACACTCATCTCCTGATGGTACAAAGGCTCCATTCCAAGCCTGTTGCACCAACTAATATACATGCTGCTATAATGCCTCCTCTGAACTTCACAATGGAACATCCAAGGTGGATAGAACAATTCCACTTGTATTCCAAATCCGAGTGAGCTCCTTTGGTACTAGAGTATCCTCTACATGGGCGTTCCTCTCCAACAAGTCACCAAGCCAAGTAACTACACCATTGAAAGCTAAAACTGTGTTGCCATGGTCCCGAGCTGTAGTCAGCCAAGACTGCCACTACTGAAGCATACTGGTAGGCAACATACCTGTCCCTCACTAGACTACCAACCTGGTCTATAGGAGGCTATCTCCTCCCAATAGTCAATACTAAAACCCATGGGGTATAACACTGCTCTTCCAATTAGCACATCATATGATTCAACTATTGTTGCAATAGCGTGAGCTCTCACCACCGAGCTATCAGTCGGATGACCAGGCTGAACCTAGACAATAAGCTCCCCATGCATGATGTATTGTGTTGAACCACCACCCAGAGCTGTCTAGGTCTGAAATGGACATATCTCCACATTGGTCTTTCGTAACACCAGACTGACAACTGCAACCTTCCTCAACATAAGGGCTGCGCACCAGAGTCTAACAAGACTCTCTATGGTCTATAGACCTTCCTTGAAGGTCCCACCAAATGGAAAATCCCCCTCTAGTTATCCAATAAGACAACACCAGGTGTGAACCGCGCTCTCTCAAAGGCCGGTCTAGTTGGCAACTCTTCCAATCTAGCCGCTGTTGCCTGCCATAAACCATTGATTGTTGAACGGATCCCATTCTCCTCAACCAAGTCAGCTCCACTATCAACTGCCTCTGCTCTAGTAATAGGAACCGCATCATCTCTACTCTCACAAAGCATGGCAGCCAACCAGAACTTTGGGGTTGGGTCAACTCCCAATGTAAACATATCATTGGCTGAAAACAAAGCGCACCGTATAATTAGCTGAGCCGCCCCCCAACATTGTGCTAGACTCAATCTGTGTAGTAGCAGGTGGTTGACTAGCAAGTTGTCAATAATGCACTCCATCACCACCTACCACACCTACACTGGGACATCTAGGAACCATGGATGTTGTCTACAATGCCTTAGATAGCATAAACGACTAGGGAAGTCTGACCTGTCTCCCAACTTCTCCTCTCTATGGGTCCAACTCCACTGATGCTTGTCTTGGTTCTAGAGCTCATATTGCACTTGTATTCATTGCTGCAGATGCATCCACTTGAGCTGCTCTACACATGAAGTCCAACGCATCTCTATCACCAACATATGAGGTGGAAGCCTCAGTACCCAAATCTGATCTCCTTTGAACAATAGCCATACTAGCCAATCTCTACTCCAATTGCTCAATTTGAGTAGCCATAACTGTATCAGAAGTAAGGGCAAGTACTGCATCCCTACTAGGTGTAGATCCTCTACCACCACCTCTACCACCTTGTCCTCCATGAACTGGAGCTCCTCTACTACGTACCATAACAACCCTACCACTCCGTAACTCTGGGTGTAGGTCAAAGCACCGGTCACTAGTGTGACCAAATCTGTGGCAATGCTTACACTACCTCTATGTTGGCTGTGATGCACCTGAAATATCAGGTCCACTACCTTGAGTACACTCTCTCCGATGGTAAGGTCCACCACAAGTCCAACAAGCAACACCACTACTCATTGGCTACTATTGATTCAAAAATGAAGATAAGGGTCTAACTCCACTAGGCCCTCCACTCGCCCCATAGGATCTAGGCTATCCACCTTGTCCTCAAAAACCAACTAGGCGTGGTGCACTCTACTGCACTCTAGAAGAAGTAACAGTTGTGGATGAGGTCTCCCTACAAAATCTAGATGTCACCACCCTCTCCTCCACCATGTTGAGCTCAATACGCTCAACCAAACATGTGAGCCGGCCTGTCTCTCACTCAAGATGAACCTCTCATGGCTATTATGGGAAGAATCCAAAACAAAAAGGCTTGCGGGCCCAAGAGTTCTCAACTCTTTCCTAAAAGCCAAACACTTAGGAATAATACCAAGTCAACACATTAAAACCCAAAATAGTGGTGCTCATCTTTTCTACTTCCTCTAAAGTAAGGTCACTTCTATCTTAGCTATGACTAACTTTAGATAACCATGACTAATATAGAACCATCCTTTATCTCTATATAAATAATATCTCTTAAGTACTTGTAATACCAAGCTAAATATCACAATACCACACACATGCACAAATGGGTGTTACATTTACCCCCAGAATAAGCTTTCACTTTGTCCTCAAAGTGAAGGTCTCTCTACCTTCTATGGTACATCTTCAACTTATCATGGTTAATCCTATCAAAGTATCTTCCTCCCAACTCCTTGAGATCATATGTGTAATTGCCCCACACCTTCTCTACTATGAAAGGTTCAAAGTACTTAGGCAAAAACTTCTTTTGCACTCTCTTGAATCGAGTAGAATCAAACAACATTACCCAATCACCTTCCTTGAAAGGCTCCACTTTCTTCTTGCCTTGCCTCTTGTCATCGCTCTCATTTTGTTTCCTTTGGGCTTGGTCCACTCAAACCATAGCAACTGCTCTTGCCTCTTCCAACTCCATGAGTTGTTCTTTCCTTGACTTCTTTGCATCACCTCCTTGTGCTTTCTTCAATCTTCTATGAATGCTTTGGAAGGTAGGAAGATCAAAGTGAATAGGTAGGGTAGAATCAATACCATATACCAATTGAAATGGAGAATATCCGGTGGAGGTCTTCATGGTTGTCCTATACTCCCACAAAACTGCATGAATCGTCTTGCCCCAATGATGTTTAGCCCCCTCCATTTTTGCATCTTTGGCCAACATCATGTACAAGGTCTGATTGGTTCTCTCTGCCAAGCCATTGGAATTTGGCTTATAGGATGTAGTTACTCTATGTGTGATAGAGAAATGTCGGAGCATGGCTGTAGTAATGCTTCCTATAAACTCTCCTCCTCTATCAGAAACCAACTCCAAAGGGCATCCAAACCTAGTGATAATGCGTTCATAAAGAAATCTACCAACTTCATCTTCATTCTTGTCTCTCAATGGTCTAGCCTCAACCCACTTGGTAAGGTAATCAGTAACTACCACAATGTACCAATTGTTCCTTGGGGTTCTGTTGAGAGGACCTACAAAATCAATTCCCCACTTCTCAAAAGGTCCTAGCAATGGAATTGAGCTAAGTGGTGGAGTGGATGTAGACTTTCTAGCAAAAGCTTGACAAACATGACAAGTTTTGCAATAATCAAGACAATCCTTGAAAATCCCTCTCCAATGGTAACCTGCATATAGAATCTTGAAAGCAATCACCTTTCTTGCAAAGTGTCCTCCACATACTAAACCTTCATGAAACTCCTTTATGAGTAGGATAGACTCTTCCTTACCCACTGCTCTTTGAAGTAGACCATCTGCTCCTTGGTGAAAAAGAATATCCTTCACCATTGTGTAAGGTCTAGATCTTGCTGCAAGGGCCTTCCTCTCCCTAGCATGCATCTCTTCTGGATAGTTACCTCTTGTCACAAAATCCACAATCTTCTTGTACTCCATTGGAACCTCTTGAGTGACTGAGATTGTCATGAGCTCTTCATCCAGGAAGGAATCATCCATTGGCTCATCTTCATCATGATCAAAGGCTCTAGATAACAAATCAACATTTGCATGTTTCTTTCCTGGCCTATCGGCAATGGCGTAGTCATACTCAGACAAGAGTATCATCCACCTTGCTAGTCTCCCTTCAACATTAGGCTTGTTGAAGATGTACTTCAAAGCCTTGTGATCCGTGACAATGGTGGCTTGCCCTCCAATCAAGTAGTGTCTAAACTTCTTGAGACCAAAGATCACTGCCAACCCTTCTCTCTCCATGACAGAGTAGTTCTTCTTTGCTAAAACCATCTCCCTACTAGCATAAGCTATTGGGTGATCATGCCCATCTTGGTCTAATTGACTAAGAGTGCATCCTATAGCTACATTAGAAGCATCAATGTAGAGGATGAAATGCTTACTCCAATCAGGTTTAGCAAGAATTGGAGCTACAACAAGGGATTGCTTGAGCTCTTCAAAAGCTTTGAGAGCCTCCTTGTCCTCCAAAATCACCATGTAATCTACACCCTTCTTCATGTAGATGGTCAATGCATAAGCCTTGTTGGAAAATGAGAAGATGAACCTCCTCTAGTATCCAACCATCCCCAAGAATTGGCGTAACTTTGTCAAGCTTGAAGGGAATGGAAGGTCTGAGATTTTCCTCACCTTCTCAAGATCAATTGCTATTCCATCCTTGGAGATGATGTGCCCCAAAAGTAGACCTTCTTCACATCCAAAAATGCTTTTCTCTGGGTTGAATGATGCATTTCCCTCATCCAAGTGTTGCAAGACATTGATTAGGTGCTCAAAGTGCTCCTCCTTGCTCCCATAGACACAAAAGTCATCAATGAAGTCTCTCACAAATTTGCCAATGAAAGGTTCAAATACCTTGTTCATGAACCGTTGGAATGTGGCTGGAGCATTGCAAAGCCCAAAAGGCATAACCTTGAAAGCGTAAGTTCCCCAAGATGTGGTGAATGTGGTGAGTTGTTGATGCTCTGGTGCAATCTTGATTTGGTTATATCCACTATAACCCATCTCCAAAACTGTACCTCTCATGACCTGCAACCTCCTCCAAGATCTCATCAATGAATGGCAATGGGTAGTAGTCCTTGGTAACAACATTGAGCTTCTTGTAATCCACACATACCCGAAGCTTGCCATTCTTCTTCTTCACAATGACAATTGGAGACACCCATTCTGAATTCTCTGCCTCAAAGATAAATCCAGTCTCCTTGAGGTTTACAATCTCCTCCTTCACAAACAAAGATATTGGTGGGCTAATACAAAGTTGTTTTTGGCGGATTGGTCTTGCATGTGACTCCACCTCTATCTTGTGCTCCTCCAAGGTGACTTCCTTCAAATCCTTGTAGCTGAAAGCAAACACATGGATGAACTTGCAAAAAAACTCCTCAAATCTCACCTTCTCCTCCTTGGTAACATTTGGGCCATACTTGAGGGTAGCTAACCTTCTCTCTATCTCCTCAAGTGTCAATGGTGATTTATTTGGGTCCTTCAAAACCTCTAGCTTAGGTGAAAAATCCATAGCACACAAAGGATACACATCTGAATCAGATTCAGATTCATCCTCCTCCGTGGAAGTCTCCTCTTCCATGCTTGTGTCCACACCTAAAGCTCCTTCTTTAGAATCTAATTGCCAATAATCAGAAGATGGTGTATTTGAATGTGAAGTGTTGGTGGTGTTAGTCATAGGAATTGTGACTCTATGGTTTGATGGCCCAATCCTCAAGTACCTTTTGTGCCATCAATCAGTTGTGTGTGCTGCTCTCAACCATGGCCTCCCAAGAAGTAAGTCATAGCTTGAATCCTTCAAGACTTGGAAAGTCATGAGATTTTGAACTCCCATAACTAAAACTACCACTTTATCCATCACCTCTATTGGTTGAACTTGTTGCTTGTTTGCCATGCTCCCCATAAATGTTGAAGGTCTTGAGGGTATCATACTCAACTTCTTCATCAACCTTTCTGACATGGTATTTACTGTTGATCCTCCATCAACCAATGCATCCTTGATACTTGAGCTTTTGCCTTCTTCTTCCTCTTGCTCCTTGTAGAACTCAAACCACCTCTAAGCTCCTTTCTCAAGGTAGGGTTCAAAGCAATCAATTGGCCCATTGTAATGTTAGCCTTGTGACTACCAACATCCTCCAATACATTGTAGTTCCATTGTTGCTTTGAGATCAAGAAGTCCTCCATCCTCAACTTCTTCCTTGGAGTCTTTGTTGTTGATGGTGTTGAGGTGCGAGTGCTTCTAGTAGACATAGGAGTATCCTTGCTTGGAGTAAATCCTTGAGAAGAGTGAACATCCTCTGCAAAACAAGTTCTCTTCTTCTCTTGTGCCAAAAGCTCCAAATTAAGACCCTTGGAGTTTGAGCACTCTCTCTTCTCATACTTGCTCTCCACCACATCTATGGATGCTATCCCCTTATCTTTGTTTGGATTAGGAGCCACTTGGGTTTCACTACCACCCTCTTTCCCTCTATTGGCTCCCACATAACCCCTTCCTCCATGGTAAGTGGGATTTGGGCAACTCCTTTGGATATGGCCTCTTCCTCCACAACCAAAACAATTTCTATCATTGAAATTGTTGGCTGGTTGACCTCCTCTATATGGATAGTTTCCATAACTCCTAGGCCCTCTCCCTACATTCTGATCCACCTCTCTCTTCTCCTATAGTTGCACCACATTAATCTTGAGATCCGCAAGTTGTTTTGTGATGGTTTGAATCTTTTGGTGGAGGTGCAAGAACTGGAGCAACCACTACTTGTGGTGCAACCCTTACCACCAAAATATCAGAAGTTCCACCATACTTGTAGCCTTGAGGAGGATGCACAACCTCCTTCACCACCAAATCACTCTCATCCCCTTCCAAACTCTCCTCCATACGAATTGCAATCTTGATAGCTTCAACCTTGGAAGAAGGTTTCTCATATCTTACCTTGCTTCTAATTTGTGGAATCAATCCTCTCACAAAATTCTTGGTGAGCATGGCCCCTATGCCAATCATAGTAGTCTCCACATCATCTCCACCCTTCCTCAACACTATGTGAAATTTGGACTCTAACTTTTCCACTCTTTCCACATAGACCCTCACCCTCTCCATCTCCTTGCTTGAGAAAGGTAACCTCACTCCTCAGTCTCTCATAACTCTCATCAGGAAGAAAGTTCTCAATGAGTGCTAAAGTCAAAGTCTCCCAAGACTCTTCTTGCCCATCTCTCCTCTCTCTCTTTTGGTATTTTGACTCATACCATGTAAGTGTTGCATCCTCAAAGAAATCTGGTAATAATGAGGCCCACTCATTCTTCCTCCTCTCATTGTTTCCTATGCAATCTCTCTTGGAATCTCTCACAAAGGCCTCCACATCTTCTCCATCCTTGCCAAAGAAAACCGGAAGTTTCCCCATCTTAACCTCTCACTATCTTTCTTTCTCTCAATTTTTTTCCCTTTTCTCTCACTCCATAACTAATAGAGTATGTACATGACTAACACCATTTGAGAGTTACCCACCCAAGGGAACACAAAAGGCTCAGGTTGCTCCAAGATTTCAATAGCAACATCAAATCCTAGAGTGCATATTAATCGGACCCTCATGGATAGTTTATCCATAAGTTGAAAGACTATCTCCATCGCTAATCTTGAGAACTAGTCAATGAAGGTGGTAGTTTTTCTATAGTTGTACTAAGACTCTCTCCAAGATCCTTCACCAAAGTCTCCAAAAGTGATTTTACTCCACTACACTCATGTCCTTTTGGAAGTCCTTTAACTCCACAAACCTCACACAACTCCTTGGTCTTAGATCTTCTCCCTCCCAATCTTGGTGAAGAAGGTCCAACATGCAAACCCAAGTCAAGTAAGCCTCTCCTTTCCCTCAATCTCTTGTTCTCAAAGGTCAATAGACATGAACTTGCCTTATGTCCCTTCTCTCCACATAGAAAGCACTTAGACTCACTCTTTCCTCCAAGTGATGTAGGTTTTTGGATCCTCTCAACACTCTCTTCAAATCCTATTGTAAACTCTCTTTTCCTCAAATCCACCCCTACAATCAACTCAAACCCTTGGGAAACCCTGCATAATCTCAATTTCCACTCTTGATGACACTCCATGTTCCCAAGATGAATCTAAACACTCAAACATGCCTTTTGTTGCTCTCAAACTCTTCATGCATAAGATCTCCACTCTGCAGAATTGACCCTTCCTCACAATGTTACTCAGACCTCCCAACCAGTATGTGACAGTCCTTTGAAATTTCTCACACTTGATCACAACTCAAGGACGTCCCTCCCTACAAAATTTCAGATCTTTTCATTAAGCCATTTGGCCTAAACACCTTTCTATTCAACACACATATTTGAGATTTGGTCTAAAAACCACCCCTTCACTTCAAAAACTCATAACTCCCTGCGCAAGAATGATCTCTCTCTAATTTTTGTGGCAGCAGGTAAGATAAGATGCACTCAATTGTCTTGAAAATTTTCAGGACAATCCATTGAAAATTGAAGAAATGGCAGACTTTGTACAGTTTTCCAGAGAGCATGCAATTGCGAGAGCAATTTACCCTATCAACTTTCAAAAATTCTAGCCCAGTGCGCATAGTAGCTCTCACAATATTTTCAAGTGTGATAACTGAAAGATAACCTAAGCTATCATGTGTAGAAATTTCAAGTCCAGATCTCAAACTTGAGATTTTGCCCAAAATCACCTTAATCTCCAAAATCTACAATCCACCTCACACAATCTCTCCAATTCTTCTCATGTGTACAAGATGTACAAAATCACCTCAAAGGCATCATAATGAAATACAGGGTATACAAATGGATCTTGGTTCTCTAACATAAGTTCAGCCGTCTCCTCTCCTAATGTTCTCTCCAAGTGAGCTCACATAGCCTCCTTTTGTCTAATGTAGAATTAAACACGGAACATTATCTTGCTTTCTAGAGAGGTCCCGGCAATGGAACCAAAAATGTGAGCCAGCTTTTCTCTCACTCAGGATGAAACTTTGATGGATATTATGGTAGCACACCATGGACTAAGAAGGCAAGGAACCCCAACTCCATCATACTCCTCCAAGGCTAACACTCCAAGACTCAAGACATTGCTCACTAGAGAACTCAATGAGAGAGAGATAGTTGCAAATGAAAAGATGATGAGTAACTCCTCACCCCTTGTTTATATACTTGTGAAATAGTTACGTACCAAAGTTACTAATTACCATAGTAACTCAAGTTACTAGACTAAAAGTCAAGTAAAGTCAAAAAGTAGAAATATCCATTCACATGGGCATATTCCACTAAGCATGTGGTCTTATCTTGACCCAACCACTAAGTCAAGGATTCCTTCACATGGGCTATCCTTGGACTAAAGAAGAATCCAAAACAAAAAGGCTTGCGGGCCCAAGAGTTCTCAACTCTTTCCTGAAAGCCAAACACCTAGGAATAATACCAAGTCAACACACTAAAATCCAAAATAGTGGTGCTCATCTTTTCTACTTCCTCTAAAGTAAGGTCCCTTCTATCTTAGCTATGACTAACTTTAGCTAACCATGACTAATATAGAACCATCCTTTATCTTTATATAAATAATATCTCGTAAGTACTTGTAATACCAAGCTAAATATCACACATGCACAAATGGGTGTTACAAACCAAAGACCATTGCCAAAGTAGGTGAAGTAGCTTGTAACAAGATAGCATCACGGACTCTACATTGCAACTCCCTGTCCAATATCCCATACCAAAACTGGACTTCATGGGCCTCAATAACTCACTGAGTGAAACTGATCAGCAACTTCATGTGAGTGTATGCCTCATGTAGGCTCTCTCTAGCATTCCGCTGGAACTTGTGCAAGCTCTTCAGCTTGTCAATCCGCACTCCTTGGTAGTTTTGCCTCAAATAGTGGAAGAACTCCACCATGGGGTTAAACCTTGGTACCACATCACCTCCTACAATGGTACCTCCACTCGTAGTAGCACTATCTCTAGTTAGTGTACCTCCACTAGCTCCACCAACACTACTCAAGCTAGAACTCGTAGGTACAACCAATCTACTCTTGGCCACCAAACATGAAGTGATAGAGACATAGTTTGGAGACCAATATTGTCTTCATAACTCAATCTACTCTAAATGAGCTCTCTTGAACTCATGGAAATCATCCATTGGCAGACCCTTCAAATGTTGAAATAACCTTTTCCATGCCATGAAGGGCGTATACAAAGTTGGGTTCCGCATCTGTTGCAAATTACACCAACTATCAAACTCCTAGATGAAGTCATCCAACTCAATGGTACCCATTATACCAGAGTAACACCTAGGGCCTTTAGAGGCCCCATAAATCTCATCCATGTCCCACAACAATGGTGTGGACACACCAAGTGCACTCTCAACTGAATCAGCTCATATGTCAAACTTCAACTCAAAGTCAATCTCCTCCCTCATTGGGATCTGAGATATAGGCTGATACCGATTGCCACTCCAAGTAAACCCATTGTGTATTGCAGAGCTAACTCATCTAGAATCCCCAACAAACTCCATCATGATAAAGTAACCACAACTGCAATTGCAAATCGGAACCACAAACTGCAACCGCAAGTACCCCACCAAGTGCCAATACCCACAAAACACCACCCACTAATGTTACTCAAACAAAGATAACTACACTAGGGAAAAGGGCAACCTATAACCTGCCATCACAACACACACCCTCACAATATGTAGGTCATCACTTCCTACTTCACCAAAGAGAAACAAAGATAGTCTGATTGGTCATCACTCCAGCCTCACTACAAAGAGCACACCAGAGCACCAACGCTCAAAAGTCAAGGCACCTCACACAAACGTGGTGCAAAAGAGGAAGTAGAGAATGGAGGAGGTCCAATCACAAGAAATCCAAACAAAAACCCTCCATCTTATAAAACAATACAAGATTGACTCTACCGCCATTTGGCATTTGACATAAGAGAAGTTTGTATTTAAGTCCTAAGCTACCAAGAATGAGATCAAACTGCCTCTCCTAGCCAAAGCTACAAGTGTATAAATAATTGTGGCACAGTCACTAAGACAACAAGTGAGGGTGGACCAGTTGGCTAGGGCACCAGTCAAGGAATAAGAGATATAGGGGTCAAAGCCTGTTGTGCACAATCTAGCAGTATGGGCAAATTTTGCCAACTAATGACCAAGATCTACTCTAAACTAGCTAGCCTCATGCCAACAAGCTGGCTTGCTGGCCCTTCATAGCCTCTCATAGCCCATAGCCCTATGCCTCGAAGCCTCTAAATGCCAAATGATGCATTTCTTCTTGCCACTTTGAACCTCCTCTAAAATTTGGCAAAAGTCCTCCAAACTTGTGAAAGTCCTCCAAACTGGCAAAACTCCTCCAAATCTGGCCCACCAACAAAACTCCAAATCTGGCCAAAATCTGATGTAAATCCTAAATTTGGCTGACCGTCAAACCCCCCGCTAACTCTTCACTTGACCCAAATTGAAAACACAAGTTTCTCCAAATCACAAATTCACAAGAATAACTTCCCAACTCCATCTTGAATTTTACTTCTTGAGCCCAACTCGCAACAAATTGGTCTTGCCTTCAACTCCTGAGCTCAAAATCACAACCATTGCTCAAAAATTGCTTCTTCTTTGCTCAAAAATTAGTCAGCGCTTCCGGATATTGTTTGCCTTACTGCCAAATCTGCATCAAGCAATGAGCTTCTGCATACCAAGGAAAAATTGAACTTCAATCGAGCTACCAACGATCCATCGAGCTTAAAGATACCACCAACACTCAAAGTTCCTACACCCAAGTTCCCCCTAACTTCACTTCTTTGATATAATCAGATTATTTACAACTCTCAAATACACTCAACTCAGATTAGTACTTGATTTGTCACTTTATAAACTGCCAATAACTGGGCATTGATTACAATCAAGCCAAACCCACTTTAGCTAAGAGAATCTAGGTGACGCTTACCGGCCTCTGTTCACCATAGCCAAGAACTCAAAGGCTCAACATCAAAGAAGTGAGCTCTCTAGAGCTACACTTCAAAAGTATACTCCTAGACTCAAGCTAGGTCTGAAACCCTAACGGTCCCGCTGATGGCACACTCGACGGTGCAAAGTGACAGTGGACCCCATCGCAAAGTCAGTACTATAACACCTATTTGTGCATGTGTGTGGTATTGTGATATTTAGCTTGGCATTACAAGTACTTGAGAGATATTATTTATATAGAGATAAAGGATGGTTCTACATTAGTCATGATTAGCTAAAGTTAGTCATAGCTAAGATAGAGGGGACCTTACTTTAGAGGAAGTAGAAAAGATGAGCACCACTATTTTGGATTCTAGTGTGTTGACTTGGTATTATTCCTTGGTGTTTGGCTTTGAGGAAAGAGTTGAGAATTCTTGGGCCTGCAAGCCTTTTTGTTTTAGATTCTTCTATAGTCCAAGAATAGCCCATGTGAAGGAATCCTTGACTTAGTGGTTGGGTCAAGATAAGATCATATGCTAGTGGAATATGCCCATGTGAATGGATATTCCTTTCTACTTTTTGACTTTACTTGACTTTTAGTCTGGTAACTTGATTTATCATGGTAATTAGTAACTTTGGTATATAACTATTTCATAGGTACATAAACAAGGGATGAGGAGGTACTCATCATCTTTTCATTTGCAACTATCTCTCCCTCATTGAGTTCTTTAGTGAGCAATGTCTTGAGTCTTGGAATGTTAGCCTTGGAAGAGTATGATGGAGTTGGGGTTCCTTGCCTTCTTAGTCCATGGTGCGCTACCATAATAGCCATTAGAGGTTCATCTTGAGTGAGAGATAGGCCGGCTCACAGTACCCTGAACACAAAATTTGACCATCGGAATGTAGTCTTTGAGAAACTGGTGAAATAACTCTAACTATTATCACTACAACTCTAATGTCTGAGCAATCTAGATGCGACACTACAAATTGCGTGACAAAGCTCATGCTAGGCATTCAGAGTTTCTCACATTCAAGTGTCACAATGTGAGCTTCCATTCTTGTATTTCTCTCCTTGGTCTTGGTCTTTTACATTGGTATTAGAGTAGGAATGGGATGGATGGAATTTATGGACCACCAAATCCACTTTTGCCAAACCATTGGGATTTTTGTATCTAGGTACTACCTAAGCATCATTTCACAAAATTCATCACCTTGTGCTTTGGGTAGGATTTTTTGCATATGATCACCTTGTTTGAGGAACACTTAATACTTCTGGTTGTAACTTATGGAGAACAATGGACGTGCTGCATCTATGTGTTAATAAATAAGATAAATTGGGAGTAGTAGCCATGGCGACAATACCAGATGTTATCATTGCTATGCAGCAACAAATTGAGCACCTTACTTGATTGTTGGATGAACAAGACCAGCAATAAGAACACATAGAAGGAGCACCAATTCAAGATGAGAAAGATCAAATCCAAGTTCCAAAACCCAAGGTGTTGAAAGCAAGAATCTTTTGGGTACATTGGAGAATTTTGTGTTTGATTGCAAATGTCACTTTGAAGCTACCAATATTCAAGATGAATGAAAATAGAGTCTCTTGGCTTCTAGCCAATTGGATGTTGTGGCAAAACTTTGGTGGCAATTTCAAGTGGAGCGAGCTGAACGACAGATTGTTGCACCAATCTTGACATGGGTAGAATTCAAGGATACAATACTTGGTCAATTTCAAACTATAAATGCCATCCAAGCCGCACAAGATAAATTGGCGGAGTAGAAATAGATGGCTCTATAAGGAGCTATATCACGTAATTTTAGAACATCATCATGCAGATTCAAGATATACAAGAAGGTGAAGTTCTGGATCAATTTGTGAGGAGTCTTGAAGTCACAAACCAAATTGGAGGTGACCATGCGAGAACCACAAAACATAGAAGAAGCCATGCAATTGGCTGAGTGCTTTGATTCCTTAGTTGCAAAAACTTGGTCTTGACCTTGACCTACATAAAGCCTACCAGTACACTATGCATGAGTGGAGGAACCGGTACCAATAGAGATTGATGCTATCCAACGGAGACCACTTGGTACAACGGATAGAGAAAGATTACAACAAAATAGTGGTTGTTTTTATTATTGCCAGTTGGGACATTGCATTATTGAATGTCCACTTAAGAAGAGGTGACCTCAATAAGCTACCCAGATGGAGTTTGTGGATCAGAATGATCAAGGAAATGAGGAATTCTAGTAGAAGATTTTGAGCCACCTTTTGGGAGCTTGATTAGTTCCAATAGGATTGAAGGTTTGACCTATGCATGTTTACTTCACTTGCAATGTATGAAATCTAATTGGGGTTGTAGGATTTTAGTTGATTATGGAAATTCAAAGAATTGCATGTCTATGCAAGTAGCAAAGGAACTGGGTATTCCTATAATCAAACTAGTAAATTGGAAGTAGATTGATGATGGCGGATGGCAGAAAGGGTTCTGCATTCCATACCTTGCATCTTTTTACCTTCAAGATTGAGAAGGAGTATTTGGAGTGTATGAGGTTTGTAATGACACCTCTACACTACAATGTTGTTCTAGGACTACCTTGGCTTGAACATCATAAGGTTCAATTTGATTGGACCCGACCACAAATTCAAGTAAAAAACCAAGGTAGGAATTTCCAATTAGGTTGTCCGGCACCTTTGAGTAAGATACCTAAGAATAGCTAGTCCCAAGATGGGAAGTTTTTTGAGAAGGTAGCCATAGAGCAAGCCTTGAAGAGAGATGAGTCCCAAGATGGGAAATTTACCAAGAAGGCAACCATGGAGCAAACTTTGAAGAGAGATGAGTCCCCAGATGAGAAGTTTGTTAGAGCAAGCTTTGGAAGAAGATAAGTCTATTTTTGTGGTGTGGATCAAGCCAATTGCACAAGGACAATCTAAGGGGAGCCAAGAGCTTCATCAAGCAATGGTTGATCAGATAATTCAAGAGTTTCTGGATGATTTTCCAAAGGGATTACCCTTTGATCGTGGTATGCCCTTCAAGATTGAGTTATTTCCAAGGAGTACTCTAATGAGTAGACCAATCTATCGGCTATCACCAAAGGAGTTGGAGGAGTTACAAACAACACTTACAGAGATGTTGGAGAAGGAATTCATATGATATAGTACCTCTCCCTAGGGAGCACGGTACTATTTGTTCCAAGAAAGATGGAAGAATTTGTTTTTGTATTGATTACCATGGCTTAATAAGCAAATAGGGAAGAATGCATATCCTTGCCTTGGATCAATGACTTGCTTGATCAATTGAGTTGAGCATGATACTTTTCCAAGTTGGATCTTTGTAGTGGCTATTGGCAAATCCCCATTGATAGGGAGGATGTGCAAAAGACTACCTTTTGCACAAGGTATAGGCATTTCGAGTAGAGAGTTATATCTTTTGGGCTCACTAATGCTCCAACAATCTTCATGGATCAAATGCATCAGGTGTTGGATGGACTATTGGATTGGTACGTGGTGTTGTTCTTGAATGATATCTTAGTCTATAGCAAGACAAAGGCAAAACACATGAATCACATACAAGAAGTCCTAAGACGACTACAACAATGGAAATTTTACTACAAAAAGTCAAAGTGCCTTTTGGCAAAAGAAAGTTACCTTCTCGGGTCATAAGATCTCATCGGAGGGGATCAAGATGGAAGAGGAGAAAATCAAGGCCATTATTGATTGGCCTACTCCAAAGGATACTACAGAAGTACATACATTTCATAGATTGACCAGTTTTTACCAACGGTTCATCCATTATTATGCTCATGTTGCTACACCATTGATTGACCTCTTGGGGAAGAACTTGAGCTTCCAATGGACCACCAAGCACAAAGAAGCATTCCAATAGTTGAAACATATAGTATCTTCAAGACCCATTTTTCAACCATTTATTCCCAACTACCTTGTGTGGTTGATTTTGATACTTCTAACTTTGCAATTGGAGTTGTGTTGCTACAAGAATTCCTAGATGGACTACATCCCATTGCCTTTGTGTCTCTTCAACTAAATACAACTAAAAGAAATTACTATACTCAAGATTGAGAAAAACTTGCAATGGTATATGCCACCAAGATATGGAGGCATTATCTCTTGGGGAAACAAGTGATCATGCAAACTAATCACAAACCGTTGTTGCAGATCTTACACTTGGAACACATGAAGAGTAGACATCATCAATGGGAGGAGAAACTCCAATTTTTTGACATCAAACTTGAGTACAAACCATGTTGATTCCATGTCATCCCTAATGCTCTATCAGAATGACCTAATTTGAAGTCTCTTCCTCTCATCACAGTGGCAATTACAATGGTGTTAATTGACTCCAAGGTCCAAAATGAGTTTTGGTCAGCTCTACAACAAGATCCCTTCTTCCAAATGGTACATGGTTGTCTTACAGCATGCAACAAGGAGTATAACACCTTCTCCTTCAAGGAAGACCGTCTATTCCATGAGGACTGGATCTTTGGTCTTGCCAAAGGTGATCTCCGACTTGTGTACCTTCAAGAAGTCCATGATTTACCAATTGCTAGTCACACGGGTGTGGAAAAGACCTCCAACGCCAATGGTGGTGGCCCAACGTGGCACAAGATGTTCAAGAGTTTGTCTAGCCATGTGAGAGTTGCCAACACAACAAGGCTAGTAACCAAAAACCAAGTGGACTCCTTCAACCACTCCACATTCCATCTACTCATTAGGAACATGTTAGCTTAGATCTCATTACCTCCTTGCCCAAGACAAATAAGGTCACACAATAATTGTGGTGTTTGTGGATAATATAACAATATGGAGTTTAGCGACGAAGTCAATCAGGCTCACGAAGTAGCACATAAGACAAATTAGCCTAGAATATTCCAGAAGTATCTATGAAGCTTCTTGGGAAGCTTCACGGTTAGCTTAGCTTGCACCTTAAGTAAGTAGCTTCTAGAAGGAAGTTTCTAGAAGCTTTCAACTAGCTTAGCTTGCACGCCAAGTAGGCGGCTTCTAGAAGGAAGCTTCTTGAGAAGCTTCCTAGTTAAGTTGGCTTGCACTCTAAGAAAGCGGCTTGAGGAAGCTTCTTGAGAAGCTTCTCAAGGGCCTTGTATGCTACCTATAAATACCAAAGCCAAAGCTCATGCTAGGCATTCGGAGTTTTCCCTCATTCAAGTGTCTCAATGTGAGTTTCCATTCTCCTATTTCTCTCCTCGGTTTTGGTCTTTTACATTGGTATCAGAGCAGGAATGGGATGGATGGAATTTATGGACCACCAAATCCACTTCCACCAAACCATTGGGACTTTCATGCCTAGATATTACCAAAGCATTGTTCACATAATTCATCACCTCATGCTTTGGCCAAGATTTTCTACATATGATCACCGTGTCAGAGGAACCCTTGATACTTCCAGTTGTAACTTATGGAGAACGGTGGACGTGTTGTATCTATGTGTTAATCAACTAGATAAATTGAGGGTAGTGGAATAGAGTAGTAGCAATGTCGGCAATACCGGATGTTATCCTTGCAATGCAACAACAAATTGAGCATCTTACTTGATTGTTGGATGAACGGGACCAGCAACGACGAGAACAGATAGACAAAGCGCCAGTTTGAGATGGAGAAGATCGCATTTGATTTCCGAAACCCAAGGTGTTTGAAAGCAAGAATCTTCCAAGCACAATGGAGAATTTTGTGTTTGATTGTGAACGTTACTTTGAAGCCACCAATCTTCAAGATGAGCGGAAACAAATTCTCTTGGCTTCTAGCCAGTTGGATGGCATGGCAAAACTTTGGTGGCAATTTTGAGTAGAAAGAGCTGAACGACAAATTGTTACACCGCTTTTGACATGGGCAGAATTCAAGGATGCAATACTTGGTCAATTTCATACTATAAATGCCACCCGAGCTGCACAAGATAAATTGGTGGAGTTGAGGTAGATTGGCTCAATGAGAAGCTATATCACACAATTTCAAAATATCATCATGCAAATTCCAGCTATCCAAGAAGGTGAAGTTCTGGATCGATTTGTGCGAGGATTGAAGTCACAAACCATATTGGAGGTGACCATGCGAGAGCCACAGAATGTAGAAGAAGCCATGCAATTGGCTGAGTGTTTTGATTCCCTAGTTGTGACAACTTGGTCTCGACCTTGACCTACACAAAACCTACTAGTACCACGAGTGGAAGAACCGGTACCAATGGAGATTGATGCCATCCAACAAAGACCACTTGGCACAACAGATAGAGAAAGATTACAACAAAGTGGAGGTTGCTTTTATTGTCGCCAAGTTGGACATTGCATTGCTGAATGTCCACTTAGGAATGAGCGACCTCGACAAGTTGCCCAGATGGAGTTTGTGGAACAGAATGATCAGGGAAACGAAGAATCCCAGTAGGAGATTTTGAACCGCCTACTTGGAGCTTGATTAGTTCCAATGGGATTGAAGGCTTGACCTATGCAAGTTTGCTTCACTTGCAAGGTACAATATCTAATCGGGGTTGTAGGATTTTGGTTGATTCTGGAAGTTCAGAGAATTGCATATCTATACAAGTAGCAAAGGAATTGGGTATTCCTATCAAGCCAGTGATTGGAAGTAGTTTGATGATGGCGGATGGTAGAAAAAGGTTATGCATTCCGCACCTCGCATCTTGTTACCTTCAAAATTGGGAAGGAGTATTTGGAGTGTATGAGGTTTGTAGTGGCACCTGTACACTATGATATCATTTTGGGTCTACCTTGGCTTGAACGTCATAAGGTTCAATTCGATTGGACCCAACATCAAATTCAAGTACAACACCAAGGTAGGAATTTCCAATTAGGTTGTCTGGCACCTCTGAGTAAGACACTTAAGAATAGTCAGTCCCAAGATGGGAAGTTTGCCAAGAAGACAACCATGGAGCAAGCTTGGAAGAGAGATGAGTCCCTAGAAGGGAAGTTTGTTAATGAAGCAGCCATATAGCAAGCTTTGGAGGAAGATAAGTCTATATTTGCGGTGTGGATCAAGCCGATTGCACAAGAACAATCTGAGGAGGGCCAGGTGCCGCATCAAGCAATGGTTGATCGGATAGTTTAGGAGTTTGCAGATGTGTTTCTGGATGATCTGCCAAAGGGATTACCCTCTGATCAAGGTATGCCCTTCAAGATCGAGTTATTGCCAGGGAGTACTCCAGTGAGTAGACCAATCTATCGGCTCTCACCAAAGGAGTTGGAGGAGTTGCAAACAGCACTTACAGAGTTGTTGGAGAAGGATTTCATACGACATAGTACCTCTCCGTGGGGAGTACCGGTACTATTTGTTCCAAAGAAGGATGGAGGACTTTGTTTCTGTATAGATTACCGTGGGCTCAATAAGCAAACCGTGAAGAATGCATATCCCTTGCCTCGGATCAATGACCTGCTTGATCAATTAAGTGGAGCACGCTACTTTTCCAAGCTAGATCTTTGTAGCGGCTTTTGGCAAATTCCTATTGAAGGAGAGGACGTGCAAAAGACTGCCTTTCGCACAAGGTATGGACATTTTGAGTGGAGAGTTCTACCTTTCGGACTCACTAATGCTCCAGCAGTCTTCATGGATCATATGTATTGGGTGTTGGAGGGACTATTGGATCAGTCCGTGGTAGTGTTCTTAGATGATATCTTAATCTATAGTAGGACAGAGGCAGAACACAAGAATCATGTGCGAGAAGTCCTAAGACAACTACGACAGTGGAAATTTTACTGCAAGAAGTCAAAGTGTGCTTTTTTGCAGAAGGAGGTTACCTTCTTGGATCATAAGATCTCATCAGAGGAGATCAAGATGGAAGAAGAGAAGATCAAGGCCATTATTGATTGGCCTACCCTCAAGGATGCTACCGAAGTACAAGCATTCAATGGATTGGCCAGTTTTTACCGATGGTTCATCCACTATTATGCTCACGTGGCTGCACCATTGATTGACCTCTTGGGAAAGAACTCGAGCTTCCAATGGACCACCAAGCATGAAGAAGCATTCTTGAAGTTAAAGCATATGGTGTCTTCAAGACCCATTCTTCAACCATATGATCCTCAACTACCTTGTGTGGTTGATTTTGATGCTTCTAACTTTGCAATTGGAGCTATGTTGCAACAAGAATTTTCAGATGGACTACATCCTATTGCCTTTGTGTCTCGCCAACTAAATACAGCTGAAAGAAATTACTCTGCTTGAGATTGGGAACAACTTGCAATGGTATATGCCACCAAGGTATGGAGGCATTATCTCTTGGGGAAACAAGTGATCATGCAAACTGATCACAAGCCATTGTTGCAGACCTTACACCTAGAGCACATGAAGAGTCAACATCATCAATGGGAAGAGTAACTCCAATTGTTTGACATCAAACCTGAGTACAAACCAGGTCGGTTCCATGTCATCCCTGATGCTCTATCACGATGACCTGATTTGAAGTCTCTTCCTCTCATCGCGGCAGCAATTATGACGGTGTCAATTGATCCCAAGATTCATAACGAGTTTCGATTAGCTCTACAGCAAGATCCCTTCTTCCAAATGGTACATGGTCGGCTAACAATAGGTGACAAGGAGTACAACACCTTCTTCTTCAAGGAAGGCCTTCTATTCCATGTGGACCGGATCTATGTTCTAGCCAAAGGTGATCTTCGACTTGTGCGCCTTCAAGAAGCCCATGATTTACCCGTTGCTAGTCATATGGGTGTGGACAAGACCTTGGGTACCCTCCAACATCAATGGTGGTGGCCCAACATGACACGGGATGTTCAAGAATTTGCCCAATCGTGTGAGAGCTGCCAACGTAACAAGACCAGCAACCAGAAGCCGGGTGGACTCCTTCAACCGCTTGCCGTTCCATCAGCTTGTTGGGAGCATGTGAGCTTGGATCTCATCACATCCTTGCCAAAGACAAAACAAGGACACACCGCCATCGTGGTGTTTGTGGATAAGCTTAGTTAGCAAATCCACTTGGCACCAACCTGTGATACCGTGGATGCTCCAACCTTAGCGCAAATCTACTTTGACAATGTCTTCAAGCATCATAAAATGCCACGTGTACTCATCTCTGATCGTGATCCTTGCTTTACCAGGAAGTTTTGGCAAGCACTCTTTCATATACTCAGTACTAAGCTTACTTTGTCCACGGCCTATCATCCTCAAACTGATGGACAAACCGAACGTGAAAATTGTACATTGGAGGATATGTTGCGTGCCTTCGTCAATGTCCACCATACCAATTGGGATGAATGTCTTGTTGCTGCCAAATTTGCCCACAACAATTCCAAATAGGCAAGCACCGGATTCTCTCCTTTCTTTCTCAATTTTGGCCAAGATCCGCTTGTTCCAGATTCTCTTCTTGCTTCCACTCCATCTCAAGTTCCTCATACTTCCACATTCTTGACCACTATATCCCAATCTCTCCAACAAGCCAAGTCTCATCTCCTTGTTGCTCAAAATCGCCAAAAACAATATGCAGACCACCATTGTCAAGATCTCACCTTTGAAGTCGGTGATAAAATCATGCTATCCTCTAGTAACCTCCCTCTCCCACTTGATACCCAAGTTTGTAAACTTGCCCCTAATTGGATAGGACCCTTTGATATCACCCAAATGGTCTCTCCTATTGCTTATTGTCTTGCCTTGCCTTGTCACATGCGTATCCATCCTGTCTTTCATGTTTCCAAGTTGAAACCCTTTGTTCCTAACCCCTCTTCCTTTTCCTCTCAAGTCCAACCTCCCCCTCTTCCTATCCCTATCAATGATCATGAGGATTATGAAGTTGATTGTATCCTTGCATGTCGCCACATTCAATGAGGCCGTCGCCAACATACGGAGTACAAGGTCCTTTGGAAAGGGTATCCCCTTCATGATGCCACCTGGGAACCTCTTTCTCACCTCCACAATGCACAGATGGCCATCTAGGAATTCGAAGCTTCACTAGCGACGAGGACGTCACCAACTAGCGGTGGGGGAATATGTAACAATATGGAGTTTACCGACTAAGTCAGTCAGGCTCACGAAGTAGCACATAAGACAAATTAGCCTAGAATATTCTAGAAGTATCTAGGAAGCTTCTTAGGAAGCTTCCTGGTTAGCTTAGCTTGCACCTTAAGTAAGTAGCTTCTAGAAGGAAGCTTCTAGAAGCTTCCAACTAGCTTAGCTTGCATGCCAAATAGGCAACTTCTAGAAGGAAGCTTCTTGAGAAGCTTCCTAGTTAAGTTGGCTTGCACTCTAAGAAAGCGGCTTGAGGAAGCTTCTTGAGAAGCTTCTCAAGGGCCTTGTATGATACCTATAAATACCAAAGCCAAAGCTCATGCTAGGCATTTGGAGTTTTCTCCCATTCAAGTGTCCCAATGTGAGTTTCCATTCTCCTATTTCTCTCCTCGGTTTTGGTCTTTTATAGATAAGCTTACTGAGAAAATTCATTTGGCACCAACAATTGATATTGTGTATGCTCCAACCTTGTTGTAAATCTACTTGACAATGTATTCAAGCATCATGGGATGCCACGTGTACTCATCTCCGATTGTGATCCTCACTTCATTGGAAAGTTTTGGCAAGCATTTTTCCAAATACTCGACACCAAGCTTGCTTTGTCCACGGCCTATCATCCTCAAACTGATGGACAAACTGAACATGAAAATTGCACCTTGGAAGATATGCTTTGTGTCTTTGTCAACATTAACCATACCAATTGGGATGAATGTCTTGCAACTGCGGAGTTTGCATACACTAATTCTAAACAACCAAGCACCGGATTCTCTCCTTTCTTTCTCAATTTTTGCCAAGAACCACTTGTCCAAATTCCCTTCTTACTCCTCTTCCATCTCATGTCCCTCATACTTCCACCTTCTTGGCCACCATCTCTCAATCCCTCCAACAGGCCAAGTCTCATCTCCCTACTCAAAATCGGCAAAAACAATACGCTGATCACCATTGTCGTGATCTTAGCTTTCAAGTTGGTGATTAGTTCATGCTCTCATCCAATAACCTCCCTCTCCTACTTGATACCCAAGTCCGTAAGCTTGCACTTGATTGGATAGGACCTTTTGGTATCACCCAAATTGTCTCTCTTGTTGCTTATTGACTTGCCTTGCCTTGCCATATATGCATCCATCATGTCTTTTATGTTTCCAAGTTAAAACCCTTTTGTCCTAACCCATCTTATTTTTCCTCTCGAGTCCAACTTCCCCCTACTCCTATCCCTACCCATGATCATGAGGAGTACGAAGTTGATCATATCCTTGCACATTGTCACATTCAACAAGGCCGTCGACACCATACGGGGTACAAGGTCCTTTGGAAAGGGTATTCCCTTCATGATGCCACATATGAACCTCTTTCTCATCTCTAGAATGCACAATTTTCCATCCAAGAATTTGAAACTTCACTGGCAACAAGGACGTCACCAACTAGCGGTGGGGGAATATGTAACAATATGGAGTTTAATGATGAAGTTAGTAGGACTAACAAAGTAGCAAATAAGACAAATTAGTCTAGAACATTCCAAAAATATCTAGGAAGCTTCTTGGGAAGCTTCCTTGCTAGCTTAGCTTGCACTCCAAGTAGGTAGCTTCTAGAAGGAAGCTTCTAGAAGCTTCCAACTAGCTTAGCTTGCACACCAAGTAAGCGACTTCTAGAAGAAAACTTCTTGAGAAGCTTCTCAAGAGTCTTGTATGATCCCTATAAATACAAGAGTTGAAGCTCATGTTAGGCATTTGGAGTTTCCCACATTCAAGTGTCCCAATGTGAGCTTCCATTCTTGTATTTCTCTCCTCGGTCTTGGTCTTTTACACAAGTAGTACTCATGTGAGTAGACCATTTTATAAGCTCTCACCCAAGGAGTTAGAAGAGCTTCAAACAACATTAATCAAATTTTTGGAAAAAGATTTCATACAACATAGTACATTTCCTTGGAGAGCACTATTACTCTATGTACCAAAGAGTAATGGTGCTCTCCAAGGAGGACGATTTTGATTTTGTATTGACTATCATGGCCTTAATAAACAAATTGTGAAGAATGCATATTCCTTGTCTCAAATTGATGACTTGTTGGATCAAAAGAGTGGAGCATGATACTTCTCCAAGTTGGATCTTTGAAGCTACTATTAGCAAATTCCTATTGACAGGGAGGATGTGCAAAAGATTACCTTTTTCACAAGGTATGAGTATTTTCAATTGAGAGTTTAACCTTTTAAGCTTGCTAATGCTTTGACAATCTTCATGGATCAAATGCATTGGATGGGCTATTGGATTGGTAAATGGTAGTATTATTGGATTATATTTTAATCTATAGAAGGATGGATGCAAAATACAAGAATCAAGTCTAAAAAGTCTTAAGAAAACTATGCCAATGGAATTTTTATTAAAAGAAGTCAAAGTGTGTCTTTTTTCAAAAGGAAGTTACTTTCTTTGGTCATAGGATCTCATCAGAGGGGACCAAGATAGAAGAGGAGAAAATCAAAGCCATTATTGATTAGCTTTCTCTAAATGATGGCATAGAAATGCAACTATTTAATAGATTGGTGAGTTTTTTCTAATGATTCATCCACTATTATGCTCATGATGCCACACCATTGACCAATCTGTTGGAGAAGACCTCAAGCTTTCAGTGGACCACCAAGCACAAAGAATCATTCAAGAAACTGAAGTGTATGGTATCTTCATGACCAATTTTCCAACCATATGATCCTCAACAACTTTGTATGCTTGATTTTGATGCTTCTAACTTTACCATTGGAGCTATGTTATAGCAAGAATTTCTATTGCCTCTATATCTCATTGACTAAACACCATAGAAAGGAATTACTCTACTTGGGGGATCAAGAACAAATAGCAAAGGTTTATGCCACCAAGGTATGGAGGCTTTATCTCTTGGAAAAACAAGTGATCATGCAAACCAATCACAAACCTTTGTTGTATACATTACATTTGGAGCACATCATATATAGGAATAACAATTATAGTTTTTTTCACATCAAACTCAAGTACTAACTTGGTAGGTTCCATATTATCCTTGATGCCTTATCATCACATCTTGATTTGAAGACTCTTCTTGAATCTCTCATCATAATGGCAATTAAGATAGTGTCAATTGACTCAAAATTCCAAATCAAGTTTAGGACTGCTTTATAGCAAGATCCCTTCTTTCAGATAGTACAAGTTCATCTTGCAACACATGATAAGGAGTACAACACTTTGTCCTTCAAGCAAGGCCTTCTATTCTGTAAGAACCGGATCTATGCTCTAGCCAAGGGTGATCTACAACTTGCGTGCCTTCAAGAAACCCATGACTTACCAATCATTAGTCACATGGGTGTGGACAAGACCTTGGGTACCTTACAATGTCAGTAGTGGTGGCCCAACATGGCATGGGAGGTTTGAGAGTTTGTCCAATCTTGTGAGAGCTGCCAATGCAACAAAGCCAATAACCAAAAGCCAAGTGGTCTCTTCCAATCACTACCAATTCCTTCTACCTATTAGAAACATGTAAGCTTAGACCTCATCACATCCTTGCCAAAAATGGACCAGGGCCATATAGATATCATAGTGTTTGTTAATAAGTTCCACAAGCATATTCATTTGGCACCTACCATGGATATAGTTAATGCTCTAACATTGGCCCAGATCTACTTTATCATTGTCTTTAAGCACCATGGGACCTTGATGATTGAGACCTTGCTTTATTGATAAATTTTGGCAAGCACTTTTTTAACTCCTTTGTACCAAGCTTGAATTATCTACAACTTATCATTCTCAGACTGATTGAGAATAGATGAGAAATAGACAAATAGATGAAAAAATTGTGATTTGGAGAACATGTACCTTTGCAAACATTCACCAAATTGATTGGGATAAGTGTCTTACAGCTATTTAGTTTACTTGCAATAATTCCAAGTAAGCAAGTATTGACTTTTCTCCCTTCTTCCTTAATTATGAGCAAGATCCACTTGTTCCAAATTCTCTTCTTGCTCCTTTGCCATATTAGGTCCTGCATACTTCTATCTTCTTGTCCATGTTATGTAAATCCTTACACCAAGCCAAGTCTCATCTTCTTGTTGCTCAAAATTGGCAAAAGCAATCTGTTGATAAACATCATTGTAATGTCACCTTTCAATTAGGTGATAAGGTTATGCTTTCTTCTAGTAACCTTCCTCTCCCATTTGATACCCAAGAGCGTTGCTTCAAATTTGATAGGTCCATTTGAGATTACTCAGATCATTTCTCTCATTGCCTACCAACTTGCTCTTCCTAGTCTATATAGATCCATCTTGTCTTCCATGTTTCAAATCTAAAACCCTTTGTTTCCAACCCATTTTCCCTTTCCACTTATATCCAACCCCCTATTCCTCCAATCCCTATCAACAATCATGAGGAGTATGAAGTTGATTATATACTTGCATGTTACACCATCCAGCATGGCTACCAACAACACACTATGTAAAAAGTCCTTTGGAAAGGGTATCCCCTTCATGATGCCACATAGGAGCCTCTCATCTCCATAATGCATAGATGGCCCTATAAGAGTTTGAGGATTCCATGGCAACAAGGATGTCACCAACTAGCGGTAAGAGAAGATGTAATAATATGAAGTTAACAAAAAAGTTAGTAGAAGCTAATGAGTTAGAAGTGTAAGTTAATATAGCAAAAGTAAGTTGAACTAGCCTAAGAATGTACTAGAAGCATCAAGGAAGCTTATGTGTAGAATATTCTAGAAGCATCCAAGAAGCTTCTTGGTAAGAAGCTTATAGGAACTTTCCAAAAAGAGACTAACTTCTTTGCTAAGCTGATGGCTAGCTTAGTTTATATGCCAAGTAAATGGCTAACTTAGCTTGCACTCCAAGTAAAGTGGTGTAACAACTCAAGAAACATCAAAGATTGGAACTCTCAAAAAACTTGATGCCCCAAAATAGCACCTTGTCTTTATTATATAGTAAAGAGGATCCCCTCAAAGAGAGCTATACCCTTAGATTAGATGCATGGATTGGTGACATGTCAATCCTTGTCCTATTTGGTGTGTCAAACAAGTTTGACCAAAGGCAATCTTTGGAGAATCTTCTTATAGAAAGCTCAAAATAGCATGGAAGAGGTACTATTGGAAAGATATTGATTAGACAAACCAGGGAGGGAAGGAGAGAAGACAACAACTTTCTCCTTGGAAGGGAAAGAAAAATTCCAATTTTTTTGACCTAATTCTTTTATTTAGGCCTCCACAATTAGCTATGAAGTTTTTGGTATGTTTTGGCTTCTGCACTATTTGCAGAAATCTTCTTTTGAAGACTTATCTATCTGATCTACTTAGACCATCATGTATAATGTCGATAAAGATATTACCAAGCCTATTTTCACATGTAGCTAATTTGCCTAGCTAATGGTATTATAGGTAGCTCTTAGAAGAAACCTTCCTTGGAAGCTCCTTGGGAGCCTTGTACCCAAGTTACCTATATATACCCAAGCCAAGCTCAAGCTAGGCATTTGGAATTTCTTTCACTTGAGAGTCCCAATATGATCTTCCATCTAGGTCTTCCATTCTTTTATTTCTCTCTTTGGTCCTTTATACCAAGTCTCATCTTCTCGTTGCTCAAATGAGCAAAAGTGATATGTTGATAACATCATTGCAATTCACCTTTCAACTACATAATAAGGTTATGCTTTTATCGAATAACCTTCCTCTCCCATTGATTCTCAATTCCGTAAACTTACTCTTAATTGGATATGTCCATTTGAGATTACTCAAATCAATTCTACTATTGCTTACCAACTTGCTTGACTAGAAGATCCATCTTATCTTCCATATTTCAAAGTTAAAACCCTTTGTTTCTAACCCATTTTCCTTTCCCATTTGTGTCCAACTCCCTTCTCCTCCCATCCTTGTCAATGATCATGAGGAATATGAAGTTGATCATATACTTGCACATCATGACATCCAACGTGGCCACCAACAACACATTGAACATAAGGTGCTTTGGAAAGAGTATCCCCTTCAGGCCACATGGGAACCTCTTTCTCATGTCCACAACACACAAACAACCTTACATGAGTTTGAAGTTTCCATGGCGACAAAGAAGTCACCAACTAGCAGTTGGAGAATATGTAATTATAAAGTTAGTAGAAGCTATATATTGAGTTAGTAGTCTAAGCTAAAGATAGAAAAAATAGAGAACTAGCTTAAGAATGTGCTAGAAGCATCAAGAAATTTTGTGCATAAAATATTTTAGAAGCACACATGAAGCTTCTTGGTGAGAAGCTTCTAGGAACTTTCCAAGGGTAGAGTAACTTGTCCGCCAAGCTGATGGCTAGCTTAGCTTATACGCCAAGTAAAAAACTAGCTTGGCTTGCACTCCAAGTAAGACATCTCCTAGAAGGAACCTTCCTTGGAAACTCCTTGGGAGTTTTTCACCCAAGTCACCTATAAATACCCAAGCTAAGCTAGGCATTTGGAGTTTCCTTCACTTGAGAGTCCCAATGTGATCTTCCACTCCGGTCTTCCATTATTTCTCTCCTCAATCTTTTACAAAGTAATTATTGATGTAAAATGACTTATGAAATCTTCTAATAGGTTGGTTTTTGTGTAACAATATGGAGTTTAGCGACAAAGTTAGTAGAGCTAACAAAAGAGCAAATAAGAAAAATTAACCTAGAATATTCCAAAAGTATCTAGGAAACTTCTTTGGAAGCTTCCCGACTAGCTCATTTTGCACCCCAAGTAGGTAGCTTCTAGAAGAAAGCTTCTAGAAGCTTCCAACTAGCTTAGCTTGCACGCCAAGTAAGCGACTTCTAGAGAGAAACTTCTTGAGAAGCGTCACTATTAACTTGGCTTGCACTCAAGAAAGCGGCTCAAGGAAGCTTCTTGAGAAGCTTCTCAAGAGCCTTGTATGATCCCTATAAATACAAGAGCTAAAGCTCATGCTAGGCATTTGGAGTTTACCCACAGCCAAGTGTCCGCATGTGATCTTCCATTCTCCTACTTCTCTCCTTGGTCTTGGACTTTTACATTGTAGTTGTTTTCTTTCCTTTGAAATGAGGATTTAACACATCCAAATGTGAGGACCCAACTATATCCTAACATTCCATGCTTAACTACAAAAGTGAGTAGAGTGTGAATTCTTGATACAATAACTTGAACCTCGGTGATACATTATTTGCAGTAAGTTTGATGCTACATAAGGTCAAATGGGAAGAATGAGGAGATAGGGAAAGAGGAGGTATATCTTGTGAGATTGGTTCTTACTGTAGAATACCTAATGAGATCTTATCAAAGACGATATATTTATAAATTTATCAGCTATCATGATCCACATTCTTGCCACAAATACTTTATACATAATACTATTTTCAATTTACCATAATCTTCCATGTATAATTTTATCTTATTTATCTCATATGAGAATGATCAAAGCTAGTACTAATTTATAGCTATATTTATAATAAATTACAGATATTAAAATTTTATAAAATATCATAATTAATATAAAAATTTTAGTGTAAAAATATATCGATAAATATTTTTAGTTCTTTATTAAGTCAATTAAATTAAGCTTCAAACCATCAAGCAAACAATTGCTACATAGCACTAGATAATGGAGCAGAAAATAACTTAAACGTTGAATTTTAAATGATGCTAATAGTATTAATAATTTGTAAGATATTAGCTATTACCGTTTAGCAATAAGCTTTGTACAATTTTGATTCTTTTGTTACTTTCCCACTGTTTATATACATCTATTATATGATAAACTATACACTTATTATATATTTTGTTTTAAGGTCTAATTAGTATACCTTGAATCGAGTTACTCTTAAATACATAAATACAGCTAACTTTTGATGAGCTTTATTTCACCTCAAGCAATGTTACATATAGATAGCAAAGGTTTAGTATATTCAGCAAAGGTCTAGCTTAAAAAAACCATTTATTGTAGCTTGAGTTTCGTCAAACCAACAATAGTCTTATATTTCATATGAGTAAAACATTATTATCTCAAGTGGTAATATAATCCTCATTATGAAGTAAAGATAAGCTATACATTCACCTAAAGTTTGAAAGTTTGATGCAAGTGATATCACCATTGAGTTCTGAAAAAACATTTAGTATATGGATATAGAATCATCGTCAATACATGTTATAAAAGAGGCTTCCACTTCATATTATTCATAGAACATAATACATAAGTAAAATCAATTATATTTAGATATACATCGAAAGTAATTCCAGGAGTTACAGTTTTCCTGTTCAAGCTTGGAGCAGCGAAATACAAGTTATGAAATCAACATGAATAGAATTTCTTTTGATTTGTTGGTGGAAAGTACTGTACTTATACTTACTTACTCAACCAACATTACTGTCTATATTATTGTAATTTCCCAAACATTCGATGAACATCTTATCTAAAATTCACAGCAAGAATTGTTGGATACTGTAGAATATGAGCTACCGATCAATTTACATTACCGTCAATGGAATTCTAATTGAAGTAGAAATTCACAAAGTATTCAGATGAAAAGGTCTGATCAATTACCCCATCCTGAATGCACGGTCTTCCAAAGATTATGACTGCAAACAGCAAAATATACGCGAATATCTCTCTCGCTATTTTAAGTTTGACAGATATAAGCTGACGACGGCATCAAGATTAGCACAGTCCAATCACTGTTACAACACGTTAATGTTGTCCATGGTTGACTGCTAAACATCATATAAGTTAAGAAATGGACTTAACCAAATTGGGCCCATATTTGACTTGATCACGTTGTTCGTGTATTGACTAGATCACAGGAATTAGGTTCAGAGTCTTTGCAAAAAACTTCTTACTTGACTGAAATCGTGAAGTATACTTATTACCAGTTGACAATCTTGTGTTTTTGAAATCCTTTATGGAAACTGGTTCAACTTTTGGAATACAATTGGTCTACATGTTAATTTGGAATGCCGAGGTCGCAGGTTTGGAGTCGACCACTTCCTTGGTTGATCACGATTAGGAAGGCACCCTTGGATATGAAAGGTACTTACTGTTTGACATGAAAGTCATGTAAGTATAGGAGGCCTTCTGTAGTTTACTAATCCACCCATGCAATGTACTGTAGTCCCCCTCCCTTATCCAAGATCCCTCAGCTATCTCTTCTACTGTGTAGTGTAGATGCGGAGTGTTATGTTGCTACATGCTGTGGGAGTTTCACAGTTGCTATCTCGTCAAAGATTTCTGAATATGCAACAATGGATTTCCGTGGGCTTTGGTTGTCAGTACGGATGAACGTGTTTTTTACTCTTGTCCGTTTCCTTTGACGGTGTCATTTGGTTGCCTCTGTGTGGTTGTGGAATAAGAGGCAGTCGATTGGCTCTCTGTGAGCACAAGTTCGGCACCTTGATTCCATTCTAAAGCAACCTTTTCACGCCGTGTACGCTAGTAGTACATTTATGGTGTTAACCGGCCAAGTCGGAACAGTAGTCATCCTGACAACAGTTGACATTGATTTTCTTCATGTAGGGTGTGAAGGGTGAAGGCACCCACCATGCATGGACCTACAAATGCCCACTGTCCAATCCAGTTTCCACGTGTTCAAGTTAATCCATCCACGAAAATCATTTCGATTGTCATGGGATTTGATATGTCGATTGGTTTGAAATTCCCAATTCTCACATGATAATGTGGGCAGACCTTTCAGGAGCATACAGGAAGATTAAGATTCTTTCAACATCCATAACTCTTGTCCCGGGAATAGTATTTGTCTTGGAAGCCATGATTGTAACTTTACATGGCTGAGGGACATGAATAGACTACAGACAGAAAGTAGTAGATGGCGCGGAGGACGAAAGACCTCAAACCGGCTTGATTCTTTCTATTTAGAAGTGGGCAGCGGCGAATTTGAAGGGCCTAGCATTGCTGATGCCGTATCTCGAGAAGACTGTGGAATCTGAGAGCGCATTTTTCCTGTCGAACGTGATCACTGTCACAGATTGATGGAGCTGTAAAGACAGTAAAATATAAGCTGGAACATAGTTTTTGGCTGGAAAATCCTGTGTCTGATTTTGCGGGCTTGAAAATGTTCCTCGTTGACTCGTACAGGGGCTCCAATGACACTACTTGCTGCTGCTGGGCCGGGGCATGAGCCCAGAATTGCAGTGGGGTTACCTCGGTCCGCTTTCCGAAGTTTGTTTGGGGAGCGTCGATTTGGAGACTCGGTTCGCTTGCCCCGTTTCCAAGCGAGCTCCTCGTCTTGAACATCCTCGAAGAAGAGAAGGAAAGGCATGTATGTAGGATTTGAATGTTTCCGCGCCACGCAGAGAAGAGAGAAAGTGAGATGGAAAGCCGCGAGGATTGGAATGGGTCAGCAAAGAGTGGCGTGATCGATCATGGACTAGCTAGTCTGCAGTTAGGAAACTAGGAACTTGAACTACAAACTACCTGGTTTTCTTCGCAGCTTGAGTTTGTCCTTTGGAGAGAATTGTGAAGCAAGACGTTGAATATATCTTAACGTCCGATCCGGTTGCACTGACGGAGCCTTCATATTTTTCGCTTGCACATAGAGATCTGAAGAGTTTGCTGGTTGAGGAGATTAACTATAAGCTGCATCATCAGCTTTCACTGATTGCAGTCGGTGTTCAATTTTGACAAGGCTTGTCGAAATTGAACGTCGATGAAACTTAGTTCCCTGCATGAAGGCGTTGATACAGATCTTACCTAGTTTGAATGGTGTGCAGAAGTTGCTTCATTTCTGAAGTGCAATAGACTTAGTAGGTGTTATACTTGTGCGCACTGATCAATCAGATCAAGATGGCTGCGGAGGAGGAATTGTCACTTAGTATAGATAGAATTACTACACCTAGATTGGAAAGACGTACAGATGCACCGTCGCTCGTTGTGATGGATCAGAGCGGTTCGGAGAGAGTATATATCATGGGGCTCGCGTTTGCAGACGAAGATGAGTCTCCATCACCACGAAGATCTTTCGGGAAGGAGTCACCCAATCTGCAGGAGCTTCCAGCAAGAGCATGGGGCAAGGAGGTTCACACCGGTAGGCTTAGTCATGTAGTTATTGCAGTGGATGCTAGAAGTAACAACAGATGGAGGAGGAGCAAATCACAGAAAGGAGTGAAAGGGCTTGTAAGGCGGCTCGGAAGCTCTAGTAGCAAGGCTTGGAAGAAATGCTTCCGTCCGTGCATGGACATAGATCCCGAGCGAGCGATGGATTTAGGAAATTTGAATAGTGATGATATGTTGAAAGAATCAGTGCCTGTTCTTTTTAGAGATGAAAGCCCTGGGTTCCAGGAGCAAGCGATGAGAGCCCTTTTACACCTCTCGGGTATCTATGGCAACCCCTTGAAGATTGTTTCGTTTCCTAAGGCAGTCGAGGGTGTGGTAAGATTGCTGCTCCGGGATGATGAGCCCAATTTACAGAGACTTGCAACCCTGACTCTGGGAAACCTTGCTCTACGGCAAGTGAATGCAGTTGCATCGGTGGCCATGGAAGGGCTAGCAAGGTTGCTATTCGAGCAGGAAGGAAGATCCATAGAATTGAGCATTCAACTGCAGGAAGAGGCAGCATCAGTGCTGGCTAACATTTGCTACGCACCAGAAGGAGGGAGGCAAGTCATGAACCCGTGGACCGATGCTTTAGCAGGTCTGATCAAATTGTTGTTCATGAACGACAGAAAGGGAGCTCAAGAAGAAGCTACAAGAGCTCTGGTTAACCTCGCTCTAGTACAGGAGAACGGCCAGAAACTCCTCGAATTCCCCGTAGTAAGTGTCATCGGAGGTCTCGTTGGATTATTGACAGATTACGAACGGCCTGCTGTTCTCGACAACGCAACCCGAGCGTTGGCCAGCCTTACCTATGCTCCCCAAAATGCAAAGAAAATTGCAGAATCTGAGCATTTTACGCGCGCTCTTCAAGGATTGGTTGGCGCGCTCATGAGGAGAAAACGTAAGGATGCCTCATTGCAGGAACTGGCCGTCATGACCCTTGCAAATCTATCGACCACACCGGAGATTCAAATTCAGATTGCGGATTTCCCCAATGTGCTACCAGAGCTTCTTTGGTGCCTGTCTTCTAGTAAGGACCATTCTCTGGTGGAGCACGCGGCAATGGCCTTGGGGAACCTCTCCATAGCGCAGGAGAACAGGCCAAAAATCGCTAACTATTCTGGAGTCTTAAGGGCCCTGGTGGATGCCTTGACGGACTGCACAAATCCTGGCGGGCAAGAACAGGCTGCATGTGCATTGAGTAATCTATCCCACGCTCATGAATGGAACCAACTGAAGATTGCAGATGTGCCAGGTGTTATGAAGGGCGTTGTTCATTTGCTGACGTTGGCGAGCAACCCCAGTTCGCAGGAGCAAGCAGCTAGGTTGTTGGCCAATCTTACGTACCCTCAAGAGAATAGTGCTAAGATTATAACCTACCCCGGTGCATTAACAGGTTTAGCAGCATTGCTCGCCAAGCATGAAAATCATACTTTGCAAAGGGAGGTGACCAGGGCGTTTGCTAATCTAACATGCTCGAAAGACAACCGATGGATAAGTGCTTACTGTACAGAAGGTTTAGCCCGAGTGCTCGTGACATTCAGTGCCAGAAGATATCAAGCTCTCGCAAGAAGTTCAGTGGAAATCTTGGAGATCCCAGAATTGTCACCGGTTTCAAGTCTGAAGAGATGGTCATCCACATTACCAGCATTGGAATCCATTCCGATGAAGGATATTGAAGCTAATAGAATCGAGGAGGTTGAGGAATTGATGGAGATTAGGATGTTGGACGTGGCCATTGAAGGTGTCAAAAGCGAACAGGGGTTAGCAGCAGGTTCAAAAATTGATCATCAAGCTTTAATCACGAAGAGAATTGACGACAAGTCTAATTCGAAAACGTTGGTCGAAGAGAAGCTGGTTGGAGATGATTTACCAAGAAGTGAAGTAGTGGAGGTGACTCCAGATGCTATGACAGTAGAGTCAACAGAAATTTCGGAGAACAGAACGACAACAGACACGCTGACCATGAAGGAAGACGAGGAGGAGAACCTGGACAAAATTGATAATGAGGAGGTTAAAATGTTGGACGTTGTGCAGGCGGCTGCAGCACCAGTGGTCGTTTCTGAGAAGCGTGTCTTGAGCGAGTTGGAGGAGAATGAGAGACTTTCAAGGATTGAGAATATCTCTAAGAAGTTGAGCCGGCTGGCGATGGACAGCATGGATCCGCTACCGGAGGTGGTTGTCGTCGTGAATGGGGCCAAAGGTGTAGAACAACAGCAGCAAGCAGCTGAAATTGATTTGGTAGTGGAGGAGTCATCAACAACAACAAATGGACACGGGGTGGCCCCGCTAACAGAGATTAATAGTTACACTAGAGACGATTCGGAAGAGATTGAGCGGAGAACGAAGGAGGTGGAGAATCTAATTCTAGAGCAGGCATCCATAGCTCTGGGAAACCTCGCGATCCACAAGGAAAAC
This sequence comes from Lunularia cruciata, assembly GCA_948567375.1. Lineage (NCBI taxonomy): Eukaryota > Viridiplantae > Streptophyta > Marchantiopsida > Lunulariales > Lunulariaceae > Lunularia > Lunularia cruciata. The sequence goes on along the minus strand of OX419756.1, from coordinate 46,073,449 downwards.
AAGAGAATTATCGGGGAGTGTGAGGACGCTCTATCAGGTCTGCTAGGACTTTTACCAAGACACGATTGTCCTGCTGTGCAAGAAAATGCAGCATGGGCTCTGGCCAATCTCTTCCACGAGGAGGAAGGAAGTGATGTGGTGGACACCATAGCGGAACTGAAGGGTCCCCTGGCCATCCAACCCCTAGGAGAATTGCTCCTGGATCATAACACCCCACTAGTTCAGGAGCAGGCAACGAGGGCACTGGCAAATCTTGCATACTTTCCTGAAAATCAAGCGGAAATTATTGAGCTGCCTAAAACTTTGAGTGGTGTTGTGGAATTAATGTCCAATGATGAAAACCCAGGGATGCAGGAGAAAGCCGTGCGGTTGTTGACTAATCTCACTTGTGCCAAGGAGTATTGGACGACAATTGCAGACTTTCCCGGGGTGGTACCAGGTCTGTCGGATCTGCTGGCAAAGGAGCAAAATCCTGACATACAACGGACCGCAGCAATGTGTCTAAGCAACCTTGCACTGGCACCCGAAAACATACCAACTCTGGTCGAGTCGCCTTCAGCTATGGCAAGCGTAGTGGAATTGCTGTCCAATGATGAGAACCCAGGTGCTCAGGAGCAGGCAGCTAAATTTATCGTCAACGTTGCTGCTTCACAAGACTCAAACCACCAGCTGAAGATTTCAGAATTCCCTCGGATTCTACCTGAGTTAGAGAAGTTCCTCTTTCAGGACGAGAACCCTGGAGTACAAGAGCAAGCTGTCAAAGCTCTTGTGAATTTGGCTCGCACTCGTGAGAATAAGCAGAAGGTTTTGGATGAACCAGATGCTTTGACAGGTATCGCAAGGCTGCTGACGAAGGATGATAACTCCGTTACACAACTGAATGGAGCTTTGGCGTTCAAGAATCTTTCACTAGAGATATCCAATCTTCAGCAACTGGTGAGCTGCCCGAATGTATTAGCAGGATTGGTGAGATTGCTATCCAGGCACGGTGATTATGCGCAGGAGGTTGCAGTTCTGACATTACTAAACCTATCCAGATTACGGAACATTGCAATCGATATTGCGAAATATGATTACCCGAAGGTTCTGAAGGATCTGGCAATGTTGCTACGCATGACTGAGAACAAGCTCATTGTTGAATCTACAGCAATGATCTTGACGAATCTTGCAAGTGCGCCAGAAAATCGACCCATGATGGCCGAAGTTCCCGAAGTAGGGAAGGGTCTCGAGTGGTTGTTATCTGACTGTGCATTGGAAGAGCAGTTGTTGAATGTCACGGCTATGTCCGATTCTCAAAGAATGGATTTTGTGGAAAGCGATTTAGAGGTGACAAGGGACGGCCTCAAAGGCCAGCGCACAGGGACTGGATTTTGGGCAGCCACGGCTTTGACATTGATGGACCTTCCGAAAGCCAAGGCAATTACTATTCACTCCGGTGAAGCATATAAAGGCCGAGGAAATGCGTTGATTTGGATGGGCATGTTGAAAGAGGCGATTGATGAGTTGGATGTGTCATCTGAGCTTCAGCCGGAGGCGCCTGGAACCTTCAGGTACTGTGTAATGATGACCTTCCAAAACCTATTTGGCTGCGTGTCTTGTGATCATAACATACATCCAGACTAATTTTAAGCTTCAAGAAGGACGCCGTCGGAAAGTGAGTTCCTAAGCTTGTTACAGACTTAAGAATAATTTCATTGGAAATCATTCATGCATACGGATATAAAGCTAATTTTTACTCATGTGGTGGATCTGGCAGTCTTCGAGGAATAGCGAAGTCTTTACTCCATGACTACGAAGGGGCACTTGTTGATGCCAACAAGGGCATCGCGTTAGACCCGCAATACGGTGGTTGGTACCAAGAGAGGGGGATTTTGAAGAGAATGATGGGGGACTTGGAAGGAGCTTTACTCGATCTAAACAAGGCAGTGGAGTTGGAGAAAGACGATTACGAGATGCTGAAACATCGTGGATATGTCAGATATCTGCTGCAAGATGAAGAAGGAGCTCGAGAAGATGCGGAGTGGGCCATGAGGATCCAAAGCGCATCGGCGACCTTGGACGAGTCCCAATATCAGGATTACATTGTAAGTTTCTTGGGAGCGACCCCTGTGGAATACTTGGACTACAAATTTAGATAGCAAAAGCCGGAGAGCATAGGATCATGGAGATTTTACTTGAGTCTTGGTACTTGAGTGTACATATAGGCCTCGATAGCGAATCATCCTCCTGATTGTACATACATACAATTTTTTGGACAACATAGAGCTCTGAGCGCGTTCCTAAGACCAAGCACTTGAAAACTTGGTCGTCCATTTAGCTCGATACACTTGTATTATAGTGCCCCGAGTTAGAACCGTAGGCTTTCCTTACGATGGTCCTTCAAATTTGGACCCATTAATGACCTCCAATTTAGTTCAGTTAAGCTAGCACCTAGAGAAAGAAGACTTAACACGGAGGAAAAATCTACTCTCTCTCTTGGTTTAGTGTACCCAGCAGATCCAGATCGAAACAGAGCGTGGTGTTTGAAAGTACAATAGGAGGAATGCACGGGAGAAGCTACAGAAGGGGCTATCTACCTGTTACACTTTGTAGGTGTGTCACTTATATACGCTTAATGCAGTTGATAGAGATTTCGATGAAGAGAAGAATCGAAAGCACAAGTTGTCGTCATCATGAATCAATCTAACCAGAGTTCAGTTGAGACGGAATAGATGTTTCCATAACGATGCGAGCACAGTGACATGAAGCATACCTGCTGCAATGTAATGGACTAACTTTTACAATGCATAGACTTTAAATTGAAGCCATCAATTCCACCGGAAAGTACAGAATAACAATTATGGAATCAACATGCTAGGTCAACACCAGAGGCAGAGGTTGCAATCCTGGGAAGGTAATGTTAGCACAAACAAGTCAATCCTGTTTCGTCCAGTGATGCCTATCTCGAGCTTTATTCCCGTCACCTCTTGGGGAAATTAAATATCTCCTATAGAATCATCTCCGCCTCTATTCCTGTATTCAGAACTTCTTTATATGTGGTTCATGGGATATTCTTTGGTTCCATGTCTGTACACAAGTTAAAGTGACTTGGGTGCAAGTTCTAGAAGTACGTTGAATATTCGAGATCATGGTTTACCTTTCCTTCTTATTTGGCTGAGACCATAACAACCAGATTAGATTCATCCTTTATGGTGGATTTTAAGAACGGAATCCAGCAGCTGAAGGCATCCTCTTTAGTCATCGTCTTTGGATTTGCTCTGATCGAGTTCCGGAGCGATTCCTAGTTTTGCGATCATATCGATCTTCCGTGCATTCAAATGTCCATCTCCTGGTATCGGGTCTTGGTAAACACTTGAGCATATCCAGTGCATCCTGAACGCAAACCTGTCCAAGTCTTTGGATCGACTAGATCTCGTCGCACATGTCTCCACCCTGGAGTTTCTCCGATTGGGAATTTGACCGAGCAAGTCCCTTGTTTGAGACATGTCGCTGGGACAAAGACTATCTCGTTGCCGGAGATAAGATCTTGCGTCACAGAAGGTCGACCCGATTGATGAAAATATCGCACTTGTCAACGACAACAAGAACCTTTACCTGCTTGTGATCTGTCTCCAGAGCTGATTCACCTCTTGAGCCGGCAATGTTGCACAAAATGCTCTAGGGATCAGCTTTACAATGTGGAGCAACGTCCTCGGAAATCAAAGATCAAGAACGAGCTTACATGCTTGTCAAGAAAAGACGGATAGTAAGTCAGGCACGGGGACGGAGGCTGAGACAGCGATTTCTAGAAAATCAAATCAGTCTCGGGAATAAAGGAAGAAGTGGTATTGGGACTACGGAACTGTTCCTTCCAATCGTTTAATTGACCGGAGTAAAGCAACTGTAGAACAAAGTAGCAAAAGATGTAAAAGTCTGCGAAAAGACAGATATGCGGGTACACCCACAAGCTAAAAAGATAAAACTCCCGATACCAGGCTAACCATGGCATTCACAAAAGCGAACAACTAGGTCCTCCTCGACAGTTGACCAGACGCCGAGGAGATAAATTCTCATGTGCCCTGAGTAACTACGGCCGGTGGCAATGGTGGCGGGCAAGATTATTGTTCAGGAACTACCAGGAAGCCGAATCGACCTTCCTGCAAGAAGTCCTAGCACCACGATAGTTCGTCCTATGCAAGGGAATATCGAAACACCTTTTCATATTGTTATTCTGACGGTTCGACGAAGAGGACCACTTGACCTTGCCCTAATTGTATTCCGCAGATTTAGGCTTTTTCTCTCTCAAAAAACCAACCTTGTGGTAGTCTGGCATTTCCTGTCTAGGTGGTCTTTTGTCAAGTTCCGCCCGTTTTTAGTATTGTCGATGGTATTGTCCAATCTTCGAATCAGCAAGTACGTAGGGGAACCAGGTCCGCGGATTAGGCAATCGAAGAGCCAGTATGGGCAAGCAAAGCGCTTCCTGTGAGATCTTCTTTTGGCCTACCCTGGTCTTTGATTCCCTAGGAGTCAAAGATGGAGCACGATCCATGTAAACCAGCTGTTGGGACAGTGGATGGAAACCTCTTCTGCACCACGCGGATATCTTACCGCTGAAGGTGGGATTTCCTCATGGTCCAGAGGCCAGAGACCTGGTCTCTGTCATGTTTATGCCATTGTATATGACCATACACAAATCGACTTGTCACGTGAACAGAGACCATCGGACCTCACAAAGATCACGATCTGCACAGAGCTGGAAATCACCAGATGGCATTTGGAATAGGTGCAATTCATCTCATGCCCATACAATGTCTGGTCATGTATTGTTGTTTAACTTGGAAATTACTTTACACTCCTCAATCTGGTTCGTGAACCTGCTGTTATTATTCTCTGTTGCGCTCTGCTTAAGGCGTGTCCCCGTGACTAGATTCTCCGATTGTTCTGGTTCTCGTGTCCGTAAGTGTCCGTAAGTGTCCGTAAGTGTTGTAGACTACTATAGTCATCTCTAAAACTCGCTTCCATTCTATCCAGTGAATGTTAAACTGACTCTAATCCGCTGCATACGGGAAACGGGAACGCATATCGGAAAGAGGACATTGCAAAGGGTATACGTTGTTGAGCTCGTTGTAAAAGATTCAGAGATTGATGTAAAGACCATGCCAAGCTTGTCTTCGAAACTTTCCACTCTTAGAGTAGGTGTAGGTGTACAGTAGATTTCCATTTAGTTTGTTTCACGACTAAATATATTAATCTGTGTTCCTCCCAACTGTGTAGACATTCTCTCTTTCGTAGTGGTCCTTTCTCCCGCGTTCCGTAGATGCATGCGGCCGAGCTCGACTTCCGCCAGCATACCGTAGCATTTTCAACAGATCCGTGCTGAAAATCTTCTCATTTTCTTTGAAGGAGAGCAAATAAATTTACCTTGAGTAGAAGGACTAAAGAAGCCCTCTCAAAATTTTAAGAGTCCGAGCTAGATTGGTGATTCCGAAGTCGTCTTACTCGACCCGAATGCGTCTCTGAGATATAGAGCTGATTTAGTGTCGCTTTTACTCCCAGGACGGGGGCGGAAATGTATAGGGCTGAAAAGTGAAACTGATGATGGACCCCGAGCATCTCCATCAACATTTGTCAGACTTCTCATTCGCTTCAGTTCGTCGTTGATAAGACAATCTAATCGCTTGAAACTGGGGCTCGAGGAATGCTCATCACCTAAACTGCAATCTGAGGGAGATCTAGAAGTTCTTGAAGAGTCTGTGTCCCTTACCATCTCATTCCGAGAGTATATTTCTTCTTCGACGCAATTCAGGCTTTGCAAGGCTTCGTACTCATCAATATCCGAGGAAGACTCAGTTGTAGACCTTGCTCCAAAGAATCCGCATGTCTGGCCACCAGCACTATTCCCATATTATTACGCCCGATTGCTGATTTCAGTATGCTCCAATACTTTCGATACTTTCCAGCCACTCGACTGTGGAACTCGTCGGTAGCGTGATACAAAAGGGTGGTTAGTATTTTCAACGCTTAGGATCCATATATCACAACCCATATTTTCAGTATCATCTCCTAAGCGAGTGGTCACATATAATTCTGTTACATGAATTGGACAACACTAATACACAGCTTATTAAATCTGAAACATACAATTGATGAATACGAAAAATATATACCGGGAGGAGACATAAAATAGCCAGGAACAATGACGAACGAGAGTTTACCCTAATGTCCATCGACATTCAATTCTTTTAGCATAAACTAGGTTAAGCGCCGTGCATGCGCATGGGCATAGTAAGTAGCCTTTATATATTAATATTGGGGTTTAGTAACGCAAGGCAACTAAGGTACAGTTATACAGGTATGGAACGATTGGAACGAACAATCAAAAACATTAGGGCGTTTCAAAAATAGCTTTTCAGCTGCTGTAAATAATATTACGGGACAATTAAGGAGAGCTTGCCCAATGTTAGGTGGGTGTGGGAGAAGAATCCATCAATATTTTGCCTTCTTTGTGCTTGAGTTGCAACTTTGTCTTTATGGGCTATGGTTTTCTCACCACAATCAAAGTTTTGCCTTCAAATGAGATACTGGTGTCCGGAATGGTCGCCTGCCATAGAATTTACAATATGCAATTATATGTGGGGCAAGAGGAAGTTTACTCAACTCGTATTCTACATCTCCTATTCTCCTAATCTATGTATCTTATTTGTTTATAATATTAAGGTTATTGACATATGTTGGATTTGAATTATATCAAATGCTACTCTTGAATATGTTTATGAGAAATTTCTTGAAAATTACAAGAAAATCCATATACTATTAAGATTTAGAAAGATGGTAATTAGTAGGATATCTATTCATGTTTTGAATTTAACTTGTATCAAATATCACTATTGATTGTTTATATATGGTAATTCTTGAAAATTTACATAAGCATCCATCTTACTAACTTTCAAATATATGAATTGAAAAATAATCTACCCATGAGTATCTGAGTGAAGCTCTCCAATGCAGCTTGATAATGTGGTCATTGATGGTGAGAAGTCATGGACAACCAAGAAAATGTAATACTAGTGAAAATAATAATATATACAGTTTACTATTTAGAAATAAAACCCCTCCTTGTATTAGAGAGACCAAATCAAAGACCACAGTTACCAACACTTGATTATTGGTGATTATTGGTGAGATTTAGAGTATACGTAACTATACAAAATATAGCCACTTTTGAGAGAAAGAAAGGAGTATTATTATATCTTTACTATCATGTGATATTATTTACATTTGATTATATTGAGTTTTGGATAGTTTTGTCATTGGTTCAAGAATTTCTTTTGAGAGGTAATTAGTCATAGTGCCTTTTTAATTCAACTGTAAAAATGTGACAATATACCGTTGGTACAATAGTTGAAGATAAACTCTCAATGCATGTAAATTACCTTGCAAAGTAACGCCTAGGAGATAGAAACCTACGAAGGATTGGCCAGCCATTATCTTCTTCATGGAGTACACCAATCTGTAAGAAGCAAGCACAAAGTAGAAATCTAATAGCCAAAGTATATGTCCGAGGCAATACTAACTTAGTGACGGAATAAGAAAAGAAACAAAGCAAAAAAAGATTGGTGGAAAGTTGGTTTCAGTACCTACATTAAAGGAATACCTCTAGGCAGAGCCACCGCTGCAATTATTTTTTGCACTATGGGAAAAAGGTTTGAATCAAATGATAAGAGCAATGATGAGGAACAAACAAAAGGAAGTGATTCCATTATATATTACCGCGTTATCTTCCTCATGGAGTATGCCAATGTGAAAGAAGCAAGGATATAGCAAAAAGGTAAGATCCAATGTATTTCGTCCAAGTCAATGCTAACTTAGCGGTGGAATATGAGAAGAAAGAAAATGAAAAGATTGGAAGTTAGTTTGTTCCAATACTTGCATTAAAGTCACTTCCGAAGGTAGAACTCTTGGTAGAGCAACCGCTATGATAGTTACTACCATTACAAAAGAAAGGTTGGAATGAAATGATAAGAGCAATGATGAAGGACAAACAAAAGGAATTGATTCTAGTGTAATTTACTGACATGTAAATCTGTACATAATTAGGCTTGCCTTTGTATTGTTAGTTTCACTTAACTTTCATTTCTTGAGTTGCTAGTCATATCTAGACTGAATATATGACAAAGCTTGGACTGAGGATAAATAGAAAACTTGTGCAAAGACAGAAAGGAAGATATGAATACTTCTATTTCATGGTATATGTGATGTAGAAGAGCTGAAGTATGGTTTACTTTCATTTTTTGGAAACTCCATTGGCCTTTGCACTTTGGAAATCATGATCTTTGATCAAATGCTATTTTCACTTTTTGCATTCTAAAGCTGTGGAGTACCACATTGGCATGCTACTTGGTTTAGATGATATATTTCCTATAAGTAAAGATTTCACCCATCCATTATAAGATGGTTGGGAGAAGAGATCAATGTATGTGGTACAAACTTTAATATAGATTTGTCAATCCATCATAAGATGGCTAGGAGAAGAGTTTAGTATATATGGTAAACCTTCAAACCAAACCAAGAACTCTATCAATTTGGTCTTGTTGTAAAAGGGACATAAAGTAGGTGGATTGGTGTTTGTAAATTTTGGTTGGTTGTATGTGGGTTCTATTTTCAAAGGTTTACTTTTAGAAGGTTAACATTAATGTTGTTCAAAAGGATTTTAGTGGTTTTTACAAAGGTTGAAGTTTGAGGAGTAAGGTTTTAAGCTTGGTAGTTCAGTTTGAATCTACAATGAGCCAAGACATAAGTAAAAGTCACTCTAAATATTACATACACAAATCGTTGTAAGAATTTCTTTGCACCATAGCAACATAGATTCTCAATACATTTGGTGGCATAAAATGAAGCCAATGCCTACTCTTAGGAGCTAGAAACAATAGCACCTATGTTATTTGAAAACACAACACAGCTGTGTGACATCCCAATAAGATTTTAAGCTTAGTAGTGCAGTTTGAACCTAAATGGAGCCTAAAAATAACAAAAAGTCACTATAAATATTAGGTACACAAATAAAGTATTCTGAATAGATTTGGTGGCAAGAAATGAAGCCAATTTCATCTCTCAAGGGCTAGAAACATCAATATCTATGCTACTTGCAAGCTGCACAAAAGTTGCACAAAATGCAAAATAAGGTTTTAAGCTTAATAGTTTAGTTTGAACCTAAATGGAGTTGAGACATAACTAAAAGTCACTCTATATACCATAAATGAATTTTTCAGAAAATTTTATTGAGGGAGAATATTATGCCTGAAATTTTAAAAATACATATGAAAACTTTGTATTTTGCATCACATGAAATGCATACCAAGTAAACTTGGAAAACTTCAAAATCATAAGTTGTCTCATCGGAATGCATAGTAAAAACTCCTACACTTTAGTGGGTAAAGACTTGATCCTTACTCTTGCAATTGGCTTGAATCAACACAAATATCTTCTTGGATGAATTTCAATGACTATGAGCTTAGAAATACAACTCTTTCTAGATTTCTAGATTGAAGTTTGGGTGGCAATTTGAAGCTAATGCTTACTGACAAGAGCTAGAAACACCAATACCTTTGCTATTTGCAAGCACAACACGGAAAATTGCAAGGTAAAGCAAATGAAGTCCTCTATGAGGTAATGTACAGTTCTACACTGATGATTGCTAGTAAACGGAGGCTTCAAAGATTGGTAAATTAACATTCAAATAGGTGACCTTTCTAAAAACTATAGATCAGCACAGCTAAGCTCTATTGAGTCCTGGTTGCTAATAATTGGAGGCTTCAAAGATTGGTAAATTAAAATTCAAATAGATGACATTTCTAGAAACTATAGATTAGCACAGCTAAGCTCTATCAAGTCCAAGGTGTTTAATAGTTTGGACTTGAGGCATCTACATTGTTCTTTGCAAAATGAAATTCCTTCTATTGCTTGGTGATGTGCTGGCATATTCCTTGGATCAATTTGTAGCATAGGTTCAATTAAAATATCTATCTTTGACCCTAATAGCACACTTTACTTGTAATTGCTCACCTTACTTTCACAAAATTGACTTACAAAAAATGTTTGTAAGTCATAAATCCTCAATCCTTTAAATGATCACACCAAAGAGCACACTAATCAAATCAGGTAACACATGTACCCATCAATGATCAGCTTGATGTTGCTCTGAGTTCAAACCTCTAAAATATATCCTAAACAGCAATCTATTTGAAACTAACCAAGGAATAATGAGCCCTTTCAAGCCAAGTTCAAAACTTAAATTCCTGTATGGAAATTGATAACCATCATCAAAATATCACTTCCACATGCCACCTATCACAACTTAGGAATTGTTGTTCTTATCATTAGTAAGAAAAATGCCCTTTTGATTGGTCATTTGTGCAGCTAAAAAAAAATTCTAGAATTCACAAATTTCCATACCTTAAACTCCAAGATATAATTTGAAAATCAAGATTTTTAAATGCAAAGATCAAGGAAAATTTTCACCTCAACCACATATCACGAGAATGCAAAGGTAAGTAAGGGAGCTCATTCAAGATGTAGAGGAGATTTGCATCCTCTACTAGCAAATAACAGCCATATTGGCTTAAATGTTGACATGTGGCCACTCTAGATGTTTGACAATGGACTACACAAACAAAGCAAGTTCAAGGACGATAGACAGACAAAGAGTAATAAGCATACATGCTTTAAAATTGACAAGTAGCCACTCCAGATGTTTGACAATGAACTACATAAATAGAGCTAGTCTAGGGATGATAGAGTACAGTAATAGGTCCCTAACCTACAATAGTAGACAACAATCATCTTTTAAAGGTATGAAGTCATTATGCATGAGGGATGGTGGGAAACCTAAAAAAAGTGATCAAGTCATGAAATCTCAAAACATATGATATAATATTCCAAAGGAAAAAGAAAAGGAATACAAGGTGCAATCAAGTGTAAAAGAGGCCCAATAATACCAAAAGGTAAAACAAAAAAATGAAATGAAACAAAATTAAGAGAGTAGCTAGACATGCAAACTATCTACCTAAGCCTAGGAGATAAGGAAGAAAGTAGTCTCTTTCAAATGGTTTGATAGAGGTTCTACATATGGTAAGTGGGGAGAGAGGACTTTATGTATGTTGGGTATTCCTACTATTGCTTATTGGGCATGTAGACCTAAGGCTAGCAAGTAATGTAAAGTAACAAGGACTTATTGCCTATAGTAGGATGTTAGCATAGCTCAAGAGATAGCCAATGCATCTTTCCTTTAGAAGAAACCTCATGGGACTTCCTTGAAGGGACTATCAAAGTTATGATGAAAGTGCCCAAAGATCTCAACCTCCAAAGAGACAAAGGTATCAACGGATAGCCAAGGCACATAATGATCTTCCTTGCTTCAAGGGGCAATGGTCGTAGCTGCTCCAGCTTTTATGCCTGCCCATGCCAATGACTCTACTTGTAAGGGGCACTACATCATGCAAGGTATAGTGACCATTCATGGAAAAAAATATGGTCTCATCCAATGAGGAGGTGGGCCTAGTAGATCCAACCATCACCCAATCTCATTAATTTTGGTGAACTCTCCACCTACTACACAATGTAAGATATGTGTGCACTATATGTCATATGGAGAGCCACATGCATAGTGGTTTGGGAGCACTATAAGTGTTGGAGGTAGAAGATCCAATCTCAATTGTAAAGTTGTAGCAAACTTCTCAAAGGCAATAGTCAATTAAAGTAGAAGGTTGGAGCCAACTCTAGAACCTTCACTCCACAAGAGAGAATCCTAGCTCTACTAGATAGCAGTGCATCAATGAGGATGCTAATGAGAGTGTGATTATGCATATTTTCATTGAGATCCGCTTGAATCTTCCTAGACTTTAGGGATAAAAAGTCAACAAATGTGAGGAGTGTCATACATGCAACGCTTGGTAACAAATCATGAGCCAATTAGACATATGCTTGGAATTCATGAATGCTTCAATCCATTATTGTGATAGTTCCCAATAGAAAAGAACATGCTTGGTGTAAGAATCTATTGTCCAAAAAGGGGGACCACAAGAGCCCATGCTCCTAATATTCTGTTTGTGCAATAGTCTCTTGCTCTATAAATCCCTATCAGGCCATAACTATGGGTAGAGCTATCTAGATCTTACACCACTCATATGATAGCTATGGTAGCATGCTTGACCCTAAGAGAGTGGAGAAAGTGTGGTGGATGGTACTATCAAATGTACATAAATAGTGCAGAAGTGCCTCTGTATGTAGATACATGCATGCCAAATATGAGGCCCTAGGGAGATAACAACATGCAAGAATGGAATAGACCACATGCATAGTCCTAAATCAAGGGAGGAGGTGAACATAGGCTATAGCCTAGAGCAGGGTATCAAAGATTAAAAAGCTGCAAAATTCCTCATGTGTTAAAGGAGAACCTAAAACCCTCAAACCATATGGGAAACTAGAATCATAACGTGAAGTCAAAGGAAGTGAGGATTGTGTGTAGACTCCAAACCTTTCATTTATGAGTCTAGACTCATAAACCCAAGGTCCCTAAACTGAGTGTGAATATAGATACAACTCAAACAACATCCTCCAAAGGGCTCCCAATATGAGTATCATATGTGATAGATGGTAAAAGACAAGAAGAAAAAGCTACTACCACCTCTCATAAAGTAGTGTAGAGTCTTACGGTGGTTGTACAACAAGGTGTCTCAATACCAAAAGGGATCAAGGAGGGAATCTGATCACACATTGAGCAAAGAGCAAAAAATAATGTTGGCAAGGAATGGTATTGAAGGTATTGGAGATATCAACTTGGACTACTACCCAATCTGGATAGATATCCAAGGATACTCAAATGCCACCAATAGAAGTCTTCCATCCCCTCAGATTTTAGCCCACAAAAAGCTAATGAAGAGAAAAAAGAAATGAAAAAGAGTGTCAAAGCCATAAGCAAATAGTATGTGAGACTAAACAAAGGAAAACATTATTGATAGCAATGGGAGGTGCATCTAAGATCTCCTTTCAAATAGATAGGAGACTAGAAGCACCAAATAACAAGTTGCACAAATGGGGCACCTAACACAAGGAAATATGTTAATAAAAAGCAAACAAAAAGAGAAAGCAAAATTTTGGAGTATTTGAGGAGAGGTAATATTTTGTGTGCTAGAAAACCATACTTGAAGGCCTACCAGTTGAGAAACATAAAGGATGGAGTATAGCATGAGAAAAGAAGTACTCTTTAAGTTATAACTCCTCATCTAGCTAATAATCATGGAGGAAGAAGAAAGATCCTTAGTGGTAGGTGGATGGAGGTAAGGCACATAAAGTATTTATATATGTGATATTGCTTGGATTGCATATTTGTACTTGACCAAACATCAAAGAGCAATGAAAGCAATAATCCTCTAGAAGGATGATGTGGAGCTATGGAGACCTACAAGCAATCTTATAATATGATGATGCTCCCTATGGGCTAGAAGAAGTAAAGTCCATTGTGGAAAGAGTGCTAATAGGATCTAAGTGGAGACATCTCTCTCTTGGTCATTTGCCAATATGGCACATAGGAGCAAGGAGAATTTAGAGCTCAATAGATGCCATAAAGCCATAGGGATCCTTGTGTACATCCTATGTCAAAGCAAACCTAGAAGGAATGCTTGGATAAGGTCCAAAGAGTGTAACCAAAAGTATGAGATTGGGAGAGCTTGGAGAGATATGATTAGAGTGTGGATGGAGTCTAATAGAGTAGGAGTCAAAGTAGCCTCTGCATTCATATGCAAACATCTAGATCACTCTGTATACTGTGCTAGGCTTATCCTTACCCACAAAGAAGACTATGTAGAGCATTGATGGGGTGGTATGTATGGATGTATTGAGGGCCCAAGTGGAAGAGTATGATCTTATGATGGTATTGTGATGGTAGAAGTGGAAGCAGGGTCCAAATTGGGAGGAGGATTTGTGGGAATATGGTCTATGGTAGGAGGATCATGGATAAGGATGATAACTGATGTGTCATCCTTTATATGAGAAATCACCACATGTAAGTTCCACCTCATGAAGTTCCACCTATAGACAAAGGACATGATCTAGGGATAGAAGGGACTCCTTATGGATAACTTGGGCAATATTGGATGTGTGTTGAAAATGGCAATGTATGGATAGACCACTAATCACACATACATTGTATGGGGTATGGAGTACTAGATGAGAAGTGTTACCAAGGCCTTATGCTATGAACAATGAATAGAGGTATAATAAGATAGCCTATTGAAATTATATACACCTAAGAGTATATAGAAAAACCCTAAACAGAAAGGCAAGACATAGTAAAAAAAAAGCTATGTATTCAAACAAAGGAGAAAAATGAGGAAAGATAGACAAGAAAGAAATGGAAACTAATAAGGGCTATGAGAGGAAAGTCAAACTGGCCTATCTATGATGATTAGAGATCCTACCCTTCCTCCAAGGTAATGTATGGCTACAATCCACATCAACACCAATGAAGTCCATAATAGTAGCTCCCATGGTTGGCCTCAAAATTTGCTCCATAAAACTCCTTGCTCTAAGTTATGTTTGTAATACCATTGTCAAAATACCAGTAAATGTAAAAATCATTGCAAAAACCTAAAATTTGGCAGAAAAAATTGCTCTTATCTCCTTGATTTTTGTGTGTAAACCCTGATTGCACCTTGAAATATATGATTATTCCATTAAAACCCTAAGTTGACCTCTAATCTTTAATTTAGCCCTAAGAGCCCTAAATTTCAAAGGTAATCATGCTATGTATGACCTCAATCCTATATGAAGGGTCAAATACCCTTGCAACTTGATTTTGATTTGGATCACAAAGATCTCCATGCAGTTTTGGATATGGGAACTAGTTCATAGCTTAAACCTAATGTTCTTGTTGTTGCTTGTACATCATAATTTCCCTCCTAAGGTTACAATATCATGCATCCTTTAGTTGACCAAAGTTGTAGTAAAACCCTCATGAATGTCCCTCAATGCTCTTGTCCTATCTTTGTCAACTCTTGTATCCATTGAATCACTCACATTCTTCAAATAAAGCTATGCCCAATATTGTTGGAATGAAAAAATGTGTCTCACATTTACTAGAATGGAGCTATCTTAATTATATAGACTACATATAACTATAGTATTTGGAGATTGCTCCTTATAGATTGCTCTAAATAGTTCTACGTATAGAGCAATGGTTACATGTTATGTAAATTAAACTACAAAATAGTAAAGTGAAAGTGGTGCACTCTATCATAGTAAGTGCAATTGTGGAAAATGTATCAATTGCTCCATATAACTCCAAAGCTAAAAGAACAAAGAGTTGACCTCATTGCATACTCCTATACTTAAAGACTTTGGCTATTGTTGCTCTACTCACCACTCATCCTTGGGATGGGTAATCATCCCTCTAGAATTTTATGAATTGTACTACATGTGTGATCTATAATCACAACATCCACTATCATTACTTGATCATCTTAAGCCAAATAAAAGTCTTCACTAACTCGTGCCATTTGTAGAGCATCTTATTGTTTTCTTGAGTGAAATATCCACTCTTCTTGTGTCATGGTAAAAACTGTATCTATGATGCTATCATGGGTAGTTATACTTTGTCCTCCAAAAAGAAAACATCAGTGATATGGATCTCTTGTGCATGTAAGATAGCAACACACCCATAATATATAGATGGGTGGACCAAACTTAAGCATAACCTTTTTATTGTAAAGAGAGTAACCTAATGCAAGGTAAACCTATGACCCAAGAGCTTACACACTTACTACAACAAGAGCAAAGATGTACTCTAGTAACACAAGAAATGGATGTGTCAACTAGAAGATAATTTATTGCGTGCTAAAATTGACTTTCAATCAATGAAATCTTCTAACCTTGAGTCCATTTAAAAGGTAAAGAGCCAAAGGATGGAAGATCATCTTGTGCTTGTGAAGACAATCCATCTCTCATTTGCCACAATAGTATATGAAGAGGAAAGGATCCTTCTCCACCTCAATCACATATGTTTCCAAGACCGGTCTATCTACACCACTAAATGGGAGAAAAGAAAAAAGTGCCATCTCCTCCATATATAGTAGGCATATTCCTCTACATGAGGTCAATAGAGATTTTTCTCAATGAACCAATACCTTATCACACACTCAAATATCCTTGGTGTATTGATATCCCCAAAGACTCTTGGGATCCTTCTATCAAAAGGTCTTCAATATGGTCAAAAGGTTTGAGAAGGGAAAAATATGCAAAGTAGGTAGGTTGGTCAATGGGAAATAGTAGATGAGAATATTCCAAATGTCACCTGCATATCTCTCAATAAAGAGAGATTATCAACATGAAAGATATCCTCTACAAGGATAGCATCTAAAAAAGTGTGTGATAAAATCCTTGAACCTTATTAGCACTAGAATACACAAGCCATCTTTAATTCACACTTTGGAAGTTGGAATTGAGGAGGAATACCTAAAGGGGACCATATACTCCACTTTAACATATTGACTCTCAAGCTTACAAGGTGAAGCTCAATGGTCAAGTTAACAAAGGTTTCCTAATCTAATATACAAGATCCATGCTGGGTATATCATCTTCCTAGGAAGGAAAGACACAACCTAATACAACCAATATACTAGACAAGAGAGCACAAAGATAAGTCATATCAGATAGAGGTACTTTTAAAGGATCTCCTTTGTTGTGTACTAATTCTAGATTGGAGAAAATAACTCTCTCTCTTATGAGAAGTCATGTTGGTAGTAAAGAGAAGAAGGAGGATCATAAAAGACACAAAAGGAATAAGACTTTCCAAGGATCCACCATCCTTCCTAAGCATACACTTGTATGAAAAGGATTCATATTGTGATATAATATCTAATTAATAAATAGGAGAATTTACAAAAATGTCTCTAACAAGCTCATAAATTATACCCCCAACAAACTATTATTTATAAAAACACTCCCAGTTGGTGCTAGGCCTTTGTATTGGTTTGGGAAGTTGGGTCGAGTGTGAGCTATGTCAAGCCTTAGAGGTTCTACTAGTGGTATTGACTTGGTGCCTTTTTTTGGTTGCTCACACTTACCAACACACATGCATAGAGACAAAAAAAATAAACTCCAGCACCATCTTGTTTTTGTTGTTGCATTCCAACCTCCAATAGTAGTATTAGTCTAAAACAATCAATCAAGTGAGCTCACTATCTCTTGTGTCTAAATGACATACACAACCACTATTGGAAAATTTTGGCCATGCAGTCAAAGACTTTTTTGAACTTGCGCATTTGAAACCTCCCAAATTGAACCATTGAAACATGCATCTTATGTCTTGCACTTGTAGCACATCAAAGTTAACCATGAATATAATCTAGAATTTGGATCATAATATTTACCTGACCTCTTAAATGCTACATTTTTAAAGACTATTATAAAGTTACAAAAAGGGATGCTTGCATGTTGTTTAGGCACAATTTTAAGTTTTTGACTTACTATATGATATTGCATTAATTGCTTTGGTTAATAACATGCATATTTGCTTGTACATAACATGCAAACTGCAATGCTTTAGTGGAAGGAGCAGATTTGAGATTTGTGAATCATTCACATACAAGTTGAACCATCTTTTAATGACAACATGGAATCTAGATATGATTATTATTCTTCATTACTAGTAAAAAATTTACCATAACCAGTTCAGACCCCCTTGAAATATAGTTTGGGACTTGAAGGATAATTCTATTTTAAATTACATAATATTTGGTGGAGACTCATTAAGTACACTATTTGCCCTTAGAATCAATATCACATCTTGGAAACTTAGCATTGTCCTTTTGACCTCTTAAGTCTCTACAAGGCTTATTTATTAAATTCCATTCATTCATATTTGCAATAGAGATTTGTTTCCATGGTGAGACATTGTAATACCAATAGCTAGATAGATGATCTATAGATGAAATTTGGTTTGGTAACATTTGTAAGGATTTTATACATGAATGACTAAGTAGATAAGCTAGAGGTATTACAAAAACAGTACTTCTACTCATAGGCCAGAAACCAAAACATACTTGTAAACTTTAGAATCAATAGCTATGCATATGATCTAGAAATGAAACTTGGGGTGGTGACATCTGGAAGGATATTACACATGATGGAGAATGTAGATCAGATAGAGGTATCACCAAAAGAGCACTTCTACTAGTAGAGTACAAGCCAAAAATAGCCTAAAAACTTTAAAGCCATTTTTGGAGGCCTAAATGCATGAATTAGGCCTCAAAATTGGGAAGATCCGGCTCCCTAGAGGAAAAAGACTTGCCCCCCCCCCCCCCCCCCCCTCCCATAATTTGTCTCATTGAGAGCTTTCCAACGATACCTTACCCATGCAATTCTGAGCTTCCTACAAGAAGATTCCCTAAAGATTTTCTTTGGTCAAACCCATTTTACCAACTAGATAGGACAAGGACTGACATGTCATCCATCCAAACAACTAATCCAAGGATGGAGCTTGCTGACAAGTCACCAATCCATGTGTCTGATCCAAGGGTGGAGCTTCCATTAAGGGGATCCTCTTTGCTATATAATAAAGAGAAGGTGTTCCTTTGGCATCGAAAAATTGAGTGTGAAATCTGTGTTTTCTCTCTTGTATCTCTCTTGAAGAGTTCTCTTGTCTTCAGAGTATTACACACACAAAATGTACAAATATCATTGATAAATGCATATAGATATTCCAACTCTGTCCAAATTGAGAGCTTCTCTACAGTGCATCTTTCTAATGGCAGAATAGTGGTATCTGCACCCACAGGTAGAAGTTTTCTTCTTTACCATGACTTCCATTAAGGTACTAATTACAGTATCATGGTTGCAGCATGGATTGTTTGTTATTGCTGCAAATTTTTCAATTTATAAATCAAGGTGCATGCTAGAAAGTGCTCAATCAATAGCACTATTTTATTTTGGGATATTTATTGAAGATTGTGAGCACCATTGTTGCATTTTACTCTTCAGATTCTTGGTCCCTTGGGCTCCAATATACTCAAATCATTGTCTACAAAAGAGTAACAATGATTTTGAGTATATTTTTTTTAATTTCCATAATGGTTGTATGTAGAATTCCAAAAAAATATCAACATCAATCTCCAACAAGGAGACCAGCTTATTCTAGGTTGAGAAGATTCTACTTTAATGACCTAGTAGTAGCTTGGAGAATGAAATTGGAATACCTGTTTATGGCCAAAATCTTCCAGCAATGTGCTTGTCCCTCATACACATGAGATATTGAGCTCACTTGGTTGATTGTTACGGACTATTGCTACTGTTGGAGGGTGGAATGCAACAAACAACGTACATGAGATGGTGTTGGAGTTTGTTTGTCTCTATGCGTGTATTGATGAGCGTGGGCAACCAAACAAAGTATCAGGTTGGCACCACCCACAGAACTCCCAAGGCTCGCCCTCCCCAAACCAACACCAAGGCCTGTTACCAACCAGGGGTTTAAATAATAGTTTGTGGGGAGTACTTTTATAATTTACAAACTTGTTTGGTGCATTTTTGTAAATTTCCTAATAAAGATTGGTTGTATAATGGTGCTCCAAAGCTTGTAACAATTTGAATGGAAGACTTAACTCCAACTTGACTAAAGTCTCATCATAGCAAACTCTAGTCAAGATTGAATACCATAAGTTAGCTTTGGATCATATCTAACTTAGAACCTCTCGTCACTAGTAACCGCATCGTGATGAAGAAACTAGTAAGAATATAGTAAACAAGATCTTGTTAACTTGATGGTAACAAGATCGTAAAATAAATTTTTGAAATTTCTGAGAAATCAGGAAAAGATAATCAGTAAAGAATCTTGACTACCTTCAAAAATGGAATTAGTATCTCAAAATGTTTTAGGTCACCTTGTTATCCACTACGGAACATTTTATGCAACCATACATAATAGAATATATGAAAGGGATGTCTCCCGACCGGGTACCTATTTTTTATGTGTGGAATCTATTATCCACAAATTTTATAAGAGAATAGAGTTCTCTTCATAATCAAGTCTGGAATATGAAACACCACAAATAAATTAAAGCACTAGTGTATAGTTGTGCTTGTATATCTAAAGGTCATTTCAAGTAGAAGCATTTTGTGTTATTTTTTCTAAATTTGGTGGTGCGTTTGGGGATTGCTATTATTATCTTTTCTCAAGCACTACAAGCATTAGACACTAAAAATATATGTACTTATATCATAAGTTTTCGATCAATTTTTTAACCGCATTGACCCAATCTACCTTGACGATGAAATCCATTTAATAAAGATTCTCAAATATACTTCAGGGTTGAATTTGGTAACATTCTAATCAAATATTATCCGTAATAGGCAATTTCAATCATCTTATAGATTTGTCCTGAGATACAGCTCGTAAAACAAAATTCATTAGAATGAAGAGCAATAAAATTATTCTCAATGGATTGAAAATAAGGGTATAGAACTAAATTTAGACATTTATTACTAAATTCAAACTTACAATGTCTGAGTCAAATATTATATAAAGCTTGATATTTTCTCTTAACATATATGAATATTTATCGATTTTTATAATAAAAAAATTAATTTAAATCCATAAAATAATCTATAACTCTTATTATATCCTATTTACGCCAAGTTCATTCTAGATATGTTTTTATAGAATCTGTCCATGTTTTCGACCTCTCTGCCATTTCGAATGCCCCTTGGCCCCAAGCAAACGCACAACATGTTACCCATTAGTCACCTTTGGCTAGTGCCCGCCTCGGGCCGGCAAGGCCATTACAAAAGAATCTAACAGAACAGGAGTGAAATTTATATTAGGAAACTAATTTCTTTACTAATTTTTCACATTATCATATATAGTGGATTGAGGGCAAAGTTGACCTCACAATAATAATAATAATAATAATAATAATAATAATAAGAAGGGATGCATGAACAGACAGCATGTCTCCTAAATGCATTCGATGCTCAGCAAAGTAAGTAGATTTAAATCTAAGTTTACATTCAGCTGATATGGTGTGTTGATTGCGATGGTAAGAATGCTCGTATGGATGGACGAGGGTGAATCGATTCACTCACAAGAGAATGGCTAAGAAGTTCCCCTGTGCAAATGCATACGATTGGGTTACGTGCTGCGACTCTGTATTGCATTGTAGGACAGGATTGAGATCAGATTCGTGACGTGCGTTGCATCTGAAATGTGTGGTGTGGGTGTTCCAACTTCGCGTTGACAAACGACGAAGCTATGCCCATTTGGCGAGCCAAGCAAAGCACAATGCAAAGACATCTTTAAGAAGCGCTTCAAGAGGCAATGTCTTCGTCCCGCAACAGTCAGTGCGGACGGTCACGATCTCCAGAAACCAACTTGGATCACGTCTGGATCGAGATATAGAGTAATTTAGCCTTGGACATGGTCAGACTAGATAGAAGCATAAAGTTTGGAGACTTGAATAAAAAGAGTTGATAAATGAAAGTGTTTATCTTATGCGGATACCTTTGTTTTGGACAAGATAGACGATGAAGAGCTACAAATCTAATTCTGTTTGCATATAGTTAAAGTTTATCGCCAGATTGCATTCCCAAGTTTCATAAGACTGGCGCTGCTCATTTAACTTGATCAGGCTGACATGAATTGACATCATCTAGCTCCGACGAAATCAATTAGGGTTCTTTCAGTCCCCCTTCGACTCCACCCTCTAACGCTATGAGACCTGTTGTTCCAACAAGTTTCGTGTAAACAGATTGGCACGTATGATATAACTGTACTCAGTTCTGAAGGGACATATAGCAACGTATTGTTCGCATGAACAAGAATGCTGATCAGACGTACTAGTGAACGTGAAGTTAGTAAATTAGATCTTTTCTACCCAGTGTGCATGTAGGACAGGATCTTAACTAGAACCATGCAAGATGTATCTAATGCTGGTACTCGCATTGCATCCAGGTTGATCAACTTTACAGTTCGGAAAGACTAGAGGTCAGTCCAATACAGCTAGCTAAAATGTACCTGCCTCTCTTATTAGAATCTGATTGATGTGAACTCGCTCACTCCCGATACTCGGAAGGGCAATTGGACGTTCCTGACCTTGCTTCCGCATTCAGATTACGCCACTTCTCGCCCCGTGTCAATACGATGCTCAAGTTGGACAAGATGTAGAAATTAATACTTCAGTGCAGATGAATTAGAGGAGGCGGACAGCTTCATTCCAGTCGACCTCAATGAACTCACGTGGATGGTGTACCAGGCGTCGTATTGATTAATGCGTGTGAATATTAGTAAGTGCCGAACAGACTAAAAGAAAATCTAGGTACACGCCATTCCTGGAGCAGCTATATTTCGAGCAAGGGAAATGTCCGGAGAGTGAAAGGCCAAAATAGGATGCAAATTTGTCTAGGATGAAATACGGGGATTAAATTTCTTCTTTCATCTCGGTGAAAAGTGGAACTTTGGTACAGATCGTTCTCCGGTCGAGCTACTGGGAATGAGGCTCGTTAAAGTTCGAAACCTGCCTGACAAAATTCAATGACCTAATATAATGTCTTGTTTCTGGTCGCTGTTATATAGTCACCAGTAACATCAATAGCAACAAATAGATACCTCCAAGAAAGTCTCAATTTGATTTCAATCACTATCCCCCATGTCTAACCTGGCAAATAGAATAGGTAGTTCTGAAGGAATTGGTATGGCAAAGCTGGGGCTTACTCTTATCTCTGATTAAGCTAATGGAATTCAAACAGGTGCGCGGAACATTAAATAAATTCACGCTGACGAACCAAGCGCAGGAACATGACAGTAACTATAGTGGCTTAACACTGCCCATGAAGAAACGCTAAAAAAAAAACTCGCTGGAAGTAGCCTTTATATCCTGGTTCATAACCGTAGAAGAAACGCTGGATAAGACCATATCACGGATGAGGATCCAGGGGTCCATATTCCGTTCCTCAATAAGCAGAACTCGGTCTTAGCTGGACGCATCCTGTGGAAATGCTCGTCAGTCTCAAACGTGATATTTACTCTTCCCAGACAAAAATGTGAGAAGTGCGAGTCAAAAGAATAAGGAGAAGCTACAGTTGGTGATCGCTTATGCACCACGCGAACAACTTTTTTGGTCTTGGTTATAAGCTCCACCTAGGCACCTTACGGTTGCAAAGGACCTGTTGTACAAAAGACCAGTTTCTACAATCTTAGAAATATAAGCTAAGAATGTAGCAACATCATCGACAGGCGGCACGTTTTGGGTTGATCGCAAATTGTACCTAATGTGCGTTGATGTCCCCTTCGGTTGTAATCTTGAGATACCTCCGATAATGTAGCAAGTGTTACTGCAACCTCCTTCCTAATCACTAGTCCAAATCTTCTAGCCAGCTACAATACACTACAAGAGGTTAGTATAACTTCCACCGACCTCAACGCTGACCTTCCGAGATAGTAGTGTAAGGGTACAAACCCTACGTTTCTGCATGTTGGAATTCATGAATTTGTACACTCCGGTCCTATCTATTTTCAAGAGAAGTAGATTTGAGCTCTCCGGCAACTCCGGAAGAGTCGGACCAGCTGCCTTCTGAATGGTCGCCTCCAGCATTGGTCACTTGACTTTTGCTGCTTAAGGGAGACTTCTTGTTTCTGGGAACCCCATTTGGTTGGGCGTTAGAGAACACAAATTGGTCAACTACCCCCAGCCTACTGGCTAACTTGAAGATACCAGTCTCTAGCATTTCCGACGTAGGTGACGCCTCCTCCGGAAGTACAGGAAGGCAACGTGGCATGAATTCCTGCTTATTGCGATATGAAGAGTGGAGGCAGAAAACACTCCTACACAGAGCAAATCTGCAGTCAAAAACCATCACTATTAGTCAAAAACCATCGCCTCAAGTAAAATTCACCAATTACTCAAAATGGGTGCAGCTGCGGGGAAAAGACTCGACACTTCCCGGCTCCTTGTCATATGATCAGCATTTGAATGCAAGCTAATAGATTCCCAACACTTCGAGCTGCTCTGACTTTGCAATAAGGTTGGAGTTCAGCAGTACCTGAATATTAGTTGTCGGAGAAAAGAATCACCAAGTATGCGAGCCCACGTAAAATGAATCTTGGCTGAAGAGGCGAGGTGGTCTCCCCAATTCGCTGATAGCGTAGACACGAGTTTCTCCAACTGATCATAGATACCCTTTGCACCAAAACACATCGGATCAGTTAGGAAACCCAAATAAAAAGGTTATTCATGAGACACTCACAAATTAAAACGGCATATACGTAGTATTGCGGTATGGTATTCAAAACCCGTTATAAGAACTCGTTCCCTACCCACTTGAACTGGCAACGAACATGACTGCCATTCGTAGCTTAGTTCCGTACAGGCCTCAGTTTCTCATATAATAACCAATCACAATCCAGTAAGGGTTGAGCCCAAGGTGTACCGGCTGTAAAGTGGTCGAGTTCACTCCAACGATTCGACAGAAGGCTAGTAAAGGTGCAGTAAGGAAAAACGTAAATAGGCTCCCACCACTTGATCCTCTCTCATCAGTTGGTTGAAGTGTAGGAGAAAGCAACAGAGCAGAGGGTTCTCCTCTTTCCTGTCCACTGATGACCTGCACCAAACCAATATGTAGCGTCATAAGATGAGAAAGACGTCTCCACAATGTCTTGAGATTGCTAACAGCCTCAATCTCACAAGTAGACATGATAGGCAACCCGGGGTAAAAAGTTACAAAAGGTTGAGGTGAGGATCACAATTTAATTCACAGTCAAGAGCACATCTTCGGTGTCCACATAGACGTAGATGCGAACCTCGAATGCAGGACTGTTGTCACTGTCGATCACAAGAATTAGAGGCCGCCTTGTGAATGGGAGAAGGTCGCTGGGATAAAGGAAGTTCACTCCTGTTGATAACGGGGATTGAGAATGAGAAGCCAATCCAGTAAATATT
The DNA here is from genome assembly GCA_948567375.1 of Lunularia cruciata. Classification (NCBI taxonomy): domain Eukaryota; kingdom Viridiplantae; phylum Streptophyta; class Marchantiopsida; order Lunulariales; family Lunulariaceae; genus Lunularia; species Lunularia cruciata. The sequence goes on along the minus strand of OX419756.1, from coordinate 46,048,493 downwards.
TTCTCATGGACCCTGTAGATCCGCTGCCTTGAAACGAAGTTTAGCATGCGTCATCCCTACTATAAAATTAAAAAGATGGCGATCACATTCAAGGTCCATTTGCTTGACTAATAACCCTATGGGCATTTTCTTCTTTCAGTCCACAGCTATATTTGCTCAGTCCAAAATACGATCGCAGTACCATTTGCAGCTACATCCCTCCAGTATACTCACTGTAAATTAACGGTGGTTTCATTCTATTCACAGCAAAAAAATCTAACTGTCCCTCAACAAAAAGCAAGAACGTGCATTGCATCGAGTGAGAATACCTGCACTTCTTTTGGAACCCAACCAGATACCACCAGTGTTGATCCCAGGAACCAGATCGCCAGTGGTCCGAGGACTACAGATTTGAGAACCAGACTGGACACCTGTGTGTTCTGCCAATGGATCATTACTTGACTCGTGTGAGCCGGAACTCTTCGGAACTTCAGTTGGTGAGTCTAAGTGCGACTCTGAACCAGAGGCGCCGGAACTACCCGTTTGTGAACTGCGGGGAGGCTTTCCTGGGAATAAATTCGTATTAGCCAAGAGCAATAAATTTTGGACGAAATTTCTTTTGCAGGAAAGGGTTTAATAACCAGAGCCCTCACTAAGGGCCTTCCATATCAAGGCAAGATATGGCGAAGATACATCTCAGGGAGAACTTACCTGAAGCAGATATGTAGAGTAGGAGAATAGAGTCCGATGACAGCTCCTCACAAGCAGTGGCCAAAACCTGAAAAAAAGCATTGCGATTTCGCTGATGAGAATTATCCACACCAGAATCTAACGGCTGAGCTCAAAAATCAACGGTGCAGTATTCATCGAGGGACTAAGAGTAATACTACCCTGGGATAGAAGGAATGAGGACAGAATAATACTACCCTTCGGATAGTACACACGTTCAAATCAACCCGTACCAGAAGTAATTGAGGAACCGTTGGACGATACAAGCAGTACTTGTGAGGATTCGGAGGTAGACTTGGATCGGGTATCTGTAACTGAAGGCTCCCTTTGCTAAATGCAGGTCCATTGCCAGAGGCAGCGGCGCTAGCGTCCACGTTCTTAGTCCTGTACAAGGTACCGCTTGGCTCCCACTCCAGATATTGAAGCATTCTGAATGTGTCCAGAGTAAGCTCGCTGAACTTTACCTGACAGAGGAATTCATATCAGTGGGCAGTCCTAAGACGAGTGGGTAGGTTCCTGTGCTTTGCGCGAAGAAACAAAAACAGGCATTTCTTGCAGGTAAAGAATTAAGACCTCATTGTGATAGTAGCTCGCAAGAATTGCATCCTGCAAACGTAGGCTTTTGCCAGACTCCACTGTGGACACTTCTGCAAGTACCGCGGGGTGAGGATCAAGTAGCACACTGTATCTCAAAGGCCTGCTAGTATCACATGGAGCATCTGCCTTCATGAATCGCATTATTTCTTGCACAACCAGCTTCCACTCCTTTGTATCAGTTCCCTGCAGGCAAGACAGCACTCTTCGGCTAAGCAGAATGCAGGTTCCTGTAACTTTTAGTGTGTCCTGACAACTAGCTGACGTATTTGACCCGTTGATGAGAATACCATATACACTCAATTGAAGGATCAACTTCTTGAGGTTGTCGATGAGATCAAACCTGAAAGGAATGACAGTATTCATCCACAAGTACTCGGAACTGACGGACCAGGTGATGTACCATCTCCCTCCGATTAAGCAGCAAACAAATGACGATGAAGCGCGCATAGAACCTAAGCTGTTTGTTAGCTAACGCTGTATCCTTGCCAGTATCTTTGAAGTATTCCCGGCTCATGATCGCCTCGTAAAATATATAGGATTCAGACAAGAATTTCGCATCACTAGTGCGCAGGTAGTAGTTGTAGTAAAGCTGCCCAATTCGAGACGCAATTTCCCCTATCTCCCATCGCTTTAATCCGGACTCTACTAACTTTTGCCGATTCTCCTGTTGAAACTTCCAAAGTTTTGAATACACCTGGAATGCTTTGTGATAGTAGGTATCCCATTTGTTACGCCCGTAAGATGGAAACTCCCGCAATCGTGAAAATTTACTGTAAGACTTGTCTACCAGTATCCTATACTCTTCGCTCACGGATACAGAGGATGACGGAGTTGATGGTGCCATTGTGAAGGAAATGCTTCATGCCAATTCAAGCATGTCTATGATGCTCACCTACGAGAGCTACACCTAATACCGTATACTTGATCGACTTAGCCTGCCCTCAGCTTGCTGACCAAACTTCCGCAGCACTCACATCAGCACGACCCTTATTGCCATCGAAAGGCAAAGGAAGATGCATCTTTCACGCTTTCGCAAGTCATCATCTTTCTTCGAGAATATGGCGATGAATCTACCTGCGAAGGAAGTGAACGAATGTTACCAGATTGTCCACCAGTGATCACTCAGTCCGAAGAAGATCCAGTTACCACATACTGACGTGGGCCAAAGACCTAAACATCCATCCTCGAACGCGAGGTCGAGCGCATGTTCATCCCCGACGGGAGAATTCGGGGTCGTAAAGAGGAACCGACCGCCTTAAGAAGCAGACGGGTTCCCCACGAACAGGCCAGTATTGTAGTCGCAAAAGAATGAGGTGCGGTACCCTTGTAGGCAAAGAAAGTACGGTATTTACGACTCAAACCTAGCAAGCAATAGTAGTTACCTTTCTCTGAAGGTGCCCAGCCTGTATATGTGCCATGTGCAGACATGTCACACTACCTCTTAGCGTTTGCTGCTGCCTAAGACTAGTAACAGCTTCCATTAAACTTACGGAGTTGAGTTGGCGGGACAAGCGACAAACAGAGAATGTACCTACAGGTTCTGATATGGCGACATGGAAGTGAGACCGAACTTTCGGGATCTCTCCACAAACTCCGGTTGCTTGTGTTCGCAGGGCTGAATTACTCCTTACTCAGGGGACTCCGCACACCCGTCTCAAACTTTCACGCAAAACAGGCCACCACCTTTAACAACGTACTTTCCGAGGCATTGACGATATTCCTCACGGCCAAGTCACCTCTACAGTGTATAATAACGCTCACTCAAGCTGCTTTCAATAGTTACAGAAACCGCCATGAACTAGAGAATGCCTCAAACTTCTACAAGGATGACGATAATGGTGACCCCACGAGAATTTGAAAGAGCTGATAGCTGCATTCAATAAAATAACACAAGACTTTCGATCTCCGATCCGCTCCGCTACACGAGATAGTCTCTGTTGTTCGAAGGCGTACAGCTTCTGTCCAAAACGGACATGGCAATACTAATAACTCAAATCATCCACAACAGTACACACAACAGTAATATACTGCAAAATGAGAACCATCCTGTTGATTTCAGCACTCGGATTTACCGCTTACTCCTCGCCGGTCAACGGTAATTATATCCCCTTTTTTATATCCCCGACGAATAGAGTTTGTTCCAGCCGATGAAATCTCAAATCCTTCGCACCGACTTAGAGATCGATTAGTAGCAGCTAGGTGGTCAGCCCATCCCCCACCGGATAGAAAAGCGATCCGTCAGACGTTGCCGGCCTTCATAAATTCTTCCTTTCGGAGGACTGCACCTTTTCCCTCCAAATGTGTTGGCGCGCCATTCTGGAATCCGAATTGCTGTAAGTCCAAAAGCGGCACCTGTCGGAGATCCCGCCGGTTGCAGGAGCTGGATCTCCCCCGTCGGCTGGCTCACTGACTGCCTGACGTAAGTTCGATAACTGGGCCGGAGAACACCGTACGGCATATGTTATCGCAGGTTGTCACCATACTCCGCACGTTCTGCAACTTTCGTGACATTCCCTAGAAATTGCAGAACGATGGAATTTTCTCGACGGCCTAGATCTAATGCTCGTGTAAGGATATCCACGAGTGTGAGTGCCTAGCTGGACAAGATGTTGACTGTGTGTATGATCTGTCCGCGTTTAAAATCGTGATATGAAAACTTTCATATCTTGCGGCTTTAGCAATTTTAATTAATTAAAATAACACAGGAGGTGACGAACCCGGAGAGCGAATAACTTATCTCCATATCTTGCAAGAATGAATAGTCGATTCCCGTTGTTTTTCAATTTTGATTCTATTGGTACTTGGATTGAAGACTATGGAAAATTGAATAAAAATTAAGAGAACTTTAGCTGTTTTAGGATTTAGAATGATTATTATACATTGATTGTAATGGGTTTGGAATTTTCATTTTTAATTTTTTGGTTTTTATGATTGAGATTTATCAGAATATAGTTTTAAAACTTTGGAAATTATAATTACAATTATAATTTTTAGAGTTTATAAAGATTATATTTTCTCATGTGATTTGGAATGTGAAGGGTTGTGATATTACAAATGTGGAGAGATATGGAGAAGAGCATCACGTGTTACAATCATTATTCTTGTGCTAACTATAGCTACACTTCCCCATGTGGGGTTGCCTAGAGTGGTTCGGGATACACTATACTTGGTGTGTCATTGATACTTTACCTCGTAAGAGGTAATGATCCATGTGTGGAAGGATGCACAAGGACTATGATTGGGCCACTTGGGATACTCATGTGAGGCGAGCGACCACATCAACGGCGATGACACTCAAGATTATGCAATGACACTCAGGATTATGCACGCTTCCTCTATCCCTTCTTTGACCGTCTCAAGGATATAGATTGAGTTGTGAGAGTAATTAGCATCTTAGGCGTGTTGTATTTTGGGGTTATTTGAGACTAGTTTTTCATATCCACATCTATTCCATGTGCTACCCTATACACTCCATGATGAAGCTAGACATGCTTTTCGCTTACCACTTGATTGTTTGGCACGTGATCTCTTGGATGAGTTAGCATGGTTCTTATTCCTCTTACTCCCTTGATGGTGCCCCGTTATACTAGAAGGGGACATGTGGGGCATAGAGAGGTAGTTGCCAGATTTCATCAATTTTGAGTGAGAGATTGGGTTGCCCTACAAGAAGAGTCGATTAAGGCTACACATTATAGGAGATAGATTCTACCACAAGATACCATAGAATCTATTTGCTTACAAAGGTGTAGGACATTGGGTCAAGAAGGAGAGTTTAGTAGAGAAGCACAAGCGGTACACCCTTTGTATATGGCTAGTCCCATTGATGAGACTGTCTCTTCCCTACGCTCACTACATCCTATAGTAGGAGAAAGAGTACCATGAGAAACCTTAGATTATTAGCCTGAGCAACTTTTATGTCTTGATATGTCACTTTTTGATAGGTCATAAGCATTGTGCATTCCTCCTCACCTCTCCTCAAAAGGCTTGTCAAGGATGGTATATGAGCATCTTAGATATTACTTTCAGGCAGATGATCCTTCTAGTGGATTTACCAAGCTATTTCAAGTGGCTACAACTATAGCAAGGAGAGATATTCTTATGTCAATTAGTTGGGTATTAGGAACTAGTTGACTTCTTGTGCTTGTGATGGAGAAGGGTAGGGAGCATTTGACCAATTATTATTGGAGAGATCTTTTTGTGCTTGGTTAGCCACACCATTGTTCTTTAGCATCAATCTTACTTCTAAGAGCACCTCAATCCATGTTATTTTGGAGTAGCTACACTTGGAGGTTGCAATGCTATTTACCTAGGCATTAGGGCACTCTTCAATATCCATCTGAAGTGGGTTATCCTACAAGTGGATGTTGAGAATGCTTTTAACATTGTCTCTAGGCATTCATCTTTAGAGAGCTTAGGGAGGCTAGTGGATCCTTGGCAAGTCTCATTCCCTTTGTGTAGTTGTTATATGACTCTCTTATTTTCCTTTCACTACCAGCATGGGTCACATGAGGAAGTCACCGTCTTGGAGTCAATCATTGGTACACAACAAAGAGATCTTTTAGGGGGGACCTTTATTTGCCATGGCTCGCTTTAGAGCTTTCTTATCTACTACTTTGGCTATGCCAGATTGTGTATTGCCCTCCTTAGCAAAAAATACACACATTATGGGCCCCGTAGGTTAGAATAGGTAGGTCTTTGATCACTTGACTACCAAGCTACATCTTGTAGCTTGAGAGTCAAGGTGTCAAAGTGTAGAGCATGGTCCCCTTTAGTTATCTCTTCCCACCTGAGCTTCTAGACAAGTGTGCCACATTTGTAGATGGACTATGTATTTTTGGAGTGCTTATAGGATCCAAGGATTTTGTCACATGCTTCTTTGATGTTGCCTTGTAGAGAATATTCTCCATGACCTTCCTTACTAAGAGATCTATATGTGGCTTTTGGTATACTCTTCTCTAGTATTGGCCATCAATTGACTTACCTTCTTTGTATGTTCCTCTTTCCTTAACTTTCCTATCACATCTAAGAGCTTTTGATAGGAGGATCATGGGAGTCTTTGGTGATATCATAGGACCAAGGATCTTTGAGTGTGTGATGGGAGATTTGGCACATAGATAATCATCTCTACCAATCTTGTGTGGAGAATTAGGCTTATTATCTATGAAGGAAATGGCACCTGTAGTGTGTAGGCTCTCTTATCACCCCTACTTTCCTCTTGTTTTGTGGTTGTTGAAAGGCTAGTTTTGGAGACTTATGTGATCAAGGTGGAGGAGGGATCTTTTTCTCTATAGGTGTTATTGTGGTAGATAAGAGATGCCCTATTCCTTGGGCATATGAGGACCTTCCATCCTTTGCTTCACTACCATCAGATTGGATTGGAGGTTTGTAGTCTTCTTTGACGAGCAATAGTGTCAACATATGCTACATTCTCACTTAATCGACTTGTCCATTCCTCTGGCCATTAGAGCACATCCTTGCTCTTGCTCCAACAAGGGTGTAGGTTCTTGGATCTTAGCTCAACCATGCATTAGGTCATTTTGACTTGCACTAGCCACTTTCTCTATAGCGATGAGGTTTTGCCTAGGTTTGGTCCACCCATCTACACCTTTGTTACCCACTTGTGATTGTGGTTCGACACCAGATGCAACAACAGTCTATATGACATGGTGCTCTTATGGAGGATAGAGGATAGCTACCCGTGATGCCATAGGAGATATAGTATTTGCTATGGCACAAGAGAGTAGATACCTTGCTTAGAAGGAGCATTCATAATTTTTGCAAACAACACATGTTAGAGCAGACTTATACTCGGTTCAAGATGATCAAGTGATAGTAGCGGATGTTGTGGTTATAGACCCTATGCATGATGCAATTTTGGAAGAAGAGATTATTGATCCTCCTAGATGAGTGGCAAATTGTACTACAACATGTAAGGTCTCCGAGTATAGGAGTATGCAACTAGGTCATATCTTTGTTCCTTAAGCCTTGGAGTTATATGTAACAATGGATATGGCATTTGACACATTTGTTAAGGAGTGCATGAGAACTTATCATGTTTGATGCCAGGGAGTACCACTCTCATTCTCATACTTTGTAGCATAATTTAGATAACATGTGTCCATTGCTCTACATAGAGCATTGGTTGGTGCAATCTATAAGAGAGCAATCACTCTAATTGATGCTTCTTTGGATTCTCCAATAGAGTGTAAACCTTATAACTTGCATAGCTTGGATACCTTAGGTGCGATAGGGCAGATCTCTCATGTCGATACTATTGGAGCCTAGCCCCATTCTACCTCTTTTGTCTCTGCCTTGTATAGTGTAATACTCCAAAGACAATACAACTCTCCAAGAGAGAAAACACAAGTTTCACACTCAATCATTCGATGCTCCAAAGGAGCACCTTCTCTTTATTATATAGCAAAGAGGATCCTTGCAAAGGAAACTCTACCCTTGGATCAAATACATGGATTGGTGACCTGTTAGTGAGCTCCATCCTTGGATTAGTTTTTTGGATGGATGACATGTCAGTCCTTGTCCTATCTAGTTGGTCAAATGGGTTTGACCAAAGGGAATCTTTAGGGAATCTTATTGTAAGGAGCTTAGAATCACATGGATGAAGTACCATTGGAAAGCTCTCAATGAGACAAATCATGAAAAGAGAAGGCTGGCCTTTTCATTTGAGGAGATATTTTTCTATTTTCAAGGCCTAATTCATCCATTTAGGTCTCCAAAATTGGCTCTAAAGTTTTCAGGCTATTTTTTACTTTTGCCCCATCAGTAGAAGTACTCTTTTTTGGTGGCACCTCTATCTGATCTGCCTAGCCCATTGTACACAACATCCTTCTAGATGTTACCAAGTTAAATTTCACCTCTAGATAATATGTCCAGTTGCTTGTATTACAAACCTCCCCCCTTTTGAGACACAATGTTCGTGTTGCAAAGTTGTTGCTCCAAAGATTGAACTAACACTGGTGCGTTGGTCAAGTTGGTTGGCTCCCATGTTGCCTCGTATAGTGGGTACCCTTTCCAATGGACTAGATATTCCACACGTGGATGGCGAGTACCATGGATGCATTTCTAGAGAATGTGTTTGACCTCATACTCCTCTTCCTCCTCAATTAGGGTTGGACAAGGTCTACTTTCTTGGATGGAAGAGAGGTGGGGAAGAGAAGTGGAGCAATCAAGGAGCATATAGGTATAACAAGGAAACATGAAACATTGAGTGGATCTTCATATGTGGCGGTAGCTCGAGGTGATAGGCCACGGCGCCAATGCGATAAAGGATGGAGAAAGGTCCAATAAAACAAGATTTGAGGACCAACTAACTTATTGGAGAAAGGTCCAATAAAACAAGGCTTATGAGGACCAACTAACTTGAGGTTGGTGGTTGACAACCAAACTTGATCTCCCACATTGAACTCTATGTGTTGATGGTGTGCATTTACATACTACTTCTGCCAATTTTAAGCAATTTGCAACTTGTGCTTGGCATGCTCCACCCCCTATTGGATTCTAGAAACAAAAGTGTTGACAATTTCAACCTTGGTGGCCATTGGATGGACCTTCATCAAATTGGAAGATGTGAAAGGATGCTCTCCCATACATTCAATCTCCTATGAATGCTTTGGAAGGTAGGAAGATCAAAGTGAATGGGTAAGGTAGACTCAATACCATATACCAATTGAAATGGAGAATATTTGTTGGAAGTCTTCATGGTTGTCCTATAATCCCACAAAACTAGATGAATCCTCTTGTCCTAATGATATTTAGCTCCCTCCATTTTTTCATCTTTGGCCAACATCATGCACAAGGTCTGATTGGTTCTCTCTGCCAAGCCATTGGAATTTGGCTTATAGGATGTAGTGACTCTATGTGTGATAGAGAAATGTCATAGCATTACTATAGTGATGCTTCTTGTAAACTCTCCTCCTCTATCAAAAACCAACACCAAAGGGCATCCAAACCTAGTGATAATGCATTCATAAAGAAATTTACCAACTTCATCTTCATTCTTGTCCCTCAATGGTCTAGCCTCAACCCACTTGGTAAGGTAATCAATAACTACTACAATGTACCAATTGTTCCTTGGGGTTTTATTGAGAAGACCTATAGAATCAATTCCCCACTTCTCAAAAGGTCTTAGCAATGGAATTGATCTAAGTGGTGGAGTAGAAGTAGATTTTCTAGCAAAAGCTTGACAACCATGACAAGTTTTGCAATAATCAAGACAATCCTTGAAAAACCCTCTCCAATGGTAACTTGCATCTAGAATCTTGAAAGCAGTCACCTTTCTTGCAAAGTGTCTTCATACACTAAACCTTCATGAAACTCCTTGATGAGTAAAATAGACTCTTCCTTACCCACTGCTCTTTGAAGTAGATCATCTGATTCTTGGTGAAAAAGAATATCCTCCACTATTGTGTAAGGTCTAGATCTTGTTGCAAGGGCCTTCCTCTCCCTAGCATGCATCCCTTCTAGATAGTTACCTCTTGTCACAAAATCCACAATCTCCTTGTACTCTATTGGAACCTCTTGAGTGACTGAGATTGTCATGAGCTCCTCATCCGGGAAGGAATCAACCATTGGCTCATCATGATCATAGGCCCTAGATAACAAATCAGCATTTGCATGTTTCTTTCCTAGCTTTCCTCAATAGTGTAATCATGCTCAGACAAGAGTATCATCCACCTTGCTAGTCTCACTTCAACATTAGGCTTGTTGAAGATGTACTTCAAGGTCTTGTGATTTGTGGCAATGGTGGCTTTCCCTCCAATCAAGTAGTGGGTAAACTTCTTGAGACCAAAGATCACTACCAACCCTTCTCTCTCCGTGATAGAGTAGTTCTTTTCTACTAAAACCATTTGCCTACTAGCATAAGCTATTGGATGATCATACTCATCTTGGTCTAATTGACTAAGAGTTCATCCTACAACAACATTGGAAGCATCAGTGTAGAGGATGAAGGCTTACTCCAATCAGATTTAGCAAGAATTGGAGCTACAACAAGGGATTGCTTGAGCTCCTCAAAAGCTTTGAGAGCCTCCTTGTCCTCCAAAATCACCATGTAATCTACACCCTTCTTCATGTAGATGGTCAATACATAAGCCTTGTTGGAAAATAAGAAGATGAACCTCCTATAGTATCCAACTATCCCCAAGAATTGGCATAACTTTGTCAAGCTTGAAGGGAATGGAAGGTCTAAGATTTTCCTCCCCTTCTCAGATCAATTGCTATTCCATCCTTAGAGATGATATGTCCCAAAAGTAGACCTTCTTCACATCCAAAAATGCACTTCTCTAGGTTGAGTGATACATTTACCTCATCCAAGCATTGCAAGACCTTAATTTGGTGCTCAAAGTGTTTTTCCTTGCTCCCATAGACACAAAAGTCATCAATGAAGTCTCTCACAAATTTCCCAATGAAAGGTTCAAATACCTTGTTCATGAACCATTGGAATGTGGCTGGAGCATTGCAAAGCCCAAAAGGCATGACCTTGAAAGCATAAGTTCTCCAAGGTGTGGTAAAGTGGTGAGTTGTTGATGCTCTGGTGCAATCTTGATTTGGTTATATCCATTATAACAATCTCTAAAATTGTACCTCTCATGACCTGCAACCTCCTCCAAGATCTCATCAATGAATGGCAATGAGTAGTAGCACTTCTTGGTAATAGCATTGAGCTTCTTGTTATCAATACATACCCAAAGCTTGCCATTATTTTTCTTCACAATGACAATTGAAGACTCCCATTCTGAATTCTCCACCTCAAAGATAAATCCAGCCTCCTTGAGCTTATCAATATCCTCCTTCAAAAATATTGGTGGGCTAATGCGACCTTGCTTTTGGTGGATTGGTCTTGCATGTAACTCCACCTCAATCTTGTGCTCCTCCAAGGTGACTTCCTTCAAATCCTTGTAATTGAAAGCAAAAACATGGATGAACTTGTAGAAAATCTCCTCAAAACTCACCTTCTCCTCCTTGGTAATATTTGGGTCATACTTGAGGGTAGATAACCTCCTCTCTATCTCCTCAAGTGTCAATGGTGATTTATCTAGGTCCTCAAAACCTCTGGCTTATGTGCAAAATCCATAGCACACAAGGAATACACATCTGAATCAGATTCAGATTCATCTTCCTCCATGGAAGTCTACTTTTTCATGCTTGTGTCCACACTTGAAGCTCCTTCTTCAGAATCTGATTTCCAAAAATCAGAAGATGGTGTATCTGAATGTGAAGTGTGGGTAGTGTTTGTCACAAGAACTGTGACTCTATGGTTTGATAGCCCAATCCTCAAGTACCCTTTGTGCCATCTATCAATTGTGGGTGCTGCTCTCAACCATTGCCTCCCAATAAGTAAGTCATAGTTTGAATCCTTCAAGACTTGGAAAGTCATGAGATTTTCAACTCCCATAATTGAAACTACCACTTTATCCATCACCCTTATTGGTTGAACTTGTTGTTTGTTTTCCATGCTCACAAAAAATGTTGAAGGTCTGGAGAGTATCATACCCAACTTCTTCATCAACCTTTTTGACATGGCATTCACTACTGATCCTCCATCAACCAATGCATTATTGATGCATCTGAATAGCCATGAGAGGTTCAACTTGAGTGAGAGACAAGATGGTTCATATTTTTGGTTCCATTGTTAGGACCTCTCTAGAAGGGAAGATAATGTTCCGTGTACAATTCTATAAGAGAAGGAGGCTATGAGAGCTCACTTGGAGAGAACTTAAAGGGAGGAGAAGGCTTAACTCATGTTAGAGAACTTGGAACCATTTTTATACCCTATAGTTCATTATGATGTCTTTGAGGTGATTTTGTACATCTTGTAAACTTGAGAGGATTTGGAGAAATTGTGTGAGGTGGATTACAAATTTTGGAGATTAAGGTGATTTTGGGGAAAATCTCAAGTTTTGGATTTGGACTTGAAATTTCTACACATGATAGCTTTGGTTATCCTTCAGTTAGCACACTTGAAATTATTGTGAGAGTTGCTATGCGCATTGGGCTAGAAATTTTGAAAGTTGATAGGGTAAACTGCTTCCACAACTACATGCTCTCTAGAGAATTGTATAAGGTCTGCCATTTCTTCAATTTTCAATGGATTGTGCTAAAAATTTCCAAGAAAATTAAGTGCATTTTATCCTACATGTTGACATAAAAATTAGACAAAGTTCATTCTTGAGCAGAGAGTTATAAGTTTTTAAAGTGAGGAGGTGGTTTTTAGACCAAATCTAAAATATATGTGTTGAATAGAAAGGTGCCTAGGCCAAATGGCTCAATGAAAAGATCTGAAATGTTGTAGAGAAGGACAAACTAGAGTAGTGATCAAGTGGGAAAATTTTAAGAGTACCATGCTATACCAATTGCAAGATTTGATTGACATTGTGAAGAAGGGTATATTTGGGAGAGTTTAAATTTCATGCATGAAGAGTGTGAGAGCAACAAAAAGCATATTTGAGTGTTTAGATTTATATTGGGAACATGAAAGGTCACCAAGAGTGGAAATTGGGTATAACAATATGGAGTTTAGCAACGAAGTTAGTCAGGCTCATGAAATAGCACATAAGACAAATTACCCTAGAATATTCCAAAAGTATCTAGAAAGCTTCTTGGGAAGCTTCCCGGTTAGCTTATCTTACAACTCAAATAAGTAGTTTCTAGAAGGAAGCTTCTAGAAGCTTCCAACTAGCTTAGCTTGCACGCCAAATAGATGGCTTCTAGAAGGAAGTTTCTTGAGAAGCTTCCTAGTTAACTTGGCTTGCACTTTAAGATAGCGGCTTGAGGAAGCTTCTTGAGAAGCTTCTCAAGGGCTTTGTATGCTACCTATAAATACCAAAGCCAAAGCTCATGCTAGGTATTCATAGTTTTCCCTCCTTCAAGTGTCCCAATGTGAGTTTCTATTCTCTTATTCTCTCCTCGGATTTGGTCTTTTACATTGGTATCAGAGTAGGAATGGGATGGATGGAATTTATGGACCACCAAATCCACTTCCACCAAACCATTGGGATTTTCACGTCCAAATACTACCCAAGCATTGTTTCACACAATTCATCACCTCGCACTTTGGACAAGATTTTTTGCATATGATTACCATATTTGAAGAACCCTTGGTGCTTCCAGTTGTAACTTATGGAGAATGGTGGACGTGCTGTTTCTATGTGTTAATAAATTAGATAGATTGGGAGTGGTGTGATAGAGTAACAACCATGGCGGCAATACCCAATGTTATCCTTGCTATGCAGCAACAAATTGAACACTTTACTTGATTGTTGGATGAACAAGATCTTTGACGACAAGAGCAGGTGGAGAGAGTATCAATTCAAGAAGGAGAAGATCTGATCAGATTCCCTAAACCCAAGGTATTTGAAGGCAAAAATCTTTCAGGTGCATTGGAGAATTTTGTGTTTGATTGTGAATGTTATTTTGAAGCTACCAATCTACAAGATGAGCAAAAACAAATTCTCTTGGCTTCTAGCCCATTGGATGGAGTAGCAAAGCTATGATGCAGATTCCAAGTGGAGCGAGTGGAATGACAAAATGTTGCACCAATCTTGACATGGGTAGAATTCAAGAGCACAATAATTAGTCAATTCCAAGCTATAAATGCCACACGAGCTGCACGAGATAAGTTGGTAGAGTTGAAATAGATTGGCTCTGTAAGAAGTTACATCAAGCAGTTCCAAAACAACATCATGCAAATTCTAGGTATATTGGAAGGTGAAGCTTTGGATTGATTTATGAGGGGCTTGAAGGCGAGAACCAAATTAAAGGTAACCATGCAAGAGCCACAACACTTGGAGGAAGCCATGCGGTTGGCCAAATGTTTTGATTCCTTGGTGGCAACAACTTGGTCTTGACCTCAACCTCCACAGAGCCTACCAATACACTACACACAAGTGGAGGAGCAAGCACCCATGGAGATTGATGTCATTCAACAAAGACCACTTGACATAGCAGATAGAGAGAAACTATGACAAAATGGTGGTTGTTTTTATTGTCGCCAATTGGGGCATCGCATTATTGAATGTCCACTCAAGAATGGACGACCTTGACAAGTTGCCCAAGTGGAGGTTGTGGAGCGGAATGATCAAGGAAATGAGGAATTCTAATAGGAGAGTTTGAGCTGCCTATTGGGAGCTTGATTAGTTCCAACGGGGTTGAAGGCTCGACCTATGCAAGTTTGCTTCACTTGCAAGGTATGATATCTAATCGGGGTTGTAGGATTTTGGTTGATTCTAGAAGTTCAAAGAATTGCATGTCTATGCAAGTAGTATAGGAATTGGGTATTACTATCAAGCCAGTGATTGGAAGTAGTTTGATGATGGCGGATGGTAGAAAGGGTTCTGCATTCCGCACCTTGTATCCTATTACCTTCAAGATTGGGAAGGAGTATTTGGAGTGTATGAGGTTTGTAGTGGCATATCTACACTATGATATCATTCTGGGTCTACCTTGGCTTGAACAACATAAGGTTCAATTCGATTGGACCCAACGCCAAATTCAAGTACAACACCAAGGTAGGAATTTACGATTAGGTTGTCTTGCACCTTTGAGTAAGACACCTAAGAATAGTCAATCCCAAGATGAGAAGTTTGTCGAGAAGGTAGCCAAAGAGTGAACCTTGAAGGAAGTGGAGTCCCAAGATGGGAAGTTTGCCAAGAAGGACTGGACCATGGAGCAACCATGGAGCAAGCTTGGAAGAGAGATGAGTCCCTAGAAGGGAAGTTTGTTAGTAAAGCAGCCATAGAGCAAGCTTTGGAGGAAGATAAGTTTGTATTCACGGTGTGGATCAAGCCGATTGCACAAGAACAATCTGTGGAGGACCAAGAGCCTCATCAAGCAATGGTTGATCGAATTGTTAAGGAGTTTGCGGACGTGTTTCCGGATGATCTGCTAAAGGAATTACCCTTCGATCAAGGTATGTCCTTCAAGATTGAGTTATTGCCAAGGAGTACTCTAGTGAGTAGACCAATCTATCGGCTCTCACCAAAGGAGTTGGAGGAGTTGCGAACAACACTTACAGAGTTGTTAAAGAAAGACTTCATACAACATAGTACCTCTCCTTGGGGAGCACCGATACTATTTGTTCCAAAGAAGGATGGAGGACTTCATTTTTGTTTTGATTATCGTGGGCTCAATAAGCAAACCGTGAAGAATGCATATCCATGCCTCGGATTGATGACTTGCTTGATCAACTAAGTGGAGCACACTCCTTTTCCAAGTTGGATCTTTGCAGCCGCTATTGGCAAATTCCCATTGAGAGAGATAATGTGCAAAAGACTGCCTTTTGTACAAGATATGGGCATTTTGAGTGGAGAGTTCTACCTTTTGGACTCACTAATGCTCCTATAGTCTTCATAGATCAAATGCATTGGGTGTTGGATGGCCTATTAAATTGGTCTACGGTGTAGTTCTTGGATGATATCTTAATTATAGTAAGACAAAGGCAGAACACGTGAACCATGTGTGAGAAGTCCTAAGACGACTACAACAATGGAAATTTTACTGCAAGAAGTCAAAGTGTGCCTTTTGATAGAAGGAGGTTACCTTCTTGGGTCATAAGATCTCATCGGAAGAGATCAAGATAGAAGAAGAGAATATCAAGGCCATTACTGATTGGCATACCCCGAAGGATGCTACAAAAGTACGGGCATTCAATGGATTGGCCAATTTTTACCAATGGTTCATCCATTATTATGCTCATGTGGCTGCACCATTGACTGACCTCTTGGGAAAGAACTTGAGCTTTGAGTGGACTACCAAAAATGAAGAAGCATTCCAAAAGTTAAAGCATATGGTGTCTTCAAGACACATTCTATAACCATATGATCCTCAACTACCTTATGTGGTTGATTTTGATGCTTCTAACTTTGCAATTGGAGCCGTGCTGCAACAAGAATTCCCAGATGGACTCCATCCCATTGCCTTTGTGTCTTGCCGACTCAATATGGCTAAACAAAACTACTATGCTCAAGATCAAGAACAACTTGCAATGGTATATGCTACCAAGGTATGGAGGCATTACCTCTTGGGGAAACAAGTGATCATGCAAATTGATCACAAACCATGTCTTGGAACATTGTTGCAAACTTTACACTTGGAACACATGAAGAGTCAACATCATTGATGGGAGGAACAACTCCAATTGTATGACATCAAACTTGAGTACAAACCATGTCAGTTCCATGTCATCCTTGATGCTTTATCATGACGACCTAATTTGAAGTCTCTTTCTCTCATCACAACGACAATTTCAATAGTATCAGTTGACTCCAAGGTCCAGAACAAGTTTTAGTCAGCTCTACACCAAGATCCCTTCTTCCAAATGGTACATGGTCACCTTACGGCATGTGATAAGGAGTACAACACCTTCTCCATCAAGGAGTGCCTTTTATTCCATGAGGACCGGATCTATGTTCCAGCTAAAGGTGATCTTTGACTTGTGCGCCTTCAAGAAGCCCATAATTTACCCATCACGAGTCACATGGGTGTGGACAAGACCTTCAGTACCCTCCAACGTCAATGGTGGTGGCCCAACATGACACGAGATGTTTGAGAATTTGTTTGATCGTGTGAGAGCTGCCAACATAACAAGGCCAACAACTTGAAGCCAAGTGGACTTTTTTAACCACCTGCCATTCCATCCACTCGTTGGGAGCATGTAAGCTTGGATCTCATCACATCCTTGCCAAAGACAAAACAAGGACACACCACAATCGTGGTATTTGTGGATAAGCTTAGTAAGCAAATCCACTTGGCACCAACATGTGATACCGTGGATGCTCCAACCTTAGCGCAAATCTACTTCAACAATATCTTCAAGCATCATGGGATGCCACGTGTACTCATCTCCGACCATGTTCCTTGATTTACCAAGAATTTTTGGCAAGCACTCTTCTAGATACTTGGCACCAAGCTTGCTTTATCCATGGCTTATCATCCTCAAACTGATGGACAAACCGAACGTGCAAATTGTACATTGGAAGATATGTTGCATACTTTTGTCAATGTCCACCATACCAATTGGGATGAATGTCTTGCAACTACAGAATTTACCTACAACAATTCCAAATAGGCAAGCACCGGATCTTCTCCTTTCTTTCTCAATTTTGGCCAAGATCCGCTTGTTCCAGATTCTCTTCTTGCTCTCCCTCCATCTCTGGTTCCTTATACTTCCACATTCTTGACCACTATATCCCAATCTCTCCAACCAGCCAAGTCTCACCTCCTTGTTGCTCAGAACCGCCAAAAACAATATGCGGACTACCATTGTCATGATCTCACCTTTGAAATTGATGATAAAGTCATGCTATCCTCTAATAACCTCCCTC
This sequence comes from Lunularia cruciata, assembly GCA_948567375.1. Classification (NCBI taxonomy): domain Eukaryota; kingdom Viridiplantae; phylum Streptophyta; class Marchantiopsida; order Lunulariales; family Lunulariaceae; genus Lunularia; species Lunularia cruciata. The sequence continues at coordinate 46,030,851 of OX419756.1, read as the reverse complement.
TCCCAATTGATACCCAAGTTTGTAAACTTGCCCCTAATTAGATAGGACCCTTTGATATCACCCAAATTGTCTCTCTTGTTGCTTATCGACTTGCCTTGCCTTGTCATATGCGTATCCATCTGGTCTTTCATGTTTCCAAGTTGAAAGCCTTTGTTCCTAACCCCTCTTCCTTTTCCTCTTGAGTCCAACCTTCCCCTCTTCCTGTCCCTATCAATGATCATGAGGAGTACAAAGTTGATTGTATCCTCATGCATCACCATATTCAACAAGGCCATTGCCAACATACGTAGTACAAGGTCCTTTGGAAAGGGTATCTCCTTCATGATGCCACATGGGAACCTCTTTCTCACCTCCAGATTGCACAAATGGCCATCCAAGAATTTGAAGTTCCACTAGCAACGAGGACATCACCAACTAGCGGGGGGGGGGGGGGGGGGAATATGTAACAATATGGAGTTTAGCGACAAAGTTAGTCGGGCTCACAAAGTAGCACATAAGACAAATTAGCCTACAATATTCCAAAAGCATCTAGGAAGCTTCTTGGAAAGCTTCTAGAACTTCCAACTAGCTTAGCTTGCACGCCAAGTAGGCGGCTTCTAGAAGGAAGCTTCTTGAGAAGCTTCCTAGTTAACTTGGCTTGCACTCTAAGAAAGCGGCTTGAGGAAGCTTGTTGAGAAGCTTCTCAAGGGCCTTGTATGCTACTTATAAATACCAAGGCCAAAGCTCATGCTAGGCATTCAGAGTTTTCCCTCATTCAAGTGTCCCAATGTGAGTTTCCATTCTCTTATTTCTCTCCTCGGATTTGGTCTTTTACATTGAGGCTATGCAGGTACCCTAGGGTTTGAGGTGATTGTCAAGGTGGATTTGAGGAGAAGAGAGTTTAGAATAGAATTTGAAGAGAGTGTTGAGAGGATCCAAAAACCTACACCACTTGGAGGAAAGAGTGAGTCTAAGTGCTTTTATATAGAGAAAAGGAACATAAGGCAAGTTCATATCCATTGACTTTTGAGAGCAAGAGATTGAGCAAAAGGAGAGGCTTACTTGACTTGGGTTTGCATGTTGGACCTTCTTCACCAAGATGTAGAGGGAGAAGATCTAAGATCCAGGAGTTGTGTGGGTTTATGGAGTGGAAGGACTTCCAAAAGGACATGAGTGTAGTGGAGTAAAAGCACTTTTGGAAACTTTGGTGAAGGATTTTGGAGAGAGTCTTAGTTCAGCTACAAAAATACTACCAACTTTATCAGCTAGTTCTCAAGATTGGTGAGGGAGATAATCTTTTAACTTATGGATAAACTATCCATGAGGGTTCAATTAATATGCACTCTAGGATTTGATGTTGCTATAAGAATCTTGGAGCAACCTGAACCTTTTGTATTCCTTAGGATGGATTACTCTTAGATGGTGTTAGTCGTGTACATACTCTATTAATTATAGAGTGAATAAAAAAATTGAGAAAAAAGAAAGATAGTGAGTGGTTAAGATGAGGAAACTTCCGGTTTTCTTTGGCAAGGATGGAGAAGATGTGGAGGTCTTTGTGAGAGACTTCAAGAGAGCTTGCATAGGGAACAATGAGAGGAGAAAAAAATGAGTGGGCCTCATTATTACCAGATTTCTTTGAAGATGCAACACTTACATGGTATGAGTCAGAATACCAAATGAGAGAGTGGAGAGATGAGGAAGAAGAGTCTTGGGAGACTTTGACTTTAGCACTCATTGAGAAATTTCTTCCAGATGAGAGTTATGAGAGATTGATGAGTGAGATTACCTTTCTCAAATAAGGAGATGGAGAGAAAGTGAGATTCTATGTGGAAAGAGTGGAAAAGTTAGAGTCCAAATTTTGCATAGTGTTGAGGAAGGGTGAGGATGACATGGAGACTACTATGATTGGCATAGGAGCCATGGTCACCAAGAATTTTGTGGGAGGGTTGAGACCACAAATTAGAAGCAAGGTGAGATATGAGAAACCTTCTTCCAAGGTTGAAGCTATCAAGATTGCAATTTGTATGGAGGAGAGTTTGGAAGGAGATGAGAGTGATTTGGTGGTGAAGGAGGTTGTGCATCCTCCTCAAGGTTACAAGTATGGTGGAACTTCTGATACTTTGGTAAGGGTTGCACCACAAGTAGTAGTTGCTCCAATTCTTGCACCTCTACCAAAGGATCCACTTCAAACCATCACAGAACAACTTATAGATCTCAAGATCAATGTGATGTAACTATGGGAGAAGAGAGAGGTGGATCAAAATATGGGAAGAGGGCCTAGGAGTTATGGAAGTTATCCATATAGAGAAGGCCAACCAATCAACAATTTCAATGAGAGAAATTGTTTTGGTTATGGAGGAAGAGGCCATATCCAAAGGATTTGCCCAAATTCCACTTACCATGGAGGAAGGGGTTATGAGGGAGCCAATAGAAGGAAAGAAGGAGGTAGTGAAACCCAAGTGGCTCCTAATCCAAACAAAGGTAAGGGGATAACATCTATAGATGTGGTTGAGAGCAAGTCATGCCATTTGTAGTGTCGCATCTAGATTGCTCAAACATTGGAGTTCCAATGATAGTAGTTAGAGTTATTTTAGCAGTTTCTCAAAGATTACCTTGTGACGGTAAGTTTTCATGTTTGGGGTACTGACTTCACGGTGGGGCCCACCATCACTTTGCACTATTTGCACATCAAGTGTGCCGTTAGTGGGACCATTAGGGTTTAAGACCTAGCTTGAGTCCAAGAAGTATACTTTTGAAGGGCAAATCTAGATAGCTCACCTCTCTAATGTTGAGCCTTCAAGTTCTTGGCTATGGTGGACAGAGGCCGGTGAGCATTACTTGGATTCTCTTAGTTAGAGTGGGTGTGGCTTGACTGTAATCAATACCCAATTGCTGGTAGTTTATAGAGTGACAGATCAAGCACTGATCTGAGTTGAATGTATTTGAGAAATGTAAACTATCTTATTACATCAAAGAAGTGAAATCAAGGGGAAATCGGGTGCAAGAACTTTGAGTGTTGGTGGTATCTCCAAGCTCAATGGATTGTTGGTAGTTCGATTGAAGTTTAGTTTTTTCCTTGGTGTGTAGAAGCATATTGCTTGATGTAGATTTGGCTGTAAGGTGGATAGTGTGCGGAAGCGCTGGCCAATTTTTGAGCATAGAAGAAGCAATTTTTGAGCAATGGTTGTGATTTTGAGCTTAGGAGGTGAAGGCAAGACCAATTTGTTGTGAGTTGGGCTCAGACAGTAAAAATGAAGATGGAGTTGGGAAGCTATTCTTGTGAATTTGTGATTTGGAGAAACTCATGTTTTCAATTTTGCTCAAGTGACAAGTTAGCGAGGGATTTGGCGGTCAGCCAAATTTAGGGTTTATGTCAGATTTTGCTAGAATTTATGTCAAATTTTGGCCAGATTTGGAGGAGTTTTGCCAACTTGGAGGAGTTTTACCAAATTTTGGAGGAGGTTCAAAGTGGCAAGAAGAAAGGCCTCATTTGGGCGTTTTGAAGCATAGGGCTGTGGGCTATGAGAGGCTACAAAGGGCCAACAAGCTAGCTTGCCGGTGTGAAGCTAGCTAGTTTAGAGTTGGCAAAATCTGCCCATCCTGCTAGATTGTACGCAACAGTGTTTGACCCTTAGATCTCTTGTTCCTAGACTGGTGCCCTAGCCAACTGGTCTACCTTCACTTGTTGTCCTAGTGATTGTGCCACTATTATCTATACACTTGTAGCTTTGGCTAAGAGAGGTAGTTTGATCCCATTCTTGGTGATCTTGATAGCTTAGGACTTAGATACAAACTTCTCTTATATCAAATGCCAACTGGTGGCAGATTTAGTCCCGTGTTGTTTTATAAGATGGAAGTTTTAGTTTAGATTTCTTGTGATTGGACCCTCTCCATTCTAGACTTCCTATTTGTGCACCATGTTTGTGTGAGGTGCCCTGACTTTTGAGCGTTGGTGCTTTGGTGTGCTCTTGGTAGTGAGGCTAGAGTGATGACCAATCAAACTACCTTTGTTTCTCTCCAATGAGGCAAGAAGTGGTGACCTACAAATTGTGAGAGTGCGTGTTGTGATGGCAGGTTATAGGTTGCCCTTCCCCTAGTGTAGTTATCTTTATTAGAGTTACATCAGTGGGTGGTGTTCCATGTGTATTGGCACTTGGTGGGGTACTTGCGGTTGCGACTTGCAGTGGCAGTTTGTGGTTTTGGTTTGTGGTTGCAGTTGCGGTCATTTTGTCACAATAGAGTTTGTTGGGGATCCTAGAGGAGTTAGCCCTACAATATGGAGTGGGTTTACTTGGAGTGGCACTTGGTATCAGCTTGTATCTTAGGCCCAATGAGGGAGGAGATTGACTCTAATTTGGAGTTTGACATAAGAGCCGATTCAGTTGAGAGTGCACTTAGTGTGTCCGTACCGTTGTTGTGGGACATGGATGAGATCTATGGGGCCTCCAAAAGCCCTAGGCATTACTTTGGTATAGTGGGTACCATTGAGTTGGATGACTTCATCAAGGAGTTTGATAGTTTGTGTGATCTACAACAGATGCAGAACCCGACTTTGTTTACACCTTTCATGGCATGGAAGGGGTTGTTTTAGCATCTAGAGGGTCCACTGATGGATGACTACCATGAGTTTAGGAGAGCTCATTTGGAGGAGATTGAGTTATGGAGACAATATTGGTCTCCGAACTATTTCTCTATCACTTCAGGTTTGATGGCTAAGAGTAGATTGACTGTACCTATGAGTTCTGGCTCGAGTAGTGTTGGTGGAGCTAGTGGAGGTGCACTAGTTGGAGATAGTGCTACTACAAGTGGAGGTACCACTGCAAGAGGTGGTGTGGTACCGGGGTTTAACCCCATGGTGGAGTTCTTCTAGTGTTTGAGGCAAAACTACCGGGGAGTGCGGACTAACAAGTTGAGGAGCTTGCAGGAGTTCCAATGGAAGGTTGGAGAGAGCATACGCAAGGCATACACTCAAATGAGGCAGCTGATAAGTTTCACTTAGGGAGTTACTAAGGCCCAAGCAGTCCAATTTTGATATGGGATACTGGATAGCAAGTTGCAATGTAGAGTTTGTGATGCTACTTGTTACCGGCTACTTTGCCTACTTTGGCAATAGTCTTTGGTTTGGTTGAGCGTATTGAGCTCAACATGGTGGAGGAGAGAGTGGTAAAATTTGGATTTGGTAAGGAGACTTGTAATACTCCAAGGACAAGAGAAGAGAGAGAAACACAAATTACACACTCAACATTCGATGCCCCAAAGGAACACCTTCTCTTTATTATATAGACAAAGAGGATCTCTTCCAAGGAAGCTCCACCATAGGATTAGGCACACAGATAGGTGACATGTCAGCAAGCTCCACCCTTGGATTACTTACCTGGGTGGGTGACATGTTGGTCTAGGTCCTATCTGGTTGGTCAAACAAGCTTTGACCAAAGGGAATCTTTTAGGGAATCTTCCTATAGGAGTCTTAGAATCACATGAGTAAGGTACCATTGGAAAGCTCTCAATGAGACAAACCAGAGGGGAGGGAAGGCCAGACTTTTCTCCATTAGGGGGTAATATGGACATTTTTTAGGCCTAATTCATCCGTTTAGGCCTCCGAAATTGCCTTCAAAGATTTCAGGCATATTTTGGTTCCTACTCTATTAGTAGAAGTCCCTTTTTGGTGACACCTTTTTCTGATCTGTTTAGTCTATCATGTGTAACATCCTTCCAGATGTTACCAAACCAATTCTCACGTTTAAATCATATGTCTAGCTATTGGTTCTAAGGTTCTCAAGTCTATTTTGGTGTCTACTCTATTAGTAGAAGTACTCTTTTGGTGATACTTCTATCTGATCTATTTTGACCATCATGTATAACATCATTCTAGATGTTACCAAACCAAATTTCACATCTAGATCATATGGCTAGCTCTTGGTATTACAAGACCTCATCCATAGTTGTTACTTCTTCTAGAGTGCAGTAGAAAACACCACACCCAGTTGGTTTTCAAGGATAGGATGGACAGCCTAGATCCTATGCAGTGAGTGGAGTGCCTAGTGGAGTTAGACCTTTACCTTCATTTTTGGATCAGCAGCAGCCAATGAGTAGTGGTGTTGCTTGTTAGACTTGTGGTGGACCTCACCATCGGAGAGAGTGTACTCAAGGCAGTAGACCTGATACCTTGGGTGATTCATAGCCAACATAGAGGCAGTGTGAGCATTGCCATAGATTTGGTCACACTAGTGACCAGTGCTATGACCTACACCCGAAGTTATGGAGTGGTAGGGCTACTATGGTAGGTAGTAGAGGAGCTCCAGTTCATGGAGGACGAGGTGGTAGAGGATCTACACATAGTAGGAGTGTAGTACCTGCCCTTACTTCCAATACAGCTATGGCTACTCGGATTGAGCAATTGGAGCAAAGATTGGCTAGTATGGCTATCTCTCATAGGAGGTCAGATTTTGGTGTTGAGGCTTCCACCTCATATGTTGGTGATAGAGATGCTTTGGACTTCGTGTGTGGAGCAGCTCAAGTGGATGCATCTGCAGCAATGACTAGGAGTGCAGTACGTGCTCCAGAGCCTAGAAGAGCATCAGTGGAGTTGGACCTATAGAGAAGAGAGGTTGGGAGATAGGTCAGACTTCCCTAGTCTTTCACACTATTGAGGCATTGCAGACGACATCCATGGCTCCTAGATGTCCTAGTGCAAGTGTGGTAGGTGGTGATAGAGTGCATGATCAACTACTTGCTAGTCAGCCACCTGCTACTACACAAACTAAGTCTAGCATGATGTTGGGGGCGGCTCAGCTGATTATGCGGTGCCTTTTGTTTTCAGCTAGTGGCATGTTTACATTGGGAGTTGACTCAACCCCAATGTTTTGGTTGGCTGCCATGCTTTATGAGAGTAGGGATGATGCGGTTCCTACTACTAGAGCAAAGGTGGTTGGTAGTAGAGCTGACTTGGTTGAGGAGCATGAGATCTATTCAGTGACCAGTGGTTTATGGCAGGCATCAATGGCTAGACTAGAGGAGTTGCCAGCTAGACCGGCCTTTGAGAGAGCGCTGTTCACACCTGATGTTGTCCTATTGGATAATCAAAGGGGGATTTCCGCTTGGTAGGACCTTCAGGGAAGGTCTATACACCACAAAGAGTCTTGTTAGACTCTGGTGTGTAGCCCCTTATGTTGGGGAAGGATGTAGTAGTTGGTCTGGAGTTACGGAAGACCAATGTAGAGAGGTGTCCATTTCAAATCTAGACATCCCTAGGTGGTGGTTTGACATAGTACATCACACGTGGAGAGCTTTTGTCCAAGTTCAATCTGATCATCCGATTGATAGCTCTGTGGTTAGAGCTCAGGCTATTGCGACAATAGCTGAGTCATATGATGTGCTAGTTGGGAGAGTAGTGTTATACACCATGGTTTCAGCATTGACTATTGAGAGGAGACAGCCTCTTATAGACCAAGTTGGCAATTTGGTGAGGGATGGGTATGTTGCCTACTAGTACACTTTAGTAGTGGTAATCTTGGCTCACTACAATCCAAGACCATGGCAAAATCAGTTTTAGCTTTTAGTGGTGCAGTTACTTGGCCTAATGACTTGTTGGAATGGAATGCCCATGCAGAGGATACTCCAGTACCAGAGGAGATCACTCGGATTTGGAGTACAAGTGGGATTGTTCCATCCACCTTGAATGTTTCATTGTGGAGTTTAGAGGAGGCATTGTAGTAGCATGCAAATCAGTTGGTGCAACAGGCTTAGAGTGGAGCCTTTATACCATTGGCAGATGAGTGTGAGAATGAGCCTCTAGAGTCAATTACTTTGACACCTTTGATACCACACTCATTGCTTGGCAATATCCAGTAGAGGGGATATGTCTATTGGAGTTGTTTGGTGGGATTAGCACCGGACTAGTTGCGGTATTACAGGTAAGTATATGAGTACAGAGGTAGTTGTATGTAGAGAGAGATGAGATTGCTAGGCGAGTCTCTCTACATCATGTGGCACACTTGGCATATCTGTATTTGGAGGTGTCATTACCAGTGTCAACAGTCAAAGGTTACTAGAAGACCATACCAGCAAACATTTCCTTATTGGGGGTGCATGATCGGAGAGACATGGGCCTATTCATTTGGTGATTTTGGATGGCCATGTTAGGGACATACACATGTTGGCCAAGGTTTGGGTCTTTAGGATCCTTGTTCTAGTGTGTTTTGGAGGATGTTACAAATACTACAGGTTCATTAGTCCATTTCTCTAGCTTACCTTTTGGAGAACATTCCTTTGATGGGTGATTCTAGCACTAGAGTGGTGGTGAGTACACATCAGGTCCATTCTTGGATGGGACCTACTATATTGTTGGATGCAGCTAGAGCAGGATCACGGGCTCATTATTTTTGTCTTTGGTGGATGAACCTCTTACCCAAGGAGGTTTTACAAGGTGCATATGATGGGATTCAACAACTTGACCACATCCTTATTGATGATATCTTGGATGTTGGGAGTTAGTCTCAAACAGTGGTAGTGGCTGATAGGTCATCTATGGCAGTGGTGAACCTAGTTGGACAGCCTAGAGCCGCATTTCCTACACTCGTGAGTTTCCTAGGCTCTCATGATTTTTGAGAGGGAGGACCTAGACTTGTTTGGGACTCACAATTACAATAGTTGGAAGAGCCCAACACCGATTAGAGAGATCGGGCGATGGGTTTTTGCTCTAGTATTACCATTGTTCTAACAGTGTTAGAGGCATCTAGGCGTCAGGTGTTAAGTCAGGCTATGGACCTGAATTGTGTGACCTGGATTATGAGCCTTGGCTTGGCAGAGTAGCGTAGGATGCACTTGATAGGCATCACCACTCAAACATTTGTGAGCCCTGTGTCTATCAAGATGATTCAAGCACATGCTGGGGGCAACGGACCGAGCAGACATAGTATTCTTGGGACATAGCCAATAGCTACTAGGGAGAGTGGTCTACTTGGAGTCCATCCAGGTGAGCATGGGCTACTTGGATTACACCCTTGGTCCACTTGGGAGGCAACTAGAGGACGTGTGGAGCTTGCAGCCAGAGTGGCGGGACTTTTCACATAGAGGTTCGGACCTCTAGTGGTTGGAGGCATGACACTATTGCTCCCAAGGGCCTAGTGCTGTAACACCCATTTGTGCATGTGTGTGGTATTGTGATATTTAGCTTGGTATTACAAGTATTTAAGAGATATTATTTATATAGAGATAAAAGATGGTTCTATATTAGTCATGGTTAGCTAAAGTTAGTCATAGCTAAGATAGAGGGGACCTTACTTTAGAGGAAGTAGAAAAGATGAGCACCACTATTTTGGATTTTAGAGTGTTGACTTGGTATTATTCCTAGGTGTTTAGCTTTGAGGAAAGAGTTGAGAACTCTTGGGCCCACAAGCTTTTTTTTTTGGATTCTTCTTTAGTCCAAGAATAGCCCATGTGAAGGAATCCTTGACTTAGTGGTTAGGTCAAGATAAGACCACATGCTTAGGGGAATATGCCCATGTGAATGGATATTCCTTTCTACTTTTTGACTTTACTTGACTTTTAGTCTAGTAACTTGAGTTATTACGGTAATTAGTAACTTTGGTACGTAACTATTTCACAAGTATATAAACCAGGGGTGAGGAGGTAATCATCATCCTTTGATTTGCAACTATCTCTCTCACATTGAGTTCTCTAGTGAGCAATATCTTGAGTCTTGGAGTGTTAGCCTTGGAGGAGTATGATGGAGTTGGGGTTCCTTGCCTTCTTAGTCCATGGTGCGCTACCATAATAGCCATCAAAGGTTCATCCTGAGTGAGAGACAGGCCGGCTCACAGTGCAGCAACTAGTCAATATATCTTCCACTTCTATGATAGTTATAGAGGATGCTTGGGAGCCAGATCTTGGACCCAAGCTTATTGGAGAGGAAAGATGGAGGGTTTGGAGGTTCTTGAGGAGCCACACAAGTTGTTTTGCCTTCAATATGAAGGATTTGGGTGCTCTGAAAGGACTTGGTATACGGATTGAGTTGACTAGTGATACACCAACTTTTTGACGTCCTTATTGATATAGTGATATGGAGAGGACATTGATTCAGAGCCAAAGTAGTGATCTTTTTGAGGCTGGTTTGGTGGAGATCTCACATGGAGAGTATGCATCAACAATAGTGATGCCAACCAAGAAGGATATGCATGGCAACTACAAAGATAGGTAGATGTGTGGAGATTACCGTTCAATCAACCAATAGACCAAGGCTGATCGGTATGCCATGCCTACACCAAAGGAGATTTTTGATGCAATTGGGTATGTAAAGGTCTTTGGTACTTTGGATCTTCAAGCCAAATATCATCAATTGCCAATTAGGGAGGAGGATAAGTCCAAGACAACATTCTGGTCTATTGATCCTCAAGGTGTTGTGTTGTGGTTTGCGTAGGCCATAAAAAAGTGACTTATCATAGTTTATTTCCACGTTAGTGGGGTAGGTTGTATACTAGATCCGATGGATGAGATGTTGCCATGTAAACCATCTATATACATGTATGTGATTGGCCATGTGGGTTACAATCTTATCATTTTTGAGGGATCTAATGAATAAAGATGAGGGCGAGTGGAGAGATGGGTGTGTTCTAGTTTGGAGAGTCTCGAGAGGAGAAGGATGTTGGGAGTGAGAGTTCTAGCAGAGCGCGAGTGTTGGAGCATTGGAGGAAGCATTTGAGCATGAGATGTCCCATGATCCCAATCTGCCACTCCCAAATCCTTTTCTCATTAGGTTTCAGATTTTACACCGCGACGACTTATGGGATTGGATGGTGATAAATTTCGGGGCAGTATTCATGGTGATGGGAAATCTAGATCTAATTGTCCTTCCGGTGCTTACTTATGAGCATGTTTGGGACTTGACCATATATGTGCTTCTATAGTTGGGGAATGCTTAAATTTTTCTCATAAGCTTCAAGGTGGAGTTGTGGGGTCCATTTGTCAAAAAGTAAAAAGACTAAATGACAAATGTGTAAGAGATTGGGGTCCCAAGAGAAAAGTCGGTAGTTTTTTGACCATCAAGGGAGTTTGGGGGGCCATTGGAGTAGAGGAGACCACAGTTGGAAAGAGAAGACAATAGGATACAATTTGAAGACAAAAATCACATAATTTAAGCTGATTATGGGAAGGATATGATCAATTGAATCAGGGGGGTAAAATTCATACCCAGGAGCACAAAGTAGGCCATGGAGAGAGGTCCTTGCAACATTTTCACTATCTATCAAAGGGATTGCAGAGTAGACAAAGTGCTTATAGTATTGAGCATAATAAATTTTAGTTTTGGATCAATCTCAAATCAGATCTGGTTGATTGAAGTTGAAGCTCTTGAGGTATAAGGTGTTTGAGAAGAGCTAATGACCAGGTTTGGAGTTTTGGTCACTCCCTAAGTTGTGGTTCAAATTTTCTTATGAAAATTTCCAAAGTTGTTGGTGGATAGGTTTTGCACCTCTGTGCAAAGGTTTCATGTGAATTCTTTAAATAGAGAAATTAGAGTCTTGGATCAAGTGTACCTAGGTCTCTAGAGCTCACAAGTTAGCCTAGCTCAAGAATTATTCCATATCTAGGGACTAGGGTTGAATTAGGCTACCAAAATTTGCAGGAGTTTAGAAAAGAATACAACCAGCTATTCTAGAAAATTTGGGTGGTTCTAGATCTATGAAGAGTGAGATCTAATGCAAAACATTCTGCTGAAAATACTGTCAAGCTCGGTAGAGCAATTTTATCTTTCATCTTGATTGGATATCAATTCTCCTATCTTGTGACCATGATTGAGAGTTTCAGGTTGCCTGAGTGTTTGTGAGAATCAAGTTTATTTCTGAATCAGAAATCTGGGGAAAATTTGCTAAGAACCAGGAGCAAATCCTAAAAAGAAGAATTTGAAATTAGGGTGAAAGTTGCAAAAACCTAGCCAACTTTGAGAGCTTGTCAAGCAAGTTGTAGTGATCTGATTGAAGTGTTTTTTATATCATTGGAAATTTGATCTCATAGGCTTTGTATTGAATCCTAGAACACTCAAATCCAAGTTATAAAAAAATAGTTATTTTCATATGAGCTACACAGAGTTATCCCCATCAAAAAGACATAGAAAATCCCCACATGGAGTAGAAATTTGTTGAGATCTGAAGTACATATGGGAGGAGTCTTGGAGTACAGGTTGAAAATGAGCTTGATGATAGAGCAAGAAAGCTTTGAAGCTCTTTTCTGACAAAAAGTACAGAGAGTTGTTATTGTATTCTTGTGATTGGATCCTCTTTGTGCTTGTATGCTTATTTGTATGCCCAGTTGGCTTGAATTGGTGTGCGTGCATTGCGCTTAGATTATTCCTTCTAAGAGTGCTATGTTTTTCTCTTTGGTAATGCTGTAAGTGATGACCAGCAGACTAGGAGTGCGTGTTGTGATGACAAGTTAGGTTGCCCGGTACTACCCTTCCTGATAGTAAGAATATTAGTTACGAGAAAGGAGGGTTCTGGCGATAGGGTCACATGCGTGTTCAGTCAAGTTATTACGGGTTTACCTCTAGCATCTGATCTATAGTCTCCACAGCTAGGCACCCTATGTGTTCCCAGAGAGAGAAAAGAAAGTACGACAACAATAAACGACAAGGATGTGTTATATCAGTGGAGGTTCTTATTGTTTGGGTTAAAGAACGCTCCTACTGAGTTCTAGAGGGTCATGGTTAGGATGCTAGCTAGATTGGATTTTTCTTGGTGCTATATTGATGAAATTTTGGTCTATAGCACTACTGTGGAGGAGCATGAGAGATAGTTGTTGGAGGTGTTTGAGAGGTTGAGATCTCATGGACTCAAATTACATCTTGGGAAGTGTAGGTTCTTCCATGAGCAGGTTGAGTATTTGGGTCACACTATCTACCTTGGAGGACTTGGTGTTCAACAGACCAAGGTGGAGGCTGTTGCACATATTCCTTGGCCTATGGATGTGTGTAGAGTGTGAGCATTTCTTGGGTTGGCAAACTTTTATTGCCGCTATGTTAGAGGATTTAGTGCCATTGCCAAGGCCTTGACAAAGCTGAACAAGCTTACACAAGAGTGGTGTTGGGGAGATGAGCAATAGAGAGCTTTTGTAGAGCTCAAGGAGAGGTTGACATCTACTCCTATTTTGAGGAGACCAATAAGAGGACGACCATTTCAAGTTCATATTGATTGGAGTATGTTGGGGCTTGGAGCGATGCTCACCCAACATGATGATGAGGGGAAGGAGCTTGTGGTGGCCTATGCTAGTCGCTCCAAAAATTTAGTGGAGGCAAAGTATACTTCATATGAGGGAGAGTGCTTGGCAGCCATTTGGGCAATAACACATTTTGGATGTTACCTATTTGGTAACCCATTCACTCTCATCACTGATCATCAGCCATCAAAGTGGTTGATGAAGTACGACAAGCTTTTAGGGAAGCTTGCAAGATGGGCCCTAATTTTATAGGAGTATGATTTCACAATTGTTCACAGACCTGGAGTGATGAACTGTGATGCAGATGGATTGAGTAGACCCCATGTTCCAGCCAATAGGATCAAACTGGAGCACGTTGGCATGGTAAGATAGATGAGGAGATGGTGCCAGGTTGGCATGCATTGGCCTTTTTAAGTATATTTTATGAGGCTTTGGTGGTATCTCTCTCAATGCATACAGGAGGAGGTATTGAGGTCATAGATCCAAAGAATGAAGATATTGGTATAATTCAGCAAGACATTCATGATGATGTCTTAGTGATGGACTATCTTTGCACTAGTGTTGTGGGTAGCACAATTGGGACCAAGGAGAGAGACTGTGTTCTTCAGCAAGCTAGACGGTTCAGATTGGAAGGCAAACATCTTTTGTGTGTATGGGAGGATGGTGGAGTGCAAATAGTACCACTTCCATCTCAAAGACCACAATTGGTCCGTCATGCTCATGAGGAGCTAGGACATTTTGGAGTAAAGTATACATATAGCTTACTCTAGAGTCATTATTGGTGGCGTAGTATGCAGACCGAGGTACAACAATTTCTTGCCAGATGTGTGGTTTGTGACCAAGTTAGAGCATCATTCAATGCTCATACACCACAGTTACACCCATTACCTATCATGGGATTGGGTTACCATTGGACTTTGGACTTTGTTGGACCTTTACCACTGAATTTGAGACATCATAGGTATATCTTGGTGATGGTGGAGTACTTCTCCAAGTGGATTGAGTTGGTGGCACTTCTTGACAAGTCTAGTGAAGGGACAACTTACTTGTTCCTGGATTGAGTTCTTAGTCATTTTGGTGCACCAACTGAGGTTTTGACTGATCAGGGTATATAGTTCTTGCAGGAGTTTCAAGTCTTGTGTGACAAGGCTTTGATTTGATCATTGTATTGCATCTCGGGATCACCCTGAGGCAGATGGCTTAGCAGAGAGAGTGGTTCAGATGGTGAAGAGAGGATTGCAGAAGTATGGTTTGCAAAGAGGCCACTTGAGAGATTGGGATCTCCAATTACCTTGGTTGGCCATGGGCTATCGATTCAGCCGGCAAGCCTCTTTAGCATTCTTCTCTCCTTACTTCCTACTCTATGGATGAGATCCAGATTTACCTGTAGCCATTCATCAAGATGCTATTGTAGTTTTGGACTTGGATGACTTAGATGTATGGATAAGCGCATGCTCTCAGCGAGCAGAGATCTTTTAGAGAGTGATGCCGATGGCCTTTGAGTACTTAGCAATTGCTCAGCATAGAGATACTTAACGCTATGCTACCATTCAAGGAGGAGGTTATAGACCCTCAATTTGTCAATTTCATCCATGAGACCATGTATATCTATAGCAAATAGCACCAACAACACTTGATGTTTCGACAGGCCGCACTATCTTGAGAGTGCATGAGGTTTTGCCATCTTGAGTCCTTGTGTTAGAAGGACATGATGGTGTTGTTTGGAAGGATCATGTGTGCAATTGTACGCCATGCCACCTCCCAAACATTGATTGTACTATGGACCCAAGCTTGGCACTTGTATGTGCAGGCTTGAGGTGTATGTTATGTGGCTCTTCTGATAGAGCTACTACTATGTTAGTGTGTGATAGTTGTTTGAGAGGATGGCATATGGCATGTATGACTCCTCCACTCATGGTGGTTCCTCAAGGATAGTGGTTATGTCCTAGGTATACTTGACCTATAGCTAGTTCATTCTTTATATGGTACAGATTGCAGACATGCAACTAACGATAGGACTTTATAGCACCTATCCTCCTAATCTTTGCCCATCATAGGGTATACCATATACTTGGAATAGATGGCTATTTGGAGTTAGAGGGACCTAACCGCTAGCTAGGGGGCGATTGTATCACTTTAGAGTCTATGTATGACTTATGTGTGAGTTGTGCTTCTATAGTGTATGATGTTGACAGCAATGTATGTTGTGTAGTGATGTATATACGCATGATAGTTGTCACACCATTTGTAGTGTTGCATCTAGATTGCTCGGACATTGGATTTCCAATGATAGTAGTTAAAGTTATTTCAGCAGTTTCTCAAAGACTACTTTCTGACGGTCAGATTTTGTGTTTGGGAGACTGACTTCACGATGGAGCACACCGTCACTTTGCACCATTTGCACCATCAAGTATGCCATCAGCAAGACCATTAGGGTTTCAGACCTAACTTGAGTCCAAGGGGTATACTTTCAAAGTGCAACTCTAGAGAGCTCACTTCTCTAATATTGAGCCTTTGAGTTCCTGGCTATGGTAGACAAAGGCCGGCGAGCATCACCTGAATTCTCTTAGCTAGAGTGGGTGTGGCTTGACTATAATCAGTGCCTAGTTGTTGGTAGTTTATAGAGTGACAGATCAAGTACTGATCTGAGTTGAGTGTATTTGAGAGGTGTAAACTATCTGATTATTGTGGCACTTTAGAGTCTATGTGTGACTTATGTGTGACTTATGTGTGAGTTGTGCTTCTATAGTGTATCATGTTGAAAGTGATGTATGTGGCTCCCAATAGTTAAAGGTCTGAATTCCTTGGGCTTGTTAGGCGTGGGTATCCTAATCCTACGTGCGGGTTTGAAGCAAAACTGTTCGCTTCGAAGTAATTCGGCGGTTCTTTTGAACCTTGCTTGTTCAAGCAAAAAAAGATCAGGTGGAGAATTTGGTCACGTAGATCTTGTATTTTGCCTCAATTTGTGTTTTGTAGCAATGTATATATTCATGACACATGAGAAGGGAGAGTGTTGAAACTCCAAGAGTCTTAATTTGGAGATTTTGGCACAAGAGAAAAAGAGAGCTCGTTTTGTAGAGGATGTACACTCTTCTCAAGGATTTACTCCTAGCCAAGATACTCCTATGCCTACTAGGACCACTCGCACAAGCACTTCAACACCATCAACAACAAAGACTCCAATGAAGAAGTTGGAGATGGAGGACTTCTTGATCTCAAAGCAACAATGGAACTACAATGTCTTAGAGGATGTTGGTAGTCACATGGCTAACATCACAGTGTGCTAATTGATTGCTTTGAATCCTAATTTAAGAAAGGAGCTTAGAGGTGGTTTGAGTTCTACAAGGAGCAAGAGGAAGAAGAAGGCAAAATTTCTAGTATCAATGGGGGTGGTGGATGCCAAACCAATACCATGGGAGGCTTGTGAATACGCCTCCAAGACTGATGTGAGAGTAAATGGTCACAACATCAAGGATGCATTGGTCGATGGAGGATCAATAGTAAATGCCATGTCAGAAAGGTTGATGAAGAAGTTGGGTATGATACCCTCAAGACCTTCAACATTTGTGGTGAGCATGGCAAAAAAGCAACAAGTTTGACCAGTAGGGATGATGGATAAAGTGGTAGTTTCAATTATGGGAGTTCAAAATCTCATGACCTTCCAAGTCTTGAAGGATTCAAGCTATGACTTACTTCTTGGGAGGCTATGGTTGAGAGCAGCATGCACAACTAATTGATGGCACAAAGGGTACTTGAGGATTGGGCCATCAAACCATAGAGTTATAGTTCTTATGACTAACACCACCAACAGTTCACATTTAGATACACCATCTTTTGATTATTGGGAATCAGATTCTGAAGAATGAGTTTCAAGTGTGGACACAAGCATGGAAGAGGAGACTTCCACGGAGGAGGATGAATCTGAATTGGATTTAGATGTGTATCCCTTGTGTGCTATGGATTTTCCACCTAAGCCAGAGATTTTGAAGGACCCAAATCAATCACCATTGACACTTGAGGAGATAGAGAGAAGATCAGCTACCCTCAAGTATGGCCCAAATGTTACCAAGGAGGAGAAAGTGATATTTGCAAAGATTTTTTGCAAGTTCATCCATGTGTTTGCTTTCTATTACAAGGATTTGAAGGAAGTCACCTTGGAGGAGCACAAGATAGAGGTGGAGTCACATGCAAGACCAATCCGCCAAAAGCAACATTGCATTAGCCCACCAATATCTTTGGTTGTGCAGGAGGAGATTGGTAAGCTCAAGGAGGCTGGATTTGTCTTTGAGGTGGAGAATTCAGAATGGGTGTCTCCAATTGTCATTGTGAAGGAAAAGAATGGGAAGCTTTGGGTATGTGTGGATTATAAGAAGCTCAATGTTGTTACCAAGAAGGACTACTACCCATTACCATTCATTGATGAGATCTTGGAGGAGGTTGCATGTCATGAGAGGTATAGTTTTGGAGATGGTTATAATGGATATAACCAAATCAAGATTGCATCAAAGTCTCAACAACTCATCACATTCACCACACCTTGGAGAACTTTTGCTTTCAAGGTCATGCCTTTTAGGCTTTGCAATGCTCCAACCACATTCCAATGGTTCATGAACAAGGTATTTGAACCTTTCATTGGGAAATTTATGAGAGACTTCATTGATGACTTTTGTGTCTATGGGAGCAAGAAGGAGCACTTTGAGCACCTAATCAAGGTCTTGCAATGCTTGGATGAGGCAAATGCATCACTCAACCCAAAGAAGTGCATTTTTGGATGTGAAGAAGGTCTACTTTTGGGGCATATCATCTCCAAGGATGGAATAGCAGTTGATCCTAAGAAGGTGAGGAAAATCTCAAACCTTCTATACCTTTCAAGCTTGATAAAGTTATGCCCATTCTTGGGGATGGTTGGGTACTACAAGAGGTTCATCTTCTCATTTTATGACAAGGCTTATGCATTGACCATCTAAATGAAGAAGGGTGTAGATTACATGGTGATTTTAGAAGACAAGGAGGCTCTCAAAGCTTTTAAGGAGCTCAAGCAATCCCTTATTGTAGCCCCAATTCTTGCTAAACTTAATTGGAGTAAGCCTTTCATCCTCTACATTGATGCTTCCAATGTTGCTAGAGAATGCACTCTTAGTCCATTAGACCAAGATGGGCATGATCATCCAATAGCTTATGCTAGTAGGCAGATGGTTTCAACAAAAAAAGAACTACTCTGTCATGGAGAGAGAAGGGTTGTGAGTGATTTTGGTCTCAAGAAGTTTAGACACTACTTAATGGAGAGAAAGCCACCATTTTCACGGATCACAAGGCCTTGAAGTATATCTTGAACAAGCCTAATGTTGAAGGGAGACTAGCAAGGTGGATGATACTCTTGTTTGAGTATGACTACACCATTGAGGATAGGCCCGGAAAGATACATGCAAATGCTGATTTGTTATCTAGGGTTTATGATCATGATGGAGATGAGCGAGTGGATGATCCCTTCTTGAATGAAGAGCTCATGACAATCTCAGTCACTCAAGAGGTTTGAATGGAGTACAAGGAGATTGTGGATTTTGTGACAAGAGGTAACTATTTAGAAGGGATGTATGCTAGGGAGAGGAAGGCCCTTGCAACAAGATCTAGACCTTATATAATGGTGGAGGATATTCTTTTTCACCAAGGAGCAGATGATCTACTTCAAAGAGCAATGGGTAATGAAGAGTATATCTTACTCATAAAGGAGTTTCATGAAGGTTTAGTGTGTGGAGGACACTTTGCATGAAAGGTGACTGCTTTTAAGATTCTAGATGCAGGTTACCATTGGAGAGGGATTTTGAAGGATTGTCTTGATTATTGCAAAACTTGTCATGTTTGTCAAGGCTTTGCTAGAAATTATACATCCACTCCACCACTTAGATCAAATCTATTGCTAGGACCTTTTGAGAAGTGGGGAATTGATGTTATAGTACTCTCAATACAACCCCAAGGAACAATCTGTACATTGTAGTAGTTACTGATTACCTTACCAAGTGGGTTGAGGCTAGACCATTGAGGTACAAAGAACGAAGATAAAGTTGGTAGATTTCTTTATGAATGCATTATCACTAGGTTTGGATGCCCTTTGGAGTTGGTTTTTGATAAAGGAGTAGAGTTTACAGGAAGCATCACTATAGCCATGCTACAACATTTCTCTATCACACATAGAGTAACTACATCTTATAAGCCAAATTCCAATGGCTTGGCAAAGGTTCCATTCGATTCAAGAGAGTGCAAAAGAAGTTTTTGCCTAAGTACTTTGGACCTTTTATAGTGGAGAAGGTGTGGGCCAATTATACCCATGATCTCAAGGAGTTTGGAAGAAGACACTTTGATAGGATTAAGTTTGATATGTTGAAGATGTATCATAGAAGGTAGAGAGACCTTCACTTTGAGGACAAAGTGAAGACTTAGTCTTAGGGTGGTAAATTTAACACCCATTTGTGTATGTATGTTGTACTGTGATATTTAGTTTGGTATTACTAGTACTTGAGAGATATTATTTATATAGAGATAAAAGATGGTTCTACATTAGTCATGATTAGCTAAAGTTAGTCTTAGCTAAGATAGAGTGGACCTTACTTTAGAGGAAGTGGAAAAGATGAGCACCACTATTTTGGGTTCTAGTATTCAAGAGGAATTCCACTATTTTGGATTCTAGTATCCTTCCCTTTCTATGTTTGAGTAGTTCTTCTTTGTTGAGACCATATGCCTACTAGCATAAGCTATTGGATGATCATGCACACCTTGGTCTAATTGACTAAGAATGCATTCTATAATTACATTGGAAGTATGAGTGTAAAGAACAAAAGGCTTATAACAATCAAGTTAAGCAAGAATTAGAGTCATAATAAAGGATTGCTTGAGCTTCTCAAAAGCTTTAAGAGCCTCCTTGTCCTCCAAAATTACCGTGCATTCTACACCTTTTTTCATGTAAATGATCAATGCATAAGCTTTGTTGGAAAATGAGAAGATGAACCTCTTAGAGAAACCAACCATCCACAAGAATTGGTGTAACTTTGTCAAGCTTGAAGGGAATGGAAACTCTAAGATTTTTCTCACCTTTTAAAGATCCATTGCTATTCCATCCTTGGAAAAGATATGCCTCAAAAGTAAGCCTTCTTCACAACCAAAGATGCACTTCTGGTTTGAGTGATGCATTTGCTTCATCCAAGCATTGCAAAACTTTGATCAAGTGCTCAAAATGCTCCTCCTTGCTCCTATAGACACAAAAGTTATCAATGAAACCTCTCACAAATTTTCCAAAGAAGGGTTCAAACACCTTGTTCATGAACCATTAGAATGTGGCTAGAGCATTACAAATCCCAAAAGGCATGACCTTGAAAGCCATGAGCTTAAGGTATGGTGAATGTGGTGAGATGTTTATGCTTTAATGCAATCTTGATTTGGTTGTAGTCACTATAATTATAAAAGACCAAGACCAAGGAGAGAAATAAGAGAATGAAAGATCACATTGGGATACTTGAATGTAGGAAAACTCTGAATGCTTAGCATGAGCTTTGGTTTTCATATTTATAGGGAGCATACAAGGCTCTTGAGAAGCCTCTCAAGAAGCTTCCTTGAGCCACTTTCTTGGAGTGCAAGCCAAGTTAACCGTGAAGCTTCTCAAAAAGCTCCTTTCTTGAAACCGCCTACTTGACGTGCAAGCTAAGCTAGTTGGAAGCTTCTAGAAGCTTTCCTCTAGAAGCTATTTACTTGGAGCGCAAGCTAAGCTAGTGAAAAGCTTCCCAAGAAGGTTCCTAGATACTTCTAGAATATTCTAGGCTAATTTGGCCTATTCACTACTTTGGTAGCCTTGACTAACTTTGTCATTAAACTCTATATTGTTAAATATTCCCTCATCGCTAGTTGGTGACATCCTCATTACCATAGAAGCTTCAAACTCCTAGATGGCCGAGATAAGAAAGAGGCTCCTCCCAAGTAGCATCATGAAGGGGATAGCCCTTCCAAAGGACCTTGTACTCTATATGTTGTTGACAGCCATGTTGGATGTGACAATGTGCAAGTATATGATCAACTTTGTACTCCTCATGATCATGGATAGAGATAGGAGGAGGAGGAGGTTGGACACAAGAGGAAAAAGAAGATGGATTAGGAACAAAGGGTTTTAACTTAGAAACATGAAAAACATGGTGGGTGCACATATGACAAGGCAAGGCAAGTCAATAAGCAATAGGAGAGATGATTTGAGTGACATCAAAGTGTCTTATCCAATTAGGGGTGAGTTTATGAACTTGGGTATCAAGTGGTACGAGTAGGTTACTAGAAGAGAGCATGACTTTGTCACCAACTTGAAAGGTGAGATTAGGATGATGGTGGTCTGCATATTGTTTTTGACAATTTTGAGCAACAAGGAGATGAGACTTGGCTTGCTGGAGGGATTGGGATATGGTGGTCAAGAAGGTTGAAGTATGTGGGACATGAGATGGAGAAGAAGCAAGAAGGGTGTAAAAGACCAAAACCGAGGAGAGAAATAGGAGAATGGAAACTCACATTGGGACACTAGAATGAGGGAAAACTCCGAATGCCTAGCATGAGCTTCGGCCTTGGTATTTATAGGTAGCATACAAGACCCTTGAAGCTTCTCAAGAAGCTTCCTTGAGCCGCTTTCTTGGAGTGCAAGCCAAGTTAACTAGGAAGCTTCTCAAGAAGCTTCCTTCTAGAAGCCGCCTACTTGGCGTGCAAGCTACGCTAGTTAGAAGCTTCCTCCTAGAAGCTACCTGCTTAGGGCGCAAGTTAAGTAGTTGGGAAGCTTCCTAAGAAGCTTCTTAGATGCTTCTAGAATATTCTAGGCTATTTTGTCTTATTCTCTACTTCGTAAGCCCGACTAACTTCGTCACTAAACTCCACATTGTTACATATTCCCCCGCCGCTAGTTGGTGACGTCCTTGTCGCCAGTGAAGCTTTGAATTCCTTGATGGCCATTTGTGCATTCTAGAGGTGAGAAAGAGGTTCCCATGTGGCATCATGAAGGGGATACCCTTTCCAAAGGACCTTGTACTCTGTATGTTGGCGACGGCCTCGTTGAATATGGTGACGCGCAAGGATACGATCAACTTTGTACTCCTCATGATCATTGATAGGGACAGGAAGAGGGGGAGGTTGGACTTGAGAGGAAAAGGAAGAAGGGTTAGGAACAAAGGGTTTCAACTTGGAAACATGAAAGACAGGATGGATACGCATGTGACAAGGTAAGGCAAGACGATAAGCAACAGGAGAGATAATGTGGGTGATATCAAAGGGTCCTATCCAATTAGGAGCAAGTTTACAAACTTGGGTATCAAGTGGGAGAGGGAGGTTACTAGAGGATAGCATGAGTTTATCACCAACTTCAAAGGTGAGATCACGACGATGATGGTCTGCATATTGTTTTTGGTGATTCTGAGCAACAAGGAGGTGAGATTTGGCTTGTTGGAGAGATTGGGATATAGTGGTCAAGAATGTAGAAGTATGAGGAACCTGAGAGGGAGGAGGAGCAAGAAGAGAATCTGGAACAAGCAGATCTTGGCCAAAATTGAGAAAGAAGGGAGAAAATCCAGTGCTTGCCTGTTTGGAATTGTTGTAGGCAAATTCTACAGTTGCAAGACATTCATCCCAATTGGTATGGTGGACATTGACAAAGGCCCGCATCATATCCTCCAATGTACGATTGGCGCGTTTGGTTTGTCCATCAGTTTGAGGATGATAGGCCGTGGACAAAGCAAGCTTGGTGCCGAGTATCTAGAAGAGTGCTTGCCAAAACTTCTTGATAAATCAAGGATCACGATCGGAGATAAGTACACGTAGCATCCCATGATGCTTGAAGACATTGTCGAAGTAGATTTGCGCTAAGGTTGGAGCATCCACGGTATCACAGGTTGGTGCCAAGTGGTTTTGCTTACTAAGCTTATCCACAAACACCACAATTGCGGTGTGTTCTTGTTTTGTCTTTGGCAAGGATGTGATGAGATCCAAGCTCACATGCTCCCAACGAGCGGATGGAATGGCGAGTGGTTGAAGGAGTCCACTCGGCTTTTGGTTGCTGGCCTTGTTCCGTTGGCAGCTCTCACATGATTGGACAAAGTCTCGAACATCTCGTGTCATGTTGGGCCACCACCATTGGCGTTGGAGGGTGCCCAAGGTCTTTTCCACTCCCATGTGACCCGCTATAGGTAAATCATGGGCTTCTTGAAGGCGCACAAGTCGAAGATCACCTTTGGCCGGAACATAGATCTGGTCTTCATGGAATAAAAGGCCTTCCTTGAAGTAGAAGGTGTTGTACTCCTTGTCACGTGCTGTCAGACAACCGTGTACCATTTGGAAGAATGGATCTTGCTGTAGAGCTAACCAAAACTTGTTATGAATCTTGGGATCAATTGACACCATCGTAATTGCTACCGCAATGAGAGGAAGAGACTTCAAGTTAGGTCATCGTGATAGAGCATCAGGGATGACATGGAACCGACCTGGTTTGTACTCAAGTTTGATGTCAAACAATTGGAGTTGCTCTTCCCATCGATGATGTCAACTCTTCATGTGCTCTAGGTGTAAGGTCTGCAACAATGGCTTGTGATCAGTTCGCATGATCACTTGTTTCCCCAAGAGATAATGCCTCCATACCTTGGTGGCATATACCATTGCAAGTTGTTCCCGATCTCGAGCAGAGTAATTTCTTTCAGCTGTATTTAGTCGGCGAGACGCAAAGGCAATAGGATGTAGTCCATCTGGAAATTCTTGTTGCAACACAGCTCCAATTGCAAAGTTAGAAACATCAAAATCAACCACACAAGGTAGTTGAGGATCATATGGTTGAAGAATGGGTCTTGAAGACACCATATGCTTTAACTTCTGGAATGCTTCTTCATGCTTGGTGGTCCATTAGAAGCTCGAGTTCTTTCCCAAGAGGTCAGTCAATGGTGTAGCCACATGAGCATAATAATGGATGAACCGTTGGTAAAAACTGGCCAATCCATTGAATGCTCGTACTTCGGTAGCATCCTTCGGGGTAGGCCAATCAGTAATGGCCTTGATCTTCTCTTCTTCCATCTTGATCCCCTCTGATGAGATCTTATGACCCAAGAAGGTAACCTCCTTTTGCCAAAAAGCACACTTTGACTTCTTGCAGTAAAATTTCCAATGTCGTAGTCGTCTTAGGACTTCCCGTACATGATTCCTGTGTTCTGCCTCTGTCTTACTATAGATTAAGATATCATCTAAGAACACTACCACGGACTGATCCAATAGTCCCTCCAACACCCGATGCATCTGATCCATGAAGACTGCTGGAGCATTAGTGAGTCCGAAAGGTAGAACTCTCCACTCAAAATGTCCATACCTTGTGCGAAAGGCAGTCTTTTGCATGTCCTCTCCTTCAATAGGAATTTGCCAATAGCCGCTACAAAGATCTAGCTTGGAAAAGTAGCGTGCTCCACTTAATTGATCAAGCAGGTCATCGATCCAAGGCAAGGGATATGCATTCTTCACGGTTTTCTTATTGAGCCCACGGTAATTGATACAGAAACAAAGTCCTCCATCCTTCTTTGGAACAAATAGTATCGGTGCTTCCCAAGGAGAGGTACTATGTCGTATGAAATCCTTCTCCAACAACTTTGTAAGTGTTGTTCGCAACTCCTCCAACTCCTTTGGTGAGAGCCAATAGATTGGTCTACTCATTGGAGTACTCCCTAGCAATAACTCGATCTTGAAGGGCATACCTCGATCAGAGGGTAATCCCTTTGGCAGATCATCCGGAAACACATCTGCAAACTCCTGAACTATCCGATCAACCGTTTCTTGATGTGGCACTTGGCCCTCCTCAGATTGTTCTTGTGCAATCTGCTTGATCCACACCGCAAATATAGACGTATCTTCCTCCAAAGCTTGCTCTATGGCTGCTTCATTAACAAACTTCCCTTCTAGGGACTCATCTCTCTTCCAAGCTTGCTCCATGGTTGCCTTCCTGGCAAACTTCCCATCTTGGGACTCATCTCCCTTCCAGATTTGCTCTATGGCTACCTTCTCAACAAACTTCCCATCTTGGGATTGACTATTCTTAGGTGTCTTACTCAGAGGTGCCAGACAACCTAATCGGAAATTCCTACCTTGGTGTTGTATTTGAATTTGACGTCGGGTCCAATCAAATTGAACTTCATGACGTTCAAGCCAAGGTAGACCCATAATGATATCATAGTGTAGAGGTGCCACTACAAACCTCATACACTCTTAATACTCCTTCCCAATCTTGAAGGTAACAGGATGCAAGGTGCGGAATGCAGAACCTTTTCTACCATCCGCCATCATCAAACTACTTCCAATCACTAGCTTGATAGGAATACCCAATTCCTTTGCTACTTGCATAGACATGCAATTCTCTGAACTTCCAAAATCGACCAAAATCCTACAACCCCAATTAGATATCATACCTTGCAAGTGAAGTAGACTTGCATAGGTTGAGCCTTCAATCCCATTGGAACTAATCAAGCTCCCAGTAGGCGGCTCAAAATCTCCTACTGGGATTCTTCATTTCCTTGATCATTCCGCTCCACAACCTCCACTTGGGCAACTTGTCGAGGTCATGCATTCTTGCGTGGACATTCAGCAATGGGATGTCCAACTTGGCGACAATAAAAGCAACCTCCATTTTGTTGTAATCTTTCTCTATCTACTGTGCCAAGTGGTCTTTGTTGGATAGCATCAATCTCCATTGGTACCGGTTCTTCCACTCGTGGTACTGGTAGGTTTTGTGTAGGTCAAGGTCGAGGCCAAGTTGTTGCAACTAAGGAATCAAAACGCTCAGCCAATTGCATGGCTTCTTTTACGGTTTGTGGTTCTTGCATGGTCACCTCCAATCTGGTTTGTGACTTCAATCCTCGCACAAATCGATCCAAAACTTCACCTTCTTGGAAATCTGGAATTTGCATGATGATATTCTGAAATTGTGTGATGTAGCTTCTCACTGAGCCAATCTGCCTCAACTCCGCCAATTTATCTCGTGCAGCTCGGGTGGCATTTATAGTCTAAAATCGACCAAGTATTGCATCCTTGAATTCTGCCCATGTCAAAATCCGTGTAACAATTTGTCGTTCAGCTCTTTCTACTTGGAATCGCCACCAAAGTTTTGCCATGCCATCCAATTGGCTAGAAGCCAAGAGAATTTGTTTCCGCTCATCTTGAAGATTGGTGGCTTCAAATTAACGTTCACAGTCAAACACAAAATTCTCCACTATGCCTGGAAGATTCTTGCCTTCAAACACCTTGGGTTTCGGAAATCAAATGCGATCTTCTCCATCTTGAACTGGCGCTCTGTCTACTTGTTCTCGTCGTTGCTGGTCTCGTTCATCCAACAATTGAGTAAGATGCTCGATTTGTTGTTGCATTGCAAGGATAACATTTGGTATTGCCGCCATTGCTACTACTCTATTCCACTACCCTCAATTTATCTAGTTAATTAACACATAGATACAACACGTCCACCGCTCTCCATAAGTTACAATTGGAAGTATCAAGGGTTCCTTTGACACGGTGATCATATGTAGAAAATCCTGCCCAAAGCGTGAGGTGATGAATTGTGTGAACCGATGCTTTGGTAATATCTGGACATGAAAGTCCCAATGGTTTGGCGGAAGTGGATTTGGTGGTCCATAAATTCCATCCATCCTATTCCTGCTCTGATACCAATGTAAAAGACCGAAACGGAGGAGAGAAATAGGAGAATGGAAACTCACATTGGGACACTAGAATGAGGGAAAACTCCAAATGCCTAGCATGAGCTTCGGCCTTGGTATTTATAGGTAGCATACAAGACCCTTGAAGCTTCTCAAGAAGCTTCCTTGAGCCGCTTTCTTGGAGTACAGGCCAAGTTAACTAGGAAGCTTCTCAGAAGCTTCCTTCTAGAAGCCGCCTACTTGGCGTGCAAGCTAAGCTAGTTAGAAGCTTCTAGAAGCTTCCGTCTAGAAGCTACCTGCTTAGAGCGCAAGTTAAGTAGTTGGGAAGCTTCCTAAGAAGCTTCTTAGATGCTTCTAGAATATTCTAGGCTATTTTGTCTTATTCTCTACTTCGTAAGCCCGACTAACTTTGTCACTAAACTCCACATTGTTACAAAGGGAATCTGAAACAAGTGGATCTTGGCCAAAATTGAGAAAGAAAGGAGAGAATTTGGTGTTTGCCTATTTGGAGCTATTGTATGCAAACTCTGTAGCTACAAGACATTCATCCCAATTGGTGTGGTGAACGTTGACAAAGGCACAAAGAATATCCTCCAAGGTGCAATTTGCATGTTTAGTGTCTCCATCAATTTGAAGATGATAGGCCATGGACAAAGTAAGCTTGGTGCCGAGTATCTAGAAGAGTGCTTGCCAAAACTTTCCAGTGAATCAAGAATCACGGTTGGAGATGAGTACACACAGCATCCCATGATGCTTAAAGACATTATTGAAGTAAAGTTGTGCTAATGTTAGAGCATCCATGGTATCAAAGGTTGGTGCCAAGTGGATTTGCTTACTAAGCTTATCTACAAACACCACAATCGTTGTGTGATCTTGCTGTCTTGGGCAAGGATGTGATGATATTCAAGCTCGTGTGTTCCCATCGAGCAAATGGAATGGGAAGTAGTTGAAGGAGTCCACTCAGTTTTTGGTTGTTGGCTTTGTTGCATTGGCAGCTCTCACATGATCAAATAATCTCTTGGACATCTTGTGTCATGTTGGGCCACCACCATTGGCATTGAAGAGTAACCCAAGGTCTTATCTACATCCATGTGACCAACAATTGGTAATTCGTGGGCTTCTTGGAGGCATACAAGTTGGAGATCACCCTTGGATAGAACATAGATTCAGTCCTCATGAAATAGAAGGCCTTCCTTGAAGGAAAAGGTGTTTTACTCCTTGTTGTTGGTTGCAAGATGCCCTTGTACCATATGAAAGAATGGATCTTGTTGTAGGGCTGTCCCAAACTTAATTTGGACCTTGGAGTCAATTGACACCATTGTAATTGCCGCCATGATGAAAGAAAAAGATTTCAATTCAGGTCATCATGATAGGACATCAAGTATGACATGGAACCAATCAGGTTTGTACTCAAGTTTGATGTCAAACAATTGTAGTTGTTCCTCCTATTGATGATATCAACTCTTCATATGTTCCAAATGTAATGTCTGGAATAAGGGTTTGTGATCAATTTGCATGACCACTTGTTTCCCCAAGAGATAATGCCTCCATACCTTGGGAAATATACCATTGCTAGTTGTTCTTGATCTCAAGTAGAGTAATTTCTTTTTTTTTGTATTAGTCTACAAGACAAAAAGGCAATGGGATGTAATCCATCAATGAATTCTTGTTGCAACATGATTCCAATTGCAAAGTTAGAAGCATCAAAATCAACTGCACATGGTAGTCAAGGATCATATGTTTGAAGAATTAGCCTTGAAGTCACCATATGTTTCAACTTCTAGAATGCTTCTTTGTGTTGTTAGCCCATTGAAAGCTCAAGTTCTTCTCCAAGAGATTGGTCAATGGTGCGGCCACATGAGCTTACTAGTGGATGAACCATTGATAAAAACTAGCCAATCCATTAAATGCCTGTACTTCAATAGCATCCTTTGGAGTAGGCCAATCAATGATGGCCTTGATTTTTTCCACTTCCATCTTGAGCTCCTCAGATGAGATCCTATGACCCAAGAAGGTAATTTCCTTCTGCCAAAAGGCACACTTTGACTTCTTGCAATAAAACTTCCACTATTGTAGTTGTCTTAGGACTTCTTGTACGTGATTCACATGTTTTGCCTTTGTCTTGCTATAGATTAAGATATCATCCAAGAACACCACCATATACCAATCCAACAATCCATCCAACACCCAATGCATCTGATCCATGAAGACTACTAAAGCATTAGTGAGCCCAAAAGGCAAAACTCTCCACTCAAAATGTCCATACCTTGTGCAAAAGGCAATCTTTTGCACATCCTCCTTATCAATAATAATTTTCCAATAGTTACTACAAAGATCCAACTTAGAGAAGTATCGTGCTCCACTCAATTGATCAAACAAGTCATCAATTGCTATTTATTGAGCCCATGGTAATCAATACAAAAACAAAGTCTTCCATTTTTCTTTGGAACAAATAGTACCGGTGCTCCCCAAGAAGATGTACTATGTCATATGAAATCCTTCTCTAACAACTTTGTAAGTGTTGTTCATAACTCCTCCATCACCTTTGGTGAGAGCCAATAGATGGGTCTACTCATTGGAGTACTCCTTGGTACTAACTCAATCTTGAAGTGCATACCACGATCAAAGTGTAATCCCTTTGGCAGATCATCCAAAAAAAAGTCCACAAACTCCTGAACTATTTGTTCAACCAATGCTTGATGAGGCTCTTGACTCTCCTCAGATTCTCCTTGTGCAATTGACTCGATCTACATTGCAAAAATATACTTATCTTCCTCCAAAGCTTGCTCCATAGTTGCTTCACTAACAAACTTCCCATCTTAGGATTGACTATCCTTAGGTGTCTTACTCAAAGGTGTCAAACAACCTAATCAGAAATTCCTACCTTGGTGTTGTACTTGAATTTTTCATTGGGTCCAATCAAATTGAATCTTATGACGATCAAGCCAAGGTAGGTCTAGATTGAGATCATAATGTAGAGGTGCCACTACAAACCTCATACACTCCAAATACTCCTTCCCAATCTTGAAGGTAACAAGATGCAAGGTACGGAATGCAAAACCCTTTCTACCATCTACCATCATCAATCTATTTACAATTATTGGCTTGATAGGAATACCCAATTCCTTTGCTAATTGTATAAACATGTAATTCTTTGAACTTCTAGAATCAACCAAAATCCTATAACCACAATCAAATATCATACCCTGCAAGTGAAACAAACTTGCATAGGTCAAGCTTTCAATCTTATTGGGACTAATCAAGTTCCCAATAAGTGGCTCAAAATCTTCTATTACGATTCCTCATTTCCTTGATCATGCCGCTCCACAAATTCTATTTGGGCAACTTGTCAAGGTCACTCATTCTTGAGTGGACACTTTGCAATGGGTTGTCCAATTTTGCAATAATAGAAACATACACCATTTTGTCGTAATCTTTCAAGATCTATTGTGCCAAGTGGTCTTTGTTGGATGGCATCAATCTCCATTGGTGTTGGCTCTTCCACATGTGTGTAATGTGTAGGTGGGTTTAGGGAAGGCCAAAGTCAAAACCAACTTGTCACAACCAAGGAATCAAATTGCTTAGCCAATTGCATGGCTTCTTCCAAGTCTTTGGGCTCACACATAGTCACTTTGAATCTGGTGTGGGACTTCAAGCCTCTCACAAAGTGATCTAAAGCTTCTCCATCTAGTATATCCAGGATTTGCATAATGGTGTTCTAGAATTGAGTGATATAGCTTCTTACCAAGCCAATTTGCTTCAATTCTACCAACTTATCTTGTGCCACCCATGTGGCATTTATAGCTTAGAACCACCCAATTAGTGCACTCTTGAATTCTTCCCATGTCAAGATTGGCATGACAAATTTCCACTCAGCTTGTTCCACTCTAAATTGCCACCATAATTTAGCCACTATATCCAATTGGCTTGAGGCCAATAGAATTTGTCTTCATTCATCTTGAAATTTTGTTGCTTCAAAGTAATGTTCACTATCAAACACAAAAATTTCCACCCCATCCAAAAGGATCTTGCCTTCAAATACCTTAGGCTTTGGAAATTGGATTTGCTCTACTCCTTCTCAAATTGGTGCTCTCTCTACTTGCTCTTGTCTATGACGGTCTTGTTCATCCAACAATTGATTAAGGTGCTTGGTTTGCTTGTTGCATAGCAAGGATAACTTCAAGCATTGTCGCCATGGCTTCTACTATATCACTCTATCCCCAATCTATCTAGTTTATTAACACATGGATGCAACATGTCCACCGTTCTCCATGAGTTACAACCAAAAGCACCAAGGGTTCCTTAGACAAGGTGATCATATGCATAAAATCCTGTTCAAAGCATGAGGTGATGAATTATGTGAAATGATGCTTGGTAGACACAAAAATCCCAATGGTTTGGCAAAATTGGATTTGGTGGTCCATAAATTCCATTCATCTTATTCTTGTTCTGATACCAATGTAAAAGACCAAGATCAAGGAGAGAAATAAGAGAATGGAAGATCACATTGAGACACTTGAATGTGTGAAAAATCCAAATGCCTAGCATCAGCTTTGGCTCTTGTATTTATAGGTAGCATACAAAGCTCTTGAGAAGCTTTTCAAGAAGCTTTCTTGAGCCGCTTTCTTGGAGTGCAAGCCAAGTTAATTGGGAAGCTTCTCAAGAAGCATCCTTCTTGAAGCCGCCTACTTGGCGTACAAGCTAAGTTAGTTGGAAGCTTTTAGAAGCTTCCTTCTAGAAACTACCTACTTGGAGTGCAAGCTAAGCTCGTGGGAAGTTTCCCAAGAAGATTCCTAGATACTTCTAGAATATTCTAGGCTAATTTGACCAATTCACTACTTCATTAGCCCTGAATGACTTGACCACTAAACTCTATATTGTTATAATAACCATCTCCAAAACTATACTTCTCATGATCCACAACCTCCTCCAAGATCTCATCAATGAATGGCAAGAGTATAAGTCCTTCTTGGTAACAACAATGAGCTTCTTGTAATGAACATATACACAAAGCTTGCCATTCTTCTTGTTCATAATCACAATTAGAAACACCCATTTTGAATTCTCTACCTCAAAATATAAACTCAGCGTTTCAATCTCTTCCTTCACAACCAAAGCTGTCGGTGGGCTAATGCGACATTGCTTTTGGTAGATTGGTCTTGCATGTGACTCTACATTTATTTGATGCTCTTCCAAGGACTTCCTTGAGATCCTTGTAACTAAAAGCAAACACATGGATAAACTTATAGAAAATCTCCTCAAATCTTACCTTCTCCTCCTTAATAACATTTGGACCATACTTGAGGAGAAATAGTCTCCTATCTATCTCATTTGGTGTCAATGGTGATTTATCAAGGTCCTTCAAAACCTCTAGCTTAGTCAAAAAGTCCATAGCACACAAGGGATGCACATCTAAAGTAGATTCAAAGTGATCCTTCTCTGATGAGGTCTCTTCTTCCATACTTATGTCCACACTTGAAGCTCCTTCTTCTGAATTTGATCTTCAATAATCAAAAGATGGTGTATTTGAATATGAAGGGTGGTTGGTGTTGCATATAGGAACTATAACCTAATGGTTTGATGGCCCAATTCTTAAGTATCCTTTGTTCCATCAATCAATTGTTCAAGCTACTCTCAACCATGGCCTCCCTAGTGGAAAATCATAATTTAGAACCCTAAACCCTAAACTTGGAAAGTCATAAGATTTTGAACTCTTGTATCCAAACCTTACCACCTTGTCCATCACACCCACCAATCAAACATGTTGCTTGTTTTTCATGCTCATTACAAATGTTGAATGTTTAGAGGGTATCATATCCAACTTCTTCATTACCTTCTTTAACATGGCATTGATTATACATCCTCCGTCAACAAGTGCATCCTTGATGTTGTGCCCCTTCATCTTTGCATCATTTTTGGAGGCATATTCATAAGCCTCTCATGGTGTTGGTTTTGCATCCACCACCCCCATTGATATGGGAACCTTTGCTTTCTTCTTTCTCTTGATCCTTATAGAACTCAAATCACTCCTAAGCTCCTTCCTTAAGATAGGATTTAAAGCAATTATTTGACCCACTATGATGTTGGCCCTATGACTACCAACATCCTCCAACACATTGTAGCCCCATTGTTACTTTGAGATCAAGAAATCATCCATCTCCAACTTCTTCCTTGAAGTCTTTGTTGATGGTGTTGAACTAGTATTGCAAGTAATGCTTGTGAGCATTGGACTATCTTAATTAGGAGTGCATTCTTGAGAAGATTTTATATCATCTACAAAATGGGTTTCTTTCTTCTCATGTGTCAAAAGTTCCAAGTTAGGACCTTTGGAGTTTGAGCATTCCCCCTTCTCATACTTGCTCTTCACCACATTTATGGATGTTATCCCCTTACCTCTATTTTGCAAAGGAGGTACTTGAGCTACACCACCTTACTCCTTCTTTCTATTTTCCCTCTCATAACCCTTCCTCCATGGTAAATGGGATTTGGGTAATTCCTTTGGATGTGACCTCCACCTCCACACCCAAAAAAATTTCAATTATTGAAATTGCTAGTTGGTTGGCTTTCTCTATATAGATATTTTCCATAACCCCTAGGCTTTCTCTTAGCATTTTGGTCCACTTCTCTCTTCTCTCATAGTTGCACTACATTGATCTTGAGATTTGCAAGTTGCTCCATGATAGTTTGAAGGGAATCTTTTGGTAGAGGTGCAAGAACAAGATAAACTACTACTTGTGGTGCCATATTTTACCATCAAAGGATTAGAAGCACTACCATACTTTTAGATTGTGGAGGATATACAACCTCTTTCATCACCAAATCACTCTCATATCCTTCCAAACTCTCCACACAAAGTGCAATCTTGATAGCTTCTACCTTGGAAGTTTGCTTTGAATTTATGGTTTCAACCCTCCCACAAAATTCTTGGTGAGCATTGCTCCTAACCTAATCATGGTAAACTCCAAATCATCCCCACTCCTCAATACTATGTGGAACCTAGACTTTAACTTCTCCACTCTTCCTGTATAGACTCTCACTTTCTTTCCATCTCCCTATTTGAGGAAAGTAACTTCACTCATCAATCTTCCATAATTATCATCTAGAAGAAAAGTTCTCAATGAGTGTTATAGTCAAAATCTCCAAAGGCTCATCTTGCCCATTTATCCTCTCTCTTTTGGTATTTTGACTCATATCATGTGAGAGTTGCATCCTCAAAGAAATCTGGTAGTAATGAGGCCCAATTATTCGTCCTCTTCTCATTTTTTCCTATGCAAACCTTCTTGAAGTCTCTTGCAAATTCCTTCACATCCTCTCCATTCTTGCCAAAGAAAACCAAAAGTTTCTCCATCTTAGCCTCTCACTACCTTTCTCCACTCTTTATTTTATTTATTTTTATCTTTTTGTTTATTTTCTTTCTCACCCTATAACTAATAGAGTATATACAATTTGTAATACTATGAGGACAAGAGAAGAGAGAAAACACAGATTTCATACTCAATCATCCGATGCCCCAAAGGAGCACCTTCTCTTTATTATATAGAAAAGAGGATCTCCTCAAAGGAAGCTCCACCATAGGATTAGGCACATAGGTAAGTGATATGTCAGCAAGCTCCACCCTTGGATTACTTACTTAGATGGGTGACATGTCGGGCTTGGTCCTATTTGGTTGGTCAAACAAGCTTTGACCAAAGTGAATCTTTTAGGGAATCTTTTAGGGAATCTTCCTATAGAAATCTCATAATCATGTGGGTGAGGTACCGTTGGAAAGCTCTCAATGAGACAAACCCAAGGGAAGGGAAGGCCAGCCTTTCTTCCATTTGGGGAAGGAATCTCTACTTTTTTGAGGCCTAATTCATCCGTTTAGGCCTCCAAAATTGCCTTCAAAGATTTCAGCCATGTTGGTTCCTACTCTATTAGTAGAAGTCCCCTTTTGGTGATATCTCTTTCTGATATATTTAGTCCATCATGTGTAACATCTTTCTAGATGTTACCAAACCAATTCTCATCTTTAAATCATATGTCTAGTTATTGGTTCTAAGGTTTTCAAGTCTATTTTGGTTTTTTCCCTATTAATAAAAGTAATATTTTGGTGATACTTCTATCTGATCTATTTTGACCATCATGTATAACATCATTCCAGATGTTACCAAAACAAATTGCACATCTAGATCATATGGTTAGCTCTTGGTATTACACAATACTAGCACCATTTGAGAGTAGTCCACTCAAGGTAGTACAAAGGGTTCAGGTTCCTCCATGATTTCTATGGCATGATCAAATCCAAAGGTGCAAATTAAGCAAACTCTCATGGATATTTTATCTATCAATTGAAAGATTATCTCCATCACTAATCTTGAGAACATTTTGATGAATGTGGTAGTTTCTCTATAGTGATCCTATGACTCTCTTTCAGATCCTTCACTAAGGTCTCCAATAATGTAATTGCTCCTTTACACTCATGGCTCTTTGGAACTCCTTCCACTCCACAAACCTCACACAACTCCTTGGTCCTAAATCTCCTCCCTCCCAATGTTGGTGAAGAAGGTCCAACATGCAATCCCAAGTCAAGTAAGCCTCTCCTTTCTCTCAATCTCTTGTTCTCAAGACTCAATAAATATGAAATTGCCTTGTGTTCCTTCTCTCTACATAAAAAGCACTTAGAATCACTCTTTCTTCCAAACAGTGAAGGTCTTTGAATCCTCTTACCACTCTCTTCAAATTCTACTCTAAACTCTCATTTCTTCAAATCAACCACTACTATCACTCTAACCCATAATATACCTTAATTTCCATTTATGATGGCCCTTTATACTCCCAAGATGAGTTTAAACACTCAAACATACTTTTGGTCAAACTTACACTCCTCATTCATGAGAACTTAACTCTCCTAAAATGACCACTCCTCACAATTTCAACCAATTTTCCCAAATTATAACTCCAAGATCTTTGAAAAAATTTACACTTGATCACCACTTTAGGTTGTCTTCTCTCTTAAAAATTCAGCACTTTTCATGGATCCATTTGGCTTGGGTATCCCTCTATTCAGCACACATCTTTCAAATTTGGTCTAAAAACCATACCCTTCACTTTAGAAATTCATAACTTCCTATGCAAGAACAATATCTCCTTTATTCTTAGGCCAACAAACCTAGTGAAGATTGAAGAAATGGCAAAGTCTATACAAAATTCCAAAGAGCGTGTAGTTTGTAAGAATAATTTACCCTACCGCCTTCTAAAAATTCTAGCTCAATGAATGTATTAGCCCTTACCATTATTGCAAGTCCTAATTGAGGGATAATCCAAGCTATCTTCAATGAAACTTTCAAGTCCACATCTCAAACTTGAGGTTTTGCCCAAAATCACCAAAATCCCCAAAATTTGCAATGCACCTTACACAATCTCCCCAAATTCTCTCATGTGTATAGTATATATATTATCATATCAAAAACATCATAATGAATTGTAGTGTATAAAATTGGGTTCTGGTTCTCTAACATAAGTTCAGCCCTCTTCTTCCCTAATATTCTCTCCAAGTGAGCTCTCATAGCCTTGTTCTGCCTAATATAAAATTTTACATAAAACATTATCTTGCCTCCTAGAGAGTTTATCTTGGCTCCTAAAGAGTTCATAGCAACAAAACCAAAATTTGAGCCAGCTTGTCTCTCACTCAAGATGAACTTCTGATGTTATTAAGTAGTGCAACATGGACTAAGAAGGCAAGGATCCCAACTCCATCACTCTCCTCCAAGGCTAGAACTCCAAGGTACCTCCAAGCTTATTCATTGCTCACTTGAGAACTCAATGAGAGAGAAATACTTTCCAATGAAAGAATGTTGAGTACCTCCTCACTCCCAGCTTACATATTATGAACAAGTTACACAACCAAAATTACTAATCACCAGAGTAACTCAAGTTACTAAGCTAAAATTCAAATAAAGTCAAGAAGTATAAAAATATCCAAGCATATAAGAATAATCCCATGGATAGATGTTCTTATCTTCACCTACCAACTAAATCAATGATTCATTCACATAGAATATCATTGAATTATAGAAAAATTTCCACCAACAAGGCTTGTGAGTCCAAGAGTTCTCAACTCTTTCCTTGAAGTCAAATAACCAAAAATAATACCAAGTCAATACACTAGAAGATAAAATAGAGATCCTAAATCTTTCTCCTTCTTCTAGAATAGGGTCACATTTATCCTAACTAGGACGAACTCTAGCTAATCATGACAAATGTAGAAGCTTAGTCAAACTCCATATGATAATATTTCTCCACTATCTAAAATAGCAAACTTAATATCCTTATAGAGCATACATGCATCAATGGGTGTTACAAGTCCCTATCTGACAATGCCAATGTTGGCTCAATTCCAAATACTAGTGTTGGTCAAGGATGAAATTGATAAGAATTTCAACATTCTTATCATTTTCCAATACTAAATAAAATTGTGTATCTCCAATTGTTGTAGTACCCAAGAAGACAAGAAAGGTTAGCGGGTGCTAGGATTTTTGCAAGCTAAATGTAGCCATAAAAAAGACCATCACTCTTTACCTTTCTTTGCTGCTAATTTAGACCAAGTCTCAAGGCACAAGTGCTATATTTTTCTAGATTGCTTTTTCAGGTTATAACCAAGTTTCTATTTGGGAAGAAGATAGGGACAAGACTACTTTCACTACCATTGGGGAACTTATGCTTATAATTGAATACATTTTGGGTTTTGTAATGCACCTAGAACATTCTAGTGGATGATGATTGCCATCTTCAAGGATTACTTGTAGAAATTCCTAGAGATCTTTATTGAATTTTTTTGTGTTTTTGGTACAAGAAAGGATAATCTCTCTTTTCTATGCCAAACCTTCAAAAGGTGTAGGTCCTCTAAATTTTTGTTACATCCTAAGAAATGCTTCTTTTTCATGACAAAAGGCATTCTTCTAGGGCATTGGGCTTCAAGACAAGGAATCAAGGTGGATGTGGAAAAGGTAAAAGTATTCCAATCCGTTGAATTGCCCAAAAATGTGTGCAAGCTAAGAGCTTTCCTATGCCATATAGGTTATTCCAAGAGGTTTGTCCTCAACTATGAAATACAAGTGGCACCCTTGAAAAAATTGTTGAAGAAGGCCAAAGATTATATCTGGATGAAGGTGCAAGAGAATGCCTTCCTGTATTAAAGAACAAGTTGGTAGAGGCTCTAATGATGCAAGCTCCAAATTGGGAAAACACCTTCTATGTGCACATGTACACTTCCTCTATAGTAGTTGGAGTAGTCCTCAGCCAAAAGAATGACAACAAGAAAGATTACCAAGTGTACTACACCAATCAACAATTGTCTACAGTAGAAAGGAACTACATCACCATGGAATGAGAAGCACTTAGTGTGTGCATGTAAGAAGTTCCACACTACCTATTGGGATACAAATTTGTTTCCCATGTAGAGCATTATGTGTTACAACATTTGGTGAAGAAGGCCAATATTTCAAGACAAATTATGTGATGGGTATTACAACTCCAAGAATTTATCTACACCATAAAGGTTAGGAAAGGATCACAAAAAGAATGTTAATTTCCTATCTAGGTTGAGAATTAACAATTAGGACAAAGATTTGAATGACTTGCTCCCAAACAAAGAGATCTTCCAAATTTTGACAACAAAAGTAATGTTTTACTCTTCTAAGTTACAATACCTCTACATGTTATAATGTCCTGAAGGATTAGATCCAAAGTAAAGGGCACTTTCCCTCCACAAAATGGGTCCAGAGCAATTGAAGGGAACTAATCTTTTCAAGATAGGGACCAATAAAGTTATTTGGTGTTGTCTAGAATCTTGCAAAGTGGGAGAAATGATATAGGCCCTACAAATGGAAGCTATTGGAGGGCAATTTGCTTGAGAAACACAATGAAGAAAATTTTGCCAATGGAATATTGGTGGTTGACCATGTACAAGGATGTGCACAAATTTTTTAGATGATGGTGACAAATGTCAAAAGATGGAATGACCTACAACTTTTTACCAATAGCCACTCAAACCTATTCTACCTCTTGCTCCATTCAAAATATGGAAGATTGATTTTATAGGCCCAATACAACTTGCAACAAAAATCAAACATACAAGATACATCCTAGTCTATATTGACTATGCCATGAAAATAGTGGAAGTGGAAGCTACCAAGAAGGATGATGTAGATATATTCAAAGAGTTCTTCTTCCACAATGTTATTTCCCATTATGGATGTCCTCTTGAATTGGCAATTGATATCCCCTTGAATTGGCAATTGATAGGGGAGTTCATTTCTTGAACAAAGTAATGGAGTCCCTCACCTAACATTTTCAAATCAAATGTAGGAAAACTATCCCCTACAACTTGAGGACAAATAGATTGATGGAGAGAGCTAACAAATTGTCGTGCAAAATCCTTACAAGGAAATAGTGAATTAAGCATATGACTAAGATACCAAGTTGTCAGTAGCTCTATGTGCACATCACACAACTAACAAAATTTTCATGAAGCAAACATCTCTCTTTCTTACATATGGGTTCCATCTCATTTTTCCAATTGAATTTGAGGTATCCTATAAGATCCTATCTAAGGGAAAAATGACCAAGAAAGATAGTCAAGATCTTAAAATGCATAGCTGATGTTTTGGAGGAAATGAGAAACAGTTCCTTACATTGCACACAAGAAGTTCAAGAGAAGAGGAAAGAAGTTCACAATCAAAAGGACTTGTCAAATCACAAAAGGAGATTTGGTGTTGTTATACAACAATAGGCACAAG
Organism: Lunularia cruciata; assembly: GCA_948567375.1. Classification (NCBI taxonomy): domain Eukaryota; kingdom Viridiplantae; phylum Streptophyta; class Marchantiopsida; order Lunulariales; family Lunulariaceae; genus Lunularia; species Lunularia cruciata. The sequence goes on along the minus strand of OX419756.1, from coordinate 45,991,202 downwards.
TTCTTCTTTGGGAAGTTATATCTTTGGTAAATGGACCATATCATGTGGAAAAGTTGTATTGAAACACCCATTTGTGCATTTATGTGCTCTTGAGATATTTAGTTGCTCTTATAAGTACTTGAGAAATATTATTTATATAAAGATAAAAGATGATTCTATATTAGTCATGATTAGCTAAATTTTGTCATAGCTAAGATAGAGTGGACCTTACTTTAGAGGAAGTAGAAAAGATGAGCACCACTATTTTGGATTCTAGTGTGTTGACTTGATAGTATTCCTAGGTGTTTGGCTTTGAGGAAAGAGTTTAGAACTCTTGGATCCACAAGTCTTTTTGTTCTAGATTCTTCTATGGTCCAAGGAAAGCCCATGTGAAGGAATCCTTGACTTAGTGGTTGGGTCAAGATAAGACCACATGCTTAAGAGAATATTCTCATGAGTAGGGATATTTCTTTAGCTCTTTTACTATATTTGACTTTTAGCCTAGTAACTTGAGTTACTCCAATAATTTGTAACTTTGGTGTGTAATTATTTCACAAGTATATAAACTAGGGGTGAACTTTGTTGCTAAATTGCATGTTGATACAGTTGTAATCTTACTTACCTTTGAAAGATGATTGTCATCTATTATGGTAAGGTAATAATTTATATAAATAGTGCAGTCCTTGTCCCTAAATTGCCTCTTGGGATGATGGACAAAACTACCTTTGAGAATGTTGGATGAAGACAAAAACTTTGGATGAAGACAAAAACTATGGATGGATCAATCTATAGGACAAGGGCTACACATGTCTTAGTAGGGTTTATCCTAGTGTCCTTATAAACTTGGTCTATTCAATATTGTAGAATGATATAAGTTGTAAAAGTGTATCTCTAACCTCCTCTTGATGATGTGGCCATGACCATATCTTTATTGCAAGCAATAAATATTATTACACACCTTCCAAGAAATAAAAAATATCCCAAACCTAGTTCTCCAAATTTTACTTTTCATTGACAAATAAGTCTCTATAACATGTGAATCACCTAAGTTCTCTCAATTTGATTTCATGTGAGCCCTATTAATGAGTCTTGATAGGGTCTTCCCATTCTTCTTTTCTTCATACATTGTCACCATTTTCACATCTTAAACATATAAAACAAGTTTGGGTTTAACTTAAGTGCAATAGTTGTGAGAAAATTTCTTTTTGCTCTACGTTATGTTATTTATTTCTTTGATATAGAGACATACCATTGATCACTTAGAACAGTTGGTATAAAAGGACAAGAAATACAAAACCCATGTCAATATATTGTAGTAGGGTAAAAAAATGATGATACGATGGTTTTTTAAAAGTGTATAGAGAATAAAGTTAAACTTTCCCTTTGAATGAAGACTAAACGTTAAGATGGTCAATCAACATGAAATTATCATACATGTCAATATAGCCATATGAGAATATATGTAGAACATGGGTATTCTTATAAATCTATTACCTTATATAATCTTATAACCTTATGAATTCATATATCATATATTCCAATTTGAAGCATTAATACCTTAGACTGAATGGAGCTTGCATAAAGTCAAACTCAAAATAAAATAAATTTTTTTATTCAAATTGAAGAAACAGAATAATGGCTTCAATGACAAACATCAATGAGAGCAAAATGAAATTATTAATCTTCCTGATATACCAACTATACATGATGCAAAAATTACATTTTCTCTAAATATATTGCCACTTATCATGAGAAAGCAAGGAGATGTTATGCTTGTCACATTTGATTGATCAACTCTAAAATAAGTTTACCTTAATTGAAGTTTAAATCTTAACATATACATTGGTATATTCTGCAACTCCTTGTCTAGCCCAAAATTTACAAAGCAAAAGAAATCTTTACAAGGCTAGATGATTAGATGATTCTTTTAGAGAAATATTAAATAAACATACAAGTCTACTACAAAGAAATACAAGATATTTAATCTTCTTTCTAAAACATCCAAATGTATCATCAACTTCATGTGTGCATCCAAACTAGACTTTTGGTGGTGGGAAAACATAATAGAAGATACTATTATGTATGGATATTTAGAAAGAGGCTTAAAAGTCTTTTATAATTTTTGAAGATATTTTCATTTCTGGATATTTTAGAAAGAGGCTTAAAAGTCTTTTATATTTTTCTAGGAGATTTGTATATTTATTTAACATTTCTTTTCTTTTAATGAGACATGTACAAACTTGATTATATAAAACATATAGGGAGGATGAAATATATGATTACGAAAATCAAACATACTCTGTTTACTTACTTTAAGTGCATTTAGTTCTGATCATTGAAAATTTGCAAACACTAATTTGTAATATGAAGTAGAATATTTCAAATTTTTTTATTAAAGATATGCACTGCTGAATAAAACTAGCTTTTGAGAATTTACTCTTTATTGGATGCGGTACAATTCTAGCTTAGCTTGACTCAAAGTGTCATAAGCACGAGCATCAGAAGCTTGAGCATGTGAGCAAGGATTAAAGAACGTGTTACGTGAATTAATCCATGATAAAATTGAAGGATTGGATGGTCTGCATGGACTAGAGAGAGCAAAGATAACAATTACTTTATGGGAATTATTAGTAACCAAATTGAAGGATTAGAGTTTTAGTGGGGAGTAGGAGAAGGACAAACATGGGCATCAACAACTTGAGTGTATGAGAAAAGATTCCAAATAGATTGTGGGAAATAAGTAGTGCAAATTGGAGGGTTTGGTGGTCAGCTTAACAAAAACCACAATTTCCACCTTACCCAGTGGGCTTGGGCTATGAGCATCAAAATATTGAGATATTGTAGTCTATTCATGGGATGAGATTAAAGATTAATCCACTCAAATCAGGCTCAATGGAAGCCTAACAAGGTTTGCACAAGGACTTCACAAGGACTCAAATGTGAGCATTTACAAGGTTTTATTCTTCAAATTGTGTCACATGAATCTTGGGCTACACATTCTAATTTTGGTATAGAATGTGGGAGGTCTCATTTCATTTGAGAATTAGGGATTTGACCACATTAGGAGTTCTTGTACCAAATGAAGCTCTTATACCAAATATAGTTATGGTATTGGATGCTTCTTGCACAAGAGGATTGGACGTGGGAGGAAGAAGGAGCTCTTTGGTAGAATTACGGTTCTAGAGCTCATGGGAGTGTGCTCTTTCCAGCCTTCATCAAAGAGCCACTACCAACCTTTGCTGATTTTGGGAATAGGTGATGATTGGATTTGGGAGCAACATCTTCTTGACACAATGTTGACATTGGAAGAGGCAAGGAGGCCACATTTGATCATAGATAGGCTTCTCTCCCACCTCCTTTCTATCATTGTTTTATCTTTCCATTCTATTTTTTTTGGGTTCTTCTCATTTTTGTCCTCTCTTATCTTTCTCTTTGGGTTGGGACACAAAGTATTGGCTACTATGTTTTGCTTGTTTGTCATGTCATTTTCTTTGTATATACCCTTTCAGTAGCTTGTCTCCCAATTCCTCTATTTTTTTCATTGGAATTGGGCTATAGAGGGACTTCCTTAGGCATCACTCCTCATTTAGCACTCCACACCTTGTATGTGCAAGCAAATGTAGACTCTTACATCATCTTTTTCAACATAAACCCACAATTGTGGATGTGTATCCAAAAGAATTCCCTTTTATTCCCAAGACATATCCTTCTCCTATATTAGGGAAGCATCCTACAAGGGAGGACTCATCTATGGAGGACTCCTTACCACTTACTTCCCTTGTCCTTCCTCATGTCATGGATGTTCCACACCCTCACTCTACCTCAAATCCTCCTTCCAACCCCACTGCCCTGTAGGATCATTCAAAGCCTCCTCCCACTCCTATTGCTCCACCACCCTCTTAGGATCATTCTCCTCTACCTAGGCCCTCAAAACATCCTTATATCCATTAAAATCCTTATAACCCCATCAACATCTCTTGTTTTGATTATCCTTGGGTAGGGATTGGTCTCGCATAACATAAAGGGAGACCTCATTTTTTGCACATGTGGGTGGAGTCCACTTCCCTTTTTATCCCTTCCCAACTCCATCCATACTCTAGTTATATCTCTACATGCTCAACCAATGCATATGCTTGGTTACACTCTCTAGACCTTATATAGGATTACCCATAAAGTTTTCCATGACCTCGGATGTATACCAAGCTCCATATACCTTTATATCTTCTAGTTGGATCCACATTATCATGGGCTATTTTGGTTGATGACCAAAAGTGAGATGTTTCCACTTGAATGTTATTGGCCTTTTTTCTATAATATATATTACTCTTTCCAGCTCATGGAGGAGCTTTGAGACACCAAGAAATAGCTTCTAGGATTCATAGGTTCTTGAGAGGGATTGGGTAGCCCTCTAGGAGGAGTATACCACTTAGGCCTAGGCCATAGCTAGGTGGATTGTAGAGTCTCCACATCCCCATACCTTACCCCCAAAGAATCATTGCTTTTGGCACTCCATGATGATAGATTAGGTAGAGAAGTACATGCAAGTAGCCAAGGTGCTTTCACCCTCATGGCCAATGCTCTTCTCCTCCAATGCCCTATTAGATTTATAGATCTTGTATCCACTTGTCAATGAGGAACTTCCTTTGTTCCTCCATGATTATCAATTAGATGAGTAGTTATAGTTGATGGAGTCTTGCTTTGCCCATGCTCTACTCCACTCTTTGTGTGTCTTAGTAGGTCATCAAGGTTAATTTTTGAGCACTTATGGAATTGGCTCTCCCCAAATGCTCCAAATTCAAGGTTTCTTCTTCTCTTTGCATTGTGTTAGTGCATTGCCTTTGTCATGTGTCCACTAGAGCAACTTGTTTGTTTGGAGCTTCTTTTCTTCTTGCTCTTACTAAGGAAACATTGGGTATATGCTCCATTGCTATTGAAAATGTGCTTTTGAGATTTGTCTCTTGCACTATTTGCTTACATCTATGGTAGTCCTTTTCTTCCTTCTTGTCTCCATCAATTTGATGTAGCTACTCAATGGGGTTTCAAGATGGTTATTGTGGGCATTTGAGTATCCTTGGAAATTCACTCAGATTGGGTGGTGGTCTAAGTTGATGTCTCCAATGCATTCAATTCCATCTCTTGTCCAACATTGTTTTGTGCCGTTCACTCTCCTATTGACTAGATCTCCTCCATGATCTTATTTATATATGATTTTTATGGGATTGAGACACCTTTATTGTATAGCCACCATACTGCTACAAGAGAGTTCTCACAACTTATATCAGCCGAGTGCATATGATATGGGAATCCCTTAGGGAGCCTCTCTTAGCCATAGCATACTACACAACTTTATGACATGTTGCAATAGCTTTTCCATCTTGTATTTTCTTATCCATCTTGGATGACACTCATATACTGAGCCCTATGGAAGATGTCACTATAGTGGTATCCTCTTTCATACCTAGCTTAGGCCTTACAAGTCTAGATTTGCAAATTCAAGGTTTAGAACCCTTGCACGTTCCTCATTCCCTCTAACTTCACACTAGTATTCCATTTCCTCATAGGTAGTTTGTGAGTTTTGGGCTCTTCTTTGAGACAAGAGGATTTTTGTAGTTTATTTATATTGTACCCCTTAGTACATGCTGCATCCCATGCTCACCTCCTCTCTAAGTTGGGGAATAGCCAGGTGGCCTACTCTATTCTTACTTGATGTTACCTCCTTCAAGCCTCATATTTAGCATAAATTTTCTTGCCTATATAAGCACTATTGCCACATTTGCAAATACTTGACCGTACTATCATTCATACTTTCTCCACTCTATTAAGGCCATGTATGCTCCCACAACTATTAGAGGAGTGGTGTAGGTAGTATTTTGCTCTTCCCACAATCATGGGCAGATGCGGTCTTATAGGTACGAGGCTACAACACCAACAACATATTTTACTGCTTGAGCTCTAGTGTCTCCTCGTTTAGTAGATAGGTTCTTATATTAGGGATGCCCATTCTTGTTGGGACCTATCATGATATTTGATTTAGGCACTTGTGACTTCCAAATACATAATTGATTGTCTCATGACTTATTGCCAGGCCTTACACGCTTGTTACTCCTTGAGTTTATTGACGTTGTTGCCCTAGACTCTAGGAAGCTCTAGGCGAATCTCAATGAGCATATGCACACTCACACACTTACTAGCATCCTCATTGATGCATCTCTACCAAATAGAGCTAGGATCTTGTCTTGTAGGCGGGAAGGCCGTGGAGTTTGGCTCTAGGCTTCACCCTTGATAGATGACTTTTGTTTTTCTTTTAAGGAGTTTACCACATTATTATAATTGAGATTGGGCCTCTCATATCTAGCTCTTATAGGCCTTTCAGCCCAATGCACATATGGTTCCCCATATGACATGCAAGGGATACACCTTTTACATTGTGGAGTGTGCGAGGAGCTCACCAGAGTCCATGATTCAATTCATGATACAATCGCTTAGATCTTACAAGCTACACGGGCCCAAGTTCAGATTAGATGATGGTTGGATCTATTAGGACCACCTATCTCTCGGGTGTGAGCGGATACCGTTACTTTCATGGATGGTCATCGCACTTTGCATGATGTGGTGATGGCAAACCTTCTACAGGTGGAATCATTGGTATGGGCAGGCATGCAAGTAGGAGTAGCTATGACCATTGCTTCAAGGGGCAAGGAGGACCACTATGCACCCCGGCTTTCCTTTGATACCTTTGTCCCCCTAGCCATTGAGGTTTTTGGTACCTACATCACCGTTTCAATGGACTTCTTAGGGATGTAACAAGAGGTTCTTTTTAGAAAAGTGCATTGGCTATCTCTGTAGTCATGCTCACATCCTATTACTGACTGTGCATTTCAGTCACCTTGCAACAGGCATTGGGTCTTCATGGATGAACAATTACCATAAACACACCAAGCTCCGCAAGGGTCCTCCCTCCCCACTTACCTAATCTACCGTTGGAGGACCTGGACCACTCCATACTACCCTTTACCTGGACAGTTCTTTGGGGCTTGTTGTGAACTTGCTTTTTTTCCTAGGGTACTTTCGGCTTGGCGACTTGGGACTTTTAGCGTGCGCTCTTTGTTCCATTGGCACTTGTTTTGTGCCTTGTACTCTTTCTTTCAAAGTTCTCTTTACATGTATTATTTATATTTGGAGGGGAGCGGAAAGAGTGGGAGCTTCTCAACAATACGGTACAGCGTTTGCCTGATTGTGCTTGCTTTGGTGTAAGGAATGAGTGAGGTGTTTGTTTAATATTCAGCACGCACTTCGAGGAACGAAGATTGAAGGATGCGGCCTGTGTTTGGCTCTCAACTCTCTGTGCGTTCGAGTGTGTGGAAGAGTTAGGGTTTGCAAATTTTCTGCATTTTCATGAAGCTAAGTAAGTGGATGTCGCATAGCAAATCGGAGATCGGTGGAATTGCGAATTCTTTGGGAGTCTGGTGGAATCCAAATGAGAATAGGTATTGAAGGTTGGGCCAACTGGTATGTTTACTTTTAGGGAGGATCAGAGCTTCACTCAAGTTTCAGACGGCATGACTGCGTGGATGGCTGGGACTCGGTGGTTCGTTCGTGGATGAATCTTATCAGAGCACTGTAGAGACAGAACATGGCAGGGTTAATGGGCCGCTACCGAATTCCGATCATGTTGAATTGGGGGAAAAAAATAAGTGGAGCGCGAATGAGGTCCTCTGTTGTCGAGGGAAGTGCAGTGCGGGAGGAACCTGGAGCAGTGAGGCAGCAGCTGGAAGCTGCAGCCAGAGAAGATCGTTTGGATTTCTTCACAGCGGCGAAGATTCTCTTTTCTGCTCCAGCGAAACCCAAAAAGTTTGGGTAAGGTGCTTCTGGGTTAATTTTCTCCCGATTCTCCGCTACCCTTTGCTTTATGATAAATTGCAGGTCGGCCAAAGAAATGGGAATGACTGGAACACACTCTTCTCCTTAAGGCATACCTGCTAGGGTGATGTAATTAGGATTCAATGTTACAATTTCGAGAAGTGTGCCATGTATCAGGAGTGAACACCAGTTTCCAATCAGTTATCTTATTATGGACATTTAAAGATATTAGAATTTTGGCTTTCCGGAATTCTGCTACTTCTCGCAGACATGTGCATTGACATTACCGAGTCGTAGGCATTAAATACTTTTTTGCTAGTACATTGCCACCTTCTTCACTAAGATATTCATAACGGATCCACATGAATCAGCTCACAGTTCTCATTTATTTAAATTGACTACTTAAAGCAGGCTGTCGATTTCTGTGGCAAGTGCCTGAATCTCAAGAAGTCTAGCAATACGAGTATCCGCTTTTGTTATAAACTGCCTCATTCTACAATCGGCATGGCAACTGTTGCAACGCACATTTTGTTCATGTTATAATTGGTGATGCTTGTTTGTTTGATTGAAGGTTGCTTGCTTGTGGGGGCATTGTATAGGCTGGATTTTCACCTCTGGCAGTTCTTTGCGGCCTGTCTTCCCCCATTCGGTAAATCTCTACCTGCTTTTCGACTTCGCGGTAAAGCGTATATTGAGGATGTAGGGAAATACTGATGGAACCTGACTTTGGCTTTTGCAAATGAAGGATGAAGAGTTCATTCCTTGTAGTCATTTGTAGTTATTGTAGTTATTTATTATGCACATATTCTGGGTCGACCCCAGAAAAGTAGCTAAGAACTTTATATCCGTATCGATTTTGTTTCTGGGTTTGATATCTTATGCAGTAAATGGCAAGGGTGGTGCTTACCCAATTCATTTCTCATAACGACTATACGTTTCCTCTCGTTTCCAGCCGTTTACCTTACTGCACAATATGCTCGACATGAGATCCGGAGACTGGAGAAGGTAATGTCCTCATTCTCATGTCATAGTGCTCAGTATACTCTTCTGCTCGCTTGCCCTTGGAATTCTCTGCGATAATTTCAAGAAGATGTCCTTAAAGTGAATATATCTGATGATATATGACCGTCTGTCTTGAATCTTCAATTTTATTTTGGGTTTGTTAAAATGCTTTTGTTTGCAAGTCTAACTTCTCCCTGCACACGTACGAATACAGGAGAGAGCCCAAGCTGAGAAGTTGTTGCTGCAGTCTGTGGTGGCTGAAGAGTTAGACTTGAGATTGTCAAACGAAGGAAACACGGCAGCTGCTGACGGAGCAGGTGAACGTGCGAATTTGGCAACAAGGGGCCAGCGAGAGGAGACGGAAGCAAAAAAAAACGATGATGCGCCGGTCTCTGTATCCCAAATGGATCTGCTTGCTCTGAAAAATCGGCTCGATGTCTTGGAAAGCAAGCTGAACTCACTTGAACGGATCCGGACAGGAACCAAGATCGATGTACCTGTCGCATCCCGACCATCTCTATCTAAAGATAGGCCTGTATCGGAGTCCAGCATATCTAGGGAGCACGATGAACATAATGAACAGAAGAAGGGTTTGCAAAATTCCATCAGCAAAGCAGAGCTTGGGTAAAGAGCATCATCTAAGAACACAAGAACAGAAGTTATAGCGACGCGTTCTTGTCACCAACTAATGTATTTCTGAACCAAAGGACCTTGATGTGTTGCCTGAACTTTGTGGCAGTCCTTAGTTTCTTTTAAAAAACACTCTTATCAGAACAGAAAAAGTAGGCCAGATTGTGGTTTCATGAGTCTAATCGTATCAGCCGAATTACAATATTTTTACCACCTCGCAGCTCGGGCAGTGACCCTTTATTACGCTCGTTCTGTCGGCTGCGAGGTTGCACCTGTGACGATAGTCATCTTAGTTTGGAACGCTACACAGCATCGGGGGAAGGAAAAAATGGGACTCCAGTCTGAGTTCAGGACTGACGTTTCTCCCGCATAGTTCAAAACTGTGGCAAACCTTTACATATGTCTGTCATGTATAGGATATATTCTAGTCGGTTATATTTGAGTAGCGTTTGCGGTGAAATGGCCTCAATTATCTGATCAAATTTCTGTTGTTTGCTACTGTCCCCTTTCATTAGCTTCTAGTACTTTCTGCCCAGTACATCACCTACAAGTCGGTATGCGTTTAGACAAACTCTCGACCGGAGTTGGGTCAGAAAGCTGATCCAGTTGGCTACTGAAAGCCTCTTCTAAACAGACATTGCTGCTGTGATAACCAGGAGCATAACACGAACAAAATTCGAACAATTTTTACGAATGTTGACGTTTCCTATAGAGACACTGCCAGTAGAAGCCATGAAGAGATACTATGCACAAGCATTCACCATGTTGTTGGACGTTCAGCTTCTGTCACCTTGGAGTGTCAGACGTCAGTGGATGTTTGACTGTCAAAGCAAACGCGTCCGTCCCATTGAGCTCACACTGGAACTTTCTTCATCTCTGGATGACATTGGCTAATTGGAAGATTGAAATTATTACTCAGGTAAGAGATTTGGATAGAAGTATTGGCAAGTTTTACTAAGCCCGTGATCATGATGCAGGCATAATGTATGTAATATCAATACATAACAGCAATCACGCTTAGAGTACAAATGAAACTTGAGACATTCCCTTTTCATTTGGTGGGAGGAAGGTCCTCAAAGAGAAAAAGGGCGACCCCCTAGAAAACACGAAGGATGGGAAGACCCCATGAAGCCGTACATGGGAGAGACAAAATAGGTAAAATGAGGCTATGCCCCATTAGAGTTGATATGAGAAATGTGCCCGAAGGATGGGAGGACCCCATGAAACTTGAGACATTCCCTTTTCATTTGGTGGGAGGAAGGTCCTCAAAGAGAAAAAGGGCGACCCCCTAGAAAACACGAAGGATGGGAAGACCCCATGAAGCCGTACATGGGAGAGACAAAATAGGTAAAATGGGGCTATGCTCCATTAGAGTTGATATGAGAAATGTGCCGGATCGCACCTATGACTTAGAACTAAGCAAGTTGTACTATCTAGAAACAATTGGAACTTTTAAAGAAGCATCAACTAGAGTGTTTGCCTCTTATGGATTGCACCAACCACTGCCCTCTATAGCGCAATAGACACACGCTGTCTAAAATATACTACAAAGTATGAGAGAGAGAGTGTTACCCCTTGCCTAACATGATAAGCCCTCATGCACTCCCTGACAAATGTACCAAATTTTGTTTCCATAGCTCCATATAACTCCAAGGCTAGGGGAACAAAGAGGTGACGTCACGGCATACCCCTATACTTGGAGACCTTGCACGCTATTGTTGCACTTGCTGCTCATCCAAGGGGATGGTTAATCACTCCCTCTGAGACTGTATCACTTGTAGGGTACGTAACCATGACATCCGCTATTATCACTTGATCATCTCGGACCCAGTATAAGTCTGCCCTAACATGTGTTGTCTACAAAGCATCAAACTCTCTCCCGAAGCCAAGTATACACTCTCTTGTGCCGTAGCAAACACTATGTCCCCAATAGCATCGTGGGTAGTTATCCTCTATCCTCCAGAAGGACACAATATCATATGCACCGTTGGTGCATCTAGTGTAGAAGTACACTCACAAGTGAGTAATGAAGATGCAAAAGGGTGTACCAAACCTAGGCAAAACCTCATCACTGTAAAGAAAGTAGTTGGTGCAAGTCTGAATGCCTTAATGCACGATAGAGCTAGAATCCAAGAACATGCATCCTTGCTGAAGCATGAGCAAAGATGTTACTCTAGTAGGACGAGTCAACTAAGAGAGAATGTAGTGTATGCTCACATTGTAGCTCCATCAAGGAAGATTGTAAACCTCTAGTCCAATCTGACGATAATGAGGCAATATATGAAGATCCTTGTGTGCTCATGGAGATAGACTATCTCTCATCCACCATAATAACATATGGAGTGAAAAGGATCCCTCCTCCACCTCTGTCACATAAGTCTCCAAAACCGGCCTATCAACAACCACAAAACGAAAGGAAAGTAGGGTTATCGAGAGAGCCCAACTACCCAAAAATGCCATAGGTGCCACTTCCTCCATGGATAGCAAACAAAACCCTCGAGATGAGATCAATAGGTCTGTCTGTCTATGTGCCAAATCCCTTATCACGCACTCAAATGTCCTTGGTCCAATAATATCACCAAAAGACTTCCATAATCCTCATATCAAAGGCTCTTAGACATGATAGGAAGGTCAAGGAGAGGAGAATTGTGCAAAGAAGATACATTGGTTGACAAGCAATACTAGATGGGAGTATACCAAATGCCACTAGCGGATCTCCTAGTAATGGAAGGTCATCCACATGGAAAACATCCTCTACAAGGGCAATGTCTAAGAAGCATGTGACAAAATCCTTGAATCCTATTGGCATTCCAAGGACACATAGTCCATCTATAGATGTAATACATCCCTCTGGAAGCTCAAGGTGAGAAGGGATACCTAAAGTGGACCATGCCCTATACTTTGATACCTTGACTCTCAAGCCTACTAGATGTAGCTCGGTAGTCAAGTGGTCAAAGGCATGCCTAATCTGATCTACATGGTCCACGATGTGTGTATCATCTACCAAGGAGAGAAATACACAACCTGGCATGGCCAAAGTAGTAGATAGTAGAGCTCTAAAGTGAGCCATGGCAAATAAAGATCCCCCTAAAGGATATCCTTGATGTGTACCAATAGTTGACTCCTAGATGATGACTCCCTCTTGTGAACAACCATATTGGTAGTAAAGGGAAAGTATGATAGCCATAAAAAGACCGCAAAAAAGGAATAAGACTTGCCAAGGATCCAAAAGCATTCTCAACATCCACGTGTAGGATGATCCACTTTGGAGGGATATCTAGAAGTTCACTAATGCCTAAAGATATAGCCTCACATCCTCCTAGTGTAGCTATTCCAAACTAATATGGACCGAGGTGCTGTCAAAAGTGAAAACAATGTTGAAGTACAATGGTGCGGCTGACCAAGCATAAAAAGATCTCTCCAATAGCAATTGGTCTAATGCTTTTGTGTTCTTCTCCATTGCGAGAAGTCAACTAGTATCTAATACCTGACTAATAGATATAGGAACATCTCCTCTTGTTATTGTTGTAGTCACCTGAAACAACCGATAAAACCATTAGAAGGATCATATGCCTAAAAGAAATCTCTAAGATGCTCATATACCATCCTTGACAAGCCTCTTGAGGAAAGGCGAGAGGTAGTGCACAATGCGACCTATCAAGACATAAAGACTGCTCAGGCTCATTCTAAGACCTCTAGTGGTAATCCTTCTCCTACCATAGGATGTAGTGAATGTGGGGAAAAGATAGTCTAATCCGTAGGTCTAGCCATAGACAAAGGATATAGCGCTCATGCTGCTCTACTAAACTCTTCCACCTAACCCAATGTTCTACACCATCATAATCGAGTGGACTTTGTGGTACCCAGTGGCAAAACCTGTCTCCTAAAACGTGCAGTCCTAATAAACTTCTCCTATAAGGCCGTACAATCCCCAGCTCGGAATAGATGAAATCTAGCAACTGCCTCTCTATGCCCCGCATATCCCCCTCTAGCATAATGAAGACACCATCAAGTGAGTAAGAGGAATATGAACCATGCTAACTTGTCCAAGGGATCAAATGCCAAATGATCAAGTAGTAGGCAAGAAGCCGGACAAGCCTTATCATGGAGTGTACGAGGTAGCTTATGGAATAGATATGGACATGGAAAACTAATTTCAAATAACCCCAAAATGTAATCCGTTGGAAAAGCTAACCATTCACACAACTTGATTGGTATCCCTAAGATGCTAACGAAAGGATAAAGGAACCGGGCATAATCCCGAGTGTCTTTGCTGTCGATGTGGTTGCTTGACTCATGTAAATATCAAGAGTGGTTCACTCATAGTCTTTGTATATACTTCACACATAGGTCATTACTCCTTGTGAGGTAAACTATAGAGAATACACCGGGTACGGTGTATCTCGAGCCGCATCACATGGGGAGGTGTAACCATGGCTAGCACAAGAACAATGATAGTAACACATAATGTTCTTCTTCATATATCCATATGGTTGCAAAACCATAATCTATATTATACAACAAAAAACACCATCTCTCTAAATACTAATAACTATAAATTTTCAATTTATATTTCAATAATTTTAAAACTAAATTCCAAAACAATTTAATTATGAAAAAAGAATGCATAAATAAAAAATAAAATTTCATAAAATTTCAAATAAAATTTCCCAATCACTCTCATCTCAACATATTCCGCTCGCTCTAAACCCTCTTAAAAAAATCTAAAACTCCAGTTGACTTTCTTTTCAATTTTCGTTAGTCTTGAATCTAAAGAGTGAAACCTAAATTGAAACCAAAAGACACAAAATTTCATTCAAATGCTAAATGCGAGAGAACACTCGACAATGTATTTCTTTCCTCTCCCCTCCCGTCTCCACGCTCTCCCGAGCATCTCAGGAAGTCTCCGGAAATCCCTGAAAGATGGATGTTGCCTAAGTCTTTCCTGCGGACGTGGTGGATGAGATCTCAGTTTTAAAAGTCTGAATTTTGGCGTGTATCGTTAAGCAAGTTCGCATCTGTAGTCAATCACAATCAGGGACATGGAAAGCTGAGTTTTGGAAATTGATCAAGTAGCCTGGTCCCTTTAGCTTGAATGAATTTGTAGATAGGTGGAATGCGCTGAAGTCCTTCACCAACAGCATTTCACTGAGCATGACGGGATGAGGAGGAAAGAGCAACAGTTGCGCTGGACTATGAAGACCATCGACGTCGTAATTACCCTCACAGCTCGGTGGGAGGTGCAACATATTGAGGATTATATATACCGCAATTGTTGGAAGACACGTTGTAATTTATTCGCGCTGGGTAAAAACTGGAATCAGGATACGATATTCTAGCCTGAGGAACCACTTCCTTATGAATAAATTCCAGGAATGAGGGATGTCATGAGATTCATGTATCTGAGCTCAAGCCCACCATAATCCGTTGCGTGATGATCACGAGGCGCAGAGCATCTCCTGAGGTGATTAGAACCGTGTCCTATTCTACGGACTTTCGACCATACCTCTCCTTCTAACATCAGATGGATAATTACTCCACCAGTTGCAACACCCGGCCAATGTAACCCCACATCTGTTTTATATGACTGCTCATAGAGAGTGTCGATACGTCATCAAGTTTCACCAAGAGTACTTCATAATCTTCACGCGGAATCCGCAGTGACTAAATTGCACTTACAAATTGAATCGAACCGTGTCTGTACATACATAGAAGGGGGTGACTGGCAATCGGTCGGTAATTCTTCGCAGAGTACTTCCCTCCAACAGCGGTAGGATGTGCTGCGAGCTTGACCTTTTCGAAATTCGAAATAGGATTTGATATTTTGGAGTGGATCCAAACATTCTTTGTTGGTGGAGTGAAAAGCAGAGCTAAGAGTAAGGTAGAAACGTACTTGCAAGGCTCCAAGATCGCTCAATCCAGATTGGTCAAGTTCTCAAGAACAAGTGAGGCTAAGCACAAGGCGCAGCAGGGGTAGAACAGCAGTTTAACTGTTCCTTGAAGTTGAAGAATAAGAGGTCTGTACCAGGAAGTAACCGATCATAATGCGAGAACTGCGATCGCAACGTTGTCAGGCTGTCCTCAGATGGGGTTCATTTTTGAGATTTGGAGGTACCACAACGATATTACCGTGACTAACTACGAGGCTTATCCGAGTGAATGTAGTCCATCGTAAAGATTCAATTAGCAGCGATGACTCTAATTCATCATAGCGATTCAATTATCACGCTGAACCCTACGCCCACGAATTCTTGTGACAAATGGGAAACCGTTTACTCCGAAACTGTCTGGCCATGGGAAGTACAAGAGCTGGCTAAAGACCACGTGATCTGCTATGGCCAACACACCATGATGAAGATCTCGTAGCAACCAACCAGGAAATTGGGCAACTAGAGAATAGTTAAAGGGAGAATGCTAGCTACGGTCGGTGAGGTATGGGGACTCCTCCAGAGCCTCGCATGTGCAAAATGTCTATGGGACAGATCCTCATCTGCAATGAGCCTGCAACTATATAGGCTTGCAGATGCCGCGGGCTCCAGATTGTAAACCCCCTCACGTTTACAGACTTGACTCAAGAAGTATATTAACCTGATCAGCAACTGGCATCAGTTTATCTACATATGAGATTGTCTAGTGACAGAAGATATGAGCCTCGAGTGTCCCAGTTCTTAACGAATCTTTGACTAGCTGTAAACGGGATGCTTGTGGAGCATAAGCCCCAAAGACCTGGTCATTGTTCTGATATGATTACACATAACGTCACTGCTCCAGATCTGGATTCCAGTCGTGCGTAGGCTCGATCTATGAGCTTAGTAAACAAGGGTTACTCTACAATTCAGTATTACAAATCCTACGGCCAACTTTTTATCTTCTGGGGGTTCTCCGTTTCATTGTGTTCGATGAAAATGATTTACCTGAATAGATTGGCTGGTTACACAACGTACATAATACGGGTACACTGCTCCTGTTGCTGTAGTCAACCGTGCACGTGAACGAAGATGATCGTTCTTCATCAGGCCACCATCCGACTCCTCAGTGCAGTGATAGCAACAGTGAAGAACTCTGGTCACTTGCAAGGTATTCATGGATTGCCCCTTTAGTCTTGGTTAGGGCATTTGTTTTAAATCTTTGCTGAAAACAAGGGGGTTTCCTATTCACTAGGACAAGAAATATGCGGATGAGATCTACTTAACTGCAAGGTTTTTGCTAATTCTGTGCGTCAAAATTCAGTGGAATACGCAGCACATCGATCGGATATGGATGTCCAGAAACTTTATGTGAACGGAAGGGGTCGGAGAATTGTTGCAGGTGGGAACTGTAGTCTTGTAACTAGAGAGAAAGCTTCCCAAATCTGGTGTGGAACTCTTTTAATTGGCTTCCGCAGGCAGCATCCATAGTGTTAGCTGAGCTACACTGGCAGTGTGCACTTGATGAAGGAACGGCGGAGTCAGGGGCCGCATGCATTTCCCTCTGTGGCTCCGAGGGCCCTGAGCACTGGAGCTGAGCTCGTGTCCTGAGCTGGTCTCAAATACACGCGATTCCTTTCTTACTTTGCAGTCTTACTGTTCTCTGAGGGCCAATCCCTTGATAAGGTGCGCTTGGCTCATTGTCCGAACCAATAGCTAGCCCTTTCATTCTCTCGATTTCGTGTGAAAATTAGGGCGAAGCTCATTCGGTTCTTGAGTCCATCCCTCTTGTTTTATCCCAGTTCCTTCTTGAGCAGATTCATCCATACGGTGAGTGTAGTTTCCTCGTTACCAACAAATCTCAATCACAAGCCCTTGGATCCTCTCTCAATGGAGTTTGAAATAACAGACATTTTTATTCTCAGTTTTAATTCGCATCATCGAACACATACATATTGCAATATAAAGAGCCATTCATTATGCTTCATATCAAGCAGCATTCCGCTTGCTTCCTAATGAATCGGGAATACTTGGGAAGTTTGCAGTGTATGCGAGTATATGATACAGAAAATTCTCAATCAAGTTTCATCAGTTTATAAGTTTAGTTTAATAATCTGTCCTGCGTTCCTCTTATCGTTGATTGTCATTTGTCTATGCAGGTTCATTCTCTGGAGTTTTTGATCCTCTCCCTGCAATGGCAATGATATCCAACATGTCTCCGAGGTCTTCACCGAGCGCGGTGATTTTGGGGATTCTGGAAAAATTGACCCCTGAATCACTGAAGGAAGATGAAATGAGAATTGTACAAGAGCTGGACCGAGCGACTGAGCTTCATCTGACACGTTACTTGCTGCGTATGGACTCTCCTAGCAAATCTGGGCTTTCATCATTCCCCAACAGTACAGCCCTTCCAAATTTTGGGGCTCTCACAGGAGCGCTTCAACAACGTCCTTTTCTCCGTCTCGAGACCGTGATTCTGTCCGATACTTTGATTGAGGAGAGTCAAATGCAACAGCTTTCAGTGGCTATCAAGAAGGGCAATTTGGGAAGAGTCTTTGTGTTGAAACTGGTCAATTGTGGTCTCCGTGCAGGCGGTGCCAAATTCCTGGCGGATGCCATTGAATCAGGAAAATTGTCATGCTTGCACACACTTCACCTTGAAACCAACGACATTGGGGACGTTGGACTATACGCAGTCGCAGGTGCTCTAGGATCTGGTCACGTCCCGGCGCTGAAATCGTTGCACCTGGGATCTAAATCCGACGGCTTTAAGCTCGAGGGCGCAGATGCTCTAGGTATTGCTTTTCAAACCGGAAAGCTTGCACTTCTGGAGGATTTGATGCTACAACGTCTTGTGGAAGAGAAGGGAGTGATAAGCATCATGAGAGCACTGGAAACAGGTATGGTGAGAGGCTGCTTGAAGTCACTCTGCCTGTGGGGTTGCACACTAGGAGTTGAGGGTGCCAGGGCCATTGCAAGCGCACTGCTGTCACCACACTTCTATTCCCTGCTGTCCTTGGATCTTTCTTTTAACAAAATGGGGGACGAAGGGCTGATTGCACTTTCAGGAGCTCTTAGATCAAACAATTTGAACAGCTTGCAGGTTCTCTCGTTAAACAGTGTCGGTATGGGAGAGAAAGGTCTGCTTGAGATGGCTTCGTTATTGGAAGAAGGCCATCTTCATAGTCTCAGAATTCTGTCTGCGTCCGGTTCTGATAACACGAACACTAGCGCGAATGCGTTGATAAGGGCATATCGAAACAATACTTTTCTAGTTGCTGAGATTCAGGTCAAATGGCCGACTAAATCTATGGAAAGCAATGCTGAGCGCTTCATGAAGCGCAATGACAAATTAGTCGACTTGCTGAAGGATTAAACATCCGGATTGTAGTCAAAGGAAAATCATGTCATACTCCTCGATCTTTGTTGGCCTGATCCTCTATAGTTAATAGGGTGAGCCAGATATAATATCTCTCTGCGCAAGGTACAGGATCTGGGTTTCTCTCCCTGTCTACACATCAGGAGTTGAAGAAACCATGAAGTCCTAAGCGCAAAAATAGAGATGCAGGAGTATGAGTAAGGTCAAGCCAAAATAGGATGGAGTCTGAGGACTACTGGATTAGTTGATCAGCACGCGCATAAGCTAGAGCTGTGTTTTAGAATTCGTACACGTATTCAGTTAGTTCGAGATCTTGATGATTTAGAAGGATTTGCAATGGCTGACACTTGTATATTAGATGATATCGCAATGCGGTTCCAAAGATCCTAAGCTTATACAAGAGAAAGGTAGGCTAGCTTTTGGTCCGTGTAAATGGATTGTGATCGATGAAAAATCTGATACACTAGCACGGATAAGAGAATTGTACTTTATATTGCATATGTTCTTTGAACTTATACCTTGTTTTCAATGTGGGGAAAACGGAATTTCATGTTCTTGCGTTTGCATTTCCTAATTCTTAACTTTCACGTACGCGGGACAGCATTCAGTTTGGCCAGGTAGGTAGGCCAGTCCGCCCAGAGGTTCAGATAGAATTCGTGCAGTGGTATTTCTTTCTCTTGAGTCTCTCATGTGAGAATTATCGCTCTGTGAAACAAGTTTAGACTACTTCAAACCATTTCCCAAATGGTCAGGAATAGTCCTGACGGATAACAGTTGCCGAAACATTCTCAATGTGCTGACAGAATCTAGAATCGAAGATTAAATCATCCTCCGGATGCATCTTGATTACGAGAACCAGAGCATGATGACCTTGCTCGCTTGGATCAGTTAAAAGTGATACCGCCCTAACCGGTGCAGTAAAGTATCGTTATCTTTTCCAAAGAAGAATCACAGATGATGGAGCTTCTTTGTTGATGTCTTGTGGACCATGACTCAGGCCAAGATCAGTAAATTTATAATAGATACGGGTTAATAACTCATGGTCGTACATCACTTAAACAGGTCTCGATGCCGTTCAAAACGAATGATGCTTTTACTGTACACGTGATATGCTCACATGTACATAACCCGTTTCAGTGGTGCTCAATCATGGTCAAAAAGATCCGACATCAAGTGTAACTCGATCAACGGAAACTACAAGGTTTGTAGTTATTCAAGGAACGGACCAGAAGCTGAAACGGCTCATCCAAAATAGGAGTGCAATCTGTCCATTGTCCTCTGCAGTTGCTTGGGCACAAATACAACTGGCCCCGATACATGTAAGCTGTCACAGGTCACAGACATCGATAGGACACATATACGCATGCGCACAAACGCACCACAGGAATTAAACATGTATAGGATCGTCGGATCGTCTTTTTATTATTCTTTGGGGTCTTATCCTACTCATCACTCTTTGCGGGGGAGCATGCCATGATAGGAATCAAGCGATGGCCGCCTCCGTATCATAATTGGTCTTCAAGTAATCGAATCAAAATCCTCTCAATCCAGGCTTTCGCCCAAGAGTTTTGATCTTCCAGGAATATTTGAAACTCCTAATACTCTGCTACTCAGCACTGTACGAGGTCGAATAGCGTGCCGCATGCGCAGGTTCCGCCATGAATGCCCTGCCACTGCAAAGAAATCCCATGATCCAGAAACGAGTTAGCTACAGGATTCTGTCATGTAACAAACTCACATCCGAGGTCGAAATCAGACCGAGAATATCTCAATTTTTGATCAGGAAAACAACTAATAGATATATCCGGATCCATGTTCAGTACATCTGTACAGTCTGTTCATAAGAATATCTTATTATCGGATTCCCTCTCGTTTGTAGGATCAGCGGAAGCAAAACTGCTACCGAGCTCTACATCTGGAATTCTTCTCTTTGCTGAAAATTCGGCCGTACATCATTCCTAAAAGGAGATGCCTACAACACATCGGAAATATGCAAACTAGAAAATACCTTTCAAAAAGTGGACGTCTATAGAATTTCAGTTTTTCTCATAGAATTGAAGTTTAGCTTTATCGCGCAATATACACGACGAGTACCCGCCACCAGCATTGGATCTATAGTCTGAACATTATTGGAAGAATTCCAGAATGCTGAGCAGCTTATGTAGCAATCAATAGCTCCTAGATCCTCCAGGAGAATATTAACGATGTTGATTGCAAAGACTGTCAGTGAACAGGAGGTACAGCAGTACTACAGTTTTGAAAGTGTTGATACAAAAGCGCCTATAGCCAGAGTGATCATATTCACTCTTCTCCATTTCGTTCGGTCTTACATGTCGATTAGGAGACAATTTGCATCATCTGATACATCATGTTAGTTGTATTCTTTCAGTGGATATCATAGAGAAACCTTAAATGTAGCATATATAAGTAGATACATGCGCTTATTGTTTCCAACCAGTCGCAACTACTGCATGTGATGATCGGAGAAGTAGCATTAATTATTATTAAGCCAGGTCTAAACCCGTGCTAAGTATGCAGTCAGACATCCAAATATGCCCTCTGATAGAAGTACGCCTTATCTCATAGATGTTCATCTAATCATGATTAGATTGGTGATAACCTAAGACTTGTAGTAGGCAATTGTATTCATCTCTCGAATAACAGCAACGATTGCAGGTTTGTAACAAGGCTTATGGATGGGTTACAATCACTGAGACACCATTTACATGGAGGGTTTCAACACCGCCAGCAGAGCCGGCAGATGTAAGAGAAGCGAGAGGTGATGACTCTGAACATTGGGAGATATTTACGATTTAAGAAATATAAATTACACCAAATTTTTTGGAAGAGATAAGGAAAGAAACTAGAGAAAAGAATAAAATTTAAATTTAGAGTAAATTTATTTATACAGATAAATATTTCTGAAAGTGTAAAATTTATTTTATATGGATAAATGTTTTAGAAAATTTAATGTACTCTATAACTTGAACAAATAAAATAATTTCTTTGAATTGTGCATTCACATTTTATTTGATCCAATAAGGTAATCAAATCTTGCAAATTACAAAACAAATGAAATCACATATTTTCCTTACTTCCTTGTAACGACATCCCAGAAGATGTTAAGTTTTGGACTCTGGAATCATTTACATCGGCTGTATTTCTATCAGAATATTATGTATTGGGTGTTAAAAATTCATTTCCGCTCCTCATATGTTGAAACTCCTCATACAGAAACTTCACACCAGTCCTAAAATGGATTAGTTTGAGCCAACTTAGCTTTGTGCAGATAGGCGGATCGAAGTCAAAGTCGATCGTATTTGGTTTACAAAAAAGGTTGCACTGTTCAAGATCAAAATCTTCCAAAGGAATTGAGATTGAAAATTATATCCATTTGCAATAAAATTGTAAACAAACATGTTATGTCTATAAAATGTTGCTCAAGAGTTGATACATCCGATTAAAGGAGTACGTTCACAACAGTCATCGTTCACCATACACAAGAATATCAATCTATTCCCAAGAAATGAAGCTTTATGAAGCAGAAGTCTGGACAAAAATTTACAGTGTATTCTCTCTCATATCTACTTGCCGAGATACTGGTGAAACCACATTAATTTGTGAATAGAAAAAGAGAACACTCACACTCACATGCATATGTTCCGATACATTAATATTTGACACAATTCTACAACCTACAGTAACCTGCAAAGGGAAAGAGAATTGAGAAAATATTTGAGCAAAGCAAACAATAAGGAAAAACAGAGAAGAGATTAGTATCAGGCATAATGTATTGATTTGAGAAAATACATGTAAAGTCTGTAGGAGTATATTTAGATAATCAAAGCAATATTGTGAAGGAACAATATACGGGCCTAAAGAGAATAATACACGACATTTACAAAAACAAATTCACTTTAACATCATCTTTTAATGAAATTGGAACATATAAATTCATATATTATATAGAATTATCCAAAAAATCAATCATGTACATTATTTGATATTACTCTCATTTTCTATTGACATATGTTAAACTATCTGATATTGATTATAATTGACCATCAATAACTTTAGTATTTTCTTCTAATAATATCAATTAATTTCACCTTATAATGTAGAACCTATCTAAAAACCATATAGAAATAAATCCTTGTTTTTTCTGTATATTTATATCTTAAGAAAGGCTTTTTAAATTTATAAATTTTGATAGACTTTTGATTAAGAAAAATTTTGGTTTTCATTTGTAAGACTTGTAGGACTTGTAATGTCCACGGAATGATTGAATTTCAATCTTGACAAAATCAACAATAACCATGATGGTCAAAGATACCTAACAGCATCCTAAAACTGACAAGTTTCTTAGGATATGTAGAATATTTGCATTGTTAAAAAGAAGTGCAAAACTATTAGCAATTCTCCTTCAAATGCTTACCAAGTATCAATGGACATTGGAATGTAAATTTACATAAAATGCACTCAAAAAGTACTTTGTCATAGCACCTATCTCAACTAGTCCAAATCAAGTCCAAAAGCTCCCAATGTGTATATGTGGTTCCAACAAACCAAGTGGAGCAATTTTATCTCAATGGGATGAGGAGTAGAAAGATCATCTGATTACAAAAACAAGAAACAATCCAGATCAATAGAAAAAGAATTCCTTCACTACCCAAAGAGAATAAGTAGGAATGATCTATACCACAAGCAAACTCTAGTATTATCTCTAGGCAGAAATTTTGTCTTCTATGCAAGAATAGAGCTTGACTTCCAAGTAAACTATGCAGTGCTAAAATTTCTTATCAACAAGGAGACTGAAGTATCTATATCACAGTCTTTTCTTGTTTGTGGAGTTTTGATGGGTTTTAAACATGTTCAAAGAAAACAAGTACTAACCCTGATTGAAAGCAGACTTGACCATGAAGTTTAGTGCTAGACGCTGAAGAGAGGAGGTTGATATCTGGAACATTTGTTGCCAAAGGATTCTCCTTGATGCCTTTGGTCTCATTGATTGCAATCTACTTATTTTTCTTAGCCTCTATTTTTTGATGCAAATTCAATCACTTCTTGAATGAGCAAGTAGCTCATTGTAATAAGAAGAAAGTTCTCTAGTTCTTTTACAAGATAAATTTGTAGTTTCATGATATATGTCTTCAAAACTCTTCTATGGCCTCATATGTCTTCACAAACTAAAATTCATTTATTTGAGCATCATCATCATACTTGCTAGGTGACATAAGTTACAAAGTTCAAGGTCATTTAGTTTCTTTTTACCATATTTCTAAAGGAGATGTAAAAAGACAACATCTCAATATTTTTGTTGCAATGGCAAGTGTAACTAATTTTTATTGTATTGGAATTTCAATTTGAGGTAGTTTACTCTCAAAATCTTTTTTACCCAATTGAAGAATAAGAGAGAATGCAGAGAAAGAAGATGATGTAGATATTTTTATAGAGAAAAAATGTAGACTATGTAGATATCCTCAATGATTTAGAATGGTAAGACAAGATTTAAGAAATAGAATACAAAGGGTTTCTTTAATTTCAATCAATCTTGAATGAAATTTTAGAGATGAAGAAAGGAAAAGAAGAAGATGAGGAGAAGAGTGAAGAAAGTGAATAAAAAAGGAGAAATAAAATAGCACAGTAGCTTAGGAGTTTTTTCAATCTTTCATGGTTGATACGTATATTTTTGTTGGAAAGGAGGTAAAAGTCTTTAGTGATTCTTTCAATCACATTTGGAATGTGTCGCTGAATTGTTGTTTTGCTTATGGCTGAAGCAGGTATGTTTTCTTTGGAAGGGAGGAATCTTTAGTGATTTGCTCAATCACCTTCAAAATGTATTGTCTGACTTGTTGAATTGCCTTTTTTCAAGGCTAGAATCACCCTTTGTAAGGTGATTCTTTTTTTGAGTGTTGCAATTATCCTATATGCTGAATGAACTATTGTGAGGCATTTTTTTTCTAAAGGCTAGAACTGCTTTGGAGTGCAATTCTAGAACTAAACTAAAACTAGTAGAAATATTCCTCGTAAGGCAATGTGTTACCAAGGGCTAGAATTACCTCACAGGGCAATTCTAACGCTTAACTAGATGAATCATCTTTCCACCGAACCCTCAATCTGTGTAAGTGCTCAACATTGACTTCAAAGCAATTCTAACATAATGGAAGCGAAGTCCATCCGACATTGAGGTGATGCAAACAAAACATCAAACAAAACATGAAGGTAATGAACAGACCAAAATGAGGTGATGCAAACAAAACGTCAAATAAAACATCAAGGTAATGAATAGACAAAATGAGTGAGTAGAATTTGCTAATGATTCAGGTTTTGATTAGTCCCTACAACTCTTGATCCAAAAAATATAAAAAAGAAATATACAGAAAACCACTCATGCAATCATCAAGCATTCATCATAAGATTGTTAAGAATCAAAGTTGTGAACAATTAAGGACAAAATGTAGAGAAATAAGCAAGAAAGAGTAAGAGAACAAAACAAGAGTAGGGGGGAAAAAGAAGAAGTACAAACTCCTTCTGTCTTTTTTTTTGCTTGTTTCACAAATTTGATACACTCTGTTTTAACTTCCAATTGATCTAAATGAGAGGCAAGCTGATAAAAAAACGTACTTGGATATAATAAAGATATGATCAAGTGCAATAAAATTCAAATATTACGTAGAATTTGTTAGTACACCTTTTTGACTTTATGTGAATAGTATATCTGGTCAGTTCAGCTATGATAGTTCTGATTTTTTCATTTCACTTTCCATCTCTATACAACTCATAAAATATATTCCTTTTAACTTTGTGCATCTTCTACAACACAGCTCTCTATTGCTAGTTTTTTCCTCTACTAAAGCTACTATTTAATACTCCATTGAAGGAAGCCTAGAAGCAATGCTACATTGGGGGGTTTTCAGAAATAGTTTTGACGGATGTCTAGGGGGATAAAAAAAAAAACTTTGGAATTAATTTTAGTGAACTCTGTAGGGAAATGAGGTGCTAATAAGTGAAGGTCATGTAAATTGTGTTATGGGATATTTGGTACAAGTTGCATTTATTTATAAAAATCAGATGCTATATTATGGATGTTTAGGATTACCATGTTGAAATAAATGATTGCCAGAAGAAATGATGTAGCATCTTGAGAGAGTTTCCATGTTTTTTGGTGGGTGATTTTGAAATTTTTGGTGGATTAAAAATGCCATTCTCAACTATTCAAACTTCAATTCACCATGTTTGCAAATGCTCTTGTCAATAAACTAAACGGTGGGTTTTGTAATTTCACATTGGTGTGGTGGTTCATTTCCATAGATTAGTGAGGCAAGGAAGATAGCACAAGTTATGGAAAATGATCCACGCTGCCCTATGGCAACCAAGAAATTGAGTGACGGTTAAGGAATTTTACTCCATACAGGCAACATCAAGCGGTGATGGGTAAAAGCCTATTTAATCCTAAATGAACACATTAGATCTTGACAACAAGCGCCATTGAGTGGCTATAGCTGACTAGAATTGAATGTGGCCATGAAACAGACTATAAAAGATTTCAAGAAATGAAAGAGGGCAATTAAAAGAAGAAAACAATGTACAAAAATGAATTTAAAAACATAAAATTATATGAATTATATATATATATATATATATATATGGAATAGAAATCAAATGGAAATCATTCAAAGAACAAGGAATCCTATTAAAATTGCATATGTGTATATAAAAAATATAAATAATTTTAATGAAATGATTGGATTAGCAGAAAATAACTGAAAGCAACATGCAAAAAGTAGATGATATGTAACGTGCAGCATGGACTCAAACAAAGCTATTCTTGCATATTTACTTCTTGTGGGACTCTTTCCTACCCAGATGATCGAAGGACGGTAAAGGGCATCAATTATTTTTTTAAGATGAAGATAAAGATAATTCCACAATATCGGATTCAGGCAACAGAACGGTTTCACATCATTTAGATCTATCACGGTGCTCCAATCTATGTTCTATAGATTGAAAATAGTCAAAAGTTATTTTGTTGTCAAGAAACCCACAACATTCGGTCATCGATAGAGTTTAAATAAATAAGTTTTCTGAGGAGCTCAACCAAAGAGTATCTACGATTTGCAATGAGGCAAAGGACAGATCTAGGATAAGATAACAATGACAAAAATTAGAAGATTGCAAAAGATTTATCGCAGTGTACCGAGCTGAAAATAATCAAAAGCAGTTTGTTTCAAGACAATAGAAATCTTCGTCCGAAAGGCTCTAGAAAATATTGGTTGAATCCCAAAGCACAACAAACACGACTTTGCAAATGGTTGAAAGAGAGAAAATTTAGTGAAAAGATCAAAAATTGATCCAAAGATAAAAGACATGAAGAGATTCTTGTTAAGAAATGAATAATCAATGCATGGAAAGGAATGTAAATGCAAAATAACACTTTAGATCAAAATAAAAGTAAGTCCCAAGATAGCGGCTGTGCAATTGAGCGCCATCAAGCCTATTTATCCTAAATTAGCACACCTGGTGGCAATCTGCATGGACCAACGCTTTCCATGGTATCTTTTCATCCGCGGCCAAAGGTCATCCAACTGATCTTTTACTAGCAACAATTTTTGTATTGAAAAGAAGAAAAAGTTTCTTGGTTCTTCTCCGCTCCTCTCCACATGTCAGTGCACAGATGAGTGTTTTGCATTTCTGATGAATATATTTTCGATCCCAAGTGTTGGCAGTATATGGAACCATCGGTTTATTTAACTTCCTCAGTTAACAAATTCAGTCTCAAACTAGATTCTGAGCCGAGATGTGCAGATTTGGGATTTGAGAAGAGATCATGGATATAGTCAGAGATCTCATGCATGAGTTTATTTTGTCAGGATTTTGTGTTTGGCATAGCTCTCGAATTTCCTAGTTTGGCTTGCTTGTTCTATGTTCAGAATCCCTAGATTTATCTTCTTGCCAAAATGGATAAGGTCGTAGAATTAATTTGTGCATAGCTCTTGCACGTTTGACATGATGTAAAGTGCTTGTTTGTAGATTTTTATTAACTCAGGAGTTTGTTTAATGACCGTTTGAAACACTCAAATCACCTCAATAGGTCCTGGTGTTTCTCTTTGACAATGGAATCTCTTATAGCTATATTTGTGGTTCATTTTTCTTGAACAACGGGAAGGTTTTCTTTTGAAACTTCCTTCCACATATATCTCTATTGGAGGCTGAGTTCCTTACCACCTCATGAATCTAGACGTCAAGTTACAAGGATGTTTTGAGTCCTCGTATTGCAACTTCAGCGTTTAAAGCTGTACCTACCGCTTTCAAATTTTTGAGGTGGAGAACAGGCCCAAATCCACAGCCCAGACTGATGTCTCTCTTACAGTTCAATGAAAGGTGAAATTCTGAAATATTCCCCAATTGCTGTCCACCGAAACTGTCCACCCGTTGTCATCTTGTCTTCATCGAAAGCTATAGCCGGCACTCCATGTCTTGTGTAGCATTTGTCAAAGTGTCTCACTCTTGATTTCTTAGCCTCGCGCTGAGTCAAAATTATGGACTATCTGTATGGTTAGGGCCAAGAATCTCAATTGATTAGTTTCTCAACTTCAAAAAACTTCAGCTCTCCCTCCCATTGAATTGACAAGTTACTGCCTAACATATTGCACTGAAATTGAAAAATGTACATGGTTATTTTCCTAACTAGGGAGAATCCACTGAGAACCAAAACGTCACAAAATCAGCATGAAAACATGACAAAGATATGGGCTACGGGCGCCACTCCCCCTCCTTCCAACCTACACCCATTCTTCCCAATCTGCCGTGAATTTCTTGTTCTAGTTTCTCATTCTTGTACATCTTGCAATGTTCTTGCACAGAATCAGCATGAGAACATGACAATGATAAGGGTTACAGGTGCCACTCCCCCTCCTTCCAACCTGCACCCATTCTTCCCACCACACTCATTCTAACCGATCCACTGTCAATGTCTCATTCTTGTTTCTCATTCTTGTACATCTTGTGATGTTCTCTTCCATCTAGAGAAGAACCATCTCCCCCATTTCAGTGGTAACCAGATTCACCCTAAACTAGACACTTTATTAACTCTAATATGTAATTAATACACTGTGATGTGACAACAGAAATCTCCATATCCCTTATTAAGAACCACCTCTTATGGAGTGTGCTAATAATAAGAAACTTGGCCTGAACTCCCTAGTGGGAATCTTTTTTCCATTGGCCTGCACTCGGTATAGATTTAGTCAACGCTTCCTAATAATCTATATGAAAACATACATAACTTCATAAAACTATTTCTGAAACCCTCTATTGCGTTCATCATAATCAAACATGATGAAGAAGTGTTTCAGAATCCAGTCCTGGAATGTCTTCTACGCCAAGAAGACTAATAGAACTCAACATAGGAGAAGTGGAATTAGCTCTTTGGCTACGTTGAATTCAAAAAAACATATGAGAATAATTTTCATTCAACTTTGATTCTAACGTGATTCCGTTATCTAACTTATACTCATTGATTTTCTCCCTTCAGTCTGCAAAATCTCTTTCGACTTGTTATACATCGTGACATGTCATTCAAAGCGTTTCTTCATTGCGTACATGATGACTAGAGGAAACCGTAGCGAGCCTCCTAGTTAGGCTGCCATGGTACCAAAAGCCTGCGCCATGCTCATACGTTTACCATTAACCTTGGGTTTTTGACCAGCACCATAAAGATGGTTGAAATTGAAATTCTCAATCTCCTCAATAAAATACACCATTTTCTCATAATCATTTATAAAAAGATGGAATTTTCTTATATATATAAATTTTTTTAGACCCCCTATCGGACCTGAAGAGAAAACTGTCTGACCGTATTAACAAATCTTTTTGGTTCTTCTGCAGCAACAACATTTCGTCTTTACAATACTTGGCTTGCAGTAGTACATTCACCAAATTGTCATTATAACACGTTTTAGAGGTCAAGGGGGCATGTTATGAGAACGGGGGATACCTCTGGTTCGGGACTTGTAGAAAACAGAAAAGGACGACCTCCTAGAACAGATAGTTGACGTTTTATCTAAACTACATAGTTGACGTTGTACCGCACAAGTACTACTCTTCGTGTTGACCCTTTATGAATTTTTACTTGGTACGGTGATAGTGTGCTTACACGAGGGGAGGCCATTGAAAATGCTTTTTGTGCCTTCCATTCTAATTTGGATAACTTCCATAACTAATTTGGATTCTAATTTGCATGAGTCAGGAAATCTGATATGCACATAAGGTTCGGTTTTAGTCTTCATCTTCACCTTAACGACCCTTTTGTTTGACGAGCTTCAGGCAAACGTTGCCCGACCTATGCAACGGCTTACAACGGCCAACACGGCTTTGAGATATCTGTTGACGCTTGTTGCATCTTTTTCCATGGTTTTTGATTACTGTTTAAAGTTTATGTAGGAATTTGGTATGAGCAGGGATCAGAGGATACATTTCACACAAATTTTGAGTAAAAGATGCATTTGCAAGCAAAGAGCTTACAGTCGGATAGTCTCCTTAAAGTCGTGAAGAATCGCCTATGGATCCGCTGACGAGATCTGTAGATTGTCTGCAAAATGCAACCTTGAATCCTGTGGTCCAACTATCTCCAACTGTACCGAGGCACAATACTTGGAATTGAATGAAGCAATTTGTATGGCATTCTGGAGCAGAATCTGCGGAAAGTCTCTCATGTTACATCGGCGTGAAATTGAAAACCCTTGTGTAGAAGTTCGAGATTCTGTGCTTATTTTTATTCCCTTTTGCAAGTCTTACAAAGGTAATCAACGGTATTAACTGCTGCTCGTATTCCAGTTGGTTCAGCATTAAAAGGATTTCTGGAGATTTGCTAGCCTAAGCGACAGTGGACTGCAAATACATTGTCACTAGTAGATGCGACGTCTAGATTTCTCGTTTCATCTCTGAATCTTGAAGGTAAAAGGTAAAGCAAGACAAAAGTTGAGGCCGTTGCAAGAGCCAGACGATGTCTGTAGAATATGTGACAGCAGTAATTGTAGGAAGTACGGAGGAGCAATTTACTACTCCAACTACAGCATTCTACAGCAAAGATCTTGTTTGTGCAAATAGGTTGGAGCGTTTGGCATATATTCAAGGGGGGCTGGAGGCCATCAAGAATCCAAGTGCACAGTTTTTGAGTGAGTGAGCAGCCGTTTCACTGCTTCGAAAGTCACTGTTGCCATTATAGTTGTGACCGTTGTGTAGAAGGTTCACGTACTATTCTTCTTGAAATGAAACTATGTATGTTGATATCTTGAGTTTTGAGAACTGAACTTTACAGCTTCGTGAGAATGTTCATAAGAACTTTGTATGTCGAAATTACTGCAACTATCAATCCAGATTGCAAGGTGCATGGTTACTCTTGTTCTGGAACTTCCAAGGGCAGGCTCTTTGTTTTACTAGAGTCCTCAGCAGCCCGGTAGGACGACCGCAAACGGACTTGATGTGCAATACGGCAAAAAATCATCTGTTCAGATGCTCAATCTTTCTAGACCACCTTCATAGCTTTCTTTTCACAGGGAATTTGTCTCCATGTTTGTACTATTCCTGTCTAATGTGCATATAATCTCAAATATCTACATTTAGAAAAAGTTCTAAATAAGTTCTCAATAAAACTTAATCTTTTCAAGTTAAAAATCATTCCAATCTCATTTATTTTGAGCTCCATCCGTAGGTCCATATTGCGTTCAAATTCCCGCAAACTAGTTTGTCTAATGTGCATACAATCTCAAATATCTACATGTAGAAAAAATTCTAAATAGATTCTTAATAATACTGAATCTTTTCAAATTAAAAATCATTCCAATCTCATTTATTTCTAGCTCCACCCGTAGGTCCATACTTCGTTCAAACTCCTGCAAACTAGTTTGACTAAACCTCTCGGATGATCTTGAAATGATCTGCTAACTGGCAAGACTCAATCAGTAACAAATGCTAAGCCGGAAATGGACTTCCAAACTGGACGTAGCCAAAACAATAAGGGAAATCATGAATTTGGACCAGCATTTAGTTTCACCTGAGGATAAATGGGTCATATTCTCGTCAGGTTCTTCTCCTGAGAAAAGGAAAGGCCTTCCCACTTAGTTGACATAGCCACTTATTATTGATTTTCGCATTGATTTCGCATTTGTTTACGTTCATGTCCCGTCGGTTGTCTTGGATAGAGCACTTGTCAGAATCGATATGCGTTGTGCTGCTGTCTCCTGGAGCTAGTTGACTTCAATCCAGAAGATAGATATGGAAGATTGTTCAAATATCTAGAGATTGAGTTTACGGCACGTTGAACTGCGCTGTTGATTCGAGTGTTATGTCAAAGACTCAATCACGATGAAGACTCGATGACTTAAAGCTGCTTGACTTCATGATCAAAGATCTCACCTGTAGTGCAAGTAGACGACTGCTGCCGGTAGTTCTGGCATTTAAATGTACCAGTTAGCAAAAAAGGTACTTCAAATTTAATTAGTTGCTCTCCTACATCCTAGCCGTCTCAGAGTTCATCCTATCCACCAAACTGAGTAGATATTGATCGACGGCAGTTCCATTCTCTCGTGAACTTGCAAGATGGACAGTGCAAGTGCAAGAAGAACTGCGACCTTGATTCTACTCCTCGCGATTGTAAGTTCGTCCGCGGAGCTGATAGCAGGCGAGGAGGTTGCAGCACCACGAGTCATTAGATGCGCGCCATGTAAGGGTAGATCGATGCCCTGTCCGGAAGAGTACTTCTGTTCCTGCGGAGCTGGTTCTGGTTGTCGTGCACGTTGCATTTGCATCCCTATATGATCATGAACCAGAAACTAGTTTAGCTTGTTATCTAAGCAAGGTCGGAAGATTGACAGCTTCAAAACCTTGGCAGTCAGTGACTGGCGGGTCTGGAGTACTCAAAAGTTTGTTGATAAATCAACGACCGTCAGAGATATAAATCATATAAAAACCGTCAGAGATATCGGTGGAGCGACTGTATATTCAACTAAACCATCTACTTATGATAGATGATGCCAACCATAGAAAATTTATCTAATCTTCTGGAGCTTCCCACAGTACTGGTATTCTGAGTTTGATTGGCAGCTTGAAATCGAGCGGGACGATCAAATAATCGAATGAGAATTCACGAAGGTACATATATTTTCATGTTAGTGCGCTCTCCATCCATCCAGATCTAGACGACATATTTCTAGGATATAAGGGACTGCGAACAGTTATTCTTGTATGGCAGTTCGCCCCTAGGTCTCTTGAGAAATGGGACGGTACGTCTGCTCGGACTCCCATTTGAAATAGTTTTCCATCAATTTGACAAGTCGAATTTGATTTGAACCATGCCTCCTTAGATTTCCTGTAAGTTTGCGCGGTCAAATCATGCTAAGTTCATGTTGTGGTATTCTCATGGAACGTAACGACAGTACGTGAACCACAATTCAATACCTTGATCATTTAATCTAGATTTCCTGTAAGTTAAGCTAGCCTTGCTTTCTATCTTGTTGGAGATGCATACCAAGGACATGACAGGCTCCACTTAAGTCTCTCATCTTAAACTCTTGATTGAGTAAACCTTTAACATTGTGGAGTAATGCTAGACTTGAGGTGGCAAAGATGAGATCATTAACCTATAATGACAAAACTAGGATTGCATAGGCTTTGCGGGGAATATAGATATTTTTATAAGCTGTGGAGTTGATAAATCCAATGTCCAACAAAGCATAATGAAATTCATCATTCCACGTTTGTGTTGATTACCGTAGACCATAGATAGAGTGTCTAAGAAGGCAAAAAAGAGTATGATCAGATACAATCAAACCTTCAAGAAGAGCCATAAAAATCTATTCATGAAGTTTACGATAAAGAAAAGTAGCAACAACATCAAGTTGATGTAGCTCCAAGTCAAAGTGTACTGCCAAGGCAAATAGACTCTGCAAGGATATTGAAGTTTTAAGAGTTGGAGAGATGTTTTAGTATAGTCAATACCCATGACACCCACCAGTAGTCCGGTCAGCAGGTAAGGGGACAACTGGCCATGCTTGCATTATGGCCATATTTTGTAACTCAACATTGATAGCACCTTTCCTATGCCTTGCAGCAGGACATAGCTTCTTTGTATGTGGAAGACTCCTTAAAAGAATCAAGGGTAAATAGAAAAATACACTTTTTATCTTTATACTTCTGAGCCTCCAATACTTGGTCATATTTCTCAAGTGCTTTGAAAATACAAGGACTGCATCTTAGCGTATGAGGTGGAGCAAGGGGATCAAAAAAAGGAACAAAGGAAGGTCAAGCATCTTTGATACTTCTCGTCATAGGAGAAGAGGGAGAAAAAGTGGTGTCTATACTGTGGGCAAAAGAGGTTAGCAGAGGGTTGAGAAGCTGGTTGAGAATTTAGAGAAACTGGAGGAACTCCCACCAAATGTGAAATATTTGGGGGAACTCACACTGAACTAGGTAAATTTGGGGGAGAGGATAATTTCTTACATGGGTTAGGAGATGTTTTGAAAAATTGAGGATCAGATTGGAGGATGAGATAGTCATCTTCATGAGAATGATCAGATGACTATATATTATCAGTTCCAATCCGGTCCTCGAGAATCACTGCATCTTGTGAAAATGATCATCTTACAATCATTTACCGTTCCAATCTATAGCCTTTGCCTAAGAAGATACATGATGTTGGTAAAAATCAAGCTTAGAATGCAGATTTTCATGAACATGAGCAAAAGCAGAACTTCCAAACACTCTTAAGCGTTTTAAATTAGACTTATGGATGAACCATAATTCCTAAAGAGTATTATCAAAAGATAGTGCTTAACGGGGGCTCCCGTTTTGTAAATTATTGGCAGTGAGTGATTAACGGGGGCTCCCGTTTTGTAAATTATTGGCAGTGATTAGAGCTTCTCCCCAATAGGTTTTTGGGATTTTCAATTCATAAAGCATTCATAGAAAATCATTTCCCAATGCAAGAACTGCACATTGGCATTGGCATTTACCAATGTGCAGTTCTTGGATTCCGACACTCCATTCTGTTCAGGAGTAAGGTATTGAAAATTGCCACTGGATATCTCTAGATAAACAATAGTTGTTGATAGCAATACTTTTAAATTTTCTAGCATTATCACATTGTAGCATTTTTAGACTTCGGTAGAAAATGATGTGTTTCAATGCTAGTACAATATTGAGGTAAAACAAGTTAAAGTCTCAAAATTATTTTTCATGAGATAAAAGAAATAATTTTGAGAAAAATATTGATGAAGAGAATAAAATAACAATAACTAAAATTTGACCACAAATATTTGAGTGGATTAAACTGAGCAATTCATCTGCTTGGGTGGCAATTTTGGTAGCAAATGATTGTCTTGATTGTTTTCCATACAGACGTATAGTGCATTAGTGCATTGGGAAGTAATATGTTTATGAGTGTAATTATGAATATCTTTGAGCCACGTCATCCAAAAATAGTTGATGTATTTGAATAGTGTTGATATGGCCTAATTGACTGAGTCATAAATAGGGAGGATTAACATGGATAGTGTGCAAGCAATCATACATGAAGGAAAAACAGATTCTCCAAGGTGATATAAATCTTTTGTTAAAGGAAAAGGTGCTATTATATTGTTGTTTGGAGCATGTAATATAACATGCTTGTTACTCATAAATTCAAATCCACCCTTGAGGTTCAATTTCTTGATAGAGAAAATATTTATCTTTTAACTTGGTATATGGAGAACATTATTAATAATTTTCAAATCACCCTTGCAAAGTCAAATGCACACTTGACCTTATCCTAATATATCTTGAGTGAAATTATCTCCAAGATATTTGTGTCAAACCCAATGTCAATATACTTATAGTATAATTGGTAAGAATTGGTCTTTCTTTCAAGGATACAAGTTGGAATTGAATAAAAACAAGTTAAAGAGGTCACTATGATGACAATGTATTATTTTGTGTTTAACCTCTTGGGCAACATCATTCCCAAAAGAGTGTAATGTCACCAAATCTAGTGACACTACAAAATTATAAGCAATCTATCCATATGTTCAATTCTGATTGAATCCAAAGGATTCTTGAGAGGGATGGTTCATTTGTAACAAAGGTCACTTTGTCTTGGAATTGCTTGTTTCTTCTATACCAAGTCCAACCAATTTTTGGACTACCTTAGTATCATTCATAAGAATCACAATTTGTGCATGACTCAAACTGGTGGGTTATGCAAGATCTATCACCCTACAACCATTGATGGATAGTGTCTTGTAGCTTGTAAACTAAACAAGAGTAAGAGCTGTCAAGAGTTCCATCACAATGAAGACTATGACTATGACATAGCATTTCTAACCTTCCCAAAAGGTGCAATGCAATAGGATTTTGGACCAATTTACAACGCTCATTCATACAAAGGTGTGTTACTTTATGAGACACCATATGTTTGAACACCTATTCTTGTATTCTTCTTGACCTTGGCAAAGCTCATACAGTTGTACACTCTAGTTCCACATGAATGTTACCATGCACTCCAATGCTTTGGCTTGTACCTCAAGATTTGTCACTCCTACTCAACTAAGCATGCCATCATTCATACAAAGTGCAGACTAATACACATACATCAAACCAAGAGTCTTGATGGTACAAAAATTTGTGTTATTGCTAAAGAAGGATGCACCAAAGTGACCAAAGGACCCGGTGATCATCAGACCTAAGCCTTTTATACATCCCTACTTAGCCACAGAAAGATCCAATCGCTACAAGAGATGGAAAATTTCTTTTTACATCTAAACCACTCAATGCTAATCACATCTTATCTTATAGCACCTACCCTAAAGCTAGGTAGTCATGGTCACCCTAAACCCTAAACTACCTCTAACTAGCTAACACTAACCTTTTGTTTCACTTCCTAATGACTTTGTACAAAAATATGTATAACTATGAACCTCCTAAGTTTACAAAAATGAAAACCCCAACAATATGAACAAAATGGCATTCCATCATTTGGGAGCAAAATAGACTACTATTTTTTTTGGACAACACCTTATATATTATTCCTTGGTAGGAGGGGCTTATGGTGCTTGTGATGAGCTCTTAGCTCCTTTGCATATTTGAATGAGTTCAATGAGCTCCTTTCTATACTTGTACAAAACCGGTTTATGCCTCCTCAAACTTGGCATTAGTGTGGCCTTGGAGCTTGGCAAACAACATCTTAAGTTGCTCATTTGTGTAGGCCTTCCTCTTGAATGTGTTGTGCGTATATACATTGCTACACAACATACATCGCTGTCAACATCATACACTATAGAAGCACAAATCACACATAAGTCATACGTAGACTCTAAAGTGCCACAATAATCAGATTGCTTAAAACTCTCAACTCAACTCAACTCAAATCAGATCAGTACTTGATCTGTCACTCTATAAACTGCCAACAACTGGGCACTGATTACAGTCAAGCCACACCCACTCAAGCATAGAGAATCCAGGTGACGCTTGCCGGCCTCTATCCACCATAGCCATGAACTCGAAGGCTCAACGTCAAAGAAGTGAGCTCTCTGGAGCTCACTTCAAAACTATACCCCCCTGGACTCGAGCTAGCATTGGAACCCTAATGGTCCCGCTGACGGCACACTCGACGGTGCAAACGGTGCAAAGTGACGGTGGGCCCCACCGTGAAGTCAGTACCCCGAACACCAAATCAGACTGTCGGAAAGTAGTCCCTGAGAAACTACTAGAATAACTCTAACTACTATCACTGGAACTCCAGTGTCCGAGCAGCTAGATGCGGAACTACAAATGGCATGACAGCTGTCGTGCATATCTACATCGCTACACAACATACATCGCTGTCAACATCATACACTATAGAAGCACAACTCACACATAAGTCATACATAGACTCTAAAGTGCCACAATCGCCCCCCTAGCTGGCGGTTAGGTCCCTCTAACTCCAGATAGCCATCTACTCTAAGTATATGGTATACCCTCTAATGGGCAAAGATCAAGAGGCCGGGTGCTAGGGAGCCCCATCGTTAGTCGCCTGTCTGCAATCTATACCATACAAAGAATGAACTAGCTATAGGTCAAGTACATCTAGGACATAACCACTGTCCCTGAGGAACCACCATGAGGGGAGGAGTCATACATGCCATATGCCATCCTCTCGAACAACTATCACACACTAACATAGTAATAGCTCCACCAGAAGAGCCACATAACATACACCTCAAGCCTGCACGTACAAGTGCCAAGCTTGGGTCCATAGTACCATCAATGTTTGGGAGGTGGCATGGCGCACAATTGCGCACATGATCCTTCCAAACAACACCATCACGTCCTTCTAACACAAGGACTCCAGATGGCAAAACCTCACGCACTCTCAAGATAGTGCGGCCTGTAGAAACATCAAGTGTCGTCGGTGCTGTCTGCTGTAGATATACATAGTCGCCTGGATGAAATCAACGGATCGAGGGTCTATAACCTCCTCCTTGAATGGTAGCATAGCGTAAAGTATCTCTATGCTGAGCAATCGCCAAGTTCTCAAAGGCCATCGGCATCACTCTTCAAAAGATCTCTGCCCGTTGAGAACATGCGCTCATCCATACATCAGGGTCATCCAAGTCCAGAACTACAGTAGCATCTCGACAAATGGCTGTTGATAAATCTGGATCTCGTCCATAGAGTAGAAAGTATGGAGAGAAGGATGCTAAGGAGGCTTGCCGGCTGAACCGATAGCCCATGGCCAACCAAGGTAACTGGAGATCCCAATCTCCCAAGTGGCCTCTCTGCAAACCATACTTTTGCAACCCTCTCTTCACCGTCTGAACCACTCTCTCTGCTAAGCCATCTGCCTCAGGGTGATCTTGGGATGTAGTACGATGATCAATCAAAGCCTTGTCACATAAGACCTGAAACTCTCCCAAGAACTCTATACCCTGATCAGTCAAAACCTCAACTGGTGCACCAAAATGACTAAGAACTCGATCCAAGAACGAGTAAGCTGTCCCTTCACTAGACTTGTCAGGAAGTGCCACCAACTCAATCCACTTGGAGAAGTGTTCCACCATCACCAAAACATACCGATGATGTCTCACATGCTAGTCAGTGGTAAAGATCTAGCAAAGTCCAAACTCCAACGGTAACCCAATCCCATGATAGGGTGTAACTGTGGCGTAGGAGCACTGAATGATGCTCTAACTCGGTCACAAACCACACATATGGCAACAAATTGCTGTACCTCGGTCTGCATACGGTGCCACTAGTAATGACTCTGGAGTAAGCTATATGTACGCTTTACTCCAAAATGTCCTAGCTCCTCATGAGCATGACGGACCAACTGTGGTCTCTGAGATGGAAGTGGTACTACTCGCACTCTACCATCCTCTCATACATACAAAATGTGTCTACCCTCCAATCTGAACCGTCTGGCTTGCTGAAGAACACGGTCTCTCTCCTTGGCCCCAACTGTGCCACCCACAACACCAGTGCGAAGATAGTCCATCACTAAGACATCATCATGAATGTCTTGCTGAACTGTACCAATATCTTCACTCTCTGGATCTGTGACCTCAATAACTCCTCCTGTATGCGCTGAGAGAGATACCACCAAAGCCTCTACAAATATACACAGAAAGGCCGATGCATGCCAACCTGGCACCATCTCCTCATCTGTCTCACCATGCCAATGTGCTCCGGTCTGATCCTGCTGGCTGGGACATGGGTTTCTACTCAACCCATCTGCATCAAGGTTCACCACTCCAGGTCTATGAACAACCGTGAAATCATACTCCTGTAAAATCAGAGCCCATCATGCAAGCTTCCCTGAAAGCTTGTCGGACTCCATCAACCACTTCAGCGGCTGATGATTAGTGATGAGAGTGAAAGGGTTACCAAATAGGTAACATCGGAAATGTGCTACTGCCCAATCTGCTGCCAAGCACTCTCCCTCATATGAACTATACTTTGCCTCCGCTGAATTGTTGGAGCGACTAGCATAGGCCACCACAAACTCCTTCCCCTCATCATCATGTTGGGTGAGCACCGCTCCAAGCCCCAACATACTCCAGTCAGTATGAACCTGAAATGGTCGTCCCCTGATCGGTCTCCTCAAAATAGGAGTAGATGTCAACCTCTCCTTGAGCTCTACAAAAGCTCTCTCCTACTCATCTACCCAACACCACTCATGTGTAAGCTTGGTCAGCTTCGTCAAGGCCTTGGCAATGGCACTAAATCCTCTAACATAGCGGCGATAGAAGTTTGCCAACCCAAGGAATGCTCGCACTCTACTCACATCCGTAGGCCGAGGAATACATGCAATAGCCTCCACCTTGGTCTGCTAAACACCAAATCCTCCGGGGTAGATAGTGTGACCCAAATACTCAACCTGCTCGTGGAAGAACCTACACTTCCCAGGATGTAATTTGAGTCCATGAGATCTCAACCTCTCAAACACCTCCAACAACTGTCTCTCATGCTCCTCCACAATAGTGCTATAAACCAAAATGTCATCAATATAGCACCGAGCAAAATCCAATCCAGCTAGGATCCTATCCATGACCCTCTAGAACTCAACAGGAGCGTTTTTCAACCCAAATGGTAAGAACCTACACTGATATAACACATCCTTGCCGTGAGGATCAATAGCCCAAAATGCTATCTTGGACTTATCCTCCTCCCTGATCGGCAACTGATGATATCCCGCTTGAAGATCCAAAGTACTGAAGAGCTTTGCATGCCCAATTGCATCAAAAATCTCCTCCGGTGTAGGCATGGCATACCAATCAGCCCTGGTCTGTCGGTTGATAGGACGGTAATCTCCACACATCCGCCTATCTGTATAGTTGCCATGCATATCCTTCTTGGCTGGCATCACTGTCGCTGATGCATACTCTCCATGTGAAATCTCCACCAAACTAGCCTCAAAAAGGTCATTACTCCGGCTCTGAATCAATGTCCTCTCCATATCACTATATCGAGAAGGACGTCGGAAAACTGGTGTGTCGCTAGTCAGCTCAATCTGTATACCAGGTCCCTTCAGAGCACCCAAATCCTTCATACTGAAGGCAAAACAACTCGTGTGACTCCTCAAGAACCTCCAAACCCTCCGTCTTTCCTCTCCAGTAAGCTTGGGTCCAAGATTTGGCTCCCAAGTATCCTTTGTAACTATAGTAGGAGTGGAAGACGTACTGACTGGCTGCTACACTGGGCCCTTGGAAGCAATAGTGTCATGCTCCCGACCACTAGAGGTCCCAACCTCAGTGTGAAAAACTCCCTCCACTCTGGCTGCAAGCTCCACACATCCTCTAGCTGCAT
The DNA here is from genome assembly GCA_948567375.1 of Lunularia cruciata. NCBI lineage: Eukaryota > Viridiplantae > Streptophyta > Marchantiopsida > Lunulariales > Lunulariaceae > Lunularia > Lunularia cruciata. The sequence goes on along the minus strand of OX419756.1, from coordinate 45,950,129 downwards.
CCCATGTGGACCAAGGGTGTAATCCAAGTAGCCCGTGCTCACCTGGATGGACTCCAAGTAGACCACTCTCCCTAGTAGCTACCGGATGTGTCCCAAGAATACCATGTCCACTCGGTCCATCGCCCCCAGCATGTGCCTGAATCGTCTCGATAGGCACAGGGCTCACAAGTGTCCAAGTGGTGATGCCTATCAAGCGCATCCTACGCTGCTCTGCCAAGCCAAGGCTCACAATCCAGGTCAAACAGTTTAGGTCCATAGCCTGACCTAACACCTGACGCCTAGATGCCTCTGACACTACTGGAACAGCAATAATACCGGTGCAAAAACCCATCGCCCGCTCTCTCTCACCAGCGTTGGGCTCCACCAACTGTTGTACTGTGAGTCCCAAAAAAGTCCAGGTCCTCCCTCTCAAAAAGCATGAGAGCCTGGGAAACTCATGAGTGTGGGAAATGCAACTCTAGGCTGTCCAACTAGGTTCACCACTGCCATAGGTGACCTATCAGCCACTACCACTTTCTGAGACTGACGCCCAACATCCAAGATATCATCAACAAGAATGTGGTCAAGTTGCCGAATCCCATCATAAGCACGCTGTAGAACCTCTCTGGGTAAGAGGTTTGTCCACCAAAGACGAAGACGATGAGCCCGTGATCCCACTATGGCTGCATCTAACAATACAGCAGGTCCCATCCAAGAATGGACCTGATGTGTACTCGCCACCACTCTAGTGCAAGAAACACCATCAAAGGAACGTTCTCCAAAAGGTAAGCTGGAGAAACAGACTAATGAACCTAGAGATGTCGTAGTATCCGTAACATCTCCCAAAACACACCAAAACGAGGATCCTGAAGACCCAAACCGCAGCCCGCACGCGTATGTCCCTAACATGGGCATCCAAAAATCACCAAGTGAAAAGGCCCATGTCTCTCTAGGTCATGTGCCCCCAATAAGGAAATGTCTCATGGTAAGACCTTCTAGTAACCTCTGACTGCTGACATCGGTAATAACTCCGGATACCGATATGCCAAGTGTGCCACATGATGTAGAGAGACTTGCCTAGCAGTCTCATCTCTCTCTACATACAAGTACCTTTGTACTTGAATACCCGCCTGTTACACCGCAGCTAGTCAGGTGTTGATACCACCAAGCAACTCCAATAGACATATCCCCTCTACTAGATACTGCCAAGCAATGAGTGTGGTATCTAGAGGTGTCAAAGCAATTGCCTCTGGAGGCTCATCCTCACACTCATCCCCTGATGGTATGAAGGCTCCACTCCAAGCCTACTGCACCAACTGATCTGCATGCTACTGCAATGCCTCCTCTGAACTCCACAATGGAACATCCAAGGTGGATGGAACAATCCCACTTGTACTCCAAAGCCGAGTGATCTCCTCTGGTACTGGAGTATTCTCTACATGGGCGTTCTCCTCCAACAAGTCACCAGGCCAAGTAACTGCACCGTTGAAAGCTAAAACTGATGCTGCCATGGTCCCGGACTGTAGTGAGCCAAGACTGCCACTACTGAAGCGTACTGGTAGGCAACATACCCGTCCCTCACCAGACTACCAACCAGGTCTATAAGAGGCTGTCTCCTCCCAATAGTCAATGCTGAAACCCATAGGGTATAACACTGCTCCCCCAACTAGCACATCATATGACTCAGCTATTGTCGCAATAGCCTGAGCTCTCACCACCAAGCTATCAATCAGATGACCAGGCTGAACCTGAACAACAAGCTCCCCACGTGTGATGTACTGTGTCGAACCACCACCTAGAGATGTCTGGATCTGAAATGGACACCTCTCCAATCGGTCTTCCGTAACTCCAGACCAACAACTGCAGCCTTCCCCAACATAAGGGGCTGCGCACCAGAGTATAACAAGACTCTCTGTGGTGTATAGACCTTCCCTGAAGGTCCTACCAAACAAAAAATCCCCCTCTGGTTATCCAATAGGACAACACCAGGTGTAAACCACGCTCTCTCAAAGGCCGGTCTAGCTGGCAACTCCTCTAGTCTAGCCACTGCTGCCTGCCATAAACCACTGGTCGCTGAATGGATCCCATGCTCCTCAACCAAGTCAGCTCCACTACCAACCACCTCTACTCCAATAGTCGGAACTGCACCATCCCTACTCTCACACAATGTGGCAGCCAACCGGAACACTGGGGCTGGGTCAACCCCCAATGTAAACATGTCATTGGCTGAAAACAAAGGATGCCGCATAATCAGCTGAGCCGCCCCCAACATCATGCTAGACTCAGTTTGTGTAGTAGTAGGTGGCTGACTAGTAGGTAGTCCATCATGTACTCCATCACCACCTACCACACCTGCACTAGGACATCTAGGAACCATGGATGTTGTTTGCAATGCCTCAGATAGCGTGAAAGACTGGGGAAGTCTGACTTGTCTCCCAACCTCTCCTCTCTGTGGGTCCAACTCCACTGATGCTCCTCTAGACTCTAGAGCACGTACTGCACTCCTAGTCACTGCTGCAGATGCATCCACCTGTGCTGCTCCGCACATGAAGTCCAAAGCATCTCTATCACCAGCATATGAGGTGGAAGCCTCAGCACCCAAATCTGATCTCCTCTGAGCAATAGCCATACTAGCCAATCTCTGCTCCAACTTCTCTATCCGAGTAGCCATAGCTGTGTCAGAAGTAAGGGCAGGTATTGCACCCCTACTAGGTGTAGATCCTCTACCACCACCTCTACCACCTCGTCCTCCATGAATTGGAGCTCCTCTACTACCTGCCATAGCAGCCCTACCACTCCGTAACTCCGGGTGTAGGTCAAAACACCGGTCACTAGTGTGACCAAATCTGTGGCAATGCTCACACTGCCTTTATGCTGGCTGTGATGCACCAGAGGTATCAGGTCCACTGCCTTGAGTACACTCTCTCCGGTGGTGAGGTCCACCACAAGTCCAACAAGCAACACCACCACTCACTGGTTGCTGCTGACCCAAAAATGAGGGTAAGGGTCTAACTCCACTAGGCCCTCCACTCGCTCCATAGGATCTGGGCTGTCCACCATGTCCTTGAAAACCAACTGGGCGTGGTGCACTCTGCTGCACTCTAGAAGAAGTCACAGCCGTAGATGAGGTCTCCCTACCAAATCTAGATGTCACCACTCTCTCCTCCACCATGTTGAGCTCAATACGCTCAGCCAAACCAAAGACTACTGCCAAAGTGGGCAAAGTAGCCTGCAGCAATGTAGCATCACGAACTCTACTTTGCAACTCACTATCCAGTATCCCATACCAAAACTGGACTGCCTGGGCCTCAGTAACTCCCTGAGTGAAACTGATCAGCTGCCTCATGCGAGTGTATGCCTCACGTAGGCTCTCTCCAGCCTTCCGCTAGAACTCCTGCAAGCTCCTCAGCTTGTCAGTCCGCACTCCCTGGTAGTTTTGCCTCAAACACAGGAAGAACTCCACCATGAGGTTAAACCCCGGTACTACACCACCTCCTACAGTGGTACCTCCACTCGTAGTAGCACTATCTCCAGCTAGTGCACCTCCACTAGCTCCACCAACACTACTCGAGCTAGAACTCGTGGGTACAGCCGATCTACTCATGGCCACCGAGCCAGAAGTGATGGAGACATAGTGTGGAGACCAATACTATCTCCGTAACTCAATCTCCTCCAAATGAGCTCTCCTGAACTCATGGTAGTCATCCATCGGCGGACCCTCCAGATGCTGAAACAACCCCTTCCATGCCATGAAGGGTGTGAACAAAGTTGGGTTCCACATCTACTGCAGATCACACCAACTATCAAAGTCCTGGATGAAGTCATCCAACTCAATGGTACCCACTGTACCAGAGTAACGCCTAGGGCCTTTGGAGGCCCCATAAATTGTGTCCATGTCCCACAACAACGGTGCGGACACACCAAGTGCACTTTCAACTGAATCAGCTACTGTGTCGAACTCCAACTTAGAGTCAATCTCCTCCCTCATTGGGACTTGAGCTACAAGCTGATACCAAGCACTACTCCAAGTAAACCCAATGCGTACTGCAGGGCTAACTCCTCTGGAATCTCCAAAGAACTCCGTTGTGACCACGTAACTGCAACAGCAAACCCGAACCACCAACTGCAACCGCAAGTCGCAACCGCAAGTGCCCCACCAAGTGCCAACACCACCACGTGCCAACACCAACTAGACACCACCCACTAATGTAACTCTAACCAAGATAACTACACTAGGGGAAGGGCAACCTGTAACCTGCCATCATAACACACACTCTCACGGTCTGCAGGTCATCACTTCCTGCCTCACCGGAGAGAAACAAAGGTAGTCTGACTGGTCATCACTCCAGCCTTACCACCGAGAGCACACCAGAGCACCAACGCTCAAAAGTCAGGGCACCTCACACAAACGTGGTGCACAAACAGGAAGCAAAGAATGGAGGGGATCCAATCACAAGAAATCTAAACGAAAACCCTTCATCTCATAACACAACATGGGACTGACTCTGCCACCATTTGGCATTTGACATAAGAGAGTGTTCGTATCTAAGTCCTAAGCTACTAGGATCACCAAGAATGGGATCAAACTGCCTCTCCGAGCCAAAGCTACATATGTATAAATAACAGTGGCGAAGTCACTATGACAACAAGTGAGGGTAGACCAGTTGGCTAGGGCACCAGTCTAGGAACAAGAGATCTAGGGGTCAAACCCTATTGCGCACCATCTAGCAAGAAAGGCAGATTTTGCCAACCAATGACCAAGATCTACTCTAAACTAGCTAGCCTCACGCCAGCAAGCTGACTTGCTGGCCCTTCGTAGCCTCTCATAGCCCACAACCCTATGCCTCGAAGCCTCTAAACGCCAAAATTCAGCCAAATAAGGCCTTTCTTGTTGCCACTTCGAAACCTCCTCCAAAATTGGTGAAACTTCTCCAAATCTAAGAAAGTCCTCCAAACTAGCAGAACTCCTCCAAATCTGGCCAAACAGCAAAATCTGGCCCAAAATCTGACGTAAACCCTAAAGATGGCTGTCCGCCAAATCCCCCGCTAACTTTCCACTCGAGCCAAATTGACAAAACGGGTTTTTCCAAATCACAATTTCATGAGAAGAGCTTCCCAACTCCACCTTCAATTTCACTTTCTGAGCCCAACTCGCAGCAAATTGGTCCTGCCTTCACCTCCTGAGCTCAAAATCACAACACTGCTCGAAAATTGCTCCTTCTTTGCTCGAAATTTGCCCAGCGCTTCCGCACACCGTCCGCCTAACTGCCAAATCTGAATCACTTGAACGAGCTTCTGCACACTAGGGAAACACAGAACTTGAATCAAGCTACCATGATCCACCGAGCTTGGAGATACCACCAACACTCAATGTTCCTGCACCCGATTTCCCCCTAACTTCACTTTTCTGATGTAATCAGATTGCTTAACACTCTCAACTCAACTCAACTCAGATCAGTACTTGATCTGTCACTCTATAAACTGCCAACAATTGGGCACTGATTACAGTCAAGCCACACCCACTCAAGCATAGAGAATCCAGGTGACGCTCGCCGGCCTTTGTCCACCATAGCCATGAACTCGAAGGCTCAACATCAGAGAAGTGAGCTCTCTGGAGCTCACTTCAAAACTATACCCCCTGGACTCGAGCTAGCACTGGAACCCTAACGGTCCCGCTGATGGCACACTCGACGGTGCAAACGGTGCAAAGTGACGGTGGGCCCCACCGTGAAGTCAGTACCCTGAACACCAAATCAGACTGTCGGAAAGTAGTCCCTGAGAAACTACTAGAATAACTCTAACTACTATCACTAGAACTCCATTGTTTGAGCAGCTAGATGCGGAACTACAAATGGCGTGACAAATGCATCAATTTGAGTGTGCAAGTCCTTCACCTTCATGCATTGGGAGGTCTCTTTGGCCATACACTCCGATTGGTTAAGTAGTTGCATTGACATATGCTTGATTGTAGTGAGCAACCTAGCTTGTTCAGTTTCCATGTTGGTATTTTTAATACGGAGCTCATCTATCATATCCTTATGGATCCCTATCTATTGTTATGCCCCCTTCTCTTGTTGCCATGTCAAGTTCATGGATAGGTCTGAGATGCAAAGGTTAGTCAATTGCTTCATATTGTTGTATCTTGTATCCATTGCTCATGTTTCAACATGAGCCATATCCAGGTTAGTTTGCAAGGTCATTAGTCTATCATCCTAGTTTTGGATCTTGTTATTGTGTTGATTTTGTTGTTGGAAGACTTGCCAATGGTAGTTGTCAACCTCTTTCTTCAACTATTGGATTAGCATCTTGTATTCCTCCTACTTTTTTGATTCTTTCTTTCCTTTGGAACTCCTCCAGTCAATCATCACTCTCTTTAGCATTCTTGTTTGCCTTAGCTTAAGCTTGGTGCAAGTGGCACATAAGGGTCTCTTCTTTCTTTCATCATTTTATCCAATTTCTAGTAAGATGGCTGGATCTACTCTAAGGATCCCATTGTAGGTATCACCATGTGGACAGTGTATACTACCATAAACCAAGGCAAGGAGTTCATGATGTGCCCTACTTGATTTCATAAGACCTCCTTTGTTTTGGGCACATTAATTGGCTTCTCATTTTTGGCATGGAGTAATCATCCTTACTCAGGGTGACTTTCTCAATGGCCTTGTGAGTAAGAGTTGGTTACTTGGCTACATCAATTGCATTTTCATTGATTAGTGCTTTTTCTTTGACAATGAAATCAAATTCTTCAATTCATTCTTCCTACATAGGAGACATTGGCGGTTGCCATGCTAGCTTTGTTAGACTCTAGCAAGATGTCCTTGCCTTTGCACCATTGGTACCCTTGACAAAATCAGCCATCAAGAAAGTCCATTTTGAACAATGTTTGGTATTATAATGCAAGATTTCCCCAAGGTCAGGGGAAAATTTAGGAAATGGCTGCTTGGTGGGGGTCTTTGTTTCTACAATTGGCACCTTCCACTTATCCACAAACTTCCCTCCATGATGATAAGTTGGAGAGATCATTCTACTCTTTTGTTTGTGTTGAGGCTACCTTCTTTGTTCCCCTTGGGCGATGAAATACAAGTGTAAAAATTACTACACCCCGACTTTGCACTTAGGTCCGATGTCATTTCCTTCTTGTTAACCACCTTTCATATTTCAAGTGGACCTAATTCCCAAACTGGCTTATTTGTTTTGGTTTTACTCCTGCTTTCCCTTGATGAGAACTCTATCTCTTGGGGTTGCTTCTATTTCTTTAAGACCTGAACCTTGGGTTAGGCAATAGGTGTCCTCATGCAAATTGTAATTGAGTTGTAGGTCTCTACCACTCATACAAACTTCTTTGTTTGGACATACTCTTGATTTGCATTGTGATACTTTGTTACTTATTTGGGAAGTTTTAGGTCTCCAATGAAGTAAGCAAAGCGGTGAAAGTGACTCAAGAACTTCTCCTTCTCATCGTTTATCAAAAGTTTCATACTTATGTCAAAATGCACAATAAAGGGGGTTACATTGGTGGTAGAGCCATAGGTCATGTCTTTGAATAGCTCAATCACTTGCTCTCAAAACATCTTGGCTGAACTCACCGGTTTCTACTTGTGCATAAGTTGAAAGAATATAGCTTGATTTAGGTTGATTTATGATGCTTGTTTGTTTTGATCAGAAGATCTCATCATGGTCTCAATGATGGCCATCAAGCAAGGTCCTTCATGTCTTGATCTTATATATGTTTGTAGGCTTCACTTTGCAAACAAGTCATTGATCCTTTTTTCTAATGTTTTGCTAGGATGACCATGTAGGATGTCTATGTGAATTTATTCAAATAACAAGCAATCTAGACCCAACACTTGCTATCAATGATCCTTCATCCACATTGTTGGATATCCTCATAGCAATTTCCCGCTCAAGTGCTCAGAATTATCATGAATTTCCTACAATAAGGATGCATAAGCAAGGCCCCAATGCCATGATAGGAGATCCATCTTTTGGTTTGTGATGTAATTCTTCCATCAATACAAACCTCACTTGGAGATCTTGAGGGATTGCTTACAATTTTGACAGCTTCTACGTGTTTCAACTCAACTCCCCTCTTAGGATTTTGTCTTGCCATGATTAAATATTTGGATTCTTGTTTAATACTATCACTCATTACATACTCCCTCTTGAATGCATAGTCTCTCTCATTTAGCACTTGGTGGAAAAAGGTGATTTTTTTTCAACAAAGATGCCAAATTCTCACATAACATCATAGGGATAGAGAGTCATAGAGAAGTGAAAATTAGAAAAAAAGTGAAAAAAAAACAAAAACTCATGGGATGGGGTTGGTTTTTCCCAATGGAGTGGGATCCCACCCTTCATCCATCATAGCAGTTGATGAAGATTTTTGATTTGTTGTCACATGTGGATGCCTTAATGCAAAACGGTTGCCAATGGTTCTTTGGTGGCATGTGCATCCTTATGCAAGGTTTTAAAATGGTGACGGAACATGTGGGAGTTTCATGGGAGTGGAATTTTATTGCATCCCAACTCATTCAAAAGAGTTTTCTGAAGTTGTGGCCTCCTTTTCATGAGCCAACTTGCAGGAATCATGTCATTCAATTGGCCATATTTGTAGATGGCATAGTACAAGCACAAAATTGGTTCAGCTACAAATAGGATGGTCATAGTTCTTGTTCCTTGAACTAGTAAGCCTAGTAGACTTCATTATGTGGATCTTGATACCCTAGCTTTACAGAGGTAAGACTCATACAAATTGTTATCCCATGCATATGATGCTCTTGGAACTTCTTAATCCCATTGTTACCAAAAAAATGATTGAAAACAAAGAGAACTGGAGAACAACAAAGAAGTTGGTCATGAAAATATTGTTCAAAGTACAATTTAGATGGTAGTATATGTGGCATTGATATAGCATGTACCTATACTATAGGTGTTATTAGGGTTTGTACATAGCACCTAACACCCAATGATAACATTAGCTAAGGTTACTCATTTAGGTCTTACCTCAAAGAAAGTGGTGGTTCATTCAATCAAGACATTGGTCATTCCGGATTAGAAATCTTGGATGCTATCAATCAACATAGATGACAAGTGCACAATGATAGTGAGGTTGTTAAGCATTCCTGCATTGTTTTCTTGAGCTGCACCTTATCCAATTATTTGAGTTTGGTGTGCACTCATCAATTCAATCTTGTTTCTCAAGCTAAGTATTTGAAGCTATACAATGAGATTTTTTATCAAAATTCTTACATCATTAGTCTCATAACTTTGGCATCAGTTCAATCTTATAACAAAAATTAAATGTGCTTGCTTCAAGTTCATGGATACTTGTTGGTGTTTTATGAAGAAATTAACAACATTGTTTCAAAATCATGGAATACTTGGATGAAAAGAACATTGCATGCAAGACAAGCTTGGGCTGGAAGGTGCTTGTGATTTGCTTGCACAAAGTCACAATTGAGCCTGTCAAAGAGGTCATGCATATCCAAGGTCACACAACTTTGGTGGGCCAACAACAAGCCAGATTGAGTGTGTTATTGTGACACTTTTAGAGTTGTTCCTTGTTAGAAAAACACATGATGATAGAATTGACTTGCTTAAGTGCCAACATGGAGACACTACTAGTGGTTTAAGGTCCATTCTCAACACATCATGCAAATGCTTGCATGTTCATCAAAAATTTGGGCTTGTTTATGCAACATGAAATTGAAGCAAATGAGGTCACTCACATTGAGGACAAGAAGTCAATAAGCTTGAGCAATGAGACACAAGAGCAACAGCCTAGAGAAGCTACGGCAGATAACACAACCAAATTTTTCATTTGCTTAGAACCTGCAGAATAGCTTGCAAGTATTCCATTCCTTAGTTCATAAGACTAGATTTTTAATCAACAGAAGTTGGCAAAATTACTTTGCATACCCTTTCATACTCCTTGTAATTGTAAATGCTATACAAATTTGCATCAAAATTTATGATAGTTTTCAACAGGTTATGTTAGGGGTCCCATGTTTTTTGGTGCACCAAGAGTGATAGAGGATTATTCTTACATAGAATTTTAGAGAGATTGAGAGACTAGAAGAGATCTTTGAGATTCAAGAGTAGATTGGGATACAATTGGAACAAGGAGTGAAGTGAGAGATGTAGCATACACTAGTTGATTCAATGGAGAGAATTTCTTGATTTGGAAATTCTAGATGATGATCATCTTCAAGTCAAAGAGACTTACAAGGATAATTACTAGGACAGAGACTATAGAACAAGCCATAGCAGATAGAGGAGAGACCAATTGGTAGAGCAAGAACAATGTTGCAGAAGTGTAGATCTATGCAGCCATAGAAGAGAAGTGTGTAAAAAAACTAATCAATTGTAGAAGCACAAACTAGACATGAAGTAGATTGATTATGTGACAAGAACAATTTGCTTCAAAGAACAAGCAAGTTTGTTTCAATTATAGATGAAACCACAAGAAGACATAACAGGTTTTATTAGCCAAGTAGAAACTCTTGCCAGTAAATTGTGTAACCATGGTGTTAAAATAGATGATTCCTCAATCACCACAAAGATTATTTGTAGTTTGTGACAAGCTTGTCCCCATATAAGAGCTTCATGGGGTAATGTACCTAACAGACCATTGAGAGACTCCTTGCAAGACTACTCAATAGAAGAAACCTTAAATAGGTGTGGAGAGGAGAAAGAAGAATTTTAGGAGAGAAAGCCTTTCTTGCTGCCAATAGAAGAAGCATGGGAGGTAGAAACAATGGTAGGAATCAAAAGAAATTGACACCTCTAAATTGAAGAAGAGAATAAACTACAACAAATGTTGAAAGAATGGGCATTGGGCAAGAGAATGCAAAGGTGAGCAAGACCTCCCAAGAAGAAAGCCATACAATGCAGCTAACCATAGAAGTCAAGCCAATGCTCTAACCGCACATAATATTGCATTTGTTGCTAGTTTTGTCACTGCCACAAGTATCAATCATCTAGCAATGATGTTTGGTATATTGATGGAGGAACTGACAAGCTCACTCTCCCCATTGCTTGCAACAATAGAGTTTGCTTGGGAAATAGTACCTATCTTGGTAACTCTGATCTTAAGTCTATACAACTTTGAAGTGTGGACACTCTTCATCACCACTACTCCATTTTTTTTTGTGTAGTAGCAGTTTTGGTGTAGGTGGTTTGGATGCCTTTTTCTGCTGCTTGACCAATGCTGAATAGGTTGTGCTTGAACTCTTGAATGTAGAGAACTCCTTTGATAAATCCTTGTTTTCTTGCACCAAGCTTACAAGAAATCAGGATCTCTCTCAAGAACCCAAACTTTTAATCACCACAAACATACGTGGGTCAGGTTCCTTCTTCAATTTTCTTGAAATCTGGAACCACTCTCAAAGTTACCAAGATAGATAACATTTGCCAAGCAAACTCTATTGTTGCAAGCAATGAGGAGAGTGATAATGTAGAAATAAAAAACCATGTCAGAAGTTAGATATTGTGCATTGGCACTAAAGACTTGGTCATCTCAATCTTGCCAACATTAGGAAGATGTAGAGAGAAGCACTAGTAGAGTTTATGTTTGAAACCAGATCCTAGGAGTCAAAAGTCGTTCTAGCGTGATGGATGGATGTATTCTAGGAAAGCAACTTAGATTACCTTTATCAAAATCTAGCAATAATAGAAGCAAGTACAAAGTTGAAGAGTTTTTTCAAAATGATAGTTTTGGTCCTATGGCCATGAGCTCAAAATGAGGTGCAAGATAATATCTCCCTTTTAAGGATAATAGTAGTGGTTTCAGTTTGTATTTTTCTTGAAAGGTAAGTCAAAAAGTCTCGCTTGCTTCAAACAACATCACACATATGTAGAAATTCACTGTGGAGTGAAGACCAATAAATTAGAATCTGATAGAGGAGGCAAATAAAATAGAAAGTAATTTGTTGTTTTTGTATAGTGTTGGATTAGTCCATGAACTTATAGTGTCTTACACTCCTAAGAAAATTAGTATCTCAAGGAGAGATAATAAAATAGTGTTTGAAGCAACAAGAAGCATGTTGCTTTCTAGCAAGCAACCTAGAGAGTTGTGGGCAGATGTATTGTGAGCTGCTACACATGTCTCGAATAGATTTTTCAGTAGAGTTTTAGAGAAAATTCCTTATGAGCTTTGGCATGGAACAAAACCATTAGTTTCACACTTGAGAACTTTAATTTTGATCTAAAAGTGCAAGAGATATCTTTTGTTTGATATAGTTCAGAATCCAAAGATTTTAGATTGTGGGATCAAAAGAAGAACAAGATATGTGAAAGTAGGAAAGTCATGTTTAGAGAGAAACAACTCAATCATTGATGCTTACCAATGGTGAACTCAGACACAAATTGTCTTCAAGAGAGAGATGGAGAGCAAGCCAATGCTAGAATGAGCCTTGATGAAATATAAGTTGATGGAGAAAGCTTCTAAGGATTCTAGAGAGCAAGCTATAAAAGAATCAACAAGTGAAACTAGCATCTGTGTACTTTAAGAAGAAAGTGAGGGTGATCAAGAACCTAATTTGCAAAGGAGGTCAACTTCAACCACTCAAGATGAAGGAAATTGGTGGAGTGAGAGAATGAGAAGACCACCACAAAGACTTGGTGAGTGGGATTATGGTAAGACATCTTATGCTTGCATTGTTGTAGCTAAGATTGAAGGAGGAGATGTAGATTCAAATCATGTTCATTTCCAAGATGTAGTGCAATCACATGAGTGGGCAAAGCCCTATGAGCTGGCTTGACTCTCACTCAAGATGAACCTCTGATGGCTATTATGGTAGCTCACCATGGACTAAGAAGGCAAAGAACCCCAACTCCATCATACTCCTCCAAGGCTAACACTCCAAGACTCAAACCATTGTTTACTAAAGAACTCAATGAGAGAGATAATTACAAATGAAAGGATGATGAGTAACTTCTTACCCCTAGTTTATATACTTGTGAAATGGTTATGCACCAAAGTTACTAATTATTGGAGTAACTCAAGTTACTAGGCTAAAAGTTAAATAAAGTCAAAAAGCTAAAAGAATATCCATACTCATGGGAATATTCTCCTAAGCATGTGGTCTTATCTTGACCTAACCACTAAGTCAAGGATTTTCGTTGCATGAGCTATCCTTGGACTATAGAAGAAACCAAAACAAAAAGGCTTCTAGGTCCAAGAGTTGTCAACTCTTTCCTCAAAGCCAAACACCTAAGAATAATACCAAGTCAACACACTAGAATCCAAAATAGTGATGCTCATCTTTTCTACCTCCTCTAAATTAAGGTCCCCTCTATTTTAGCTATGACTAACTTTAGCTTATCATGACTAATACAAAAAAAAAATCCTTTATCTCTTTATAAATAATATCACTCAAGTACTTATAATACCAAACTAAATATCATAATAGTACATCCATGCACAAATAGGTGTTACATTTACCCTCATATTAAGATTTCACTTTGTCCTCAAAGTGAAGGTCTCTCTATCTTCTATGATACATCTTCAACTTATCATAGTTAATCCTATCAAAGTGTCTTCCTCCCAACTCCTTGAGATCATAGGTTTAATTGCCTCACACCTTCTCCACTATGAAAGATCCAAAGTACTTAGGAAAAAACTTCTTTTGCACTCTCTTGAATCAAATAGAATCAAACAACATTACTCAATCACCTTCTTTAAAAGGCTCCACCTACTTCTTACCTTAAACCCTAAACCCTTACCTTACCTCTTGTCATAGCTCTCTTTTTGTTTCCTTTGGGCTGGTCCACTTGAACCATAGCAATTGCTCTTGCCTCTTCTAATTCCATGAGTTAATCCTTCCTTGACTTAGAGTCAATTATAAATCTATTCAATCTTGGAGATGCATATCCAATTGCTACTCTTGCAGATCCAAATGCTAGATAACAAGTGGAAGGAAGTGGACAGATTAGAGCACCCTACCAAGAAGCAATAGGATGTCTCATGTATGCTATGATATGTACAAGACCTAAAATAACTTATGTTGTCAAGAGGACCAAACACATAGATATTCAATATCACTATGTGAGAGAGCAACAAGAGAAATAGGAACGCTATTTTAGGTACATGAACACCACTAATCAGATTGTAGATATCTTTTTCAAAGCTTTACCAAGAGATAGGTTTTATGAGTTTAGAAATTTGATTGGAATACTACCATTTCTTCAATGTTGGGAGAGTTAAAATTACATTTCAAATGGAAGTACATATGGCATTGATATAGCATGTACCTATACTATAGGCATTAGGGTTTGTATATAGCACCTAACATCCAATGGTGGGATTAGTTAGGGTTAGATTATTTAGGTCTTACCTCAAAGAAAGTGGTGATTTATTCCATCAAGACATTGGTGGCATAAAAAGAAGCTTGAGCAATAGAACATGTGAAGAGCAGTTTGAAAAGCAAGGCTAGATAACATGACCAAGTTTTCATTAGCTTAGAACCTACATACTAGCCTATGTATTACATTCCTTGGTTCATGCAACTAGATCTGCAATAAGAAGAAGTAAGAAAAGTGCTTTGCTTACCTTTTTTTACTCCTTGTAATTGTAAATGTTATGCATATTTGCCTTAGTATTTATCATAGTTTCAACATATATGCCTTTTGTGGTGTAATATAAGACTCATAAACAGAAAATTTCTTTACTGAGTGAGCCATAGGATGTGGAGATCTGGAATCAAGATACCAAGAATGATCTTAGTTTGAACATGAAGTAGTATTATAAGCAATTACGATATATGAATAAATGGCTGAATTTTCTTAAGCTCTTTCTCTATTTGAATTTCTTTTAGATTCATTAATAATTTGCCTTTTGTGGTCCTTGAAATGATGTCCAATATGATGGCATTTGAAACATTTCAACTTTTTGTTGAAATGTTTCTGATTTGATATAAAAGGTTCTAATGAAGAGGAAAATCTGGTAAGTGTGTAGTGTGATTATAACTCAAATGCTCAACAAGATTACTATCACAAAAAATTTGAAGAGTCATTACAAGATAGATCTTCTATGGGAGCATAGAAGTGTAAGTATGGGATAGATCTTCACATTATTAAATTCTATTTATGAGAGTGAATAGAAAGACAATTCATTTCAGGACTAATATCTTTGTTAATATACATTCAAATGTAAATTTCTTTATCTTGTTGCAAGCATCTTTTAAAGTGCTTTCCATAGACATCATGACCATAAGAAATGGAGCTATGGAAAAGAAGTTACTCTTTTGAAGTTCAAGACAAATAACTCATGCAAGAACTATGGCATCCCATTGCGTGAGCTATGAGCAAGCTGCAAGCAGTGGGACTATGGGCATGGGACCTATGTGCATGGCTTTGGGACATGTAGGAATGGCTCCTACAAGCATGGATTTGTAACTATGGGTATGGGAGTTGGGAGAAGGCTCTATGACCTAGGGAAGGCTATTTGCATGGTCCTTAATTGTGGGACTAAGTGAGATGATGTGTATTAATTGGTGCAAAACAATCTAGGGTTTAGATACACATCAATTTGCACCACACATTCTAGAACTAGATAAGGGTCTCCAAAGTGCAAGCGTATAAATAGTATAAGTGTTGTTAGTTAGAACGATTTTGACAATTCTTGTTTTATAGGTCTTGCTCAACAGTTCAAGGATAAAATAAGATTCT
Source organism: Lunularia cruciata (assembly GCA_948567375.1). NCBI lineage: Eukaryota > Viridiplantae > Streptophyta > Marchantiopsida > Lunulariales > Lunulariaceae > Lunularia > Lunularia cruciata. The sequence continues at coordinate 45,934,481 of OX419756.1, read as the reverse complement.
TGTGCAGTTGTGGAAATAGAAAGATATTGGCCAAATCACATGAAATTTAGTATAATTTCTATATATGCTTTTCTTGTCAAGATTGTTCAATGATGTTTGCTCCATCTCATAGCTAGATTATGATTTCCATTGCTCTTTCAAATTCTAACTTGAAAGTTTTCTCCTAGCAAAATCTTGTTGGAAACCAGATCAAGGAGCATAAGCATTAAAAGATCCATTTTTTCCTTTTTGAAAAATCCAATTCTTCCAATTCCTTGCATTCAATTTAACATTTATAGGGGAATTACCTTTAAAATTATACAATGCAATCGTGTGCTCAAAAATTTGAGTCATTAATATTTTCTCCTCCTATTGGAGATAAGTTATAAGCTTTTGGAAGGTTAGACACATTAAATTAAACATTGTTGTTTGCTGCAATATAATGGTAAATGTTAAATAAAACAAATTTTTGACAATAAAATTCAATGATTGACTCCCCATATTTTTCTTGATATTCAAGACCAAAATGGTAATATTTATTAAGAATAGTCTTCCCTTTCACAATATTAATTCCTTATAAGGCATTATTTTACTAATAGCTAGTTATATTATCTAGAGGTGACAATTGGCTTGGTAATATCTCAACGGATGTTATGTATGATGGGCTAGGTAGATCAGATATAGGTCTCACCAAAAGAGTACTTCTATTAACAAGGTAGGAGCCAAAAATAGCCTAAAAACTTCAAAGTCAAATTTGAAGGCCTAATTTTGAATGCCCCTTCTCCCACCATCTTGTTGAGAGCTTTCCAATGGTACCTCACCCATGCGATTCTAAGATTCTTACATCAAGATTTTTTCTTGTCAAAGATTGTTTGACCAACTAGATAGGATCAAAATTGACATGTGACCCATGCTTACAACTAATCTAAGGGTAGAGCTTGTAGACATGTCACATATCCATGTATTTGATCCAAGAGTGAAACTTCCTTTGAAGGAATCCTCTTTGATATATAAGAAAGACGAGATGCTTCTTTGGGGCATCATAGTATTGAGTGTGAAGCTTTGTGTTTCTTCTCTTATGTTTCTCTTAAGGTCTCCTATCCTTGGAAGATTACAAGCACCCAAAGTTTGAAAAATATAAGCCATTTGTAAATTAGAGATGTTCAAGAACTTTCTTAAAAGATTCAAGGCTGTGGGTTGCTTAACATTGGGTCAAGTATAAAGAAAATTTTGGATAAATTCAAAAGAAAATGTGTCTAATAATTTTAGTATCAACACATAAATTTCAAGGATATGGGTATTTTTACAATTTGGAATTGTTGAGATTGTTGAATCTTGAGATTGGTCAATATAATTTGCACAACTATGGAAGTTTTTCTAATGGAATGTCAAGTTTTGAAATATTTTCTTAATGGTGTCTTTACTTTGCCTTTCTCTCTCTAGGAACAATCTAGATGGCTAGTTTTGGGGCTTATTAATCAAGTTGTGTGTAGATGTAATACAATATTTTGAGGCCGGTTGTTTGCTCAATCACTGGAACTCTCTAATCTTATTCTTAGCATTCCTTTTATCTATTAGTGGAATAATAGGTAACCTAACTTGTCATCACAACAATGTTTCTTGGTCGGTTGGTCATCACTTCTAGCCTTACCAGGAGAAATACACAGCATGCTTGGAAGGAAAGAATCTAAGCACTACACATGAACACCAATCCAAGCCAACAGGGTGTACATGCAAGTATGTAAAGGATCCAAAGACAAGAAATTTAGCAACAACCCTCCATAATTTAGACAGAAATGAGCTTCAGAGCCCCCTTTTTTGTACACAAGCTGATTTCAATCTGTATTCCAAGTTTCATCCATTTGTTCTCTAATTTTTCATCCAATTTGCACTCCAAGTAGGGAAGTTCTATGCCTTTTGATGGGAAAATCTTTGTGAGACTTAGATAGGAATAATTTTTTCTTTATATCTTCAATTTGGATGTTTTAAGACTTAATTGAATGCTTATAAGATAAGATTTTCAGTGATATAAAGCAAGTTTCAATTTGAATGCTAGAGCTCTCTTGACAAGATCTCAAACTTGGCCAAATTTCTCTAGTTTCAACCCTAATTTCAAAATCCCTCTTTGAAGCTTTGCTCCTTAATTTTGGCAACTTTCACTAGATTTATAGCTCAAAGGTGTTTATTATACTCACAACCACTCCAACAACCTAAATTCTTCAATCATAGTCATAAAAATGGAAGAAGTGACATTCAATTGTGATTGGAGATAGAAATGATTCACTAAGCTTATGATAGTACTTTTGGTAGAGTTTTTTGCATCAACTCTCACTCTCAATAAACCTTGAGCTAAAACAAATTTCCATAGCAATTGATTGTGCCATTATCTAGCACTTTGTAAAATTTGAAGGCTTAATCTATCCCAATCTCTAGATATAGATCAATTCCCAAGTTGGGCTAACTTTTGAACTATATAAACCTAGGGATCCAATACCCTAAATTCTCTATTTGAGGAATTTATATGAAATTTTTCCACAAAAATACAAGACCTAACAACAACAATACTAGAATTCTGATGGACTTATTCCAACCAAAGAAGCAACCAAGACCCCAACATAATTATAATCTTCTCCACAACAATTTGATTTCTAGTGCTTCAACTTCAATTGAGTAGATCAGATTTGATATTGATATAAATATAAAATAATTTTGAGCTCAACATTATAAGCACTTTGTCTACTCTGCAACCCCATTGACAAATTGTAAAAAGATATGACAAAACGCTCAACATCTTCCAGCTTGTTCATTTTGGTATGAATTCAACCCCCTCTTGTTTCCATTGATCCTAACCCACTCAAAAATTACTCAAATCCATTGGTTTTTGTCTTTAGTGTGTTTACTTTTCTTCCAACCATTGTTGCCTCTCCTAAAAGGCACTTCCTTAATGCACTCAATTTTTGAAGAACTCCAACCAGACTTTCCTTGTTTGGACCCAAACACTTGCAATTTTATCACTTAGCTTTTTCTCTTTTTGACAAATGTATCTCACAACTCCACCTTGAAGCTGTTGAATGAGATTAGGTCCTTCTCCTGCTATAAGAGCACATAAATTATCAAGTCCCATACTTTCTCATAAGTAAGCACTAGAAAGATGATAGGATTTGGATTTTCCATCATCGACTCCATGAGTACCATCCCAAAATTTTCCACCACCCAACACTATAAGCAATCATGGTGTGGACTTTAACGAGTAATGAGAAAGGAATTTGGGAGTGGTAAATTGGGAGCAAAGAACATCTCTTGCTCAAATGTTTCCTTTGATGTGCTCTAGCATACATGCTTTACTACAACTCTCACTCTCCACGTCCTCGTCCCATTGGAGACTTCTAAAACTTAAGCACATCCTCGTCTATCAAATCTACACCATCTATATATATATATATCAAAGCCCTCAAAGAGAACATGATCATAATCCATATGGCCAATCACATAAATGTACATAGTTTGTCCACATGGCAATAGCTCAACTGTGTAATCTATCATAAAATCCACTCCAAATTTATGGAAATGAACCGCACTAACTTACTTTTTCATGTGCTATGCAAACCACATCATAACACAATGGGTTACAGCGGTGTATCTTCTGATTCACATGCATTTCCAAAACTTGAAATATTTATAATGTTTTTAGGTTGTCTATGGTTAGAGAGAATTCAATTTTGCTTTAGGGAGAAAACACAATGGATTCTCACCAAAAATTGCAAGTAAAATATGTCATAGGTTTTAAAGAACAATAAAGTGTCCTTTACTGTCCTCGTGTAAACATGAGGAATTGATAATGGTGAAGTTCAATAAGCCTTTGATACCATTTGACAAATTAATTCACTAAGAGAGAAATTTGAGAGAGAAAGAGATACCATTTGAGAAACCAGAGACAAAAAGAGATCTGATTTTAAATGCTTTGATCAAATAATGAATCAAAATAGCTTGTCTGTATGAACAACAAAACATCATAAAGATAGATTTCTCATAAGCCAGCGGTCATCTCTTATTACCTTGGGGTCAAATGAGCTTTTGGGGGGCCACAGTCATTACAAGCTTAGCTAGCGCAATACCTGTCGTAGGAGACACTATAGTAACTTGGCTTTGGGGTGGGTTTCGGCTGAGTTTCGTCGCACGGTGTTCACGAGTGCTTAAGAGTCAAGCGTTACTCCCTCCAACGAAGGAGGCCCGGAAGGCACTAAGGACCAACTAAACCCTTTGTGCAAACATTGGACGATTGTTCATATGAAAAGACATCCCTCACTAGGACTAATCTTCATCAAGATTATATGATCTTACTCAAGATATAAGTTAACCGTTGTTACATTCTAACATGGAGAATACTCAAACATCATAGGTGACTAGATGAGGTCTATTATTCTTCATCGGATGTTGCCTACAATAAATACTATAACTTGTAGCTATAGACTGTGTACACAATTGATGATCAAGTAACAAATGCTAACCTTTAGATAGTAGTACTCAACCTTGTGATGAACACCGGTGTGATGCAATTGTCGTTCTGATTCAAATATAGACGAGAAGTATCCGTAACAGGATTAGTGTAAACACCGGCACAAATTTGGAAAAGAAGTATCCTTTGGAGGATTGGTGTAGACACTTGGAACTCTTGTTTCAGAATAGAACAAACATCATAATAATGATGAAACTTTTACCTAATTCTGATCTTCATTTAGGATTGAACATTGAATTTCCTAGATAAATTTCAACTGGTGGTAGTTGAGTTTAATCATACCAATATTATCACATCCGGTTTGTTTATATTTTAAAGAAAGGATTAAACTCACCAAGGTGATCTGTTCCAAATTTCATGGTTGCCTACGTGAGAAACAAGAAGGAAAAACGTCCTCATCAAGTGTTCATGCGGATAATCTGATTACATATTTGTCTCTTCATTTCTATACAAGTGTTGAGATTCAGTCGTTCAAGGGCGTTTATAAGATATCTTGAGACAAGATGCCGATGAGTAAAGGAATGGCGACATACGGACCGAAGCAGTTTCATTCCTTTGGATTTCAGAAACAGACAAATACAATTAAATATTATAGTTTCACAATATATATACCTTTTGTGTTAATGTTTTGATGGGCTTTGTCACAATGAGATTGATATAGATATATAGATAACGGTTCATTAGAATATATAACTTGATTTTCTTTTGATGGATATGTTTTAGGTGAATTTTTTTCATTGAAGAAACTTAAATTTATTACTTAAATTTATTAATTAAATTAATTAACATGTGAATAAAGATAATTTAAAATATTTAAAATATTATATTTCACACTATATTAAACTTTTTTAAATTTCATAATTAATCATTTGAATTAACTTTACTATTTCATTTTATTTTATTTTTAAATGTATTTCAAGGGAGGCAGTCGGAGACACCACTTTAGGTACTATATATTAGGATCGTATTTAAAGCAAAATCGATTTTGAACATAATGTATATAATATTGTGTTTATGATTGAGGCCTGGCCTTTGGCAAAGCATTTCCTCGCTTCAGTTCAATTTATCATATTAAAGTAGCTGATGATATATAGAAGAAAAAAATAAAAAAATAATTAAATATAAAGGCTCAATGTTGTTTCTAAGTTCAACATGAGAAAATTCATGTAGACAAAATATTTAATTCTAGAGGTTAAGGATTAAGACTATCATAAGAATGATAAACAATGTCTTCCGACTGGCTTCCAAATTTTACAATTTTATAATTAAATTAATCATTTTCATAATATCATGATTTACAAAACTTAATAGATATTAATGAAAGGGAGTTGCTACTGCAACCCATGACATAGCCAAGATGATCTCACATATTACTCAAAATAATTTATGAAGCCTCCGTATGCAAACCGCAAGTCCAAGCGATTGGCAAGTTTGAAGCTCAAGTGAACTGTGAAACTTCAAGCCTATTCCAAAAACTTGGGAGCAAGACCAGAAGAAAAACTCATTTGAATATTTAGAAGTTCAAAGTGAACCTTGAAATTATGAGGCAAATCCTAAAACTAAATACAATTCACAATTGTATGGTTCAATTCACACACAAAAACAAATTTGTTCTACCTATGATAATAGATGCAATGTTGAGCCTTGAAATCATGGGGCAAATCTTGAAATTAAATACTTTCCACAACTATATAGTTCAATTCATATACAAGAATAAATTACTTCTACCTATGATAATTAATGCCATGTCAAGCAAGAACAAAATAGTACAATCAAAGAAATCTGAGAAACATGGGTTTTGTCAAGTAGTGGTGTCAACTTAGGAGTGTGGTTCAATATATCTCTACACTTTCTACTATAGCTTTATTAGAGAAGCTTGATGACATTTGCAAGAAATGTTATCCAAGAGTACAGATTAAGAGAAAAATTATTTATCCTTGGATTGTGGTAGATGGACATCACAAAATGATAGAGATAAATGCAAAATGTAAGTAATCCAATCTTGCCTTCATTGTGAATTTTCAATGCTCTTTCATCATGCAACATTCTGAAGAAGCAATATGCTTTGTTGTGCTCTAACCTGAGCTTAGGCTTTGGCTTGGGATTGAACTTGAGCTGAAGCTCTTCAGGCATGACCACCAATGATTATACAATGATTGTGGCTATCAAAGCCAATGGCAGAATAGATAGTTAGTATATATTGTGCACACAAAATTTACCTACCTATAAGACCTCTCATAGGTAGGTGTAATTGTCATCTTTATAGATGCTATCATGCAACTAGGTCATTATGAATGGAGAGTTGACTTTTCATTTGATGGAATTTCAGCTGTTGTTGGATGTCCTTCAGTGCTTTCACCATTCCTTGCTGATTGAATTTAATTTTGTGCACGCTCTTGTGAAGCACCTATTTTTGATAATTTGTTCACACTTTTTTTGTTAGCCCTAAAGGTTTCCCACAATGCCGGACAAGTTCTTTTGTTGTGCCCAGCTTGTCCACACGCTCCATAGTTCCTTCCAATATTTTTTGCTTGACCCAATTTTGAAAGCCAATTTTTTACAATATGGAGTTTATAGATGAATTAGCCAAGATTAATGAAGTAGAAAATAGGCCAAATTAGCCAAGACTGATAAGAATATTCTAGAAATATCTACAAAGCTTCTTGGTACCTTCCAAGTGTTGGATAACATGTATGCCAAGGGGTAACTCTATGAAGAAGCTTCTTGAGAAGCTTCCTGGCTAGCTTAGCTTGCATGCTAAGTACATGGCTTCTAAAAGTGAACTTCTTGGGAAGCTTCTTGACTAGCTTAGCTTGCATGCCAAGTAGGTGACTTCTAGAATGAAGCTTCTTGATTAACTTAATTTGCACTTTAAAAAAGCGGTTTTTAGAAAGCTTCTTGAAAAGCTTCTCAAGATCCTCGTATATTCCCTATAAATATCAAAGCCTAAGCTTATGCTAGGAATTTAGAGTTTCCCTTATTTGAGAATCCCAATGTGATCTTTCATTTTGATCTTCCATTTTGTTATCTCTCTCCTTGATCTTTTATATTGGTATCAGAGCAAGAATAGGATGAAAGGAATTATGGACCACCAAATCCATTTTCCCAAACCAGGATGGAAAGAATTTATGAACCACCAAATTCAGTTTCCCCAAAAAGTTGGGAGTTTTGTGTCCAAATACTACCCAAGCATCATATCACATAGTTTATCATCTCATGCTTTGGGCAAAATTTTCTCAATGCAATGTGATGCGACCTTGTCTAATGAATCCTTGATACTTCCAATTTTAAATTTTGGAGAACAATAGACATGTTGCATCTATGTGTTAACTTAGATAATTGTAGGTTGTTTGATAGAGCAGTAGCTATGGTGGTAATGCCCAAAGTTATTATTGCTATGCAACAACAAATTGAGCATCTTACTCAATTGTTGGAAGAAAGAGATCATCAATGACAAGAGCATGTAGGGAGAGCTCCATTTCAAGAAGGAGAAGAGAAAATCTGATTTACAAAGCCCAAGGTATTTGAAGGCAAGAATCTCTCTAGTGCAATGGAGAATTTTTGTTTGATTAAGGAATATTATTTTGAAGCTAAAAATCTTCAAGATGAATGGAGATAAATTCTCTTGGCTTCAAGCCAATTGGATGGAGTGGCAAAATTATGGTAGCAATTCCAAGTGGAGCAAGTTGAACAACAATTTATTGTGCCAATCTCAATATGGTAAGAATTCAAGAGCATAATAATTGGGAAATTCCAAGCTGTAAATGCTACACAAGCTACACAAGATAGATTGTCAAAATTGAAGCAAATCTGTTTTGTGAAAAGCTACATCACTCAATTCCAAAACACCATAATGCAAATTCCAAATATACTAGAAGATGAAGCTCTACATTGATTTATGAGGGGCTTGAAGTCACACACCAAATTGGAAGTGACCATGCGGGAACCCAAACACTTGGAGGAAACCATGTCATTGGCCAAGAGTTTTGATTCCTTGGTTGTGACAACTTGTTCTTGACCTCAACCTTCACAAAACCTATCAATACCAATGGAGATCAATTCCATCCAACAGAGCAAAAGATTAATTTGGAGATCAATGTCATCCATCAATATTGGCAGGTTTTGTGAAGGTTGAGGTCAAGACCAAGTTGTCACAACCAAGGAATCAAAGCTCTCAGCCAATTATATGGCTTCCTCAAAGTGTTTGGTTTTCCACATGGTCACTTCCAATTTGGTGTGTGACTTCAAGCTCCTCCTCACAAGTCAATCCAGAGCTTCATCTTCTAGTATATTTTGAATTTTCATTATGGTGTTTTCAAATTGAGTGATGTAGCTTCTCACAAAACTGATTTGCTTCAATTATGCCAATCTATATTGTGCAGCTTTTGTAGCATTTATACCTTGGAGTCTCCCAATTACTATGCTCTTGAATTCTTCCTATATTGAGATTTCACAATAAATTGCAAGTATCAATTAAGATTGATGTCATCCAATGGAGACCACTTGGCACTATAGATAGGGAAAGATTATGACAAAATAGTAGTTGCTTTTATTGTCATCAAATTGGACATCACATTGTTGAATGTCCATTCAAGAATGGATGATCATGACAAATCGCCCAAATGAAGTTTGTGGAGCATGATGATAAAGGAAAGAAAGAATCCCAATAGGAGAGTATGAGCCACCTATTGGGAACTTGATAATGGGATTGAAGGCTTGACCTATGCATGTTTAGTTCACTTGTAAAGTATGATATCTAGTTGTGGTTGTAGGATTTTGGGGATTCTAAAAATTTAGATAATTGCATGTCCATGCAATTAACAGAATAATTAGGTATTCCTATCAATCTAGTAATTGGAAGTAGATTGATGGTAGTAGTTGGTAGAAAGGGTTTTACATTTTGCATTTCACCTCTTGTTACATTCAAGATTGGGAAGGAGTATTTGGAATGTATGAGGTTTGTAGTGGTGCCTCTACACTATGATGTCATTCTAGGTTTGCCTTGGCTTGAACATCATAAGTTTCAATTTGATTGGACTCAACGACTACAATATCAAGGTAAGACTCATCAATAAGATTATCTAGCGCTTTTGAGTAAGACACCTAAGAAAAGTCAGTCCAAAGATGAGAAGTTTGTCAATAAAGTAACTATAGAGCAAGCTTTGGAGGAAAATATTCCTATTTTTGTGATGTGTATCAAGCCAATTGTGCATGGAGAATCTGATGAGTGCCAACAACCTCATTAAGCAATGGTTGATCAAATAGTTTAGGAGTTTACAAATGTGTTTTTGGATTATTTGTTGAAGGGGTTACACTCCGATTCTGATATGCCCTTCAAGATCAAGTTATTGCCAAGAAGTACTCGAGTGAGTAGACAAATCTATTGGCTCTCACCAAAGGAGTTAGAAGAGCTTTGAGCAACATTGATGGAGTTGTTGGAGAAGGATTTCATATGGTTTAGTACATCTCTTGGGGAAGCATTGGTATTATTTGTCCCAAAGAAGGATGGAGGACTTTTCTTCTATATTGATTACCATAGCATCTAAATTTTTTTTGTGAAGAATGCATATCCTTTGCCTTGAATTGATAACTTGCTAGATCAATTTGAGTGGAGCATAATATTTCTCCAAGTTGGATCTTTGGAGCAACTATTGGTAAATTTATATTGACAAAGAGGATGTGCAAAATATTACCTTCTGTACAAGGTATGGGCATTTTGAATGGAGAGTTCTACCTTTTGAGCTCACTAATACTTGCATAGTCTTCATGGATCAAATGCATTAGGTGTTAGATAGGCTATTGGATTAAAATGTGATTTTTTTCTTGGATGATATTTTACTCTATAGCAATATAGAGGTAGAACACACAAATCATATGCAAGAAGTCCTAAGACAACTATGTAAATAGAAGATTTATTGCAAGAAATCATTGTGTGCCTTTTGGCAAAATGAAGTTACCTTCTTGGATCATAAGGTCTCATCAAAGGAGATCAAGATGGAAGAGAAGAAAATCAAGGCTATTATTGATTGGCCTACCCTAAAGGATGCCATAGAAATGCAAACATTTAATGGATTGGCAAGTTTTTATTGACGGTTTATCCACTATTATGCTCATGTGGCCACACCATTGACCAATCTCTTGGGGAAAATCTCAAGCTTTTGATGGACCACCAAGCATGAAGAAGCATTCAAGAAGGTGAAGCATATTGTGTCTCCAAGACATTCTTCAACCATATGATCCTCAACAACCTTGTGTGGTTGAATTCAACATTTCTAACTTTCCCATTGGAGTTGTGTTGCATCAAGAATTTCTAAATGGGTTACATCTAATTGCCTTTGTGTCTTGTAAACTAAACACCGTCAAAAGGAATTATTTTTCTTGAGATCAAAGAACAACTAGCAATGGTATATGCCACCAAGGTATGGAGGCATTATCTTTTGGAGAAACAAGTGATCATGCAAACCGATCATGAACTTTTGTTGTAGACATTACATTTGGAGCATATGAAGAATTGATATTATTGATAGAAATAACAACTATATTTGTTTGATATCAAACTTGAGTATATAAGTAGTATGTTCCATGTCATCCGTGATATCCTATCATGATGATCTAATTTGAAGATTCTTCTTGAACCTCTCATCAATTACAATAGTGTCAATTGAATCAAAAATCCAAATTGAGTTAAGATCACTTTATAACACGATCACTTCTTTCAAATGGTATAAGGTCATTTTTTAGCACACAACAAAGAATACAACACCTTCTCCTTCAAGGAAGGCTTTCTATTATGTAAGAACCAGATCTTTATTCTAGCCATGGTTGATCTATGACTTGGAATCCTTCAAGAAGCCCATGACTTACCAATCGTTGGTCACATGGGTGTGGACAAGACCTTGGGTACCCTACAACACCAATGGTGGTGGCCCAACATGGCATGAGAGGTTTGAGAGTTTGTCTGACCTTGTGAGAGCTACCAATACAACAAGGCCAATAACTAGAAGCCAAGTAGATTCCTTTAACCACTTCCTATCCTATCTACTTGATGGAAACACGTGAGCTTAGATATCATCACATCCTTACAAAAGACAAAGCAAGGTCATACAAAAATCATGGTGTTTGTTGATAAGCTTAGTAAGCAAATCCATTTGGCTCCAACCTTTGATATAATGGATGCTCCAACATTGGCCCAAATCTACTTTGACAATATCTTCAAGCATCATTGGATACCTTGTATACTAATCTTTGATCATGACCCTTGATTGAGTGGTAAATTTTGGCAAACAATCTTCAAGCTACTCAACACCAAGCTTGCTTTGTCCATGGCCTATCACCCTCAAATTGATGGGCAAACAAAATGTGAAAATTGCACCTTGGAAGACATGCTCCGAGCTTTTGTCAACATTCACTATACTAATTGGAATGAGTACCTTACGACTATTGAGTTTGCCAACAATAACTCCAAGCAAGCAAGCATTGGATTCTCTCTCTTCTTCCTTAATTTTGGCCAAGATCCACTTGTTCCAGATTCCATTCTTGCTCCTCTTCTACCTCACATTCCTCATATTTCCACCTTCTTGACCATAGTATCCCACTCCCTACAAAAGCCAAATCTCATCTCCTTGTTGCTCAAAATTGTCAAAGGCAATATGAAGATCAACATCATCATGATCTCACCTTTCAACTCAATGATAAGGTCATGTTTTATTCAAGTAACCTACCCCTCCCACTTGGTACCCAAGTTTTTGAACTTATTCCTAATTAGATAGGTCCATTTAGTATCACCCAAATCATTTCTCTTGTTGTTTATTGTTTTTTCTTGTCTTGTCATATGCAAATCCACCCTTTCTTTCATGTTTCCAAGTTGAAACCCTTTGTTTCTAATCTATCTTCATTTTCCACTTGTGTCCAACTGCCTCCTCCGCCTATCCCTATCAACAATCATCAGGAGTATGAAGTTGATCGTATCCTTGCACATCACCACATTCAACATGACCGCCAACAGCATACTAAATATGAAGTCCTTTGGAAAGGATTTCTCATCTCTAGAATGCACAAATGGCCATTCATGAGTTTAAAGTTTCCATGGTGACGAGTACATCACCAACCAGTGGTGTAGGAATATATAACATATGGCTTTTATAAATGAGTTAGTCGAGATTAACAAAGTAGAAAATAGGCCAAGTAAGCAAAAAATTATGAGAATATTCTAAAAGCATCTAAGAAGTTGTCTGGTACCTTCTGTAATACCAAGAGCTAGCCATATGATCTAGATGTGAAATTTGGTTTGGTAATATCTGGAATGATTTTTTACATGATGGTCAAAATAGATCAGATAGAAGTATCACCAAAAGGGTACTTCTACTAATAGGGCAGAAAACCGAAATAGATTTGAAAACCTTAAAACCAATAGCTAGACATATGATTTGAAGGTGAGAATTGGGTTGGTACCATCTGCAAGGATTTTACACAAGATGGACTGAATAGATCAGAAATAGGTATCACCAAAAGGGGACTTCTACTAATAGAGTTGGAATTGAAATATGCCTGAAATCTTTGAAGGCAATTTCGGAGGCCTAAACGGATGAATTAGGCCTTGAAAATGTGTTGATTTCCTCCACAAAAAAAGGATAGGCTGACCTTCCCTCCTCCTGCTTTGTCTCATTGAGAGCTTTCCAATGGTACCTCACCCACGTGATTATGAGATTCCTACAGGAAGATTCCCTAAAAGATTCCCTCTGGTCAAAGCTTGTTTGACCAACCAGATAGGACCAAGACCAACATGTCACCCATCCAAGTAATTAATCCAAGGGTAGAGCTTGCTGACATGTCACCTATCTATGTACCTAATCCTATGGTAAAGTTTCATTGGAGGAGATCAGCTTTGCCTATATAATAAAGTGAAGGTGCTCCTTTGGGGCATCGGAGTTTGATTGTGAAAGTGTGTGTTTCTCATGGTGTATTTCTCTTCAGGTCTCCTATCCTCAAAGTATTACAATAGTATCAGAGCAGGTGTTGTCCAAGAGAGCGGATCACCCCTCTTGGAAGAACATGGGCTACTAAGACTGAGTAATTTTGAGGAGAGACATTCTAGTGGAATTGGTAGATTGAGAGGATAGAAAGGATGCTCCGGGAGGACAATATCCAGTGCCTTGCTTTCCATTCTTGAACCCATTCAACATCAAGATTATGTACATTGAGTGCGAGCAAGTGAGAGTGTATTTGGTTTTTCACTTCGGAGCAGGGTTCATGGATACAGTAATGATTTTGCAAAACCCAAGGATTTTGCCTATAGTGATTTATGATAAAAAGTGGGATTTGACAATTTACATTTTTTTGTGATGGATTTGAATGTCCCAAATCCTTTCCCTTTTAACACTCAAGTAGAAATTTGTTGTGTAGTGAGACCAAAATTGATGTTTAGGGATTTTGTAGTCAGGAATTTTGGTAAGGAATATTACCAACAAGTGGTAGCTTCTAAGGTCCCAATGGTAGTTCCAATAGTTTGTGCGCCCTCCAGAGTGATCGTATTAACTCTCTATTGAAGTTTAGGGTATAGCAATTGAGTGTTACAAGAACCATGGATCCATAGTTGTAGGAGTTAGTGCAAGGAATGCAGTGGATATTGAACAAATTTTGAGAGATTAAGATGACCATGGAGGTGTTACAAAGTCAAGTGCAGACCATCAAGAATGATCAAGCAATGCAAGAAGAAAAGCCATCTCAAAATCCAATACCTACGACTAAAGTACTTGGAGAGGCACCCATGCCTACAAACCCTATCAATGATGAAGCCACATTACTACTCCGGATGACCTGCAACATTGAGCCTTACAAGGAGCAACGTACGATGGGAGTAGTGGAGAACTGGATCTTGAGAATGAATCGATATTTTTGGTTGTTCTCAATAGAGATCACCAAGCATGTTGCAGGCGTGTTTGTATGTGGGTACTTGACCGATAAAGCCCTCACATGGTATGATGCTTGGGAACGATCCATGTTGGCCGAGAGAAGGGAGGTCACATGGACAGCAATGCAAGAAGGATTGCTGAAGAATTTCCAATCGGTGGATTCAGTGCAGATAGCCCGGATCCGACTATGGGGATTGAAACAAAAGAACAGCATACAAGAGTATGTAGAGGCATTCTGGATCTACAAGTCGCAATAACTGACATGAGTCCAATAGAGGCTCTCGATAATTTCAAACGAGGGTTGAAGGAGCAGATTCGCCAAGAAGTCATGGTACAAAATCTTCGCACAATATTTGAAGCCATTGCTTGTGCACAAAGAATAGTAGGAGCATTAGGTGGAGGTGAAGGAGTAGTTCCACCTCAACATTATTGGGCAGAAATGCCACCCATGGGTGGACCAGTACCAATGGAACTAGGCAACAAGAGCACGACCGCTTCAAGGAGAATGGGGACGGGTAGAAGAACAGAGAGATGGAGTCCCACGAGGAGAAGGAACTCGAGGAGAACAACGTTGTTTTTACAATTGTGGTTGTATTGGGCATATATCTACCAACTGTCATGCTCGACTTCCCAGAGGCCCTTGACCTTCATACAGGCGATCTTTGAACAACATGGAGAGAAAAATTGAAGAGGAGGTGGAAATCACTTTGGAAAACGAAGATCACCAGTAAGTGTACCTCACTGCCTTACTGGCTCAATAAGAAAGCAAAAAAGCAAGGGAAGGAAGAAGACAAGCGCACAAAGGTACCAAAAGGCAACCTCACAATTGATTGTATTGAATGGGGTCCTAGAAGGCAATCAAGTGAGAGTGTTAATAGATTTGAGAGCCACAGAGAATTTCTTGTCTTGCTCTATTGCAATAAGATTGGGAATGGATCTAGAGAGAGATGAGAGTGAAGAAATAGAGTTACCTAATGGAAAAACAGAGAGGATTGAATCATTACCCAGGCGGGTGACACTCTCTATAGGAAAATATCAAGAAGCAATTGAGTAGTGAGTGATACAATCAGCTCGTTATGATGCAATCTTAGGTATGTCATGGATGGAGCATTACAACACTATGGTAGATTGGAGGAAGAAAGTAGTGAGAACCCACCAATGGTCGATCATTGGGATTAAAGAAAAATCACATAGGCAAGAATTGCCTCTCTACGTCATAGGGACAACAGCTATCTATAAGATTGATAGGTGCTTCATGGGTCTAATAAGAGAAGTCCAGAGTGCACAACTCGAGGGAAAAATTCTTGAGAAATTGAAGGATGTCGTAAATGAGTTTCAAGATGTCTTTCCTAATGATCTACCCTCAGGATGAACACCAAAAAGGAGAGTAGATCATAAAATTGAGACACTCTTGGGGAAGACACCTCCCTATAAGGCCCCATATCGCCTATCACCTCATAAGTTGGAGGAGTGCAAGAATCAAATTGAGGATATGTTGCAGAAGGGGTTCATCCAACCCAGCGTATCACCATATGGGGCTCCAATCTTGTTTATGAAGAAGAAAGACAATACAATGCGCACGTGCATTGACTATCGGGGTCTCAATCAACAAACAATGAAGAACAAATACCCCTTACCTCGCATGGATGATCTATTCAATCAACTCAATGGAGCACGACATTTCACCAAACTAGATTTGCAAAGCGGTTTCAATCAAATCCAAATTGCAGAGGAGGATGTGTACAAGATTGCTTTTCAAACCAAGTATGGCTACTTCAAGTATCTCGTGATGCCTTTTTGTCTCACCAACGCACTTGCCACTTTCATGAGTCTAATGAATGACATATTTCATCCATATTTGGATAAGTCTATCATCGTCTTACTGTATGACATCTTAGTATATAGTAGCATGATGAACAACCTCTACAAGAAGTTCTCCAAATTCTAAGACAGAATCAATTGTATGCCAAATCTCAAAGTGTGAGTTTGGCAAGTCTAAAGTAGACTACTTGGGGCATAGAGTAAGTGTAGAGTGTATTCAAGTATTGACAGATAAAATAGAGGTCATTCAAAAATGGAGTGCCCTAGAAGATCAGACTTGACTCAAGAGCTTCTTGGGTTTGATAGGATTCTATCGTCAATTTGTCAAGGATTTCTCCAAGGTTGCACAGCCTTTAACAACACTGCTTGGCAAGGGGAAGAAGTGGACATGGAGAACCGCACAAGAGTTGGCCTTTCAAGAATTGAAAGCCGCCTTGCTACATGCACCAATCTTGAAGTGGTATGACCCAAAACGTCCAATCAAGTTGGCTATAGATGCATCAGGCGTAGCAATTGGTGCAGTCCTACAACAAGACTGGCATGACGGATGGGATCCCATTGCATATTTCTCTCAAAAGTTATTACCAATAGAGCGCAACTACCACACCATAGAATGAGAAGAGTTGGCCATCGTCTTGGCAACCAAGTATTGGAAGCACTATCTGAGCGAGAAGGCATTTGTGGTAGAGACGGACCACAAACCTCTAGTCTACCTTGAGACACAGAAGGATCTATCTTGTTGCCAGATTTGATGGGCAGAGTGGCAAAAATGCTTCAACATGACAATTACCTACGTTGAAGGTAAGAAGCAACTTGCAGATGCATTTACCCGCATGCCAATGGCAAACAACTTGGTGGTAGAGGTTTGGATTAACCCTAAATTCTAGCTAGAGATTTTGGCGGCTACAAAAACTGATCCACAGATTGTAGAAAGGAATTCATCCAAAGGCGTCAACAGCACCCAAGGACTCACCTTTCATGATGGCAGCTTATGGATTCCAAATGTCCCAGAATTGTGCACCACCATTCTAGCGGAATGTCATGATTTGGCCATTGCAGGTCATGTTGGAGTGGACAAGACCTTGGATGCAGTCCAGCGCCATTACTATTGGCCCAAGATGAGCAACAATGTGATGGACTACGTGCGCAATTGCTTACTTTGTCAACAAAACAAGCTTCTAATCAAGCTCTTGCAGTGCTCCTGCAACCTCTCCTCACTCCTACACAACGTTAGGAACAAGTGTGTATGGATCTCGTCTGTGAATTACCAAGACCACATCAGGATTCAACTCCATCATGGTCTTTGTGGACTGGCTTAGCAAAATGATTCATGTATGCCCTACAACCAAGGAGGTGACCGCTCCACAACTTGCTCAATTATACTTAGATGTAGTCTTCTCTCACCATGGCTTGTCTCGAGTACTCATCACCGATAGGGGTACTCAATTCACCAGTTTGTTTTGGCGCATCCTCTTTGGTTTCTTCAAAACCAAGTTGGCCATGTCCACAGCTTACCACCCACAAATAGATGGACAAACAGAGCGGGCTAATCGCACTATTGAAGACATGTTACACGGCTTCACCTTAGAAGAGCAAGAGAGGTGGACACCCTACTTCCGTTGGTGGAATTCACTTACAACAATTCAGTGAATGCATCCACCCAGGTCACTCCGTTCTTCCTCATGTATGGTGAGCATCCCTTCACACCTTCCAGCTTGATGAAGATCCGTCCGGTGGCTCCCAAGGTCGATGCAATCAACACATTTGTTTCTAGAATCCAACAAGGGGTGGAGAGCGCTAAGCACAAATTACAGATTGCACAAAATCACCAGAAGCAATATGTTGATGCACACCATAGGCACATGGAGTTCAATGTTGGGGATCAAGTGTGGCTATCGACAACCAACCTCACATTAGTGGGACCTCGTAAGCTCAGACCTTGTTTTATTGGGCCTTTCTCAATTCTCCGTCGAGTCGGCGCTATGGCCTATCACCTTGAGCTACCACCACACATGAAGATCCATCCAGTGTTCCATGTTTCCCTACTATACAGATATGCTCCCTGATAAGGCTTGGGCCATTCCACACAAGACATTCGACCTTGTCCAACACTCGTTGATGGCAATGAGGAATATGAAGTGGAGCGTATTCACCAAAAACACATGCGTGGTGCTCGTTAGCCACAGGTGGATTATCTTGTCAGTGGAAAGGTTACCTTCTCTATGAAGCAACATGGAACCCGCTGCCAATTTGACACATGCATTGGTATTGGTGCAAGCATTTGAGCAATAGTTGCACAACAAGGACGGTGCATCTTAAAAGGAGGGAGGTTTGTAATACCAAGAGCTAGCCATATGATCTAGATGTGAAATTTGGTTTGGTAACATCTGGAATGATGTTATACATGATGGTCATAATAGATCAGATAGAAGTATCACCAAAAGGGTACTTCTACTAATAGGGCAAAAAACCAAAATAGATTTGAAAACCTTAGAACCAATAGCTAGACATATGATTTGAAGGTGAGAATTGGGTTGGTAACATCTGGAAGGATTTTACATAGGATATACTAAATAGATCAGAAAGAGGTATCACCAAAAGGGGACTTCTACTAATAGAGTTGGAACCAAAATATGCCTGAAATCTTGAAGGCAATTTTGGAGGCCTAAACGGATGAATTAGGCCTTATAAATGTGTAAATTTCCTCCCCATAAAAGCATAAGCTGGCCTTCCCTCCCCTCTTCTTTGTCTCATCGAGAGCTTTCCAACAGTACCTCACCCACGTGATTCTGAGATTCCTACAGGAAGATTCCCTAAGATTCCCTCTGGTCAAAGCTTGTTTGACCAACTAGATAGGACCATGACCAACATATCACCCATCCAAGTAATTAATCCAAGGGTAGAGCTTGCTGAATGTCACCTATGTATGTACCTAATCCTATGGTGGAGCTTCATTGGAGGAGATCAACTTTGCCTATATAATAAAGTGAAGGTGCTCCTTTGGGGCATCGGAGTTTGAGTGTAAAAGTGTGTGTTTCTCATGGTGTGTTTCTCTTCAGGTCTCCTATCCTCGGAGTATTACACCTTCCAAGCATCGAGTAATGTGAATGCTACGTGTAGCTTCTATGAGGAAGCTTCCTAGCTAGCTTAGCTTGCATGCCAAGTAGGTGGCTTCTAGAAAGAAACTTCTTGGGAAATTTCCTAACTAGCTTAGCTTGCATGCCAAGGAGGCGGCTTCTAAAAGGAAGCTTCTCAAGAAGTTTCTTGGTTAACTTAGCTTGCACTCTAAGAAGAAAACTTTTAGGAAACTTCTTGAGAAGCTTCTCAAGAGCCTTGTATGTTCCTTATAAATACCAAAGTCCAAGCTCATGCTAAGCATTCAAAGTTTCACTCATTCAAGAGTTCCAATGTTATCTTTCACTCCAATCTTCCATTCTCATATTTCTTTCCTAGGCCTTTTACACTATAGATCCCTTTGAAAATCTTGGCCTATTATTTATGTTGATTGGTCATCCTTTTGGCCTTTTTGGAAGTGGAAAGGTAACTATGAGGTTGCTTTTGGAAGCAAGGTCAATAACTTGTGCACAAGCAACTTCCTATTGCAAACCTGATTACATGACAACCCGTTTTGCTAGAAAGCACAAATATTGTTGAAAATTCTCATACCATTGGTCATTTCTACCATGCTGCTCTTGTGCATAGTTGGTAGAGTCTTCTTGGAGGTGCCATTGTGCATGAATGCATGCAATATATAGGTTAGCGGTTCTTCATATGAAGCTTAATGTCATGTGTATAGGGCAACCTCATTGTCTTTTGAAGGTGTTAGTATTACTGCATGATTGCAATGGCTTGTTAGTTGTCGTTGCTCTTCAAGTTTCCTAAGTCCAAACATATAAACTTGACCCACAAGCTTTGAGAAAATATGATTCCAAAGCCCATGCAGAATGCATATTCTCTTGGATAAAATAGTTGATTTATACTCTACAAGCTTGTGTGAGAGAACTTGTGCCACCTTCTCTTGAACAATATAGAGATCTCTTGTCGAAACTTGCAAAAATTTCTTTAGAGCAATGTGTGCACCTTCCATTCAAAAAGTTGTTATGTTCTCCAAGTGAAGATGGTTGTTTGACCATGCCTTAACAAACTTGCCTTTTTGAGGTAGCCATGTTTGTTCAACATACCTCAAGGTTGCTTGTGCATTCACAAATTTCACAAGCATAATCTCCCAATTACTTTGGAAGTCTTGTTCATTTCTCATATTGCAGAGGTCTGTCCAATGTCATGGAAATTCATGCCAATATTTTTCTTTCATGAAATGCTTCTTGCATTAGGCAAGCACCTTATCTTTATATACCATAGGCTCAACAAAGGCTTGGACTAGGGGAAAATTGACTCAACTGCACTTACCAAAGCTAATTCTTGATTGATAATCATAACTTGGGGAACAACTAGTCCGCTGAAAAGCAAACTGACTTGCATCAAGACCCATGTATAGACTGTTGTTTCTTCCTTGTTTAGGAAGGTGAAGCAGGAGAAAAAAGTTATGTTAAGGCCCTTACATCCAGCCATGTTGAGTAAGGGAATTCAAAACCTATTTGTCTTATATGTGCAGTTTATGAGTAAGACATATGAATACTTGAATGTTAGAGCAATGGAATCCAGATGTGCAAAGAATAAATATGTAACATGATCGTCTCAATCGCACAAGAATTCAGAAGTGAAGTTGCTCGTTTGCAATTCTTCAAACAACACCTCAATTGGAGCCGACCTGCCAACTTCTCGCCATGACCTTTTGGTTTTGTATTGTATATTGACTTGAATATGGCCAACATTGATAGATCTTCTCAGTGCAACATCATCAATATCTGTCAGACAACAATACCTCCAATTATTAATTGTTCAACTTTCTTAGTTGGGAAGAGTTGAGGCCTCAACATGTTGTCCGATGAGTATTGGTGATTGTGTTTGCTTTCCTTAACATAGAAAGTCCAATAATTGTTGCCTTTCTTGTCAACGATCTCGATAGGGCAACCCAAAAGCCTAGTTCCAATATTCAGCTGTTCTTTTCTGCATATACACTCAAGCTCAAGACAGTTTAGATAGATATTGCCACGATCACATCCCAGGGTAGCAAGCAGGTCTTTATCAGCACGCTGGATGGTGGCCGCTTATCCATTCTGCAAAGCAATGCTTTTGACATAAGAAATATGATCTTCCTGTTTGGGGAAGTGGGTGATCTCGTCAAGTTGCATGGCAAACGGCCGAAGGAGAGATCAAGGGATAGGGAGAGAAGATGATGGGGGATGGCCACATGGCAAATGGCAACTCATACCAAGGCTGCTGAGGGTGATGGGGAGGATGTGGCAAATAGTAAAGCGTAGGGTGGCAATATGGACCATGTCATGGTGGGTGGGGTGGCAATAAAATAGCCAGTTCCTAATGAAATTACCTTTTATCCCTATAATTTACTTTAAAGGATATTTGATTATATTTAAATTTTTAATGTTTGCAAGTCCTTCCACAACAATTTCTTTCATTTGTATAGAACCATTAAAAAAACTGATGAAGATACACCCTTACATCAATTTTGAATTTACAGATGATTCCGCATGATTCTCTCGTTGAAAGTACCTACTTTAGTGGAAGGTCCCCGAGAAGCTTGATACCACTAACCTGTCACCCCAATCGAGGCCCTGGACGAGAAGATAGAACGCTCTGTGCCGGGGAGAATCAAACCACCATGGGACATTCAAATTTGTCAAATTTCGTGCTGGCAGTGCTGGTGCCAATTCCGTCTATTGTGTTCTATGTTTCGTTTCTATACTTTTGTGGTGAAGAGAGTTTAGGGTTTCGATTGCAGCAATGGCAAGATGTGTGTGTCTGGGGTCGGATACATCCGATAGTTCTACTGAATGTGCTCTTCTTTATTAACGTGGATGTCCTGTTTTGGATCATTGGACTTGTGCAACGGAATGTGTGGCTCATAGATCCATACTGGACGGTCATTCCTGTGGTGATCGCGGCGTTTTATTCCACTCATCCTGCAGCACAGTATGATGTTCTGCGCTCAGGGGCTGTTCTGTCGTTGATCGGGTTGTGGAGTGTCCGACTCACGTACTCATATTTCCGGAGAGAGAACTGGCAGTGGGGGCAACGCGAGGACTGGCGCTTCACAGAGATTCGGAGGAAAGATGGTAGAAACTGGTGGTGGAAGTCATTTTTTGTGTGCTTTGTCTCCCAGCATATTTTTCTCGTTGGGATAACGCTTCCACTGTACTCTGTTCACACCCATGACCGGTGCTGGAATGCTTGGGATGTTCTAGCTACGCTATCCTGTGTTACGGGCGTGGTAATTGCACATACTGCAGATACCCAGCTACATAAATTTGTAACTCGGAACAACAATTTGAAGGATTTTGGGGCTCCAAAAGTCCCTCTCTTGGATCATGGGCTGTGGTTTTACTCAAGACACCCTAATTACTTCGGGGAGCAGTTGTTCTGGTGGGGTCTGAGTCTCTTCTCCTGGAACTTAGGGCAATCTTGGGCCGTTATTGGTACAGCCATCAATTCGGCCTGTCTTGCATACACTACAGTCCTGGTAGAAAGGAGAATGGTGCAAGATTTGTCAAGAGCTAAGATCTACCGTGAATATCAAAAGTCGACATCAGTGTTGATACCTTGGTTCAAGAAGTCACCTACAGGAAAGCTGAAAAGGACTTGAAACCATATCTGAATTGGAGTATTTCAAAAGCCCTGGGCAGGGTTATAAACGTGTAAGAATCAGGGTCTCAGTGGCACCTCAATGTATGTTTCCTCGAACTAATAAAAACCCAGAGAATGAGTACGATTACGAACTACCTGAATGGGTAGCAACAAATCTGTGCCGGCACTTTTTAAGCCAGAAAAGACGATACCTTTTGACCGCTCCAAGGAATACTTTCAGAAATTGAACATGATTGTGCCAACTGGTTCTTACAGGTCGAAATAGTAACCTATTATGAAGACAGAAAGTGCCCTATGCTATAAAGCTTAACCAAATTTTCCCCTGTATTATATTGAGTAACGGAACACATAATCCTTAACAAATAACGATGTTCAATGCCTACATATGACCAAACTTGACTCTGACATTTGACAGAAATATAGTAAAATTATTCAGCAATGTCAGTACATAAAGAGGTAAGCATGCATGTGCCCGGAGACACAGGTTAGGATATGGAACCATGGTATCTCGACAATTATCTATGGCTACAATGGTCTTATTCATATGCACCTGCAGGCAAGGGTTAGTACTAGCAAGTGTAAATTAGTGAATTGGACATAAATGCATAGCACTCCAGATGGAGAACATTAGGCACAAGGTATGAGGACTGAGATTAACCATTGAATCCTGTATGTCAGCATGAGCCAGAAACCGCTACACAAGCAGGGACTGGACAGACTCTCATACCCGGTCTGCACGACAACACCAACGACTTCATCAGTGGCCCCATCAACGCGGTGCCTAGATAGCTGATATATATGCGTCGTGTTCTTGAAAGACCACATTGGCAAGGATAGAGTGAGTAACCTCTCGACATACATAGTATTGGAGAGTTTGTGGGATCTGAGTTTTCTAGACTTTTGTTCTCGACCGGGCAGAAACCGGGGGAAACAGAAGGGTTCACAAATTCCGCAGTGCCGTGGCACCTGAAGAGACGCATATGGAACAAGATCCTTTGACAGCCATACACGCTAATCGTTCAACAAATTGTATTTGTGACTGGGAAACTTATTTTTTGGCTCCTGTGTAGCGCAAGTATGCAACCCCCATAAAAGCCCACACTATCTGGAGCTATAAAGAGTGTAAGGTAGCATAATGCGTATATGAACATAAGGAAATTCATGAAGCAGCAAACCGGGAGCTGGGTTGGAAGGCATTGAAACATTCCCGAGCAGCAACTACAACTGCTGGAAGCAGGTATACTAGTCACGAAAATCTGAGGCTCTAAGCTAGTAGAGAGTTGATCAAATCTGAGCTTAAACGCAACTATCATTTAAGTGAATCGCTATAAACATCGGACCTGATGGAATGGAACTGTCGACAATACGGTATCTGTTAGAAATAGTCAAATATATTTGCCTCGCTGACAAATAAACCGGCAGAGAACGGACTTAACACAGATAAAGCAATGTCTTCTAACTGCGCTTCCCCAGAGTGGTGGGGCAGTCATATCCGGGTGGTTCCTGTATGTGCAGTGTCATCTTAAAACCAGTTTTTACGTCATCATCCTAGAGCGAAGCAAGTGCTTCAAGAAGTAGAACTCGTGCTTCATCAAGGAGATGGCAAAGTGTCAAAATTGTTACATTTTCCAAGTTCCCGTGCCTAGCTCCACTTTTGAGGTGCAGGTAGGCAAAGTGATCTACCGTGGTGACATGGTCGATACATCCAGTTTCTCTACGTTCGGAACTTCGGCATCATTGGAAACGTAAATATGGAGAAAGGCCCTAACGTCAGCAGACATGCACTTCATCCTTGTAAAGTCTGGATAGCTGCTTCAATATCTGGTATACCATTCTTGAATGCTTCCCACTGCTCGACGCTCAGGCTCAAACCTGGTAATCATTGGATGGCAAAGATTCACAGAAATCTTCTCGATTTAAAGAGCTCTAGGAGCCACTCACAAAAAAATTCAGAATCCGGGGAGAATCACTTTATCAAGTACGAAATTTAAAAGGTCAATGGAATAGCTCGCGAACTCACCTTTCTGAGTTGGTAACTGTTTGCCCTCTTTCTCGTAATACTCCCGTATAGAAACTAATAGTTTACCTTTAAACTCTTGAATAGTCACACTCCGCTTAGGAGCAAGCTGCACAGACGTAAAAGGACATTCTTTAATTACTTGTATACTTTGCTAACATTGGTGCCTCACTGACGATAAACAGAATGAGGAGTTTGAATCCTAAGAAGGTTAATCTGATGCAGAGAAGTTGAAATTTTCTAGAACAGCGGATATCTCGTGCCTCCCTGCTCCAAAAGGGACACATAATCCATCCTCAGGCAGGCAAACAGTTCATATACAGGGCAGGTAAGTACAAACTCTATGTTAAACTTGACAACAAAAACATTCCTGGTTGATAAGAGGAAAAAAAACACCTCACAAAATGATGCAACACATCTCTAGTTAGTTAGGTGCGATACAGTCAAACAGTTAAGGTGTTAATGTCAAGACCTCAAGACGTCTTCAATAGACTTGTTCATTTATTCAATCAGCATTGTTGGTCCCTCTATGCAACTTCATTTCTTCAAACACGATATTCAAATATTATTTATCTCCCTATACATGTTATTCGAGGTGCTTGTACGACAGCAAAGCACGAGCACCTGCGAACCTGTACCCGGAGAACACTGTCCACAACATCGCGATTAGTTGGATTCAAAGGTGGATTGAATGCTTTCAGTACGATCGGCAGCAGCATAGTATTTAACGAACGAAATGTCCAAGAAATCAGTCCTAACGAGAGGAGAAGAATCCCAACCTGACATACTATGATGTCGCCAGTGTCATTTCTTGCCCATTTTCCCTGCTTCTTGGCAGGCATCTCTTCGTCAGAGCCATCATCCGCAGAGTCTTCTTCACTCTCATTGAATCGTCGCTTCCCTGAGGCTATTCCAGGCTCTTCCTCCTCGTCCTCGCTCTTTGTGACAATTTGCTTGTTCTTAGAATCTCCCTCTTCCGCGGAGGCTTCCGATGCACTTGACTCCTCCGACTCTTGATCGATAAAAACTCGTCTTTTCTCCTTCGTGGCGGGCTTACTAGGTATAGCAGCTTTTACAGCTTTGGCAGGTTCTTTTCGTTCTTCAATCTCAGGTACTGCCACCACGGCCTGTTCCGCTGCCGCTCCCACAAAATAGTCGTTGATAATTCTCTTCACCAATTTCCTGTTAGCCGGTACTTCCAAGTCGATGCCAGTATCCTCTGCTGCTAATTTCCTGACTTTACTCTCTGTCATGAGCTCCATGTCAGCGTGTTGGAGGATCCGCTTGACAGACTCCGTCAAGAGATTCTCGATGTTTTTATCCATCGAATCCAATAAAATTTCCTCTTTTTGTTTCTTTCAGCTCCTCCGACGTAATCAGTAATTACAATTCGCGAGCTATATCAACTATGCTCTGCCCCTGAAAATCCACCGCGAGGGAGATCACTTTCAGAATAAAACTGCGGAACTAGACTGCTGTTTGACAGACTAGAGTATTGCTTAAAATTGATCCCCTGTCGGACCCTAACGAACTGTACAATTGTGACAGAACGATAAGAAGTTGGTGGCACAATGCAATATCCGACACCAATGAAGTTGAAGGACGGCTTTCGCGCTCCAATTTAAAACAGTCTGCCAATTATATCTTCACACAGTTCCGCCTACGTCAAAGCCTTTAAGCAATCACACTCCTATTATGAGCAAACTGCACACAAGATTCTTGTCTACTTGGCAAACCTTGGCGCCGCGACGACGAAAGACAACTCCTTCGAACTCATGGAGAGCTTTGTCTCGCCTTCGTAGAAGGAATCTGGCATCTAGTGTAATTTGTAATCGGCCTGATTTCAAGATTCCCGGTGACACGGACTCTCAGCCGGTAAACTAGTGGATAGATTTCCTTAAATATTCCTTTGAAGTATAGTTTAAAATGAATCGGTAAAATATACTGTTGTGAACTGTGTGTAAATTTACTAAGAAGATAACTGTCTGAGCTCCCAGTCTTATCGGTTAATGGTTTTTTCTTAATTCCAAATGTAGCAGTATATTATTAGAATATTACGAGAATGAATTATTGAATGTATAATTTTACTAAGACCCTAGGAAAGCATCGAAACTTTCTGTCCTCATAAGTCCTATACTTCGGTGAGAGAGAACACTGTTATATGCATCTTACAATGGCATAAATATAGAATATGAATAATCATTTATTTTAATGTAGGCTATATTACATATTCGATATTAGATATTTTAAAAAACTCATACATTATATTTAATAGAACTCTCCAATATGTTTGATTCAAATCGTCCCTTCACATTGTGATGTGAGATTTTATAAAATTGTAATGTATAAGTTTCAAAACATCATATTTCAAAAGAGTTATTAAATTTACCGGACATTAAAGTGGACGACTATATTCATTAGAAATCTTGATTTTCAAATTACCTCAATATTGACATCTATTACATTCAAATAATAAAAGATACAGTTTTTTATGTAAATTAGTTTTATAAATACTCAAGATTATCGCTACCCCATTAACATTTTATTGGGTTCTCTATCCAATTCCTATGGGTGATGATAGGATATAATTCTATAGGTAGAGAGCTCATAATTATAATTGCTGGTCCCACCAAACATTCTAATTATGAGCTCCCTACTTATAATTATAATTATATATGATTGTAATTATATTTATGATTGAATCGAGGTTTCATTGATTTCTGTTTTTCGTTCTCATTGAATACTACATTACTGTACATTAAATTGAACAACAAAACTATTCAAACAAGATAGCGCTTATACTAATATAGTGCATGACTAATGCAGAGGTTTGAACTCGGACCTTCGCTAGTGTACTCAAAACGCTTATACTAATATAGTGCATGACAATGCAGAGGTTTGAACTCGGACCTTCGTTAGTGTACTCAAAACGGATGAAAACTAATCATTCTTGTGATAGGTGATTACTTTACGTTAGAATTATCTTTCTACTTATGAATCGTCATGTGTTATATGATATGATATCCATAATCGATTTGTTTATTCTTTTACCTTTCTTACTATACTACTTCATAGAATTCTATATTGTTTTAAAATTTCTCCACTGAAATAACTTGAACGTTCACAGTCCTATGATTTTTCTCACAAGTACTTTTTAAATTTGATATCTTTAGTAATTCTTAGAATAAATGTATCATGTATATTTAGTGCACAATATCTCTATCGTGTGTGAGGAGCATGTTATAAATGGAAACAAGGAAACACTTAATCCACGAAGTAAAATATAGCTACATTAACCGGAAACACGTAAAAACTTGCAATGTAAAAATTTAAGATACAGTTCCAAAAATTCCTATGACGACTTTTTTGGACCTGTATGATAAATTACAAAACAGTTCAACCCGGGAATACTTGGTTCATTGTGTCTTCTTCTCCTTGTTTGGAATATGACATCATACGGTAAATTATGGATATGGGGAATTTAGAAGTATAACCTTACCTCAGGAACGAGAATACCAAAAAATTTTAACTCCCCATTTGATTTTCACTGCATCAAAGTCCTAATTCAAGCACGTCCCAATATCGAGCGCAAACGTTTCCTCCAAGTTTTTCTACACTAAAGTAATTCGCGGAAGTTCTTCGATGAGTCAAGAGAGGGAGCTGCGGGTGAGTGTGGAGAAAGGGGAGGAGAGAGTCAAGAGAGGGAGCTGCGGGTGAGTGTGGAGAAAGGGGAGGAGAGGGAAAGGAGCAGCATGTGTTATTATTATTATTCTTGTGCTAGCCATGGTTACACCTTCCCATGGTGTCGTCGAGAGCGTGTCAAGATACACCATGCCCGGTGTGTCACCGACCCTTCACTTCGCACGGGGTAAAGATCCATGTGGGAAGGATGCACAAGGACTACGATTGGACCACATGGGATGTCCATGTGAGACGAACTACCACATCGACAACATTGATATTTGGGATGACGTACGTTTCTTCTATACCTTCGTTGATCGTTCCAAGGATACCGATCAAGTCGTTGGAGTGGTTAGTTTCTCAGGCGGGTTACATTTTGGGGTTATTTGAGACTAGTTTTCCATGTCCACGTCTATTCCATAGGCTACCCCGCACACTCCATGATGAAGCTAGACAGGCTTTTTGCCTACTAGTGGATCCTTTGGCATGTGATCCCTTGGACGAGTTAGCATGGTTCCTATTCCTCTTACTCCCTCGATGGTGTCTTTGTTATGCTAGAGGGGGATGTGCAGGGCATAGAGAGGTGGCTGCTAGATTTCGTCAATAGCGAGCGGGGGATTGAGTAGCCCTTTAGGATGAGTCTATTAGGGCTACACAATTTAGGAGACAAGCATCGCCACAGGATACCACAGATTCCATTGGATTACGACGATGTAGGACATTAGGTCAAGCAGGAGAGTTTAGTAGAGCAGCACGAGCGCTACACCCTTTGTCTATAGCAAGTCCTATTGATGAGACCATCTCTTCCTTACGCTCACTACATCCTATAGCAGCATAGGGACTTCCACTAGAGATCTTAGATTATCAACCTAAGCATCCTTTATGTCTTGATAGGTCGCTATTTGCACAAGCATTGTGCACTGCCCCTCGCCTTTCCTCAGGAGGCTTGTCAGGGATGGTTTATCAGCACCTTAGAGATTGCTTCCAGGCAGATGATCCTTCTAGTGGTTTTACCGAGTTGTTTCAAGTGGCTGTAGCAATAGCAAGAGGAGACATTCCTATGTATATTAATCGGGTGTTAGGTGCTAGTCGACTTCTCGTGATGGAGAAGGACACGAGAGGCATTAGACCGATTGCTATTGGAGAGATCTTTTTGCGTTTGGTCAATCATACCATTGTCCTTCAGCATCGTTCTCACTTTTGACAGCACTTTAGTCCACACCAGTTTGGAGTAGCTATATCTGGAGGATGTGAGGCTATATCTCTAGGCATTAGAGCACTCCTAGATATCCATCCGGAGTGGGTTGTCCTACAGGTGGATGTTGAGAACGCTTTTAATAACATCTCACATGCATCCATCTTTAGAGAGCTTAGTGAGGTAGGTGGATCCTTGGCAAGTCTCATTCCTTTTGTGCGGTCTTTTTATGGCTCTCTTGCTTCCCTTTACTACCAACATGGTGGTTCATAGGAGAGAGTCACCGTCTTGGAGTCAATTGTTGGTATACGTCGGGGAGATCCTTTAGGGGGGGCCTTATTTGCCATGGCTCACTTTAGAGCTCTCCTATCTACTACTTTGGCCATCCCAGGTTGTGTATTTCCCTCCTTGGTATATGATACACACATCGTAGGCCATGTAGATCAAATTAGGCAGGCCTTTGACTACTTGACTACCGAGCTACATCTAGTAGGCTTGAGAGTCAAGGTGTCAAAGTGTAGGGCATGGTCCCCTTTAGGTATCCCTCCCCACCTTGAGCTTCCAGAGGGGTGTATCACATCCACAAATAGACTTCATGTTCTTGGAGTGCCAGTAGGATTGGAGGATTTTGTCACACTCTTCTTAGACACTGCCCTTGCAAAGTATGTTCTCCATGTGGATGACCTTCCATTAATAGGAGATCCACAGGTGGAATTTGGTATACTCTCTTCCAGTATTGGTTGTCGACCATCTTACCTCATCTATACAATTCCCCCCTCACCGTCCTTCTTATCACGTCTAAGAGCATTTGATAGGAGGATTATGGGATTTTTTGGTTATATTATTGGACCAAGGACCTTTGAGTGTGTAACAGGGGATTTGGCATGTAGATAGAAGGCTTTGCCAATCTCATGTGGTGGGGTTGGCTTGCTTTCTATGGAGGAGACAACACCTATAGCATTTTTGGGTAGTTGGGCTCTCTCGGCACCCCTACTTTCCTTTCGTTTTGTGGTTGCTGATAGGCCGGTTTATGTGACATGTGAGACTTACATGACAGAGGTGGAGGGAGGATCCTTTTCTCTCCAGACGTTATTGCGGCATACGAGAGATAGCCTATCCCCACGAGCACGAGAGGATTTTCCACTATTTGCTTCACTATCGTCAGATTGGACTAGAGGTTTAGAGTCTTCCTTGATGCTACTAAGTGACAATGTGAGCATACACTACATTCTCTCTTAGTCGACTTGTCCATTCCTCAAGCTACTAGAGTGCGTCTATGCTCTTGCTCTGGCAAGGGTGCATGCTCTTGGATCCTAGCTCAACCGTGCATTAGGGCTTTCCGACTCGCACAAGCTACTTTCTCTACAGCGATGAGGTTTTGCCTAGGTTTGGTCCACCCATATGCATCTTCATTACTCACTTGTGAGTGTGGCTCTACACTAGATGCAACAGCTGTCCACATGACACGGTGTCCTTTTGGAGGACAGAGGATAGCTAGCTACCCATGATGCAATTAGAGACATAGTGTTTGTTATGGCACGAGAGAGTGGATACTTGGCTTGGAAGGAGCGTTCGTATGCCTTGTAGACGACACGTGTTAGTGCAGACTTATACTTGGTCTGAGATGATCATGTGACAGTAGCAGATGTTGTGGTTACGGACCCTACGCGGGATACAATTTCGGAGGGAGTGATTACCCATCCCCCTGGATGGGCGGCGAGTGCAGCAATAGGTCGCAAGGTCTCCAAGTATAGGGGCATGCAGCTAGGTCACCTCTTTGTTCCTCTAGCCTTGGAGTTATATGGAGCGATGGACACGGCATTTGACACATTTGTCAAGGAGTGCATGAGAGCTTATCGTGTTAGGCGTCATGGGTACCACTCTCACTCTCACTCTCATACTTTGTAGTATATTTTAGACAGCGTGTGTCCATTGCTCTACAGAGTGCAATGGCTGGTGCAATCCGTAGGAGAGCAATTACATTAGGTGATGTTTCTCTGGTTGCTCCAGTTGTGTGCAGACCCGTATGACTTGCATAGCTCAGATATCTTAGGTGCGGTAGGGCAGATTTGTCATATAGACTCTATTGGGGCTTAGCCCCATGTTACCTTTTTTGTCTCTCCCTTGTACGGCCTGATGGGTCTTCCCATCCTTCGTTTTTCCTAAGCGATCTCCTTCTTCATTTGAAAAGTTAGTTTTAAAATGCACAGGATTATATAACTCAATTTAGAGCAGTCAATAACTTATGTGCAGATTTTGCACCGTTGCTTAAACTTTTATGGTCTTTGTAAATCTGTACAATATCCTAATAGATGGATCTGAGAAGTACACCACTTAAAACATCAATCCTTGGCAGAACTATCTCGAAGAAGTTGGGGAACTTCCTCATCTATAATTCTGACTACTTCATTATTTTCGTCCTTCGTGGAAGTAACTAAAAGGAGACGGGGAACTTCCTGATCTATAGCATTAGTTGCTTCATCATTGTGCTTCGGACGGTAATGATACCATCTCGAGACGAGAAGATAGCACAGAAAATTGAGAGAACTAACCACAGCAAGCAACCAATAGAAGCGATCTAAGTGTCCCATGTCTAGGTTCTCTGCGAACCATCCGGCCGATGAGCCCCTGGTGCTGATACTGTCTATTATGTCCACTATAATACTGCTGGAGTAAAAGCCGAACGAGAGAGTGCACAAACATATGGCAGTGCCCATGGATCTCATGCCAGTGGGTGCTTCTTTGTAGAAAAATTCAAGTTGGCCTACATAGGTGAAGGCCTCTCCGGCACCCACCAAGAAGTACTGAGGAACTAACCAGAACACAGAGATGTGGTAGTTTGATCCATAACGGTGGACAGCTTTTAGTCGTCTTTCTTCTACGAGTGCTGCTGCAACCATTGCAACGATCGAGAGTACCAAACCCACTCCAATTCGTTGCAGGAGTGTGATGCCTTCGGGTCGCTTCGTGAAGTGACGAAACCATCGGACCAAGAATCGATCGTAAAGAGCCGTCATGACCATGATACTCGAGTGCAAAATCGTGGCAACGGATGCCGGGGGAATCTCGAAGCTGCTGCCAAGCTTCCGGTTCATGTTCACAGCTTGTTGGACGCTGAAGGTGGTCATTTGTGCGTAAACTGTCCAGAAAAGGAAAGTAGTGGCGAGAACGGGAAGAACTCGAACTAGACTTTTGACCTCCTCCACCTGGGTTACTGTCAGTGCAGCTGTTAATTCTTTCTCGGATGGTTCCAAATCGTCCGCAGTCCACTTTCTTGGGGTCTTGATTGCAGCTTTACTCAGAAACCTGTTGGAGATAGACGACATGGTCTGCAGTTAGTACCTATCTTCAACCATCTTCGGCTCAGCTTGCTCCCAGAAATTAAAGACGTCCCCAGCTCAAGGGCTTAACTTGCGAGGCCGATCGGACGTTGTAATAACATAATTGAGTTCCAATATTCTTGTAGCTTGACAGTATTTGCAAATCAGATATACAGTAAAGATGTAAGATGAAAAGTATCTTACAAGAACTGGTCGGTGTGGGCGATCTTCTCGTAAAGTGGGGGGGCGTCATGTAGCTCTGAGCGATCAGAAGGTAAAGGAAGCTTGTAGTTTTTAAACGCTGTGATGAAGACCCGAGCAATTTGTGTCAGGGGACTACCCTTGACCAGACTGTATCTGTAGAAAGTGCGACCAGCGAGAAGAGCAACGAGAGCCACGACCATACATGAGGCAGTTATTCCAAAACCCCACCCTCTACCCAACTTGTCTTGAACATAGACAAGAAGGGTTACTGCGAAAACAGAGCCGAATGAAATGAAGAAAAAGAACCAGTTGAAGAATGACAGCATCTGCTTCTTTTCACGAGGATCATTAATGTCGAATTGATCTGCTCCAAAACCTGAGACACAAGCTTTGATGCCCCCGGTTCCCAACGCTATCAAATAAAGCGCGATATATAGAGTTGATAGATTGCTCCCGTGGACGGCTTGACATGGAACCTCTGGCGGGGAGCAATGGGGAAGCTGGAAATGAGGCAACGCTGCGAACAGTGTAATCAGCAGCAGACCCTGCACATCCATATATGTGTATCATGATTGGTGTTAGTAACATTTTACTTGATTTCGTGCTTGAGTTAGCTCTTTGTTCATTGAGTAGATCTGAACATTCTGCCACTGCAGGTTTTTATCTAACTACATCAGCTGGAAATATCTCAGTTTCTATTACTGATCGCGAGATGAGCAACAAATTCAAAGTCCGGAGATCTGGAAGACCATGAGCACGAACCAGAAATTGTATGAATCCAAATGTGACGATCGTCCAGAAACGGCCCAAATAAGTGTCCGCAACGAAACCCCCAATCAAACAGGTGCCGAAGGAAGTACCAGTCATGTTCGTGACCATGTTCGACGAATATGGTCTGGTGAGGTGAAGGTTGCCAACCAGATATGTCACAAGGTTGTAGACGATCCCATATGCGGCCATTCTTTCACACATTTCCGCTCCTGTATGAAATAGCTTAGCGCGAGCATCATAATATGAGACTATGTTAACTTATCACGATGGCCATCGAGGAAAGCTTCAGTGCTGAAAATGAGGAATGACTGGATTTTTGCCACGTGAAACCTCGAGGATTGCAGTTTGTTCATATAATTAAGGATGATGGACGGTTATTTCTATAACTTACCAAATATGAGAGGTGCAGTGGTCCATCCTCCAGTTTTTGACTTATCAGCTCGTCGTCCAAGGTAGTCGACCGTCTCGTTTCCAACAAGAAAGCTCTCTCTTTGCTCATCTTTCCTGTCATTCACCGTTTTCTCATCACCGGTGCCCATAACTTCCTCTCTAGCTTCCTCCCACAGATAAAAAAACTTGAAATTTTCAGACAACCTTCAAGGGCCCGGTCTCAGATTACTGAAAATCTTCAACGTCATCTCATGGATGCATCATAACTCAAGCTCTCCAATTACAATAATTGTGAGCGGAGCTTGCACTGTGCAGTATGCTTCAAAACTTGCAACTAGAATGCTTTTACTTCATCGTCTGTCGACATGCGCACGAATCAAGAGCAGAAGTACTTTGATCCGTAAATTAGTTGGCCATTGAAAGCTACTGGCTCCTGAACAGAGTTTCTGATGGTCTTTGAGCTGATTGGTCCAATATATAACACGATGGTATTATCTGAACCAGGAGCTGTGTGAGCATAGGAGACTCGAGCAGAGCAGAGGAGATGGAGCTTCGTCTCCAATTCTCTCCTCCCGCGTGGAAGAAGAAGTAACAGTAGAGATTCATCTATCTGTTCCCTTCCCATCCTTCTTAGCTTGCTTCAACCAGGAGCCGAGCAAGTGTATCATCACTTCATGAAACACACTTAATGAGACACTCAATTGAACACTTCTTGGTGCTTTTGTACTCGCTTTTCCTTTTTCCTTCGGGGTATACTGTTTGGCCATTTGGCCGTTCTGTTGAAGATTGAGGACGGAAATGTATCCAGTGAAGATCATCAGCATCTTGGGCCTGCACTACGTTCCATGTATTATATGTTACATGCGTAGCAGTACCTTCAAGCCATCAACTTTGGTGGATCCCTGGAGCTTAGGCACTACTTTAGAAGTAGCATGACTCTCCACAACTTGATGGACACGTTTGGTTGCAAAGGCACCACATGTTAAAAACCTGATGGAATGTTACTACTACCTTGTATATATAAATTGTGCATGTGTCTTGCGTGTCCGTGCTGCATAATCTCTTCCCGTAATTCCTTGAGTTTGCCGGTTGCCTCATTCTCCCTTATTCCTTTAGTTTGCTAAGCATAAAAAGGCAATCACATAGAACACATGAAGGATGGGAAGCCGTACAAGGGAGAGACAAACAAGGTAGAATGGGGCTCCGCCCCAATAACATAGATATGAGAAATCTGCCCTACCACACCTTAGATATCCGAACTATGCAAGATGGAAGATCTACAAATTGCAAGAACATCCAAAGAAGCATCACTTAGAGCAATTGCTCTCCTATAGATTGCACCAGCCAATGCTCTTTGTAGAGCAATGGACAATTGCTGTCTAAAGTATGCTACGATGTATGAGGAGTGAGAGTGGTACCCCAACGTCTAATATGATAAGCTCTCGTGCACTCCTCGACAAATGTGTTGAACTCTATGTCCATTGCTCCATATAACTCCAAGGAACAAAAAGGTGACCTTGCTACATACCCCTATACTTGGTGACATAGTGTGTGGTTGCTCTGCTCGCCGCCCATCCAAGAAGATGAGTAATAACTCCCTCCAAAACTGCATCACACGGAGGGTCTATAACCACAACATCTGCCACTGTCACCTTATCATCTTGGACCAAGTATAAGTCTGCTCTAACACGGGTCATAAGCAAAGAATATGCAGATTCCCTCCAAGCAAGGTATTGAGTCTCTTGTGCAGTAGAAAACAGTATATCCATGATTGCATCATGGGTAGCTATCATGTGTCCTCCATAAGGACACCGTGTCATATGAACCGTTATTGCATTTAGTGTAGAACCACACTCACAAGTGAGTAACAAAGATGATACGGGTGTACCTAACCTAGGCAGAACCTCATCGCTATAGAGAAAGTGGCTGGTGCAAGTCAAAATGCTTTAATGCATGGTTGAGCTAGAATCCAAGAGCCTACATCTTTGCCAGAGCAAGAGCAAAAATGTGCTCTAATTGCCCGAGGGAATGGATGAGTCATTTAAGAGAGAATGTAGTATATGTTAACATTGTTGCTCCATCAAGGAAGATTGTACACCACTTGTCCAATCTGACAGTAGTGAAGCAAAAGGATGGAAGGTCCTCCCGTGCTTGTGGAGATAGACCATCTCTCTTCTACCAGAATAACACTTGGAGAGAAAAAAGACCCCTCCTCCACCTCGGTCACACAATTCTTCAACATTGGCTTATCAGCATCTACAAAATGGGAGGAAAGCAAGGGGGCCGAGGGCACCTCTACTTTCCTCCCGTTTTGTAGAACACTATAGGTGTAGTCTCTTCCATAAATAATAGGTGCCATCTCTTCCTACCCCTCTACATGAGATCAATAGAGATATTTGTAATCTCTTCCTACCCCTCTACAAGAGATCGATAGAGATGTTTGTATATGTACCAAATCCACTTTCACACACTCAAATGTCCTTGGTCAGATGACATCACTCGATACTCACATAATCTTCATATCAAAAGCTCTCAAACGGAATAGGAAAGTCAAGGAAGAGACAGCCGTGCAGAAAAAATAAGTGGGATGACCGGCAATACTAGAGTATTGTATACCAAATGCCATATATGAATCTCTTGATATAGAGAGGTCATCCATATGGAAAATATCTTATTCAAGGGCAATGTATAATAAACATGTGATAAAATACTCAAATCTTACCTGCATTTTAAGAATACTTAGTCCATATTAAGATGTAACACGCACTTTTGGAAACTCAAGGTGAGAGAGATATTTGAATGAGATCATGTTCTGCATTTTGACCTCTTGACTCTTGAATCTATTATAATAGTCAAGTGATCAAAAATCTGCCTAATCTATCTTCTCAAATCTATCATGATTGTAACTCGATTATCCCCGCGTCATATCCCTATCTAATTTGATCTACCCAACACACAAATGTGTGTGTCGTCCTCTAAAGATGGAATACAGGACTTGTAATAAATAATATATATAAATATAATAAATAATGCACAACCAAAGTAATAAATATCATAACTCCGAATCCGAATATGAGTGCAATGAAAGTGGATCGAACGACGGCTTAGCAAGGTAAGAGTTACCGAGCTTTTGGCTTCAGCGCATATACGACTGTCCGAAACGTCAAATCACCATAGTCCGAGTATATTTGCTCGGACAGAAACTGTTCCTAGATCTGCTGCTGCAAAGACTTATTAACCTTATCCACTGCTCATTTCCAGTAATCTACTGTATTGTAATTCACTGATTTTTCATATAGACTCTATTGGGGTTTAGCCCATGTTACTTTTTTATCTCTCGTTGTATATTGTATGGGCTGATTTCTCGTAT
This sequence comes from Lunularia cruciata, assembly GCA_948567375.1. Classification (NCBI taxonomy): domain Eukaryota; kingdom Viridiplantae; phylum Streptophyta; class Marchantiopsida; order Lunulariales; family Lunulariaceae; genus Lunularia; species Lunularia cruciata. The sequence continues at coordinate 45,896,583 of OX419756.1, read as the reverse complement.
AGACTCTATTGGGTTTAGCCCATGTTACCTTTTTCTTCTCTCCCTTGTACGGATTGATGGGGTCTTTCCATCCTTCGCTTTTACTACGCGGTCGCATTCGATTTCTCTGAATTCACAAATATGAATTCATTAACCATTTATTTTCTCTTTTGCACACTCGTACCTTTGACACTCTCGGTAAGATTATGGCAGATCTTACTGAGGTACAATTCGCGTAACATAGGCAGCATCTGAATGAAAACAAAAAGGGAGAATAACTCACCATGAGTACGTCCAAGATCCGTCCCGCAATCTTCAGTATGCTCCTTTCGACACAATCGAGAGATATAGACTAGGGCAATTACTGAACTCGGAATGTGTACTTCTGTTTAATAATGGCAACGTCAACTTCTCAATCTCGAGAAGCAGACATCCTGGAAATTGCTGTGTCAGAAGGCAGTTGGCACCTATATCTGCAGGAAAAGCTTTCCGACTAGCAAATCGATGCCGAAAAATGGCAAATAGAGGACAATTTCTCAACGCACTCGCGCGTATGCCAGAAGGTTGAGGTTGCTGCCATCAAGTTGCGCTTTTTTGTCAGTTCATTACAAAAGTAGAGCTGAAGTAGAGAGACAAGAGGCATAGACTGAACTATATTTCAAACAAGCTTGGACTTGACGCTAATATTAATGGCGTTGGCGTTTTCAAAAGTCGGCACCGATTGTCAACATTATCCTTTTCAGAATCAGCCTCAGGCACATCTTGTGCTCGTTCGAAACTTATGTGTAGCGTACGCTTTTGTCCCTGTACTGAACAGAAGGAAGCCATCGTGATACTCGATGCAACTTTTGTCTTTCTACTTGATTGGAGGTAGATGCCTGGATTATTGTGTGAATCGAAGGTTGAACTGATTCTACCGGACAAAGCTGGAGGAACCTGAGCCAGGGCACCTGAGACCAAGCCCAAATACCTGTCGACTTTCAAGTATGGCATGAAAGTACTGATAAAAGTAGCTATATCACCGAAACCCAATCCTGTACCACATGCGATTGGAGTTTAGCCCCATTTTACCCTTATGTCTTTTCTTTGGCTTGATGGGGGTCTTTCCATCCTTCTTGTTATTTTTCACGGTCGTCTTTTACACATGCGAATCGCAAAGCCCAACGTTTACTTGATTTTCAATGGAGAAGGAAAAGCTACTTTGTAGCATAACAAGAAGGATGGGAAGACCCCATCCATCAAGCCGAACAAGGATAGGAGTCATAAGACACAAGAAATAAAATGGTGCCAAGCCGCAGTAGTGTCGGTATGGCTTGATTTTCAGTGACCCCACGACGTCAAATTCTCCGTTAGACATGCGTTCAATTCTGTGCTCAGATTGCAAGGTTGTTAATCTAAGCCGCTAGAGTTTTGATTTTAACTTCCAGCGCTTCATGGTCAATTGAACAGTTTACACTCACCACAGCACTCTCTAGAGCCTGGAGTTGATTTACTAACAAGACTTGTCCTCGTCTCCATCTTTATGCTCCAGCGATGATCTAAATCACTTATCTGAGGTGTTTACATAATGTTGATTTAGGAGCAACATACTCAGATTACTTCCTATCACCATCATGATTCATGACCATTCCTTCGAGTTCCGGCTTTTCTTGAAGACAGATACTGCTGTGGATACACAAAATCGAAAAGTTTCTTCTCCCAGCTCTACATGTACTGCACCTACGAGTACATTTCACAAGTTGTCATCCAAGTTGACCTCGTCAACTTGGATGACAACTTGTAGTATTACAGCACTTTCATGTTGACTTCAACTTGACTTTGACAATTTGACTATCCTGTGGACCGTTTCCAACATCGAGCTATGTAACCAGGCTCCTGCATCTGCGGAAGTGACTACAGTCTTATTGTTGGTGAAGGAATCCAAGAGAAAAGAGACAGTGTTGTGATGACCACGGACTGCATCTTATCATCAACTCCTTGTGCTACACAACACTATAGCATAACATAATTTGCCTTCTTCCTGTCCGGGACCGCGGATCGAGGCCATTTTAGCCTCCATGGAGCTGGGCTCGAAGAGGCTGTTCTTTTTGGGTCAAAATCGAGATAATTTTGGAGTGGGGAACTAAATTTAGAGGCCGGCCCTCACATATCCGCTGGACTTGTTTTTCATACCCCGAATCTGCACCACATAACTTCTACATGGGAGATAGCTTCAGAAGGTCCTGAATCGCGGGCCTCTTGCGTATCAAGGGCTCTAGAAAGCATATAGTAGAAAGGGTGCAATTGGAATTTGCATGGCCTTTTCTCCTCGCGTTCCTGCTGGAATGGGGCAGAATGGAGAATACCCGAATGTTATTTTCCTAAAATTGAGCTAACCTGGTACTCCATCGAGCTACCAAACGTCAAGAAGGTGGCAGCGTGGAGCATCAGAATTATGTGTGGCAGAAACAAACCATTCCACGGGAGCACAGTAAAAGGTCCGCCAGTCTGATGAGTAGATTCTTGTACGATGGGAGCAAGGACAGAGTGAAAGGATTATGAGCCTACATCGGAGCCTTGGGCCAGGGACCAGGGACCAATGCAGCATAGTAGTGCAACCCCCTGTGGGAGGTATCAGTGCATTTGAGAATTAGGGATTTTGCCTTAGACAGAGTTATTGTATAATATAGTTTTTCTAGTGGAAGTTTTTAGACTAGATGGTTCTTTTATCAAAGGTTCTTGTACTAGAGGGTATGGCACTTTTGGTATGATTGGACAGTTGGACCTGCTAGTAGACTGGATGTTGGAGGAAGAAGGAGATCTTTACAAGCCATAGCTAGGCCCTCTTACCTCCTTTGCAAGTTCTCTTTTCTCTATTTCTTTTTGTCCTTTTTGTTTATCTCTTTTGTGTTTTGACATTGACTTTTTGTTTCTATGTCATGATCTTTTGGGATGGCATTTCCTTTGTCCTCTTTAGGGTGTACACACTTTTTCTAGCATCTTTCCTCATGTCTCCATTGCGCTCCTTGGGCACGATGTCATGTTGTGATTTGCTTAGCTAGTGAAAAAATAATTTAATATGATTTATCTTTGTATTATTGGAGTAGATTGTAGGACTGATCACACAGTTGAGTTATTGTCATGTGAGCAATCTATATATATATATATATATATATATATATATATATATATATATATATATATATATATATATATATATATATATATATATATATATATATATATATATATATATATATATATATATATATATATATATATAACCATTTGAATTATGGTCTTGTCCTCTTTGACGGCTCTTATATATATATATATATATATAGGTGGTGGAGAGTTGGTAAACATGTGTTTCAATTTTAAGAGTCTCAAGCGGGAGGAAGACGTGTGGAGTGAGAGTTGTAGCTAAGCGTGGGTGCTAGAGCATCAAAGGAAACACTTGAGTAATTCAAGGAGTCTATGATGGGAAGCCCAAATCCAATTGTTTTTCTTTGTTTACCTATGAGTGGGTCTAGGACTTGACAATCTGTGTTTTTATAGATAGGGAAGGACTTAATCTAGTTCAATGGCTTCAAGTTGGAGTTGTGAGGTCCATATGGCAAAAAGAGAAACAACTAAATGATAAAAATGCAAGTGATTGGGTCTCAAGATGAGAAATTTGGAGTCTTTTGATGATCAAAGGCGTGATGAGAGTGGATTTGGGAAGAAAAGACCATGGTTGGAGAGAAGAGCTGGTAGGCTATAATTTGAATATAAAAAACAAGTGATTTGAGAAGACTCTTAGTGAGATATGATTGATTGAATCAAGGGGGTAGAATTCATATCCATGTGCACAAATTGGACAGTTTGGAGAGATTTTTGACACATTTTCATAATTTATCAATGGGGTTGCAAAGTAAACAAAGTTTTTATGGTGTTGAGTGCAAGAAATTCTAGTTTTGGATCAATCTCAAATCAGATTTGGTTGATTGAAATTGAAGTCTGGAAAGTAAGGTATTGGAGATAAAATGATGATCAGGTTTGGAGTTTTAGTCACTCCTCAAGTTATAGTTTGAATCAGCTTATGAAAATTTCTGGTTGGTGGTTAGATCTTGCACATTTGTGAAAAAATTTCATGTGAATTCCTTAAATAGAGAATTCAAGGTCTTGGATCAAGCATACTTGGGTCTGTAGAGCTCACCGGTTAGGCCAACTCAGAATTGATCCATATTTAGGGATTAGGGTTGGATTAGGCTATCAAACTTTGCAAGGATTTAGAAAAGGGTACATTCAACTATTGTGAAAATTTGGATAGGCTTTGGGTTCATGGAGAGTGAGAGATTTTGCAACAAGTTCTATTGAAAATATTATCATAAACTAGGTAGATCATTTCTATCTTCAATCATGAGTTTAAGTTAATTCTCTCATTTTTGTGACTATGATTGAAGCTTTTAAGTTTTTGGAGTGTTTGTGAGGATTATGTGTACCTTTGATCTAGAAATCTAGGGAAAGTTGCCAAGAACCAAATTGAGAATTTGCCAAGAGCAAATTCTCAATTAGGGATTTTGAAATTAGGGCGGAAATTACAAAAGAAAATTGGAAAGTTTGAGATCTTGTTAAGGGAGCTATAATAATCAGATTATGATTTGCTTCATACTATTGGAAAGCTTATCTCACATGCTTTTCATTGATTTCTAGATCATTTTAACTAGAGCAACACAAAAAAAGTTATTCTCTTTGAGTTGCATAGATTTTTCCCATAAAAAAGACATAAAATTTCCCCACTTGGAATACAAATTAGATTAAAAGTTGGAGTACAAATTGAAAGAAAATTGGAGTACAGATTGAAACAAGCTTGAGGATAAGGCAAGAGGTTATAAAGTTGACTTTAACCACAAACATGGAGAGTTGTTAAGTTCTTGTGGTTGGATCCTCTTTATGCTTGCATGCTTGTTTATATGCCTAGTTGGATTGGATTGGTATGTCGGCATTGTACTTAGGTTCTTTCCTTCTAGGAATTCTATCTATTTCTCCTTGGTAATGCTTGAAATGATAACCAGCAAACCCAGAGTGTGTGTAATGATGACAAGTTAAGTTGTCCATTACCCTCTACTCGGCAGAAGGAATAGTAGAAACAAGAATGGAGGGTTTCAATGGTTGGGTAAAACACATGAGTAGACTAGTAGTGATAAATTTACATACAACCTCTGATCCGTAAGCTCCACAACTAGGCATCCTATGTGTCCCCAAAGAGAGAAAAGTAAAGTACAATAACATGGCCATAGAAGGACTACCTCAAGTGTCATTCCTCATCTTGTACCCTATACTTTGTATGTGCAACCTAGGGCTTGACCCTTACCTCCTCTATTTCAACATACACCCATAGTTCCAAAGGTTTATCTAGATGGAGTCCCTTCAATCCCTAGATCACTAACTTCTCCTCTACCATCAATGGGCTCTATAGAGGTGACTCCTCTATGGAGGATTCCCCACCCTCCTACCCCTCATCCTCCTCCTCCCACCACCACCACCACCCCACCACTTGCAAAGGATCATTTTCCTACTCCAAGGATATCATCACATCCATACATTAGTGTCCTACTTAACCTTGTTCGGATTGTTCATGGGTAGGGATTGGATTCAATTAGCATAGAGAGAGATCTTGTTGCTTACGTCTAAGGCCACCACTAGCCTTTAGCCAACACCTTTAGACCTTATTGTATGCTAGTAGTGGCTCTCCAAGCTCTCCCAAACTTGTATTCTTAGTTATACTCATTAGGTCCTCTCTATGCATTCTTGCCAAGTTTTCCCTAACCATGAATGTACACTCACATCCCCTTGCCATTGCATCCTCTCATTTTCTCTTCACACTCTCTCTATCTTTCTCTTATTCCATGCTATTTTGGCCGATGCTCAATGCAAAGATGTCTCTACTTTGACTTTATTGGCCCTTTTCCCACATTGGACATTACTCTTTCTAGCCCATAGAGGTGCTTCAAGGCATTATGATAATGCTTCTAGTATTCATAGGTTTTTGAGAGGAGATAAGGAAGCACTCCAAGAGGAGTATACCATTAAGGTTCAAGCTAACACTCGGCATATTGCAGAGTCTCTATAGCTCCACGCCCTACCATTGGAGCATCATCACTTTTTTTGCTCCTTGATGTTAGGTTAGGTAGTTGAGTATAGATAGGTAGCCCAAGTGCTCTCACCCTCTTGAACATCACTCTTCTCCTTGGACACTCTATCCACTTTATAGACCCTACATCCATATGCCATTAAGGAACTCCTATCATTTCTCCATGATTACCATCCAGATAAGGAGTTATAACTTACTAAGTCTTGCTTTGCCCATGTATTAATCCACTCCCCATGTTTCTTTGCAAGTAAGCCATCCGGGCTAAGTTTTGAGCACCTATGAGATTGCCTCTCCCCAAATGCTCTAAACTCAAAATTCCCTCTTCTCTTTGCTTTTTGTCAGTGCATTGCCTCAAGCCAGGTGCTCCCAAGAGCATCCCATCTTTTTGGTGCTTCTTGTCTCTTAGCACTTGCAAAGGAGACCTCAAGTGTGCATCTCATTGAAATTGGAGTTCTTTTGTGTTTGGTATCTCATACTCTTTGTCTTTAGTTGCATTAGTTGTTTTTGTCTGCATTATCTTCCCATTAGTATGAAGTGGCTACTCCAAGGAGATACAAGACAATGATTGTAGGCATTCAAGCATCTTTGTACATCCATCCAAATTGTGTGGTGGTCCAAGTTGATGTTTCTAATGCCTTTAATACCATCTAGCATTGTTTCATGCTCTTTGCTCAAATGGAGATCAAATCTCTTCTTTGATATCATTTTTTGTACTTTCTATGGTATAAAGACACCTCTATTGTATAGTCACTATAATACTTCTAGAGAGTTCACATAGTTGGCATTAGTGGAGTGCACAAGATAGAGGGATCCCTTAGGAGGGCCTCTCTTTTCCATAGCACATTACAAGGCTCTTCAACAAGTGGTAGCTGATTTTTTATCATGTCTTTTCCCTTCTCTCTTGGATGACACTCATATAATAGACCTCTTGGGTGATGTAGTTTGAGCAGTTTTTGCTCTCACACTCTACTTGGAGGCCTTGGATTTATGAGTCTAAACGCATAAATGCAAGGGTTGGAGCACACTTATGTTCCTCACTCTCTTTGACTTCCCACCAAGATTCTAATTCTCCATAGGTGGTTTGAGAGTTTTGGGTTTTCCTTTAGAATAAGAGGATTATTGCAGTACTTTCATTTCAAACACCCTAGTTTAGGCCATAGCCCATATTCATCTCCTACCTTGGTTGGGGAATACCCATGTGGCTTGTTCTATTCTTGCATGATCTTACCTCCCTAGGGCCTCATATTTGGCACACACATTGTTATTACACTTGAGGATGTTTGATAGCACTATCCGGCATATTTTCTCCATTCTCTTAGGTCCATTTATGCTCCCATAGCTCTATCATAACATTGGTAGTGCCAAATGTGGTACCCACATTTTTATTTTTTTCTTATTTTTGAAGAAGAAGTGTATAGAAGAAGTCAAATTGTGCCTGTATGGCACAAGAAGGCAAAGAAAGGATCCTCGGGTTGTAACTCAAGGTAAAATGACTTTGTGTCAGAAGGCAAGGTACTCGGAATTGCCCTGTCAGCATACAACCCAAAGTAAGGACACTTTGTCTCGAGGGTGCTCAACCCGAGGCGAGGATAGTGCAACAACTTTCCTTTGGGGTGAGACATTCAAGAAGGTACTGCTTACAAAAACGGCAGTCATACACGTGAGGGAAAATTTGCAGTGATAGGAGCATGCAGGACATGTGATTTCTTGGTAGAAACTCAAAGTGAAGAAAGACGGAGAAGGCGCGCTACTATGAAATCTGGGCTAGAGATGAAGCGATGACAAGTAATTTTCCATTGCCATTAAGAAGTTGTCCTACAGAGATTGTGGGAAGGGAAGTGTAGTCAAAGACGCACTGGTGTGTTGAGAGGAAGTCGAGAGAGTTAGTCTGGGAATCAGTAGGAAGGATAGCCCCAACCCTAGAGTGGAAGAGAGAAAGATGGGAGGTGGAAAGAAGGACTCTGACTTTGTAGTGAGAAATCATGCAATTCAGAGGTTAGATGTGATCATGAGAATCGAGGTCTTGAGCAGGCTTTGGATCACATTCTTGGCATGGAACTAGAATGTTAGTTTTCCAAGTTTCATGACTGAGATCATCAAGAGAAGATGTCTCAATGGCCCCAAGGGAGAAGAGAAGAGAGGAAATCTGACTCGATGGACAGAGTTGAATTGGAGATTAGTACTTGGAAGAGAGGTAGGCATAGAGCATGGTGCCACATTCTTGGGGAAGGGAGAAGTAGTTGAAGAAACCCAAGAAGTGAGAGATGCCTTCTCTTCAAAGCGCATGAAGAATAGCTATAAAGGGAGAGGTATAAAGATCCTATGAGAAGAGGTGTTGTAAGTGCACTAATGGTGATCTTGAAGCCGGAGAGAATAACCTACGTGATGAAACATCAAGCGGTGTTCTTCCACAAGATGTTTGCAGGAGAGCCAATCAATTGGGCAAGTGTTTTCACCAACATGCAAGACAAATGGTGTGGAATTTGCGAGACAAGATGCCTCCACATTACATTGTGCCGTTTGCAGCCCATTTCTATCTGGGGCTGAACTTGCTCAATGCAGCAGAGAGACACACAATGGTGTCACACTTCCATCCCAATTTGAGAAGAGATGTGGATGCGGAGGAGCAGTAGTACATCTTGCAAATCAGGAGTAGCAACGAGTACTACGTGCAGACTGGGCATAGCATGTAGGTGAAGGTAAACACTCCAAAGTCGAAGAAGAGGAGTCAACAAGGAGAAGAAGTAGCAGCGGCAAGACCTCATAAAGCTAGAAAGGTGAACCCGAGGAAAGATCTGGTGGTAATCGCGTCATCGTGCAAAGAGTCAGAAGGAGAGGCCGAGTGTAAGGAAGAAGACTTGGAGAAGGAGGAAGAACCTGAGTTCACGCTGCAGAGTGGGGACACAAGTAGCGATGGTGATGATGGAGGGGAGATGCAGTTGGTACCCGAAGTGGAGGAAGTAAAGATGGAGATGGAAGAAGGAAGTGACCCAAGAACCAAAGATGAGGTTCCAAAGCAGGAGGAGAAGAGGGTGACTATTCAGAGAGGAGTCTGCTCTAGAAGGAAGGTGAAGGATGAAGCGGGACCAAGTAAGGTAAGAGAAGTGGAGAGTGGAAGTTTGGGGAGCAAAGAATCTATTCCCATAAGGCAGTTACGGCTGAGAAGATGAGTATCAAGAGAAGAAGAGGCGAAGAATCAGCCAAGTCTGCAAGTCAAGGTAACCCCAAGTGAAGGAGTGGAGTATTTGCGAGAGATTGTGTGCCCATTGTTAGTAAAGTTGGAGCACAAGAAGAAGGAAATGCAGTCAAAGTGTCGGGAGGTGAAGATTGTATTACAAGTGTTAGCAAGATTAGAAGAAGAGAACTCGGAATTGAAGAAGAGTGTGATCCGAGGTGAAGAAGAGAGGGAAGTACTACGAGTAGATGCAGTAGTATAGAATCAAGTAATTGAGAACTTGAAGAAGGACGTGGGGAGTAGAGACATGATAATAGAGCAAAATGACATAGCAAGAGAAAGACAAGTAGCGGAGAATGAGATCTTGAAATAGCAGTTTGTTGATTCAAGACCGAGATTATTCATGCTATGCCGAGGGTAGCAGAGAAGGAGAAAGAGCTAGATAGGATGATGGAGAGTGTGGAGGAGAAGAAGTGTACTTTTGAGGAGTTTACCACAACATTATGCTTGAGTTTGGGTCTCTCACATCCAGCGCTCAAAGGGCATGCAGACCATTGTGCATGTGGTTCCTCATATGATTTATAGGGGATACAATTTTTATCATATGTTGTCGATAGAGAGCACACTAGAGTCTGTGATTCTCTTCATGGTATAGTTGCTCAAATCTTCTGAGCTACATAGGCCCAGCTTTAGATTGAGCAATCAATGGATCTACCAAGACAGCCTATTTGTTAGGTGCAAGCAGTATTATTACTTTCACAGATGGTCATCACACTTTGCATGATATGGTGGTGACAAACCCTCTATGAGTTGAGTCATTGGCACAAGTAGGCACATAGGCAATATTAGCAATGATATTGCCTCTAGGGGCAAGGAGGACCACACAGCTATCCTCTTATATGTTTGTCCCTTTAGTGATTGATATTTTTGGGTGTCTTCATCATCACTTTGATGGTCTTCTCAAGGATGCAGCTTACGGTTCATAACAATGGAAAGGAGTATTGTTTGTCTCTCTAGCTATGTTCACATCATATTACAAACAACGCACATCAATCATATTGTAATGCATTTAAGCATTGGGTTTTCACTGACCTCCCACAAAGGTGAACACATCTAACATGACTAGGATCTACCATACCATTCAAGGGTAGACTACATTGCCTTGATTTCATTGGTGTTGCTTAACTTTTCTTTCTTCTTGTGGGTTAGTGTTCATATTTTCAAGCCTCTCGGGAAGGTCGGACCGGTGTTCCTTTTTCCTTCTGCACTTATGTGTTCTTTGTATTCCTTTCCTCTTTCCTTCCTTTGTGTTTTCCACGCAGTGGCCCTTTTTTCTTTCCTTTGGAGCTTAGCTCCATTTGACCTTTTTTGTCTCTCCCTTGTCCGGTTTGATGGGGTCTTCCTATCTTTCTTTTTTTCTACGCGGTCGCCTTCTTCCTTCGGGGTACTACTTTACCTTTCACATATAAAAATTGTAGTGCACATGTTGTGCAGAAAGAAAAGAATACAATGTGGGTACATGATGGACTTTACTTCTCGTTCGAAGAATAATGATACAGCAAAGACCAAAGGATCAGGATTCCTGGACACTACAGTAGGTGTGAAGCCTGACTACCTGTAATAAAATTCATGATATCATGGTGACGGATAAGCATGTACGAACTGCATGAGTAGGTAGGTACAAAGGAGAGTTCATTGTCCTCAAAACTTGTGAGCTTGAAGCAACGACCGAAGGATCAGGATTCCTGGACACTACAGTAGGTTAGAAGCCTGACTACCTGTAATAAAAGTTCATGGGATCATGGTGACAGATAAGCATGTACGAACAACATGAGTAGGTGGAAAGGAGAGTTCATTGACCTCCAAACCTGTGATGTGAGCTTCGAAGCTCCTGAGCAAATTTCAGTAAAGTCAAACTCTCTTAAAAGGATCACAAGTTGAAATTCGAGTCTATTTTCTCAACTAAAGGCATAAGGTGCCTTTTGGAGCACGTAGGCAAACGAAGCCATCATTGATAAAATTTTAATAGCAAGACTTTCATGTTTTGTTTGGATTTGATTTGATTTGGTCTGAGAAAACTTTTGGACGTCATGAAGAATATATATAATACAGACAACTTAGATGATATTATGGTAATTCAGTGACAAACTAAATTTATCTAAATAAAATTTATATTATTCAAAAAACTTTAACCAGTTAATTAACCATATATTGAAAAAACCAAATCTGCTCCCTTGTAAACCAAACCAAATCAAATCAAACCAAATCCCTTGTACGGCTTGATGGGGGTCATCCCATCCTTCATTTTTTCCACGCGGTCGTCTTTGTGCTTAATCTGATATAAAGTAGAGTATTCACAATTAATTTAGATCATAGAAACTCATATAAGTAAGTTAAATGTACTTAATATTACATTGAAACTCAGCAAGATGTATAAGTTAGATCATTTTAGTCCACATTACATAATTAAGATAAACGAAATAATTTTCTTCCGCAAGATAGAGCACGAAGACTCTTAAATTTGTCTTCACTTTTGAATAATAAATAAACCGGTTAAATTTTTGGGGAAAATCTTTTTTCCTTATTGAATATCAATAATAAACGTATATTATAAACTAAAAGTAAGAGGATTAGGTTTTATGAAATGAACAGAGAAAATCTTGAGTTTTTAAGATTAATTAACGAATGAGAAATAACAACAACTTTAGACCCACATTGTTATCAAATTTCATAACAAAATGTAGGAAAACATCTCACTTCCACCCACTTAGCTATGAAGTTACATATACAATATATAGATGGAAAAATCATCTGGATCAGTAATGGTGGAGTATTTTACTTTATAGATATTTTTTCTTTTATTTATCTTTTTATGACAATTCAAGCACAGGTTCCCTGAGCTGTGGATACCAGATATTGGTTTGCAAAGTCAGAAATCCAATATTCCCTACGGACCTCTGGTTAGCATTTATTTAATTGAAGCTGCATCCATGTATGGATAATAGGCAATTATATTACGAAAGCATAGAAAGATAAAAAGAAATTTGCATGAAAAGATATTATACATTATAAAATAATTTTAGTATATAAAATTATTCTTCCCTAGATTTTTCTAGACAATCTGCGGAGAAAATTTTACCCTAGAATATACTAGACAATAAAAATTACATGTATACTTCAGTTTTTCACACTGAGATAATAGAGTCTTGACATGAATATTAAATTACAATCTATACATTTTCAATATATTTATGTCAATCTACAGAATAAGATTTAGGAATATATGAGAAAAAAATGCTTATTTGTGGCAATTCGTTACTCTTAAAAGATGTCAAAACCGGTTACTTATGATTTCTTATTGTACATAGAGGATTATGAGCCATTATATTTAGATAAAATAATACATATGCAAAAATGATTATTACAAATTTTATTCGATTTTATTTTAAAAATCAACTTAATTCGTATCTATTAAAGAGATCTGTGTGCTTAAATAATTTAGAAATTTTGATTGAATTTAAATCCTCTTATTAAAATATAAAAATGGTTCTATTTTTTCCCCAACTCGTTCAAATCACTTCTAAATCTATATATTCTATATTATTTGTAACGAAAACAAAATTAATGTTGTCATATTTTTCTCTGTCTTGATTTTAAGAACTTTAAATATTCTAAAAAGTCAAACCAAAAGCTACTGATAACAACTAGAAATTAAATCTTTGTTATGGGTTATGAACTACAAATAGTAAATGTGGGGTGGTCTTCTGTTTTTGCAATCTTCCAATATGCAATGTGTCATTATTTCAAGTAATCTAGGCTTGAAAACAAAAATCCATGACTCCAATACTTCGTTTCTCGATGAAAATAATATAAACAAGGATCAACGAAGTATATAGTAAGAATAATTATAAAGTCATATATACCCGCGTGCCTTTGCATAGTTTCATAAACAATGAAAGCCAAAGTATAAAACATTCTTCACATCAAAGTGCAGTCGCCAAAAAAGACTAAGTTGATTTTTTTCATAAAACGTATGAATGTACACGAGGTACATGAAAAGGAGATTGATGAATGAAAATATTCAGCTCACGATGTCTAATCTACTTATAAAGTATATCATATTTACTAGATTCCTCTCCCAACTCCTTTTTCCTCTTCTGGTTCTGGATGTACAAGGAACTGCATTACCTTCTGTTTTTTTTAATCCAATGTCAGGAACAGATAGCATCTTCAGAGTATCTTTACCATAATAATCCATAAGCTTGACATCCTTATTGTGAAGATCTGTCTTCGTGCTCTCTCACAAGTAGGACCCTTCAACAAATTGATCCTAGAAGCAACGGCATATGAAGTGGAGTGGATCATTCTCCACTTCCACATAATTTCGGTCAGCTCCAAGTGTATATACAAGTGTAATACCTGATCCGGAGCAAAATTCCATTACGTAGCCATTGGACTTGATAACTCTTTACGGTTTCTCTTCTTTTTTTCTTCTTTTTTCTTCCCCTCCACGCGGATTATCGTTTAAAATCTACTAAAATTATAGGATAAGAAATGTCCATTTTTGTTTTCTTGACTGTGAGGTATCAAACTAAGTCAAATAGCAGTCTTTTTTTAGGGACTTATTATTTCCACCACATTTAACCCCAGACCCCAGCATTGGGATTAGTCTACGGTCGATTTAATTTACAGTGTTGTGGTAGAAATAGTAATTCCCTTTTTTTTATCATATTATACGTTCAATCATGAAGTCAATCGAGCTCGGGGACTAAATAAATTGAAACAATTTCAAATTATCCACAATAGTAAGAACATTTTCTTCTAAATTTGTGGGCTTTATGGAAATTAGCTATCTAAAGCTGCATAGGTCAAGTACTATTTAATAAGTCCTACAGATATATTGGTGATCGTTCATCTCTGAAAGTAAGAAACATATCCGTATGTTATTTTTTAATAAGTTGCAGTAAAAAGTTGGAATATTAGATGGGTCCACAGGTCTAATTTGAACGAGTACATGGTATACGTAGTATAAATAGTAAGTTGTAATTTGATGATAATTGAAAAGAAGAGAAGATCTAAAAACAATAAAGTGCTCAATTTCCATACTTAAATTGTGATGAATGCAGATGATAAGTGGCCACACTATAATCGCTACCATACTATTTTCAAGGAAACGACAATAGAACTGATCAAAGAGATGTTCTCATTCAGGTTTCCTTGTTCATCGTACTCCAATGACTTGAAAAAAACTATAATAAATGTTGCGCTACATAGATTACTCCATTACCTTCATGTAGGATACCTTTGACCCCAAGATTTATGGACGATTCGCAAAAGCTTTATATTTTTCATACACATTGGAAACTAGATCAAAGACCCTTACTCTAAATCATCTTTTCTCTTTCTCTACTTGGTGGGTCTTCCAAGCGTTATAGTGATAGAATGTTAGAAGCAGTGGTTTATAATATTCATTTTATGTGTTTCAAATAGTATGATCCATATTTGTATAATGCACGCTGAATGCATAGTGATAAGAATAATATGTATGATCACATCAAATGTCTCTCGAAATGTCATCGACCAACATTCATGCAGGAGCAAGCAAGAAAAACATAAGCATCTCAAACATGTGCATGATTCAAAACTGTTGCTTCCACTTTAACCGATTCATATCGCAGTATTTATTCGAGGAGGAAGTTCCAGTGGATACCACTACTGTTGAGAGACCCAATCCGACCTATAGGTATTCTGTAGATATGTTGAAGTTCCGATGAAGCATGCCCATTTACACTACCAGGAGGACGAATAATGAATGCTTCTTGGATCGACATTTTGACTGACAAAACTTCTGTGTAATTTATCTACTTTCAAACCCCCAGGCAATAGATGTACTATACATCAGCGACTCATGATAATATCCTACGTTTGCCGAGAGCAGTGATGTACCTGGCTTGCTCGGTATATGATGTAGTTAGTCCAGAAGCGCTGTATGATACTCACATAAGTGTCAAACTGAATTGATCATTCTTTGGGACGGGAAGAATCACCAGTGATGTCGGGAGTCTCCTCATCTCGATCATCAAAATCGCTTTCGTGTGGCTTCAATCTGTAGGTATACCACTTCGAAACAAGAAGATAGAGAAAGAAGTTGAATGTGCTGACAATCGCAAGCAGCCAATAGAACCTATCCAAATGCCCAAGGTCTGAGTTTTCTGCTAGCCAGCCTTCGGAGTTAGACCCCCTACTGGTAAGACTGTCAACGGCGTCAACAACAATACTGCTGAAGTAAAAACCGAACGAGAGTGTACACAAGCAAATTGCAGTGGCCATGGACCGCATGCTGGTGGGCGACTCGTTGTAGAAGAATTCAAGCTGGCCAACATACGTGAAGGCCTCTCCAGTCCCCACAAGAAAGTACTGAGGAAGTAACCAGAACACACTGATTTTCCCATCGGATCCCGAGCGATGCACAGTATTGAGCCTTTTCGTTTCCACCAGGGCTGCAGCAACCATGGCAGTAATCGAAAACACCAAACCGACTCCGATCCGTTGGAGGGTAGTGATGCCCCGAGTACGCTTAGAAAAATGACGAGCACATGGGACGAAGAGTCGATCGTAAAGAACCAACAAAAGCATGATACTCAATTGCAGAAAGATGGAAATGGATGCTGGTGGAATCTCGAAGTGCTTTCCAAGCTTTCTGTTCATTCGTAAAGATTGATCTATGCTGAAAGTGGTCATTTGTGCGTATACCGTCCAGAAAGGGAACGTGGTAAGCAGTATAGGAAGGACTCTGATGAGCACTTTCACCTCCTCCACCTGATTTACCGTTACTGCTGCTGGTAACCGGTCCCTCGATGCTTTCAAGTCAGTAGAATATTCATCTCCATTCTCTCTTGGGGTCTTGATGGCTGCTTTACTCAAAAATCTGTTGGATCATGCGGCAATAATCTGTAGTTAGATTTAGAATGATGCAATGATCAGAATGTGTCCAAATATTTTTCTCTAAGATTACTAGCACCATTCATATCACAGTACCACCAACTCAAGCATTAATATTTAGATGCTAATTAATTTGTTCAATCCGTCAAGGTGTTTGTCAAACCTGCTGAAATGATATTAGTGGATCGTACCACAGTAACAGTAAAGTATGTAGTGATCCAGAATAAGTTAATGTCAGTCCAAATCTTACAATAATCGATTGGTGTGGCTGATCCTGTCGTAACCTTGGTAAGTCTCATGTAACTGTGAGACATCGGCAGGGAAAGTGAGCTTGTGGTTTCTGAAAGCTGCGATGAAGACCCGAGCAATTTTTGTCAAGGGGCTACCCTCAATTGGACTGTATCTGTAGTACTTGCGGCCTGCAAGGAGTGCGACTAGTGCCAAGAGCATGCAAGAAGCAGTTATGCCAAAACCCCATCCCCGACCCAGTTTGTCTTGGACGTAGACAAGAATAGTAACGGCTACAAGAGCACCGAGTGAGATTGAAAAGAAGAACCAGTTGAAAAAGGACATCATCTGCTTCTTCTCACGCGGATCATGCGAGTCGAATTGATCTGCTCCGAAAGCTGACACGCAGGCTTTGATTCCTCCGGTTCCCAATGCTATCAAGTAAAGGGCGAAATAGAGAACTGCCAGTTTGAAACCATGAATGGCTTGGCATGGAACATCTGGCGGGGAGCAATGTGGAAGCTGAAACTGGGGCAACGCCGCAAATAATGTTATCAAAACGAGACCCTGCACATCCTGACGTTATTAGAGCACTAGACAGACCAATGCTCGTGCATGGAACTACACCAGTTAATTTAAGTTCCGTCAGGACGCACACAATGTCATGCAACTGTTGACAAGGCTTTCTTGTTGACCAACATGAAAATCACACGAAGATCAGAAGGCTTAAAAGAAGGGATGCAAGGTACCATGAACTGTATGCAGCCAAAGGTAACGATCGTCAAAAACCGTCCCAAATAACTGTCGGCAATGAACCCTCCTATCAAGCACGTAAGGAAAGATGTCCCCAACATATTTGTCACCATGTTCGCTGAATACGGCCTGGAAAGATGAAGGTTCCCCATGAGGTACGTGACAAGGTTGAAGACAATCCCGCAGGCAGACATTCTTTCGCACATCTCCGCTCCTGCATGGCATCGACGGATAGCTTGGCCTGATTAACATCTAAAGATCGATAGTATGGTGTCTCAAAAGCCCTGGATTGGAGCTTGCTCTGAGGCTTGTGGCAATAGCTGTACTCAGTCTGGTGAGAACGTACCGAAAATGAGCGGTGCAGTTATCCATCCTCCGGTTCTTGACTTGTCAGCTCGTTGGCCAAGGTAATCTACAGTGTCATTCCTAACCAGCAAACTCTCACGCTCAAGCTTATCCGCTCTCTTCATCTCCATCCTTTTTGCTTCCTCTCCATTCATAATTTCGTCCCTTTGTACCTGCTACAAGTTCCAACAGTTGGTAATATTAAGCGCTTAACTCTCGTTGACACAACAGCAATTCAATTTCATGAAACAAATGCATGACTTGAGCGTCCGTTACTCGTAATCTCTATCGTATATCGATCTTTGGGACGTGACTTTTAGAAGATTCTGTCAATCTGTTTATGTATTTGGAGGAAGTTTCGCATGTTGTTACTGTCAGTAACTCACTCGAACAGTGTAGGAGATTGTCAAACCCTACTATTCTCCTGTTGACACTCTCCACCGGTATAAGTACTTCACTTATTCAGTTTGGCTCCTCAAAATTCCACGATAATATAGATAGATCTTGTATGTGTTGTCTGACGAGCGTTTAAACGTCTCTAAGTGTAAGGGATTCGTCATACTGAAGTTACCATTTGAACAAGGAGCCGAGAAAGTTGGAGGCTTCGATCTGACCGAAAGAAGAGCTCGATGGAAGATCGAGGTCGGGGATTATCCTCTATCTCTAGACCTTGAAATTGCCCAAGATAGATACTAGAGTCTGAATCCTGCCTCATGTCCATATACATTGGAACTTCAGTGTCCAGCACCGATTTGCGGGAGTTCATGGACTTACGGCTGTACTTCCTTGTAACCAAGTGGCAGCATGATAGCACAGGAGCTATGAGTTTGCAAAGGGACACGCTTGCTTGCATATGCTAGACATGCTTGAATTTAGTAAGTATCCGTCATGTGTTGAGCTAGCTTGAATTCCAGAGCTGCCTGGGCTCCTCGTGATATCGTTTAAAATACCTGGACAATTTAGCTACCTAGAGCTTCCAGCTGCAATCTAGACATGTACACCTTGTACTGCCAGTGAATTCGGGCTTGTCAGCAATTTCCGGACCGTTACGCTAGTTTATAATTGCTCGACACAGCAGAGTCTTCTGGCATGGAATATGAGCTCACTGACATAGCGTAACCAGGTTAAACACGCACATCTGCTCATTTCTCCTCAATGAAATATTACTTCCTAGTTGGCCTACTTGTACTGTCACTCCTTCACCAGAAAACTTCTCTATATACATAATCTGATATAGAGCTCGAGCAGAGTCCGGTTCTACCCCGAAACCAGTGTCATGTACATTCAACTGAAAGAAATGAAGCAACCGCTATCAGTCCATATTGCAGTACTATGAACCACTAACCATTCAATTGGTGGATGCACTGCAGTGCCAGCGAAAGTCACAGAATAGCGTTACCATGTAGAGAGAGAGAAACAGAAAACTAAGGAGAGTCAGCCAATCGATCAGCTGCAAGAGATCAATGGCATTCCTCTTGCCCCGCCCCCAAGTCCGCTCCTCGAGACTTGTGGGCTCAAATGTAAATGGGATGCAATCTGTTTCCAGTATATAGGAGACTTACGATGAGTTAAATCTCAGCTCTCTAAATAAAGTAGTGATTGCATTGCAGCATTCTGGAACACATCGGGAGCTCCACGTCCATTGTCAAGATGCAACGTACATGTTTTCAACCATAATCGTGCACCTGAGTGTACTCGAGTTTTAAGTTTCTTTCCGATGGTGTATAGAGGTCGGCTCTGGTTAGCATCGTCCTTGCTGATATATCTATATATGTATATAGATGGGGCCGGAGGTTCTTGTTCCGACATCTAGGCTGATATACTTACAATATTCAAAAGGCCGACTTCATGGATATCCGTTATCCTATCCACATTCTCACATAAACAATTAATTGATTTAAAAGTTGCCACAACCAGGTTAGCTTGTCGTTCATTCAACTGGGATGCAGCTACATACGTACCTCATACAGAACATGTGCATGAGCTTGAGGTCTCGTTAGGTACACGCCTTCCAAGTTTATAACCCAATTCCATTCATTTAAGTTCACGCTCAGAACTTTATTACGCGTGACAAGGATAGTTCCAAACTTTCGAAAGATGGCAAGTCTGAAAGTGTTTAACACATCGGTCCATTCGATCAATACACACGAAATTACCCGTAGTTGTTATCTTGACATGAAATTTTGAGATCTTCGTCAATAGATTTGAATTTTACAAAAATAATCAGTGGCCACCTTAATAGAAATTGTCGGAAGAAAAGCATCAAATATGAACCGATGGGAATGCAAAGGCAGTGCAGGCACCTTTGTCCTCATACGGTGCATTTACAACTCGAACGTACTGAATCCAAACTTAGTCTTTTGGCATGTATAATAAGTTACAAAAACGAGCTTTTTGGAATGCAAACATGTCGAACTTTTTGGGACAGGAACAACAATTCGCTAAAAGCCAATTTAAAGAGACTATGGTCTAATTTGGGCTCCGGTAAAGAGAGATCTATGATGTTTCTTGGAGTAATTAATTACACAATCCAGTATACTGTATGCTGTATTGACACAGCGATCAATAGATGCCCTATATCAGCTACAATAATCCGATCCGATCAAAACTTCTATTCCACATCTAAGGTCAACTCCATGGGCAATGGGATTGAGATACCCGTCGTACTACATGATCTTCTGTCATTGTGGTTCCTGCTGTGTGAATCCTTTCAACTAATATTTTTTCTAAACTTCTCATTCAACTTTTCTTGCCAACTTTCCTTGTTCTCCTAGTTTATGGTTAACAACTCAGTGACCTGGACATTGATATCGAAGGTAGTTTGTCTCTTTCTAGAAATGTCAAAACTTCACACGCAGACTTCTTGTTCAAAATTGGCGGTATCAGACATACACAAACAGGTGATACCCCATAACCTAAACAGCCTTCAGTTGCAGTCAGTATGATGATTTATCTGCCACTGATGATGTTGAAATGTGCGTAGAGAGATGAGTAAACATAGCACCTCCACCGAAGATGACCTGAGAGCTTCCTAGAGCTTGAAAGCACAAATATAATATCCTGAATTACAAGGGCGTGTTGTGTAATCAGATCTCCTGTACATCAAATCTCTTTCAGCATCTCAAATATGGATATCTGCAAACAACTCCGGATAACAGAATTTAATAGTATCTGAAAGGGATTGCATTGTATTCTGGCGAGAGTACTCCCTGCACGCGTGTTTGATGATTATGTACTCGGTCTCCAGGTGTAACTAGCTATCTAGATCTTACCTCACGATCATCGGCTTGATCAAAGTCATTCGGAGATTCCTTTTAGTTATCCAGTACCGGCTGGACGTCACAGACATAGGCCTTTTGCTGGATTTCATAGTTGTACTTTTGCAGAAAACATATGATTTCCGCACTTCTCATTTTCCTCCTTGACCTTTGGAACTTTTGAGTGTGCATGAATCCCATACACCAAGTTCATCTGACAGCTTCCAGTACTGTAAATGATATATCATTGACACGCAATGGTCCCATTGTTATGCAATGGTTTCATTGTCATGAAGTTGTTGAGGAAGTCAAATCAAACTCCACCGAAGCTGACGAACTAATGCATTTAATTTCGGCGATTATGTGTATGGTGATTTGTTTCGCCTCTTCTTCAGTTCTGAGAACAGAAAGTTGGGCTTCTTGCTGGTCTTCCAAGAGCCATGTTCTATTTGACAATTTTGCCTGCTTGGAGCAGCTACTTATAAGTGATGTAAATTAGCACAGACCCCCGTTGTTCGAATGGACCAGTTGTTTGTTTGAATTCCGGACCTTGCATACTTCCATCCTCGACGTTGTGCTGGAAGTAGATACTCATGTTTTCTAGCAGTGCGTTTTTGCTTGCATATACCACCCAGTTGCTAATACGTGGTGGAAGCACTCCATTGTAAGTTTCACTTACAATGGAAAACTTTTCTATTACTTAACAGAAACTAGAATTTGGTGTCCCACTGGCATGCTTCAAATATATGAAGGATAATCAAGCCCACTAGAGTGCCCCGGGAGAATCCTAATCTCACTAAGTTGGAAACTCATCTTATGAAAACAGCCTCTAGGACATGGAGTGGCCACAGTGCCACAGATCACATCTTGCAATCGGGTGGTGGTTGTTCGCATATGGTCATGATTTATTCAGATGAAAACCTAAGGAGAATAGAAACGGGAAGTTTAACATATGCATATAGGACTTGAACAGTGTACGCATCCGCTAAGTGACATTCCAACACTTTTTCTTCATCGGGTCCAGCAGATTGTAAGAGAAACTCGGAGGTAGATTTGTCCAAAGTTGTATGATTGAGGAATATGCGGTCAAGCAGTGAAGGTACGCATGTGGTCTCCGAATATTCCTCCATAGATTGGCGACATATCGGCGCGCACGAGAGAGAGAGAGAGAGGGAAATCGCAGCTAACAGAAGAAACCAGATCAAGTTGTCTGAATCTCAAGGGAAGTAGAGATCTCCAACTTTGAGTATCTTATCCTCTGAACGTCCAAGTGGGCTACCCTAGTCGGAGCTAGCCGGAAATTGCTGACAAACTCTAATCTTCACTGGGCTGAATCATCTTCACGCAGAATACTATTTCCTCTTTTTATCTGGAGCTTTAAAAATGATAGAAGTGCAAGTTGATGGCAATTGCCAATTTACACTTGAAACATTCCAGTTACAGCAGCACATAACCAACTAGTGGAATGAGTGGACAGATAGAAATCGTACATTCACCCACTGCACCACCATAACTTCCTCTCCTACCACCATAAATTTTCCTTACCTCTCTCTACCCACCGTACCGGTCGGACTCAGAGACCGACAAGCTCTTTCTTCACCAGCTCTTGTAACAAGACCGACGAAATACCGAGACGTCTAAGTTCCCGGATTTGGATACATAGACTACAAAACTCAGGCTCTTAGACTAAAGCTTCGGCAAGCCTCTTCTCTAACGATCCTATACCTCAAAGTTCTGACAAAATGATCCTCCGTACCTCTTACATCTCGAAGGAACCTGTGCCTTCGACACATCGGAGTCAAGTTGCTGAGCAGTAGAGGGGTAATATGCGGGTGGAAATCTAGAGGGAGAAGTTTCTGTGTTCTTGTTCGATCTACTGATAAACACTAAATACACAGTCCGCATGGGCAGTGGTCTTGGCTGGACGATTGTTATCTGTACATGAATGCTCTGTAACTGCCAACTTGACCAAATCCAATTACGAAGACCTGGTCGATACCAAGACGAGTACACTCACATTTAAAATGAATATTTTCCAACATGTACAGAAAGGACATGCACATGCGTCTAGAATAATGGCAATGCCATCATCATGTCCCACACTAGCTTCAGCTTCCCCGTGACAAATTGAGCAGGTGGCCAATGTGTTGCGATCAAATTTAACAATCTTGCAATTCCCAGGGTTGCCATCTGTACAACAGCAAGCGCAATCGCATGAGCAGTCAAATCAAGCCATTATCAGAACCTTATCGAGGGAAGTTAGCCACTCGAACATCTGTGAGCAGTGGAGAGCAGGAACGAGAGCATGGAAGGTGAAGAAAGGAGAAGAAGAACGACTGCTTACAACTTTCCATTGGCGCTCGTAGAAAGCATGAAGCTCTGTCCAGAATTTCATTTTCAAGCGATTGACCTCTTGAAGGTTGGTGGGATCGACGTCCAACATGGCCACCATTGGTTTTCTCATTCCATTCGCTAAGAATGCTACAGTAAGAGGGTCCAAAGCGTTCGAAGCGTCCAGTAATTTTGTGATGTGAAACGGCCTCGCTGTGAACGTGACGACGATGGCTTCCAATATTCTCACCACTCCAAACAAGCCAAAGGCCCAGACTAGGTACTTAGTGTCTTTGGCAATTCTCGCCATCTGAGCATGTTGCAGTGTAAGTTCTGTTGATGTCCACTGAGTAAGGTTAGACACTCCGCCTTTGGGATCATAAACCACAGGATTGAAAGCTATGTCTTCAGGTCCGGGTTTCTTTTTTCCAAAATCTCGGATGAATTGCTTGACAGAAAAATGTTGTACGCTGTCCAGCAGCGATTGCAGATGCGGTTTGATGGTGGACGAAACGTTCTGAGCAAACGTTGGGGAACGTGAAGTTCCAGCAACAGAAACCTTCACTTTCTTCAGCTCCCCTGTTTCCTCCAGCCGGTACTCTTCGATCATAATATCCGTCTTCTCCACCCCTTCCACTTCATACTGTTCTTGCTTCTCCAACCTCACTGTCGCGCGTTCCTTCGTGTCAGACAGTTTTCCCGACTCTGTTTCAGAAAGCATCTGCTCGGACCCATCACTGTCAGGCTGTTCTCCGCTTGAAATTGAAAGGGCTTGAGCTCTATCGAGCCTACGAACTGAACGATCTCCTGATAACTCCCGACGAAATTTCAGCAAATTTTTACCACAGTCCGAGTACACTGCATAGACCCTGTGGCCTGAACTTCTGGATCCAGCATTGAGATAGCCCACTATCGAAGCCCTCTTTATCATTGAGCAACCATTTGAAATCCCACCTACTGCTATTTTCAGGGAAATCATGGCCAGGCAGGCCATGATTTAGCCCTGGTTAACTACTCTAGAAGGTGTAAATTCCCTGAAAAGCGATGGTAGTCGCAAACCAAATCATTCTGCACATAAGCAAAGACACCAGGGAATGTAATTTTAAGAGGAAGCAGCACCAGCCGATCAAAATCCAGAGTTTACAACGAAGTTTAGGAGAACAGGTTGAGACTGGACATCAACACTCCCGTAGCACTGGATCAAAGACTTCACTGAAAGTGAGATGAGGAGGTCACCCATGCACATGTCTCGCTTGCCAGCCAGATGGCATCGCTATAATCAGCAGATGAATCACTTTTGAGTTCCTCTCGAGCAACACCACAGATCCAGGAAGCACGTGGCAAGTTGATACTTGATACTGCATTTCAAATCATGTAGATAACGATAAGCAGCAACAGCAGCCGTCGAGAGCGTTGAATAGTTGTGCTACTTGGCTGCTGTCTTGTCTGCACTTTTCAGTGCTTCAGTACATTCTTACCTTTCCGACATGATGGGTTTGTCCGGTCTTCTTTCCGATTTCGCTTAACGGACTTCATAACATGAGGACGTCAGAAACAATCTAGCCTAGTTGAATGCTTGTGGACATGAAGAGAACCTCCCTCGATAAGTTGTAGACTTTCGGGCTAAGGCTCGGACTGAAATTGATAGTTCAACTGCCCCAGGAGGATCTTTTCAGGTAGGGTTAACGAAGTTTATGGGACGGATGCACCTGCGAATGACTTTGGTTGGGCTTGCACCTATGGTTTAGTCGTTCGATCGAGAGCGGGTGAGATTAACAGAAGAGTCTGTGTCGCTCGCCTGTGAAATCGAGAGCGACAGTATACTCTTGTTTGCTTTCGACTTCGGAGTTTATGCTGCACTCTGCACAGGTGGGACTGGAATTCATTCATGATGGAACTTCTGTGCTGCTATTCCGCATCGACCAAAGTCTGAGTGAGGGACAGGTCAAGGTCTTCTGATTTAGGCTATGTACATAAAAGTTTCAGCTGACCGCTCAGTGAAGCTCCAGAGGAGAGCTAGTGAGGTAATGGAAAATATCACCTCCTGTGATTGACAAACGGCATTTTGCTAAGTCCACCTCATCCGAAGCGCGAAAGGCAGACCAACCCGACAACGTTCATGTAGAGGATATACGGTTTGAGAATATTTTCATAGAATAATCACAAATCTACTTTTCTTTTTCTTTTTCCCGGCTACAGCTGGGTGCAAGGTCACAACCCGGGGTGACATGTTGAAAACATCTAGGCGTTGTCGTCTACCTTCATCCCGCAAGCGACCTATCAACAACCATTCCATCGAAGCTACATTTCGATGCAAACGAATCTTCAAGAGGGGGAACGGTCAAGTTGGTTGGTCATCGAATGTGACAGCTATCGTAGGGTGGTAGCCGGAGAGCCTTCCAGAGGAGGCGCGATTTCCGATCTGGATCGGGTGTACTTGCTAAAGGCTACATTACTGTAATTCAATATGATTTTCTAAACACAAGGAATGTCTGGATACTACTGCAATGTTAGCAGTATCACCACCCACCTTTGAAGATCTGTCTGGATTCGCTCTAAACAGAAGAAAGCATGTTTGTGACTTCCTATTTCACTAAATCCTTCAATTAAAGTTCGTCCTTGGCTTTGGGTGTTTGATTCACGTGAATCTGAACCTCCTCTGGTATCATACTGGGTTGAATGACCCAGAATATATCCTCTCACTAGATTAGGGTCAAGACACTGTTTGTGCCGGCAGTTTATCCGACATGTATTACGCGTGACTCGAGAGAAACAGCAGTGGACTACCTTCTGTCACCCTGAGTTTTAGTATAAAGCACAGTTTGTGGAGTATCCTTTGTGCAGTGAAGACTCAGCCATGAGACAACCTGTGGCAGCAATGGGCTTTGCGTCACAGACTGTTCAGCTTCCCAACTGAAAGGCACAAAAGCGAGAATATGAAGAACGACTGGTCTATTCCTGAAACGGTCAGACAACCTCCGTACTAACACAGGACCACTCAGTCATAGAAGGTGTTCATGAGATTCATCTCAGAGACAGTGTTTGCAAGGCAAAAATTCCTTCCTATTACTGGTGATGATACACCGCAACATGTAGTAGGTACATTGAGTTCAACCACTCTTTTCATGCACACCGAAACATTCAACCTTATTGCGTGTATAGGTAACTTAGAGAACAGTAAGTAAACCACAACTACGACATAGTACGACACATCCATAGGTATAACCCTAGAGACAATTGGCTACTATCCTGACCAGGTACTAAGATTTGGAATAGTGAGTCGAGTGGTTCGATGAAGAGAATATGGGCTTCCTTCAAGTTCCAGGAAAAGGTCTCATTTCAGGATAATGATCAAAAAGCATACAAAATTGATCTTCACGAACAAGGTGTTCCTGCAATCCAGATTTCACACAATCATCCTTTTATAACCCATTAGGTTGCGAGATTCCAATGACAAGACTTTGACTCGGTAAGCAGATTGGATCATGATGCCTACTGTTTCATATCATTTACACACGACTTGAGACAACAACAGGATTGACCGAGTATCGAGTTCGCGTTCATTTTGCAACTAAGGGGACCCTAAAGCGAAACAATTTGTTCGCATAATATCGGGGTCAGCCTGAAGATATACATATTTTATTAAAAACCGTAACTTATATACCCTTGGACTCGGTCAGACGGTTGTCTTCATCCGCCTGAATTGACTACTTTTTTATTTCTTGGCTTCCCGTTCCATCGCAAACATCGCACGGGACAGCCCCTACGCCATCACAATATGGACACTTCGCCTCATCTCCTACCCATTCCAAGAACTGCAGCAACCAAAAGTAAGTTTGTACCCACAAATTAGATGGTCTCTAACCAGCCACTAACAGCGTTCTTCCCTCTCTAAGTCAACGGACTTCTAAATTGGCAAAACAGACTACATAAGTTTTACGTGACTTGATATAAAGCGCAAGTTGCACGAAATGTACACAATATAGCCAGTAGAGCAGACAGCAGGTCTTGATAAAGTCAAACGCCAGTAATCAAGTATGTAAGTAAAAATAAGTGAAGCTGGGAATACCTGTTCCTCGACATTGAGATCACCTGTTCCTTCACAGTCTGCATAGCAAGTCGATAATTCAATACTTGGGTAAATACAACATCCAATATTTCCCCGACGAAGGTAGAACAATTTCGAAGATAACTCAAATTAGGTTGCAATGAGGACATATTTTGGTCAACTACTCCGAGAGAGACTATGGATAGGAGCTTTTCGCTTGACCCAGGTTGATAATATGCTTGGGTCTACACTTGACAGAAATACTCCAGAAAGACAGTTTCACATGATTCTGAAACCACGACGTAAAGGACGACTTTAACTAAGTCCACAGTGTGATACACCTATCCCACTGAACAATAGAACTTGATAAGCTCTACGACAACTAGTCACGCGACCAAGGACATCTTAGGACTCTAAGTGCTAAAGCGGCAGCTCTGGTCCCCCACCTATACAAACCTCGTAGTGAAATTCATCTGCGGCACCCTTGAAACTTTGGCCTCACATCTCACTTTCATGTTAGTTATCTAAGGACAAATCTGCGGTGGTTCTTTCCAATCAGCGATATCTACATAATATTATTGAGACTTCAGTGGTAGTCACCGTTCTTATCCTTTTCATATTAAAAACTGCTCTATACATCCTAACTAATGCTGAAAACCACAAGGGACTTTTTACAGGAAAATGTATAGGAAATCATGATTTACAGAAACAAAAATTTACTTGAATTAATTACGAGGCCTGGGCATGAATCACAAAGCAACCTCAATCATCGATAGCGAAACATATAAGGCCAAGCAACATACCGGTGCACAACATCGTACCGACACCTCTGCATGAGAAGCAATTCTCAGTTACTAGCTTCATGCCGCTAGATTTCCCATTCTGAACTTTTTCTGACTTTATTGTAAGGCGACCAGGTTCCTCCCATCGATTTTCGCCTAAGAGGTATACTCGCCTTTGTGAACCAAGAGTGTCCTCAGCATTCGTACGCTCGTACCTATCAATCTCTCTCGAAGAACGAGTGGCTGCAACCTCTTGTCTTGGAGGTACCACCTTGGCCTAAACAAGAACCAAAGTGAGCAGCATCATCAACAACAATGGCTGATTCTGAACTGTTTGATGTCCAAAGCTGGACTGCCATAGTGCAAAAGCGATTATCTTTTAGTTGCTAAATATCCCGAGCATTCTGACACCCTCGAGGAGCTCCAGGAAAGCTCTTTCTAAAACGGACGAAACAACTAAGGTACAGAACTCAGTAAACCCCTCAATTGTAGAGGACTCTGCTCACAAGTCAAGCCTGACCCTTCCTACAGCACGATCGGGCAAGAACAATCACCAGAATCTAGTTGAAGTTTTGGAAGAATTCCATCTCCCTCGCAAAAAAGCAATATAAATTCCTCTATCCAAATTCCATCCCCATTCATTTATACTTTTGCTGGAAGACTTGATGATAGTTCTTGATGAGAATATATTGAACAACTCTATATGGTATTGAAGAATTGCGAAGAAATTCTCGCAACGCGATAAACTCCGGTTTCTGCCCATTAAAACATGCAAGACGGCCTATCAGTACCACGGCTGGAGTTCTCGTCTTGGGTGTCGTAACATCCTTTGCCTTTGGAGTCGCTGGTAATTCCTTCTCTGGCTCACTCTCCTCAGCGTTACCGCCGAGTAGGATCGCCAACAATTGTGGAGTTACCAGACCATCTTCAGAGACACCAATTGTTGCCTGCGATCCACACAATTGCGTAAAGAGCATGAATTGGAGGGTTTATGTAAGGAACCTTTTAACATAAATATGTTCCCACAACCTTGTCCGGCGTTCCAGCAAAGTAAAAGCTAGAGGAGCTTGTTCATGAACTTTGTAATATTCACCTGCCAGGTTTTGACAGCACTTTCAGTGCCATCGGAGAACATGGAAAACTCAATCTCTTCCTCACCGGAGTAAAACCCCAATTTGGACAAGGCTTCCTGCAGAAGAAAATTTCTATGTGGAATTAAATGTCAAACTTCGACAGAATCAACAATATGCCTACTCATTGAAGCTGAGAAGTTCCTCTACTGAGGAAGAAGAAGAAAAAGTATGAACAGACATGTCCCTCCTTAGTGCTTTTTCATATTACTAGACACAGCCATAAGCAACAAATCTTCAACGCAATAGGACACGAAACACAGCAATCTATCCACTCTACGAGCCTCTGAATATAGCGAGACTCGCCTTCAAGCGTAAATGCAAGAAAAGGACCGCTCCTTCCACACCTGCAGCTCTTTCACATCATCTCCATCCATTCCTGTCTTTAGAGCTCTTGACTTCTTGGTGGAAGCTGGGTATGCTGCTGGATTCACCAATTGAGGGGTGGAATTGGCCTTGCTGGACGCAGCAGCTGCCATTGAATTGGGATCAACCGGTATCTCCTTGACAGTCACAACCGCAGCAGTACCCAGAGAATTGAGGGAGTTAATTTCAATAACTGGCTTCACCTCGGGTGTTGGTTCTTCAACAGAGGCAGCAGAAGGAGTTGTTATTTGCTTCACGCTACTACGTTTGTCCTTATCCCCCAAACTTAAAACAGAGTCCCCCGAACCGGGAGCATTCAAAGCCTGAAGAAGAGTCTTCATTCCTGCCACTAGGTTTCTAAGTGACACATCTGTTACCTCCTCCTGTTGGACCTGCGAGCGAAGCTCCTCCAGCTGCACTCTCATAACCGCAACTTGGTTCTTCAAAATTGCCGATTCTGCCTGCAAAGCCCGCTTCTCCGCTAACCATCTCGCTTCCTCTCGCACCCATCTCTGCTCCTCTCTCACCCATCTCTGTTCTTCCCTCACCCATCTCGCCTCCTCTGTTTCCCAGCTCTTCGAATCCGCAGCCACCCACAGCTGAAAACATTCTCCACTCGGTTTTCTTCTCTCCAATCTACTTTTCCCAGACAGAATTAAACTCAGAATTCTGGAACCCAGCTCCACCGATGTTCCTCCAAAAGCCTGCGAAGAAGAAGAGTACCGTCTAACTGCACAATGCTGCTGCTGCTGGACGATCGACAGTTCCCTTTGACACGGGCAAGCTGCCAAAGTCACAGCCCTGCCCATGGCCATGAGTCACTCCTTCTCTACTGTACTCTTCTGCTTCGAATCTATCTGCGAGTTTCGAACTGTCCACCCTTGTTTGATGTCTAGACCTAGCAGTACCCACTTGGTTAGAACACAACAGTAGCCAGCCACCCTTCCTTTATCGAATGACAATGGATATGATTCTGGTTCATGTCGTCCTCCCAACCGCTACTCTATGCTAGATTAGACAGGAGACTGTACCACATTTATCTGCTGAAGCACCACACATTTGAAGAGCTCACGCACACCGCCAACTCCTGGAACGGATTAATTTACACAGGAGGCATCTAATGTGGTGTCTTAAAAGCTGGCAACAGTTGTTTATGATGGATTTCTATGTGGCAAACCAACTGTTTATCTTATCGTATCTCCTCTCTCTGTACTGTTTATCTTAATCTTCCTCTTTTTGTCTCTCCCTTGTACGGCTTGATGGAGTATTCCCATATATTTCCATCCTTCCTTCATGTGTTCTACGTGGTCGCTTTTTCTCACTGTTTATCTTAATCTGCACTATTACAATGCATCTAGTGGAGATCTGGTGATGACCTTCGCGCTTTTGAAAAATGCTGACTGATTATGTACCTTGATTAGACAATGGAATTATGCATTTCACATAAAGATTTAAGCAGCCTATAAAACCTTCAAAAGTACATTCTGGCGCGTGTTGGCTTCCCTTATCATGCTAGGAAAGGCATAATATATTCGTGCAAACGTCATTATCTGGAATATTAAAAACTCTTCCATAGATTACATAATAGCTAGAAAGATATATAGTGTGCACCTGAACTACTACTCTACACTACAGTAGGGCATTCTTATTGACTATTAGGGGTACGTAAGTTACCATGTTGTATAACTCTAAGCTAAGGTAACAGAGGTATGTCAATAACAGAGCCATAGATCAGACTTTAAGTAGAATACATAACATTCGATACTATTTCAACGAACAAGTTATTTTCCAACTTCAAACCAATAAATCGAGAAACTTTGAAGACAAGACATCTATGAAGTCTTACTACCACAAGTAAGGTAAATCATCAATATGAAAAATGAACCAAACTTTTCAAACTCACAATCTACCGTTAACGTACCAAATTCTTTATCACTTTGATCACTCAAAAGCCTCTTTAGATATACGCACCTTGTACACTTAACAAATAACTTCAGTTTTTTATCTTAAATTAGATCATGTAAGTGATTAAATTAGATCGTAAATTTTCTAGAGGTAAAGGAACTAGTGATTTTAACATTTAGAGTCTTCAATTAAGAATTAACGTTTCAGTATACCAGTACCTTAGTTTTAACCCATAGATGTTTGATATTTCATCATCAAATCAATATATTTGATGTCATAGAATATGATAAGAGATGTTAGACAGCTTTTAGTTATCTAGTTCATTGTCACCATCCAAACTTTTCTTTGATATGTAGGAGATGAAATAAGAGTGTCAATATCAAGATTAAAGAGTTTGGAAATTTTTTAAGATGTTCAAATGTTCCAATGATTCAATCGCTTTAAAAGTCTTAGATGTGTTTTTACAATTCAAGCTAAGGCAATGCTTCTTTAGGGATGCTTTTCAATAAATGGACTATCTATGTTAGCTTATATATGTCCAAATACCTAAAAAAAGAGCATAGAAGCCTCCTTATTATACTAATACGCAAAGTCATTTCTATTACAATTAACTCCTCTTTGATAT
Organism: Lunularia cruciata; assembly: GCA_948567375.1. Taxonomy (NCBI): domain Eukaryota; kingdom Viridiplantae; phylum Streptophyta; class Marchantiopsida; order Lunulariales; family Lunulariaceae; genus Lunularia; species Lunularia cruciata. The sequence continues at coordinate 45,864,602 of OX419756.1, read as the reverse complement.
TTTTTGTTTATTTTCATTGGGAAAGGTCTCAAATGAAAGACATAAAGTTATAGATGTGCAATAAGGGATTTTTTTAAATTTAAAATATTTTATATTATGGTAAACCCTTTAACTACATACTCTATGCACTAAAAACTTAAACTCTTCACTAAAACATTAACCAAAGTTGAGCCCTTTGGTGCAGGAGAACGCTTCAATAGAACTGTGAGACATGGACTTTGAAGGAGGAACTTTACAAGACAAGCTGCTGATGAACAAGCAGGGAGGAAGTGTACTCCAGGAGTCAACAAAATCCTTCCATATAGGAGAAGGCTACGATCAAACCATAAGACACAAACATGTGAGAAGTTGCTACTGCCGCTGCTGATGAACAAGCATGGAGGAAGTGTACTACATGAGTCCTCAATCAATAAGGGAAGCCCATGTGAATGAATAGGAGAGGTGATTTTTCTATGAAGGGTTTTATGTGTCAAAACTTTAAGCTTTGATCAACTGAACTAGAATGTGAGCCAAGTTTATGTACATGAACACTATTGACTTCAAAGTTATCACTAGAGCTAGCAAGGGAGATCTTGTATTGATCCCACATGTCGTGCATATATACATCGCTACACAACATACATCGCTGTCAACATCATACACTATAAAAGCAAAACTCACACATAAGTCATACATAGACTCTAAAGTGCCACAATAATCAGATTGCTTAACACTCTCAACTCAACTCAACTCAGATCAGTACTTGATCTGTCATTCTATAAACTGCCAACAACTGGGCACTGATTATAGTCAAGCCACACCCACTCAAGCATAGAGAATCCAGGTGACGCTCGCCGGTCTCTGTCCACCATAGCCAGGAACTCGAAGGCTCAACATCAGAGAAGTGAGCTCTCTGGAGCTCACTTCGAAACTATACCCCCTGGACTTGAGCTAGCCCTGAAACCCTAATGGTCCCGCTAACGGCACACTCGACGGTGCAAACGGTGCAAAGTGACGGTGGGCCCCACCGTGAAGTCAGTACCCTGAACACAAAATCTAACCGTCGGAAAGTAGTCCCTAAGAAACTGCTAGAATAACTCTAACTACCATCACTGGAACTCTAGTGTTCGAGCATCTAGATGCGGAACTACAAATGGTGTGACAGCTGTCGTGCGTATATACATCGCTACACAACATACATTGTTGTCAACATCATACACTATAAAAGCAAAACTCACACATAAGTCATACATAGACTCTAAAGTGCCACAATCGCCCCCTAGCTGGCGGTTAGGTCCCTCTAACTCCAGATAGCCATCTACTCTAAGTATATGGTATACCCTCTAATGGGCGAAGATCAGGAGGCCGGGTGCTATGGAGCCCCATCGTTAGTCGCTTGTCTGCAATCTATACCATATAAAGAATAAACTAGCTATAGGTCAAGTACATCTAGGACATAACCACTGTCCCTGAGGAACCACCGTGAGGGGAGGAGTCATACATGCCATATGCCATCCTCTCGAACAGCTATCACACACTAACATAGTAGCAGCTCCACCAGAAGAGCCACATAACATACACCTCAAGCATGCACGTACAAGTGCCAAGCTTGGGTCCATTGTACCATCAATGTTTGGAAGGTTGCATGGCGCACAATTGCGCACATGATCCTTCCAAACAACACCATCACGTCCTTCTAACAAAAGGACTCCAGATGGCAAAACCTCGTGCACTCTCAAGATAGTGCGGCCTGTAGAAACATCAAGTGTCGTCGGTGATGTCTGCTGTAGATATACATAGTCACCTGGATGAAATTGACGGATCGAGGGTCTATAACCTCCTCCTCGAATGGTAGCATAGCGTAAAGTATCTCTATGCTGAGCAATCGCCAAGTTCTCAAAGGCCATCGGCATCACTCTCCAAAAGATCTCTGCCCGCTGAGAATATGCGCTCATCCATACATCGGGGTCATCCAAGTCCAAAACTATAGTAGCATCTTGACGAATGGCTGTAGGTAAATCTGGATCTTGTCCATAGAGTAGAAAGTATGGAGAGAAGGATGCTAAGGAGGCTTGCCGGCTGAACCGATAGCCCATGGCCAACCAAGGTAACTAGAGATCCCAATCTCCCAAGTGGCCTCTCTGCAAACCATACTTTCGCAATCCTCTCTTCACCGTCTGAACCACTCTCTCTGCTAAGCCATCTGCCTCAGGGTGATCTCGGGATGTAGTACGATGATCAATCAAAGCCTTGTCACACAAGACCTGAAACTCTCCCAAGAACTCTGTACCCTGATCAGTCAAAACCTCAGCTGGTGCACCAAAATGACTAAGAACTCGATCCAAGAACAAGTAAGTTGTCCCTTCACTAGACTTGTCAGGAAGTGCCACCAACTCAATCCACTTGGAGAAGTGCTCCACCATCACCAAAACATACCGATGATGTCTCACAGTCAGCGGTAAAGGTCCGGCAAAGTCCAAACTCCAACGATAACCCAATCCCATGATAGGTAATGGGTGTAATTGTGGCGTAGGAGCATTGAATGATGCTCTAACTTGGTCACAAACCATACATCTGGCAACAAACTGTTGTACCTCGGTCTGCATACCGCGCCACCAATAATGACTCTAGAGTAAGCTATATGTACGCTTTACTCCAAAATGTCCTAGCTCCTCATGAGCATGACGGACCAACTGTGGTCTCTGTGATGGAAGTGGTACTACTCGCACTCTACCATCCTCCCATACACGCAAAAGGTGTCTACCCTCCAATCTGAACCGTCTGGCTCGCTGAAGAACACGGTCTCTCTCCTTGGCCCCAACTGTGCCACCCACAACACCAGTGCAAAGATAGTCCATCACTAAGACATCATCATGAATGTCTCGCTGGACTGTACTAATATCTTCACTCTCTGGATCTGTGACCTCAATAACTCCTCCTGTATGCGCTGAGAGAGATACCACCAAAGTCTCTACAAATATACACAGAAAGGCCGATGCATGCCAACCTGGCACCATCTCCTCATCTATCTCACCATGCCAACGTGCTCCGGTCTGATCCTGCTGGCTGGGACATGGGTTTCTACTCAACCCATCTGCATCACGGTTCACCACTCCAGGTCTGTGCACAACCGTGAAATCATACTCCTGTAAAATCAGAGCCCATCGTGCAAGCTTCCCTGAAAGCTTGTCAGACTCCATCAACCACTTCAACGGCTGATGATCAGTGATGAGAGTGAAGGGGTTACCAAATAGGTAACATCAGAAATGTGCTACTGCCCAAACTGCTGCCAAGCACTCTCCCTCATATGAACTATACTTCGCCTCTGCTGAATTGTTGGAGCGACTAGCATAGGCCACCACAAACTCCTTCTCCTCATCATCATGCTAGGTGAGCACCGCTCCAAGCCCCAACATACTCCAATTAGTGTGAACCTGAAATGGTCGTCCCTTGATCGGTCTCCTCAAAATAGGAGCAGATGTCAACCTCTCCTTGAGCTCTACAAAAGCTCTCTCCTGCTCATCTCCCCAACACCACTCCTGTGTAAGCTTGGTCAGCTTCGTCAAGGCCTTGGCAATGGCACTAAATCCTCTAACATAGCGGCGATAGAAGTTTGCCAACCCAAGGAATGCTCGCACTCTGCTCACATCCGTGGGCCGAGGAATACGTGCAATAGCCTCCACCTTGGTCTGCTGAACACCAAGTCCTCCGGGGTAGATAGTGTGACCCAAATACTCAACCTGCTCATGGAAGAACCTACACTTCCCAGGATGTAATTTGAGTCATGAGATCTCAACCTCTCAAACACCTCCAACAACTGTCTCTCATGCTCCTCCACAGTAGTACTATAAACCAAAATGTCATCAATATAGCACCGAGCAAAATCCAGTCCAGCTAGGATCCTATCCATGACCCTCTGGAACTCAGCAGGAGCGTTCTTCAACCCAAATGGTAAGAACCTCCACTGATATAACACATCCTTGCCGTGAGGATCAATAGCCCAAAATGCTGTCTTGGACTTATCTTCCTCCCTGATCGGCAACTGATGATATCCCGCTTGAAGATCCAAAGTACTGAAGACCTTTGTATGCCCAATCGCATCAAAAATCTCCTCCGGTGTAGGCATGGCATACCGATCAGCCTTGGTCTGTCGGTTGATAAGACAGTAATCTCCACACATCCGCCTATCTGTATAGTTGCCATGCATATCCTTCTTGGCTGGCATCACTGTCGCTGATGCATACTCTCCATGTGAAATCTCCACCAAACCAGCCTCAAAAAGGTCACTACTCCGGCTCTGAATCAATGTCCTCTCCATATCACTATATCAATAAGGACGTCGGAAAACTGGTGTGTCGCTAGTCAGCTCAATCCGTATACCAGGTCCCTTCAGAGCACCCAAATCCTTCATACTGAAGGCAAAACAACTCGTGTGACTCCTGAAGAACCTCCAAACCCTCCGTCTTTCCTCTCCAGTAAGCTTGAGTCCAAGATCTGGCTCCCAAGTATCCTCTATAACTGTAGTAGGAGTGGAAGACGTACTGACTGGCTGCTACACTGGGCCCTTGGGAGCAATGGTGTCATGCTCCCGACCACTAGAGGTCCCAACCTCTGTGTGAAAAACTCCCTCCACTCTGGCTGCAAGCTCCATATGTCCTCTGGCTGCATCCCATGTGGACCAAGGGTGTAATCCAAGTAGCCCACGCTCACCTGGATGGACTCCAAGTAGACCACTCTCCCTGGTAGCTACTGGATGTGTCCCAAGAATACCATGTCCACTCGGTCCATCGCCCCCAGCATGTGCTTGAATCGTCTCGATAGGCACAGGGCTCACAAGTGTCCGAGTGGTGATGCCTATCAAGCGCATCCTACGCTGCTCTGCCAAACCAAGGCTCACAATCCAAGTCAAACAGTTTAGGTCCATAGCCTGACCTAACACCTGACGCTTGGATGCCTCTGACACTGCTGGAACAGCGGTAATACCGGTGCAAAAACCCATCGCCCGCTCTCTCTCATCAGCATTGGGCTCCACCAACTGCTGTAACTGTGAGTCCCAAACAAGTCCAGGTCCTCCCTCTCGAAAAGCATGAGAGCCTGGGAAACTCATGAGTGTGGGAAATGCAGCTCTAGGCTGTCCAACTAGGTTCACCACTGCCATAGGTGACCTATCAGCCACTACCACTATCTGAGACTGCCGCCCAACATCCAAGATATCATCAACAAGGATGTGGTCAAGTCGCTGAATCCCATCATAACTACGCTGTAGAACCTCTCTGGGTAAAAGGTTTGTCCACCAAAGACGAAGACGATGAGCTCGTGATCCCACTCTGGCTGCATCTAACAATACAGCAGGTCCCATCCAAGAATGGACCTGATGTGTACTCACCACCACTCTAGTGCGAGAATCACCCAACAAAGGAACGTTCTCCAAAAGGTAAGCTGGAGAAACAGACTAATGAACCTGGAGATGTCGTAGTATCCGTAACATCTCCCAAAACACACCAGAACGAGGATCCTGAAGACCCAAACCACGGCCCGCACGTGTATGTCCCTGACATGGCCATCCAGAAATCACCAAGTGAATAGGCCCATGTCTCTCTAGGTCATGCGCCCCCAGTAAGGAAATGTCTCTTGGTAAGGCCTTCTGGTAACCTCTGACTGCTGACATCGGTAATAACTCCGGATACCGATAGGCCAAGTGTGCCACATGATGTAGAGAGACTCGCCTAGCAGTCTCATCTCTCTCTACATACAAGTACCTCTGTACTCGGATACCCGCCTGTAACACCGTAGCTAGTCCGGTGCTGATCCCACCAAACAACTCCAATAGACATATCCCCTCTACTGGATACTGCCAAGCAATGAGTGTGGTATCCAAAGGTGTCAAATCAATCGCCTCTGGAGGCTCATCCTCACACTCATCTCCTGATGGTACGAAGGCTCCACTCCAAGCCTGCTGCACCAACTGATCTGCATGCTGCTGCAATGCCTCCTCTGAACTCCACAATGGAACATCCAAGGTGGATGGAACAATCCCACTCGTACTCCATAGCCGAGTGATCTCCTCTGGTACTGGAGTATCCTCTGCATGGGCGTTCCCCTCCAACAAGTCACCAGGCCAAGTAACTGCACCGCTGAAAGCTAAAACTGATGTTGCCATGGTCCCGGACTATAGTGATCCAAGACTGCCACTACTGAAGCGTACTGGTAGGTGACATACCCGTCCTTCACCAAACTGCCAACCAGGTCTATAAGAGGTTGTCTCCTCCCAATAGTCAATACCGAAACCCATGGGGTATAACACTGCTCCCCCAACTAGCACATCATATGACTCAACTATCGTCGCAATAGCTTGAGCTCTCACCACCGAGCTATCAGTCGGATGACCAGGCTGAACCTGGACAACAAGCTCCCCACGTGTGATGTACTGTGTCGAACCACCACCAAGAGATGTCTGGATCTGAAATGGACACCTCTCCACATCGGTCTTCCGTAACTCCAGACCGACAACTACAGCCTTCCCCAACATAAGGGGCTGCGCACCAGAGTCTAACAAGACTCTCTGTGGTGTATAGACCTTCCCTGAAAGTCCCACTAAACAAGAGATCCCCCTCTGGTTATCCAATAGGACAACAATAGGTGTAAACCGCGCTCTCTCAAAGGCCGGTCTAGCTGGCAACTCCTCCAGTCTAGCCGCTGCTGCCTGCCATAAACCACTGGTCGCTGAACGGATCCCATGCTCCTCAACCAAGTCAGCTCCACTACCAACCACCTCTGCTCTAGTAGTAGGAACTGCACCATCCCTACTCTCACACAACGTGGCAGCCAACCGGAACATTGGGGCTGGGTCAACTCCCAATGTAAACATGTCATTGGCTGAAGATAAAGGATGCCGCATAATCAGCTGAGCCGCCCCCAACATCATGCTAGACTCAGTCTGTGTAGTAGCAGGTGGCTGACTAGCAAGTAGTCCATCATGTACTCCATCACCACCTACCACACCTACATTGGGACGTCTAGGAACCATGGATGTTGTCTGCAATGCCTCAGATAGCGTGAAAGACTGGGGAAGTCTGACCTGTCTCCCAACCTCTCCTCTTTGTGGGTCCAACTCCACTGATGCTCCTCTAGGCTCTAGAGCACGTACTGCACTCCTAGTCACTGCTGCAGATGCATCCACCTGTGCTGCTCCGCACATGAAGTCCAAAGCATCTCTATCACCAGCATATGAGGTGGAAGCCTCAGCACCCGAATCTGATCTCCTCTGAGCAATAGCCATACTAGCCAATCTCTGCTCCAATTGCTCAATCCAAGTAGCCATAGCTATGTCAGAAGTAAGGGCAGGTACTGCACCCCTACTAGGTGTAGATCCTCTACCACCACCTCTACCACCTCGTCCTCCATGAACTAGAGCTCCTCTACTACCTACCATAGCAGCCCTACCACTCCGTAACTCCAAGTGTAGGTCAAAACACCGGTCACTAGTGTGACCAAATCTGTGGCAATGCTCACACTGCCTCTGTGCTGGCTGTGATGCACCAGAGGTATCAGGTCCGCTGCCCTAAGTACACTCTCTCCTATGGTGAGGTCCACCACAAGTCCAACAAGCAACACCACCACTCACTGGCTGCTGCTGACCCAAAAATGAGGGTAAGGGTCTAACTCCACTAGGCCCTCCACTCGCTCCATAGGATCTGGGCTGTCCACCCTGTCCTCGAAAACCAACTGGGCGTGGTGCACTCTGCTGCACTCTAGAAGAAGTCACAACCATGGATGAGGTCTCTCTACCAAATCCAGCTGTCACCACTCTCTCCTCCACCATGTTGAGCTCAATACGCTCAGCCAAACCAAAGACTACTGCCAAAGTGGGTGAAGTAGCCTGCAACAACGTAGCATCACAAACTCTACGTCGCAACTCCCTGTCCAGTATCCCATACCAAAACTGGACTGCCTGGGCCTCAGTAACTCCCTGAGTGAAACTGATCAGCCGCCTCATGCGAGTATATGCCTCGCGTAGGCTCTCTCCAGCCTTCCGCTGGAACTCCTGCAAGCTCCTCAGCTTGTCAGTCCGCACTCCCTGGTAGTTCTGCCTCAAACATAGGAAGAACTCTACCATGGGGTTAAACCCCGGTACCACACCACCTCCTGCAGCGGTACCTCCACTCGTTGTAGCACTATCTCCAGCTAGTGCACCTCCACTAGCTCCACCAACACTACTCGAGCTAAAACTTGTGGGTACAGCCGATCTACTCCTGGCCACCGAGCCTGAAGTGATGGAGACATAGTGTGGAGACCAATATTGTCTCCATAACTCAATCTCCTCCAAATAAGCTCTCCTAAACTCATGGTAGTCATCCATTGGCGGACCCTCCAAGTGCTGAAACAACCCCTTCCATGCCATGAAAGGTGTGAACAAAGTCGGGTTCCGCATCTGCTGCAGATCACACCAACTATCAAACTCCTGGATGAAGTCATCCAACTCAATGGTACCCACTGTACCAGAGTAACGCCTAGGGCCTTTGGAGGCCCCATAAATCTCGTCCATGTCCCACAACAACGGTGCGGACACACCAAGTGCACTCTCAACTGAATTAGCTCCTGTGTTGAACTCCAACTCAGAGTCAATCTCCTCCCTCACTGGGACCCGAGATACAGGCTGATACCGAGCACCACTCCGAGTAAACCCATTGCGTACTGCAGGGCTAACTCCTCTGGAATCTCCAAAGAACTCCGTCGTGACCACGTAACCACACCAACAAACCCGAACCACCAACTGCAACCGCAAGTCGCAACTGCAAGTGCTCCACCAAGTGCCAACACCAACTAGACACCACCCACTAATGTAACTCTAACCGAGATAACTACACTAGGGGAAGGGCAACCTGTAACCTGCCATCATAACACGCACTCTCACGGTCTGCAGGTCATCACTTCCTGCCTCACCGGAGAGAAACAAAGGTAGTCTGACTGGTCATCACTCCAGCCTCACCACCGAGAGCACACCAGAGCACCAACGCTCAAAAGTCAGGGCACCTCACACAAACGTGGTGCACAAACAGGAAGCAGAGAATGGAGGGGATCCAATCACAAGAAATCTAAACGAAAACCCTCCATCTCATAACACAACACGGGACTGACTCTACCACCATTTGGCATTTGACATAAGAGTAGTTCGTATCTAAGTCCTAAGCTACCATGATCACCAAGAATGGGATCAAACTGCCTCTCCTAGCCAAAGCTACATGTGTATAGATAACACTGGCACAGTCACTATGACAACAAGTGAGGGTGGACCAGTTGGCTAGGGCACCAGTCTAGGAACAAGAGATCTAGGGGTCAAACCCTGTTGTGCACAATCTAGCAAGAAAGGCAGATTTTGCCAACCAATGACCAAGATCTACTCTAAACTAGCTAGTCTCACGCCAGCAAGCTGGCTTGCTGGCCCTTCTAGGCCTTCGTAGCCTCTCATAGCCCACAGCCCTATGCCTCAAAGCCTCTAAACGCCCAAATGAGGCCTTTCTTGTTGCCACTTCGAACCTCCTCCAAAATTGGCGAAACTTCTCCAAATCTGTGAAACTCCTCCAAACTAGCAAAACTTCTCCAAATCTGGCCAAACAGCAAAACTCCTCCAATTTTGGCCCAAAAATTTGACGTAAATCTGACGTAACCCTAAAGATGGATGTCCGCCAAATCCCCCGCTAACTTTCCACTCAAGCCAAATTGACAAAACGGGTTTTTCCAAATCACAATTTCATGAGAAGAGCTTTCCAACTCCACCTTCAATTTCACTTTCTGAGCCCAACTCGCAGCAAATTGGTCCTGCCTTCACCTCTTGAGCTCAAAATCACAACACTGCTCGAAAATTGCTCCTTCTTTGTTTGAAATTTGGCCAGCACTTCCGCACACCGTCCGCCTAACTGCCAAATTTGCATCAACTACACGAGCTTCTGCACACTAGGGAAACACAAAACCTGAATCGAGCTACCACGATCCACCGAGCTTGGAGATACCACCAACACTCAACGTTCCTGCACCCGATTTCCCCCTGACTTCACTTCTCTGATGTAATCAGATTGCTTAACACTCTCAACTCAACTCAACTCAGATCAGTACTTGATCTATCACTCTATAAACTGCCAACAACTGGGCACTGATTACAGTCAAGCCACACCCACTCAAGCATAGAGAATCCATGTGACGCTCGCCGGCCTCTGTCCACCATAGCCAGGAACTCGAAGGCTCAACATCAGAGAAGTGAGCTCTCTGGAGCTCACTTTGAAACTATACCCCCTGGACTCGAGCTAGCCCTGAAACCCTAACGGTCCCGCTGACGGCACACTCGACGGTGCAAACGGTGCAAAGTGACGGTGGGCCCCACCGTGAAGTCAGTACCCCGAACACAAAATCTAACCGTCAGAAAGTAGTCCCTAAGAAACTGCTAGAATAACTCTAACTACCATCACTGGAACTCCAATGTTCGAGCATCTAGATGCAGAACTACAAATGGCGTGACACACATCTTAACCTATCACCCACCAATAAAATTATTCCAATGAAGATTCAAAGAAAGTAATTCCCTCTAAACCTAGCATTTGCTATGACTATTAACAAGAGCCAAGGTCAATCTCTAGACAAGATTGTTATTTACCTCCCCAAGCATGTCTTTGCACATAGTCTCTACATGATGCTCAGCTGTTCTTAATTGTTCAAAAGAGTGCAATTCTTCATCGAGCCTACCAATGATCAGTCAACCCTTGCCAATGTGCAGTTCACCACTAGGAATGTGTTTATAAGGTGATCCTTTGATTATTTTTTGGTAGTTGCTGTTGGGTTTATTTGAAAAACATTATCAACTCATTAAGATGCAGTTCATTAAAGCTTGTTTGTTGGTGTTTTTTTTGTCATTTTTGAACTCTTCCTCATTTTTTGTACTTTACCATCTTCAATTCTTATGTCTTAGTTGAGCCATTCCTATGTGATACATTTTACTCATATATTGAATCCAGCCATTGATCCTCTACAAAAGTGTGCTAGTAATGTCTATGGAAGTGAATATTTGGAGCACAAAAGTCTGTTGGTTGCTGGACCCAAAGAATGCAAGATATGCATGCTCATATTTATTTTGAAGAAATAGAATGTTGAATATTACTGCAAGTTTCTTCCTGATTGTGTTGTCAAAATATTTCTCAATTTTCCTCTTGGAAATTTTGCAATCAATCAATTTACTATTGAGATGATTTTGGCAAGTTCTATTTGGAATCCTTGTCATTCATCAAACACATTCATGCATTGGACTGTAACACCCATTTGTGCATGTACGTGCTATTGTGATGTTTAGTTTGGTATTATAAAGACTTGAGAGATATTATTTATATAGAGATAAAGGATGGTTTTACAGTAGTCATGATTAGCTAAAGATAGTCATAGCTAAGATAGAGTGGACCTTACTTTAGAGGAAGTGGAAAAGATGAGCACCATTATTGTGGATCCTAGTGTGTTGACTTGGTATTATTCCTAGGTTTTTGGCTTTGAGGAAAGAGTTGAGAACTCTTGGGCCCACAAGCCTCTCTTTTTTTGGATTCTTCTATTATCCAAGGACAGCCCATGTGAAGGAATCCATGACTTAGTGGTTGGGTCAAGATAAGACCACATGCTTAGGAGAATATTCCTATGAGTATGGATATTCCTTTAGCTTTTTGACTTTATTTGACTTTTAGCCTAGTAACTTGAGTTACTCCAACAATTAGTAACTTTGGTGTGTAACTATTGCATAAGTATATAAACTAAGTGTGAGGAGATACTCATCATCCTTTCATTTGCAACTATCTCTCTCTCATTGAGTTCTCTAATGAGCAATGGTTGGAGTCTTGGAGTGTTAGCCTTGGAGGAGTATGATGGATTTGGGGTTCATAGGACAGAACTATTAAGCCACAAGGGTGTAATTCATTGCAAAGAGATACTTCCTTTCATGTTAGACATCCCTTGGCTTGCTTGCGCACAATACTCACAATTGCTTTTGGTTTCATTGTAACAGGTAACATGGATCACCAAGCTTGATTAAACTCAATCCATGTGAGAAAGTAATATTTGTGGCCACCGACTTGAAACATTGAAACAAAGAATTTTTTTAGTCATAAAAAGTTTCTCTAAGTATATCAACAGCTTGACCTTTACTATCCATGTTCAAATATCCTTAGCCATTTATGAACCAAGATATATTAGAAATCAGAAACTTTATTATTATCTTTGTATTTTTAGAAAATATATTATTATCTTTGTATTTTTGGTAGCTGGATTGCAAAGCTTGCAAGTTGTAAGTAGTTTGTTTTGTGTTGTTTCTATTTTTTAAAGCAAATAAGTTATGGGTTCACGAACCTCCTTCTTGTATAATTTCCTTTTATTCTTCATATAGGGTGGCAACATTGGGTTTTCACTCTTTGAGAGATGGAACCAAACTAGTCTTGTTTATCACTATGAGTGGTGCCTCTTGACTACTAGATGAATTTCAATATAGTTTATGGTATGCATCACTTTTTTGTGCTTCTTGTTGTAGATGGCAA